>CM028336.1:18362379-19019879 GCA_016647705.1 Eucommia ulmoides | reverse complement strand
ATAACATTTATAACCTTTTTGGGTAGAGGAGTACCCTACAAAGACATACTTGATTACTCTGGGATCCAACTTTCTCCTGTTTTGACTGTGAACATGAACGAAGGACATACAACCTAATATTCTTGGTGTCGAGTGGTTGGTAGTTTGAAGATTGGGATATGACTCTGAGAGCACTTCCATAGGACTTTTGTAACCTAGGACTCTAAAAGACAGACTGTTTATGAGATGTGGTGGTGTTAAAAAAGCCTCCCCCAATAAGATTTAGGCACATTATTTTGGAACAAAAAAACTCAGGTTGTATCAAGTAAATGACCATTTTCCTCTCAGCAACTCCATTTTGTTGTGGAGTGCCAACACAAGAAGATTCGTGAATTATCCTTTGCTGTTGAAAGTATTGGGTTAAAATCTGATTAAAATAATCTCTAGCATTGTCAGACCTCAACCTTTTGATTTTTACTTCAAATTGATTTTGAACCATGGCATGAAAATTTGGAAGAACAAAACTCACATCAAACTTATTCTTAAGCAGAAAGATCCAATAGGCTCTACTATAATCATCAATAAATGAGACAAACCAACGTGCTCCAGAAATATTAAGAATAGTAGAGGGACCACAAATGTCATTAAGGATTAAATAAAAAGGAATTGAACTTCTTTTATTACTAATTGGAAAAGGTACATGCTTGTGTTTAGCAAACTCACAGACATCACATCGAAAGAACTCAATATCTAATCCCTTAAACAAACTAGGAAAAATATTTTGAGAGTCTTAAATGACGGATGTCCAAATCTACGATGATGGAGCCAAATTTTTTCTTTATTTGATGAATAACACTCAAAAAGAAATGACACAATTGACTTGTCCTTAGAGAAACTGAGATTACTTGGTGTTTCAAGGTAGTATAGTCCGTCCCCTTCCTTAGCACGTCCAATCGTCTTCCCCGAAACCTGGTCCTAAAATACACAGTGGTTAGGATAAAAAATCACATTTCAGAACATATCTTGAGCTAGTTTTTTTATAGAGACTAGATTCGTGGACAATTTTGGTACATGAAGTACATTTTTCAATGTGAGTGATGGACTAATCTTAATATCTCCTATTCCTGCTACAGTGATTAATGACAATTTTTCTAGTACTAGGACAAAGGATATTGGTGCTGAATTTATGTGATGAATGTGTCATGTGATCAGTTGCTCCTGAGCCTATGATCCATAAGTTAACAAAAGTTTTGTCTGAAGCATTAAATCCAATAGAAATAAGAAATTTACCTGAATGTACCAAAGAGCAAATACATGAGGGCTTCTCAAGAGTTCCTAGCAGGGCTCTCAACTTCTCAATTTCACTCCTATTGAATTCTCTTTGAGTTGCATGCTCCCTATTCAGTAGAGTAGTCACATGCGCTTGCTCACTACTTCGGTGTTGTCCTCCTTTATTTCCCCTGTCCTTACTAGGAGGCTTGCCATAAAGCTTCCAACAGCGCTCTCAAGTATGCCTCGATTTTTTGCAGTAGGTACACCAAAGGTTGTCCTTGTTGTCTCGGATCAGAGCTTTTGACAATTCTACCTTCCCATTTTCAGAAATTAGTGGTTGCTCTAAGGTTGCCTTTGGTTCACTGCTTTTGTTAACCACCATACCCGAGCCTTCCAAGTTCTGGGGTTTCAACATAACCCCTCTCCTGCTTTCCTCTGCTCGAATTAAGGAAATCACCTCATTCAGAGAAGGAACTTCACTCTTCCCAAGGATTTGAACTCGGACTTGATCAAACTGAACGTTGAGTCCCACAAGAAAATCATAAACTTGATCTTGTTTTATGAAATTCTTTAAAATTGTTGCATCCTCTGGACACTTTGTTTCAAAGCACCTATAGCAATCCAGCTCTTGCCATAGATTCTTGAGTGTATTGACATATTCCGTGACAGTTTTGTTCCCTTGAATTGTCATGCCGATTGAACCTTTATCTCATATACTTCTGCCGAGTCACCTTTCTTTGAGTACGTTTGACGAACAGTTTCCAAAATATCCTTTGCGGTGGTCAAGAACATACATGTGTCACTGATTTCAGGCGTCATGGAATTCCACAGCCAAGCCATGACAAGTGAATCTTCCTCGTCCCAAGCATCAAATCGAGGATCTCCTTTCTTAGGCCCTGTTCCAAGCAGATAGCTTATTTTTTCTTTTCCTTTCAACGTGGTGCGAACAAGCTGTGACCACTTCAAGTAGTTTTTTCTATTCAATCGGTATGTTGATTGAATATGTTGCAATTCCTCAGCTGCTGGATGCGGTGCTACTTCTTAAGTTCTGCCAGCAGTCTTGGTGATTTCAGATGTCTCTAACATGGTTTAAATGGCAGATCTTGCGTCGTTTTTGTGAGATGAAGACCGGATCACTGGGCACCTGCCGGAGGCAAAGCGAGAGATGAGAGAGAGTCTTCGAAGTAAAAACGACGACGGATCACTGCTCAAAGCGAGCCTTCGAAGAAGATTCGAGGCTAGAGAGAGAAAATGGGTTGTTGGTTATAAAGCGACAACGGAGGGCATCGTCGACGTATAAACGAAGGCGAATCGAAGACAAAAATGAGGTGGAAGCGTCTAATTTTGCCGAAGTAGACAATGAAGGCAAATCTGGAATCGACGACGAAACTCAAATCGCGCAATACAGACTGATTCGGCGAAGAATTTGGATTTAGAACGGTGGCGGCGACGGAGCCTAGGGCACTTCCTAATTTTGACAACAGATCCAGCTGTGATGAAGGTGGGCAACCTGGTCTGGTGTGATTCCGGTAGCAGTGGTAGTGGCCAAACCCAGAAATTTTCTCCACAATGAAGGCCGATTAAAGAACCAAAGACCCAGATATTTTCTCGGCAATGAAGGCCGATTGAAAAACCAGATTTATATGACGATTAAGGCACAAAAAAAGGAGAAGAAGAGAGAGGGTCGGCTGCGATTAAGGCCAAGGAAAAAACGGAGAAGGGTTGATTAAGGCCAAAGGAAAAACAGAGGATCGAGCCTTACAGCTCTGGTACCATGTAGAAAAAAAGGGACTGAGAGAAGAAGAAACTCTTCATTGATTTTGATCTGTACAACAGTGAGTTAATATAGACAACCCTATCTGCAAAAAACGGAAAATAAATCAGACTCCCCTAATCAAGGGATTATTCTAGAAATACAATGAATCAGCCTATCCTAGAAATTTACAGTTGTTAATAGACTTTCCAAAAAGACTAATTTCCTTATTTTTCTCGACAGTAACAAACAATCTGAAGATCAGGCACGTAAAAAATTCTTCAGCTTAATAGCTAAGGGCATTTTGGTCCATAGCTACATGCTTGTTCTCTGAAAGTATATATTGAATAAGCAAATATAAGTATTGAATATGAACAAGTATTCAAAAGATCCAATAAATCGATATTTGAGGACGTCGGACAAAAGGTGGCCCGCACTAGATAAAAAAAGCTGGTCGCAATTCCACCAACCCCACAAAAAGGAAGAAATCAGATGCTCCATTACAAGCTCCCACCCTCCAGATCTAATCAGAAAATATGCTAGTGTCTAAACCACAGTAGAGATTCAGTGGTCAATCCATTACCTGATCAAGAAGAAGATAATGCTTCATAGACCTCAGTTTTCCCAAAAGATCGTACTGCCAATAAAAAGTACAATTGGCTTATGAACTTTTTGAAACTGAAAATTAAAGAAGTTACCTTTCAGGAACACGTCACAAAACCAAGAGTTAAAAGAAGACATATGAATAGGGATTACTTTGAATGATCAGGAATTATAAACTGAATCGTACCTTCTCCTTGACAAGATTCAATAGCTCACCACTAGCAAACTCATAAGCAGCCTTGATACACTCCAGGTAATGATGATTTGATCCGAAGCTTTCCAACTTCGAACTGTCTGATGCAGGGACCTTTCAAGACCAAGCAAAAACATTATTAACATATGCTAATTCAAACCAACTTCACTTCACCCTGCTTCTTAACAAAAATTTGTTTACCCTGGGTCTTTGGTTATCTACATAATTAATAGTTGCTATAAAAAGTCATGACCAAACCTGAACATTGTGCCCACATTCTCTCATGACATTGAGATATTTTCCTGTTGTTAAAATGGTTTCAGTGGCATTTGCAAGGAAGCTTGGTATATCGTCCTTGAGGCTATAACGCTGTCTCCAATACTTTGCATCATAATCTTGAGTGAGACTCTCCTGTTGAAAATAGTAAGTCAGCATCTAAAATGCAATTCTAATGCATTTAAATTATGAACAAATACATACCTTTTGCAGGGATTTATTTTCAGCAATGAAAAATTCACCAAATGGATCATCAATCACTCCTTCATATACCCATCTAAAAATTAAAGCAGTCACCTTCGGTAATCAAATCAACTGAAGTAAATGGAATGGTTGCTCACAAGAAAGCCATAACTCAGATATAATAGAACCAATAATGTATTACCACCGACCCTAGTGCATAGGATTCATTATACACAATGCTCACTAATGCACGACCAATAAAGGAAACTTCACATTATGTATTAATGGAATATAAATTAGACAATAACTCAAGATTAGGTATGAATGAAAACATATGAAATGAATAAATGCAACATTTAAAAAATTATAGCTTGGCCTCAAAATTTGTGGTAGAGGTAAATCATATGGAAATAATAAGTAAATTTTAGAATCCTAATGGGAGGATTTAAAATGACTTTGTGACATGAGTCATTTGAAATCCATCCTAATTAGCTAAGAGGCACTGAAGTGAATACGAGAAGCAGATATGGCAAGACACAAATATGGGTCATATGGCAACATAGCAAATCCCAAAAAACAATTATGCGTGTGTGTGTGTGTGTGTGTGTGTGTATATGACCATGTGATTCTTATTTGTCTTATTCAGACAAATGATAGAACAATGAGTATTATTAGACCAATTGAAGCCATGCTATAATAATCAAATAATTCAAAAAGTGGAGATACACGGCGTTCCCAAATAAGAGATTTTGAATCCATGTTTTAGAAAGACGGATGAGCACCTTATCACCTTAACAGTAGACCAAGGAGTTAGCCATATAGACATTGTTCTTACTAAAATAAAGGATCGTTTAGTATGTAAGGTGCAAAATCATACCCAGAGAGTATTGCTAATCAACATAGATTGATGGTAACTAATTTAATAAGGGGTGAAAGCGGGAGTTTAAAGTAACTAGGCAACCAAAGATAAGATGGAGAGATCTGAAAAGAAGAACATACAAAGTTCTTTAAGGATAAAATTAGCAAAGAGGACTTATGGAAGAGACATGACGAAGTGCATAAAATGTGGGATGATATAGCGACTAGCGAGTTGTATTAATGATGTGGGAAGAGACGATCTAGGAATACATAGAGGAGGGGGGCCACAACATAGGGGCCATAGGTTCCATAGGAGAATTAGGACTTCAGAAGTTAGGATAGAGAAAAACCGTCGCATGTTATACACATGGCCTAGAGGGGGGTGAATAGGCAATTAAAAGTTTTACTCCCTCTACTATTAATCAACATACCCAATTAAATCATTGATTTTAAATCTTAATTAAAATATTCTAACTAATACATCAAGAATAAAATATAGTCACACACAAGAAAGATAAGATGCGGAAATATAAGGGTGTGACACAAAGATCTTAATGTGGAAAATCCCAAAGGGTCAAAAACCACGGCACCACTTAGCGACACAAGCAAATCCATAAGAAAACAAGTTCATTGGATAAGTACAAAAACCTAATGATACCACTTCCAGTCTTAGCTAATGTTGCAACCCCTAAGACTTATGTTGCACTGAATCGGGTTTCCTCCTTGTAGTTTACCTGTGTTTTATAACTCTCGCAGGACACTAATCTCCTCCCGCAAAAGGCCAATTAAGCGCAACATTCAAATATGATACTCCGGCGAGGTAGGTGGTGATTTTTCAGAAGATACACACACTTAATCCATTTAAGTAATAAGGCACAAACCTATGACATGGATCAAGGTGTAAAGAGCTTCGCCCCTTGGGGCTTTGGTGATGTGGCTTTTACACATAAAACTCTCTACAATCACATAGGACCTAGAAGGGTAGGGTTTATATTTATGGACAATAAGAATCCTAAAAACCCGACCTTTTCATAATTCCAAATTTCCAAAAAATACGGGAATTAAAAGGAATATCCTGCCCAAAGGTCAAAGGGAAAAGAACGGATCGTCCTACCACTGATTACTGTCAACCAAATGCTAATGTTCTACCCAGAAATCGTCCGGATGCTCGTTACAGTAGCCTAGATGCTCGTAGCACCATATTTCAAAAAATCCCAGTTTTAATCCAATTTTAGCTTTTCAAAATTGTGTTAGGTTGTGCAAGTGGTGCTAGGTATGTGCAATCATACCTTTGCCTCGTCTAAAACCGATTGAAGTGCTTGAATATGTTCTTTGACAACGTTGATAGCTTGTGGTTTGTTCTTCGATGTAAGAGAACAAACTAGCACCTATTTCTAGAACTTGCACAATAAAAAATTTACAACTCGATGAGTTACCAAATTTAGGCAACACAAATATTAGGGTCATAAAATATAGCATCAATCAGAAGATGAGTAATGGAAAAACAATTGGGCCAGAAGAGATACATATAGAGATTTGAAAGAGTTTGGGAGATCTTGCAATAGATTGGTTGACTAAGCTATTCAATGGCTGAGAAACAAGAGACCGTTGGATGATTGGAGAAATATTTTATTGCCTATTTACAAAAATAAAGGGGATGTACAAATTATCACAACATAACACTTATAAGTCGTAGCATGAAACTTTGAGAGAGTGCTAAAGTATCGAATAAGAAATGAGACGAGCATAGAAAAAAATCAATTTGGATTTATGCCTAACTGGTCAACCACCAAAGCAACATATTACTCAAGCAATTGATGGAGAAATATAAGAAAAAAGAAGAAAGATTCACATATGGTTTTTGTGAAGTTGGAAAAAACTTATGATCGAGTACCCAGATAAGTTTTATGGTGGGTTCTAAAAATAAGCAAGTACCCAATGATTATATTAAGGTGATTAAGGACGTGCATGAAGGCTTAGTTACTAATGTTCGAACGGTAGGAGATGGCACTTGTACCTTTCCAATTAATATAGGTTTCCATCAAGGATCATCTTTAAGTCCTTATCTGTTCTTTAAGTGATGGATGAACTAACGAAACATACTCAAGATGGGGTATCAAGGAGTATGTTGTTTGTGGATGACGTAGAACTAGTTCATGAAACCACAAGAGGTCTCAACATTAAGCTAGAACATTGGGGAGAAGCCTTAAAGTCTAGGGGATTAAAGATTAGTAAAACTAAGACGGAATACATGCATTATAATTTTGGAAATACTCGGAGTGTTGATGACATGGCAAAAATTGGAGATTAGAAGGTTCTTAGGGTTGATAATTTTAGATAATTAGATTCTGTACTTCAAGAAAATGGAGAGATCGAGGAAGACATTACACATAGAGTTAAGGCGGGATGATTAAAGTGTAGAAGTACAGTTAGGTGATTTATGATTGTAGGATACAAAGAAAGCACTACAGAATTGCGATAAGACCGACGATTCTCTATGGTTTAGCATGTTGGGCGGTAAACAAGAGGTACGTTCAGAAGGTAGGGGTAGCAAAGATGAGTATGTTAAGGTGGAGGGGTAGTGAGACAAGGATGAATAAAGTTAGGAATGGCATTATTAGAAAAGGTAGGAATAACACCCATTAAAGAAAAGTTTAAGAGAAAATCATTTACCATGCATGTATAGAAGACGTAGTGACGCACCAGTACTAAAATGTGATTTAATTCAAGTGGAAGATACTCCAAGGGGAGTGGTAGATCTAAGAAAATATGGGATGAGAAATTAGGAATGATATGTTGGTTTAAAGCTAATTGATATGGTGGCCCTTGAACAATCCTTATGCCGCACACAGATTCATCTAGCCAACCATACTTAGGTGGGACAAAGGCTTTGTTGTTGTTATTGTTGTTGAATCTCAACCGTAACAATGTCTAAAATTTCTAAGAAATTTAAAAACCATCCTGGTCTATTAAATAGCTTTAGTAAAGAAAATAACAATACTAGTGCTTAATCATGGAGAACAACTTTTAAAGGGGTCAGAAATATGGCAATCATATTTTAGACTTCCTAACACAGGAGCAAGTTATTCCAGAGAAATATGGCAATCATATATCTAGATTGGAAAATAAAAAAAGTTGTTCTTACAAACATTTCTTTTTACTTGTAAACCCAGAAAGTTTATGCTTAAAGTTTACATGAAATTAATGACCTTCCCCATTATCCTAATAAATAATAAGGAAAAACTCAAAAATAAAAAACTTTCAAATTTTACCCAATAAAATAGCATGAACAAATATCAAAAAAAAATGTAGAAGAAACAAATAAGGTCATTTCAGTAGCACAATGCAACACTAACTGTATTGTTTTCAAGTTCCCTCTTTTGACAAAGATATATAGAGCCTGAAATGTTATTTTTTTTAAAAGAAAGAAACAAGGATGACTATTGATAAGATTCTGAGACACATCTTAGTGACTGGAGAACTACAAGGTTGCCGTAGAACTTCGGATACCTTTCTAATATGCCAAGATATGCAGCGCTTGCACATTCGGCCATCTTTTCCAGTAATGACCTCACTACATGATCACCAGACATTGCCTTAGCCTGCAAACAGGAGAAGTGAGACAATGGAAAAATATATAACAGCTATTAATAAACTAAGAAAAATCCATTCCACTAAACATAGCAGACTAAATGTCATAAATGTGCCATAAACCATAACTTTACCTGGCTATGCAAGAGATTAAGAACATTGGAACCCGCATAGTTATTGTACGAAGCCTTCTTTATCACTACAGATAAAGCTTGCATTGACCCCATCATTGGCTGGAAGAGATAAGAAGACTGCTGGGTACAAACCTAAAGGAAAAAGTGAAGATCAAACCAAATTGGTGGGAGTCAAACCTGACAGTAAAACCACATTCCTTGAATAGAAAGTCGCCCTAGTCGAAATTGATGCTCAAGCTGAGCCACCATGGCTTGGTAATCCTGAAACATTATTAATAAATATCAAGAGCATATAGTAATAGTGCAAGAACACATAGAAACAACCCTTTCTAGCTTTAAAAAGAATTGAATCCTTCAAAAGGAAACTTGAAGTAATGATTTGAAAAACCTACCAATGGCATTTTACCATAAATTATAGAAGCGTACATATGGGGAAAAAATAACAATCCAATGACGGGATTCAGAAAAGAATAATGTCAAGTCAACAACAAACCACAGTTGAGCAAAATCCAGAAATAGGATACAGAAGTACTATTTGGTACTTTAATTAGGATACAGAAAAAAGTAATAAGGTGCAATTGGGACAGAAATAATTAGCCTATCAAACAAAAATATACCCTTCACTGAACAAAATGCATGCACACAATCAACAAATGACGGCAATGAAAAACAAAAATAGAAAAACTTTACTTTCCACCAATATGCACACGGAAGTAAGTCATATATGTCTAGAACTAAGAAATGGGCAAGTGGAATGCAAGCGGTATCTAAGCAACCCAACCCCAAGGATACTACAAATATTGCACAGGAAGCTACTTCTTGTTGCTAACATGGGAAAATGCAACACACAAGATGCAACCATAACATGCCTTAAGCTTTTTGGACCATGTAACAGCCATAACATTCTAGCGCAGGCTGATAATATGAATTCTTAAATTCAGGAGAAGCCAAAAGAACATAAATGTAACTGGGCAGGGGCAGGGAGAAGCAAGAGGTGTTTCACCCTCTCAAGGGATCTGTGGCAGCACCCATACCAAATGCCAAAGGCTTCAACTAAATATTATATTAAACACCAAGGAAACCTAATGCATAAGAGGGCTATTTATAGGCAAATACATAGTAAAAAAAAAAAAAAACTGATTAAAATAGAAACTAATTAAACAAGGAATAGCCAATGAACATCCAAATCAAACACTCCCGCCATTCCACTATAATTGTCCTACTTTCTTTTTTTTGGATGTTCCAAAATAATTGTCCACTTTATTTCTTAAGGAATGAAGTTATCACATTTCCTAAACTAACCCTCTTGTCAACCACTCATTCAAAAGCCAAAAAGTTAAAATACTTTTCCACCTTTCACTTCAAGGGTATAATATAGGAAAGTTAAAAATATTCAAACGCAGCCTATAACTTGGTGCGAAGTCAAAGAGGACAATAAAAGTGAAACAGAAGGAGTATAAATATTTAAAATAAGATAGACGGAAATCTAAATTCAAAACAAAATAAAAGAATGCAAGTTAGATAAATCTTGGGCCACAAGTTGTCCAAATCCTGCACAAATGCCAAATTGGTGCTAGACAGTTTGTCCTAACAGCAAGCCGTGTAGGCAAAAGTCCCTACTCTCTCTCCTCTCTCCTCTCTCCTCTATCTACATCCCCCATTGAACACCAATGCGGCAATTCATTGACCATGATACCACCCAAACAACCACCACCAAGCCCACACCCGCATAACCCCCCCATTGTCCACCTAAAAGCACCACGACCCATTTGAATTGGATTTTAGCCCGCCTAATAACGTTTTTATGGTTGTGAACTTGGTGCCTACAGACAAGGAAAGGTGAGTTCTTGGTCTTTAAGTAACGGAAAGAGGGATTTACAAAAGGGATGATGGTAGGTTGGATATTGGGAAGGTAGTTGGGGTGGAATTGGATTGGAGTGTTGGGTAGTAGACCAAAATAATGAGAAATAAGTAAAGGTAAAAATGGAACAAGTGACCAATTTGGCTCTATGTTCATAGCTAGAACGCGATTAGGTAAATTGAAATCTTGTGGGCAAATTTGACTCTACAACTTCAACTTCGAGAATAAATCACTGTTTTCCCATACTGAACATTGACCCAATTAAGACGGGTAACAGGAAATTGGTCCACTTGGTGGCTCCACTGGTTGACCCTGTTCTGATGAAACTAATATGGTTAAGTAGATAAAACATAGTGTTTTTAGAACAAGGTGGTTGTTAGTTTAGTAATTGGCGCAACATCCACAAGTCCCTCCTGGGATTACAGGTCCTTGGGTTCAAATCTTTGCAGCTTCATTGGGTTTTATATTCAAAATAGCTCATTAGTGACTGGTTCGGCCAACCGATTTTTAATGAAAATTACGCCGGTTTTACGGGTTATTTAGTTCTTACGATTCAATAGTAATACCGAGGGACTAGTAATGATAAAAATTGCCCAAAATAAAATATTACATATTTGAAACTGGAAACTACAAGATTTTAATGACCATGAAATTAACCACCATAATTTATGTGAAAGTTTCCGCCAAATCACTTGTCTGCCTATATGGCAAAGGATCTCTTAGAATAATCTTATTATAACCTGTCAAGATTTTAGTGACCATGAAATTAACCAGCATAATTTATGTGAAAGTTTCCGCCAAACCACTTGTCTTCCTATATGACAAAGGATCTCCTAGAATAGTCTTATTGCAACCGGTGCTTATATACACAATAGAATCAATTATGATATTGTCTTCCTATATGGCAAAGGATCTCCTAGAATAATCTTATTATAACCAGTGCTTATATACGCAATAGAATCAATTATTATATTCAGACCATGAAAATAATCATAGCTCAAAATGAAAATATCATATCACCAAAAGATATGTTGATGGTATTTACTTCCCCCTTTTTGTCATTGTGCCAGAACACACAAGAATTTCACCTTCTCGGCATAAAATATGTTAATTTTCCTATGAACATTTGCATATTATCAGAAGTTCAAGAGAAGTGGATTGTTGATATGTTCTTCAAGGAAGGACTTGCAATATCTAAACTCTGGCTCTACGTTCTATACTTTGAAGGGCCTTTCAAGGAATTCTGATGCTTGAACTATTCAAAAGATTGTAAAGTAGCTTTGTCATTGTATTTGAGAAGCAAGATTTCCACACGAGCATAATTTCTTGATGATCAAAACTAAAAGATCCACTTACTAGAAAACCAAAAACAAAGCACTTTCTCCTTAAAGCTTAAACAGACAAAAGAAACTTCATAATAAAGTAGAGAAACAAAATATTGAAGTACAAATGGAAGCCCCTGGAAGTATGGCCTGTTGAACGAGATTCGACGAAAATAAAAAAGATGAAACTTAAAATTGGGGTGCAACACGAGGACTTCCCAAGGGTCACCCGTCCTAGTACTATCATCCAAGCACGTTTAACTGTAGAGTTCTGATGGGATCCAGTGCATTAGTCCTAGTATGATCGCACCCAATGACAAATATAAAATTTATTACCACAATTATGAATCTGATCGTCCAACAAACTACGATTTAATATCAAATGCCTCATAGTTCGTCCACTTGAATCATCTACACGATGGTAGATCCAATAAGTAGGTCATACTTGAAACATTTGACAAATATGTGAGACTATGACGGTCTCTGTTCTTCTCTTAAACAATACAAAGAATACACTACCATAAATTTATAAGAAGAATAGGTTTCCATGAATGAAATGGTCTAGAGGATGAAGAACTGGTGAAATAGATGTCAGCACAACATATATTAACATTGAAGAACCTACCAGAATAAGCGTTCGCAGTGCAGCAGCGAACGCATGATTTATTAGCCCAGTCTTGAATTGGGACCTTGATTCAACAAAGTTGTTAATCAACAAGTAGCTCTCGCACAAAGGAAATATCCGTTTTGCTGATTCCTGCAATTGTAGGCTATAATCAGTTCATATTAAATTAAAACCCAGCAGCATTCATGGAATTAATCGCCTTGTTTGGAGCTGATTTCAAACAAAAATTCAAACATTAACCCAGAAAAAACATTGATGAAAGCAAAGTAAGACACATGGCTTGCTACCATGTTCCATGCTTAAAACTTTCACAAATTACCAACACGTCCTTCACTCCAAAAACATTAAGAAACCTACTTAACATTGATTTTTTTTCAAAATATAAACATAACCGTCTTGCTTGCCTTCAATTTGAGAGGTTTGTTCTCCAACACAATAAAAATAGGCGTTTGGTCATTTAAATCTGAAATAGATTTCCAATACAGGAAGAAATCCAACTAAAATTTACTATTCATAAAAACAAATCAAACAACAATTTATATATAATGAAAACACAAAACAAAATAAACGAAATCAAGAATTAAAAGATAACAGATAGTTAAACTTTCCTTGATTTTTCTAATGTTAGGGATGCGAAGTCTATCTAGTCTAAGGCCTCCACGAGTAGTTGGACATTTTGATTCAGACTAAAAAGTTTGATTTTCTACAACACTTTCTAGCTTAGCCAACAAGTCTGCAACCGTGTTAGTTAGCCTATAACAATGTGAAATAGAAGCATGTACTTGAGAAGTCAGAACCTTTATATTTTTTATCAGTAACATTAATCTCCATGGCATTATAGATTTCCCAGCAACCATCGCAACCAGCTATATCCACTAAAACCCACATTCGTCAATAAAGGTGACATAGTAACGGTGTTGCGAAAAGGCCATGACTGGAGAAGACCCCCATACATCGAAATGAATGAGATCAAAAGTCTGCGGTGCTCTGTGCATTGGAAAAATATAAGAAATGCGAGTATGTTTAGATAATTCACAAGTCACAGAATGAAACTTAAAATTCTTGCAAGCTTTATTAAGAGACGAAAATAACCAACATAAAATATTGAGAATTCGCATGTCCCAAACGAGCATGCCATAAGTCTAGATTTTCAAAAGAACACAGAGATGGGTTAAAAGCAAGTAAGATTGATGCTTGCATACTCGAAGAAGGCATAGTGGCAGTAGGAGGATTGCCAAAATAGTAGAGTCTGCCATGCTCATATCCCTTGCCAAAAATCCTCTTCGAAGTCAGTTCCTACAAGGGACAATGGTCAGTTAAGAAAATGACAGCACAGTTAAGCCCCTTTGAAAGACAGAATGAAGGGTAATATCTAAAACTAAGCAGGCATCTCCCTGATAGTAGATGGGAATAGAAGTCCAATCAACAATACAAATAGATTGATTAACAGAAGTGACAGAGGAGGCAAATGTAAAAAGCTCACCAATCACATGATTGTTAGCCCCGGAATCCAGAATCCAAATTGGTTTGGTAGACTTAGCATGAAAAGCGGTACAGGTACTTGTGGCAAGAGCAGCTGTGGGGCCGGAAGATGATGTCGGGCCTAAGTGCAGCAAGAGTTGCGATCTATACCTGAAGCTGAGGGGGTTCTAGTAGGGTGGGCAGTGCACTTTTACCCCGACAATTCAGAGAGTGATGCGGCTATAATTCGGGGTAGAGCTCAAAGCACCTATCAATAAGGTGACATGATTTACAACAATGTTGGCAGGAAACAGTTTGTGGTCCAGTTCAACAAGTGCCCGAGTGAACAATGAAGGCCATCTCTTAGTACGGGCAGGCTCAAGTGGCAGGATGAGTCGGCGTCGTGCATCCCTTCGACGTCGCAAAGGCATCGTATAAATTGGGCAACGGAGAAATGATGAGTTTGACGACGATCCTATCTCTTGGCCTCAATAGCAACATCATTGGTCAGCTCTTACAATCGAGTCTTAAAGTATACCAAGTAATCCGTGACTGACAACCCCAAGAATGCCTGAGAGGCATTTGAGATATCAAGATAAACCTCGAAGATCCAGGATTCGTTATAGGCATGGGCATACATCTTTGTCGGTACAGGTACATGTGGCAAGAGCAGCTGTGGGACCGGAAGATGATGTCGGGCCTAAGTGCAGCAAGAGTTGCGATCTATACCTGAAGCTGAGGGGGTTCTGGTAGGGTGGGCAGTGCACTTTTACCCCGACAATTCAGAGAGTGATGCGGCTATAATTCAGGGTGGAGCTCAAAGCACCTGTCAATAAGGTGACATGATTTACAACAATGTTGGCAGGAAACAGTTTGTGGTCCAGTTCAACAAGTGCCCGAGTGAACAACGAAGGCCATCTCTTAGTACGGGCAGGCTCAGGTGGCAGGATGAGTCGGCGTCGTGCATCCCTTCGACGTCGCAAAGGCATCGTATAAGTTGGGCATCGGAGAAATGATAAGTTTGACGACGATCCTATCTATTGGCCTCAATAGCAGCATCATTGGTCAGCTCTTACAATCAAGTCTTAAAGTATACCAAGTAATCCGTGACTGACAACCCCAAGAATGCCTAAGAGGCATTTGACATATCAAGATAAACCTCGAAGATCCAGGATTCATTATAGGCATGGGCATACATCTTTGTCAACGTATACCAGAGGCAATAAAACGTCTCATGGTACATGAACATATTATAGATACGGGTCCTCCATAGAATTAAATATTCAGCCCCAGATCACATAGTTATCACTTATCTGCATCCCACTTGGCAAATTTGGGATCGGGTTTTTACTCAATTCCCAAGATCCATCCGGTCTTGCGTTTCCCACAGAGATAGAGATAAAACGCACAAGACCAGGCATCAAAGTTTGTCCCATTCAGCAGCACACTAGTAACACGATGAGCTAGTGCATTAGGTTCATGGGAGAGATATGCGCGAGTAACCGACTAAATATCTCCCTTCCTTTTCAGTAGCCATAAGTCTCAAAAAAAGGAAAAACATCTAGAAAAACTCAACGGAGACAAACAAAGAACTAACGGGAGGCCAGGAACAAGACAACAAAGGTAATCGGATACATAGTTATCTCGACAAGTGATAAGACAGAGATATTGTTGTCTGGTACGTCCGAGACAAAGGTTTTAGGAACGACTAAGCAATGCCGCAAAGAGAACCGCGGAGAGGCGACGACGCTCGCTGCGGCATCGTTGGGCTGGGAACAATAATTCGCACAGGAGCAAAGCGCGGTGTTGGCATAGTGGCGGTGATTCACACAGAAGCAGACCGCAGTTGGCGGTGGCGCTGGTGTAGGCAATATGCGAATCATAGGTGGAGGGATTTCGCGGCGATGGTGGTTGTGGCACTAGTTCATAGCGGTACTAGTGTTGAAGATCTACGCGGCAGTGGCAGGGGAAGGCAATGGCACTCGTGGCTGCGATTTCTGCAAGAGCAACACGCGGCTTTCACAGAGGTGCTGATGGTTGTTCAACATGGTTTGCAGCAGTGCTGGTGGAGGAAATCGGTGTGGGGCTGCTGAAGGAGACCTGCGGCAGCTAAGCTAGGGTTTGAGGTGGTCAGGCAAGGGTCTATGTAAGGGATAGTTCTTGCGGCTAAGCTAGGCTTTTGAGGCGATGGTTGGGCTAGGCTTCTGTATAGGGGACAGCTAGGGCTAAGGGTTTTTTTTTTTTTTTTTTCTCTTTTAGCTCTAGATACCAAAAAGGATATAGAAGAGGAAGATAGTATTTTATCGTATTAACACATTGTAATAGAGCTCTATACTCTCCATTATATAGGCAAAATGAAATACTAAATAAGAAAGAATAATGTCCTAATTATACGTTAATTAACAGAACAGGAAAACACTAATTAAGCGGGAAAAAGAAACATTTCACCAATGAAATATCATGAGATAGGTACAATGATCGATTGAATATCAAAATTTCAAGCACAGATGATATCTTTGGACAAGAAGATATTGGAGATTAAAGTCAAAGACGGTGTATACAAAGCCAACGAAGATTGCATAAAGAATAATGGAAGATCAAAAGATAAATTGAAGATCCAAAGATTCAAAGAGTGTTAGAATCTCATGTAAAGTATCACTGAGAGACTGCATAAAGTTGGCTCTAAATAAGTGAAGCAGTTTAAAGTGATTTTCAAAAATGATTTGAAAAAGTATAGGCACACACTTTGGAATTGTCCACAAAGCTCAAAAATGTTATGTTACTACATTACCACAAGGGTGTTTGGTCATTATATATCATATATGTAAGCCCAAAACGTTCTAGAAGTTAAAAAATATAATTTTTGAGTGAAATTTGGCAATAGTAGCCAACTACCAAGGAATCACCGACTATGGACAGTGCCTTGACAGTATAGTCAACGGCTACAAATAGGTAGGAGCCAACTTCAGGCAGAGAATGTGAGAGGATAGTAAAGTACTATATCACATTTTTTAAAATCCAAACCTGATTTTGACCGTTGCACTTGACTTGTTTTGCATAAATAGATTGGAAAAAAACCATAGAAATCATGCCAAAATTATTTCTAATCAATTAGGGACATTCCTAATAGAGTCGAACAATTAGTTTTATTCTTCGAGCAAAGTCCTAGGCTAGACCAACAAATACCCTACATTGAATAAGAGTTATACACCCAGATCTACATTGATATATCTATTCTTCTATCTATATATTCTCACTTTAAAGCTATTACTCTGAGAAGTTTGATAATATATCTATGACTAATTCACTTGATTTTTATTGCTCAATTTACACTCAACCAATTTTGATATTCAAAGAGCCTATATTGTTGCTTTTTCATTTATTTTTTTTGGTAAGCTATTGTTACTTATCTAGACCTGAATATCGCAAAAGCTCCATTTGCAATATCTTTCTTTTGAGAATTGCTTTTGATTGTTAGGGTCTGATTTCGTTGAGACTTCGGATATTGTTTTCACTTTTCAAAAACTCAAAATACTATTATTTTTCTTTGAACAACACAACTCAAAAACACTTTTACAAAACAATTTTCACAATAGCCAATCTATGACATCACATACTTTTAATATTATACTTTTATTATTTTATAAATTTGATTTTAACATTTTTCTTACATCTGTATTTTTATTTCTCTATAAATTTTCTCTATCACACATTCACCCAACAAACGTCGTTATTATCTCTCTTTTTTAACATCATATTTCAATCAATCACACCACTTTTACTTTTCAAGACTTTTAACTCATTATTAATAAATATTCTCTTTTTCACAACTTTTTTAAACATAAACCAAACAACTTTTGACAATTTTCAAAAACTACTTTTGAAAACTCTTCAAAAAATTTGGAAATTAAACCAAACAAACCTATATCATTGTTTTGATATTAGTTTGCTCCTTGAGATACCATTATTTCTAGATCGATACAAAGTTAGGCAAGATCTCTAGCCAAAAGGGAGAATTAGATTGTAAGTGTTGTGTTGTGTACTCGTAAGGAAACTGAATTTGAGAGTGCATTCATATATAAATCTAGTGTCTCATTTACTTTACATACTTAAAACACATTCAAATGGATACAGTCATGGAACGTGTTCATTTACTTTAAGTATTTAGTGCTTTGAGTTTGTTTATTGTTTTTGGTCTCTTCTAAAATAATTGCTACTACCCTATTCTCCCTCCCAACATGCTCATTTACTTTCAAGTATTTATTTGAGTTTGTTTATTGTTTTTGGTCTCTTCAAAAATAATAGCTACGACCCTATTCTCTCTCCCCCATCCCACACCACCCACCCCCACCCAACCTTGGGTAGTAACCTGGTATCAACATACTTCCTTTACTTACTCAGTAAATCTTTGAAAAGATTAGATCTCTCTCACTGTGACATTAGGTTGTCTTTTTGTGCTCCCTCTCTCCTTAATCTCAATTTTTACAAAAATAACTAAAATAGTGTCAGGTTAGCCAGGACAAGTCCGGAACATCCATAACTGATCAGCCAACGGATACTCATTTATGTAATGGGGCAGTGAAAACCTGTGCCAACCAATCCCTTGGCGTCCTTAAGCATATTTAATTTCTTGATGAAGGCATTGATGATCAAACAATAAAGACAAGGAAGTGATCCACTAAAACCAGAAATTCACAAGAAATAATTGGTAATATTCAACACATACAAATGTGACTGGATTCAAAGTGAAAACATGAACAATTACCTGCAGTGCCAAATCCATAGATGCATCAATTTGGAAGGTGATATAGTCATCCTTCCCTTGAACTCGTTTAATTGAAGTGTATCTTCCTTCAATTCCAACCAAAGCAGACAGGAGATCATCGATAACGAGCAATTCCTACATAATAAAAAAATCTTACATATTAAACAATGTTGAAAGTTGAAACTAAGAATTGCTTTCTTTTTTTTTTAACTATATTACTGCAAGGTTGTAATTGCTTTTTTTTTAACTATATTACTGCAAGGTTGTAGTTTCCAAATGCTATCAAGAAAAAGGTGGAGCATCAAGGATGTGCCAACTTCAACCCTACTTTTCATTACTTCGTCAAAAAAAAAAATAGAACAGCTTCAAAAGTAAGTAATCAACAAATGGGAAAGAGAACTCGTACCAAGCATGAATTCAAATCTCATATTCAAGTCCAGTAACTCAATGTGCTAAATTTTTCGCTTCCAAAATCAAATAGCTGACTTTCAATACCACATCAAGCACTGTACGGTGGCATACAACCATATAAATATATTATGTAAATATCCCTTTTAATAAATATAACCTTAAATATACATCTAACATATCTAATATTTACACTATACACCCTCAATCTTGAATATCTACTCCATGCACCCCATTTACTTTTAAATATTAACACCATGCATCCCTTTTACTTTGGGATAATTATTCTGTGAACCCTTTTTTTTGTTAATATCATTAAATACATATTTTAATGTTATCCTTTAACAGAGTACCTCCCCATCTACTGGAAAATCTGATCGGACAGACATTGCCATCACGCCATAGCCCATAAAGCTTGGAGTCGTGTGAGAGAAATATCACTGCACGAGCTTCCATGAGCCGTACGAAGTCCAATCCATATGCAAGAGAATAACTATTGTTGTCGTCACACCACGAGCCACAAATCCAAGTACCCGTGGAAGAAAATCATCGCACATGCTCCCCTGAGTCGTACGAAGCTCAATCTCAATCCGTAAAAAGACACTAACACCTATGAGCCCCTCAAAGAGTGGGGCGGCTGTAAAGACTCGTCGATTTCGGGATTCTAGGGAGATTATGGAATGGAGGATAGAACGTGATGCCCAGAGAGACTTGTCAATCATGCGCCCCCGCCTGCTCGCACATAACGGAAAGTTGTCAACCGGCTGGGTTGACTAGACCTCGGACGTAAACTAATTATGGAAACCTTTTTATTGTGTCGTCTGTGATATTTAATGACATCATTAAATTAACATTAGAAAATGATATTACAAATAATCAAGTTGAAAGTTCATTTCAGGAGACAAACGGCAACGTAGAGAAAAAGCGAGAAAACATAATTTGTTTTTAAAAGGGTATTTTAGTAATTTTACCGTAAGTGAAACATTGATTTCGAAAACATATTGGAAATTTTTTTTAGAACATTTATTGAGTTTAAAATGATTTTAAAATGCCTCAAAAATGATCTTAGGAATTCCAATACAGAATTTGTTTAAAAGTGTATTTTGATTGGTTTCCTACCATCCATATTTCAGTAGCTTGCAAAACCCGCAAACCACCGAGGTGGTTAACCACCCCATGACGTAGTTGACCACCTAGTATATTATTTTAGGGTGGTCGACCACCATAGTTTTGGTCAACCAGTTGCCATGTTTTGCATACCTAAGTGGTCAACCACCATATTAACTAGGTGACCACTTAGTTATTTTATTAGGCTAAGTGAGATAATGCATTTTCATGAGCTTAATATTACTCTCGTGTGTGCCTAGCATGTACTTTTTCGGAAGAAACCGTTGTGCGACAATGGATGAAATCAAGATACTTTGCATTGATGTTTACAGATTGATAATCTCAAATTTAATACGACTGAACCTCGAGCCAAATACACTAAGCCAACACATAAAATCAACATGTGAAATGCTTGACCAAACCTACCTAAAAGGCTTATGAAAAGCACATAGCTCGATTGTTGGAATCCTTCAACGTAAGGAATTATGTGGCAGTTGAAGATAGGCTGACTACATCTGCCATGGATTACCCCCTCCACATCTGTTGATATTATGGCATTGAGGGCAATTACCAACTCAAGGAAGAGAGATAACGGTCAAAGCCAAGCCCTATAAATTAGAATAGAGGTACTCTGATTCAACACCTCAACACAAATCACACTTCATATTACAGAGTCGTTTCAAATCTTCCTTTCCTTTCCTTTCCTATCGTAGGAGTAAATGTAACTAAAATACCCGAATGACCATCACAATGCATTTGAACTAAGGAAGATTCTTCCAAAATAACTCGGAGTTATTTGTAAGCTTTTAATATCATGTCATTTAATATCTTTTCTATTCCATAACTCCTTTTATTTTATGTCAATTTACTTTTAATGCAACTCCTTATCCCTTAAACTCTTTACTTTTATTGTCATTTACTTTTCATGCAACTCTCTATTTATTAAACTCTTTACTTTTACTGTCATTTAGTTCTCATGCAAATTTCTATTCCTTAAACTCCATACTTTTATAGTCAATTTACGTTTTCATGCAACTCTCTATCTTAAACACTTTAAATATCTGTAGTTTATCTGCTTTCCTTGGAGTAGTTTAACTTAATCAGTGGTCTCATCCCACACCTGTAGGTCTCACACCACATTCAACCTTTTCCATTGAGCTGTTTTAAAAGATCCAATCATTTACCTTGAAAAATCATATATATTAATTGAGGCAAACAGTGTTCACACAATTGCCTGATCTTGGATCATCTACTTCACATTTTTCTGAAGCTAAAAACGCTTTTGGGCTTGCACCCCTAAGCAAAAAATCAAACTCTTGTTGCCAAAGAATAAACATGTCACACATAGGTACCATCTCTTAAACACTCGTGAGACCAAACACGTCAACTAAGGTCGTCTACGAGTTTAAGGACTTGTTGCATATGCTAAATACAATATGCTCCCAATGAAAGCGGTTTTTTATTTGACAAATACTTTGTTTTTGTTTTGCTTAAGAACTAGCAAAATGTAAATTTGGAGGTGTGATGTGATGAATTATGTACTTCTTTTACCCCTCAAAACTATATTTTTCTATGTTCTAAAGTCTTTCATTTGTTTATAATTAGCTAAACGTTGGGTTAAGGCAAGTTTGGAAAGTTTTACCAAGAATCAAAGCTAAAAGTTGCGTTCGACAAGCATTATGATGTGGACATTGAGCGCTCTTACTTGAAATTGTTGGATGCGACTAGTTTTACATGAAACTATACTTCGTGAGCTTTCCAACAAGTGGTCATAGAGCTAAAACAAAGTTCAAATGAGACAGTATGATGAATTTTCGGCCATCACATGGTCTCTGCACAAGCCTGAAATTACAGTTTGCTAATGGGAAGGGTGTTTTTTATGGGAGAGGGCCTGCACAAGGCTGAATAAAACCTGTATCTAATGGCAAGGGGCCTGCACAAGGCTGAATATAGCCTGTATCAACCGTAACGGCCTATAACGGCCTTTATGCCTCACTGTAACGGGGAAAGACCCCGTTACGGGCCCATATCGGGCCGATTCGGTGTGAATCAGCCCAAGCACGAAATAACGGTCCGTAACCATAACGGCGGGCCAATTTTCCGTTACGTAACGGCCGATATTTAGAACCCTTATTACCCTTAAATTGGAGCATATGTCATATGCTCTTGCAACAAATATACTTTATCCTATAGCCCCAAGTGGTTTTGTAAATAAATCTACTACTTGAACAATAGGATTAACATATTTAATATGGATCAACTTTTGCAGCAACTTCTCTCGAATGAAGTGACAATCAAGATCCATTCGCTCATCAAGAATTGGACTTTATGAATTGTTTCATGATTATCACATGCTAAACCCTTAGGAGTACAGCGAATGAACTAAGTTCTTCTAGTATATGTTTCAAACAAGTCACTCACAAGTGGCATGCGCTGTACTTGATTCTGATTCAGCACTTGATCAGGCAACCACAACTTGTTTCCTACCTTTCCAAGAAATCCATTTTGCTCCAACAAATACACAACTTACACTAGATTTTTCTATCTGAATGTGAACTGACTAGACCCAATCATCATCTATGTACCCTTCTATACAAGTATAACCCCAATTTTGATATAATAGACCACAATCCGGTGCATAATTCAAGTATCAAGAATGCGAACAACAAATTTCCCATCCCCATTGTCCTTGAGCTTCATCCTTCCTCATGGCCCAGATCCATTCCATCGTCGTATCCACGTCTCATCACAGCTCACAACCAGCCACACTACCTACCAGTTCGAGGCTCATTACCTTGTTTTTACACTTGGCCAGCTCTCTTGCAGCCTCCTCCATCCACGCTGCCAATCATCCAACCATTGTCGGCCTCCTTTCAGCTTCGTCCAACCTCGGGTTGACGTTGACCTAAGGAACCCTAGGTTAAACAACCCAGCAACCTCCCTATTCTTCTTACGCTTTAAGTGCTCCAGAGAACCTAATAGCAGAATGAACTGCCACAAACAAGATGGAAGAATAAGGAGCCAACAGTGAGTCCTCCCCTCTTTCATTGCTGGTAAGATGAGACGGACGAGAATGAATTGGAAGCAGCGATTAGCCGATTATGGTGATATTGGGGGGGGTGTGATAGAGGTGTCATCGGAAATGAGATAACAAGATGATTTATTCAGGAACGAAGATGATTTATTCAGCGATTAGCCGATTATGTTCCGTGAAACCAGCACCAGTATTAGATTGCAATCACCAATTATTTTGCTCTACATCCCCACTAGGATCTGGAAAGACTCTAAGCAATCAGTTAATTAGCAAAATAACAAGGAATTGCCCAAATAAATTGATTGGGCATGATCAGTAAGGATTCTGACCAGCTTGAGGAAGCTTACTTCATCGACTAAAGTCTTATGAACTTCAGTTGATGAGGAACTATAGCAATTCCAGCTTAAGGCTGGAGATCTTAATGATGTAACTCAGGAATCTATTTCATCTCCAAAACATGTGCTTCACTTGGCAGGCGGTCCCTCATTCATTAATACTTGTTTTGTGAGCCAGAAGCCTTTTCGTTCTTTCATGTTTTGCTTTTCTTTTGTTTGTTGTCGTGCTTGTTGTGCAACTTCTTGTTTTCTATTCCGTGAATCAAATTTCACCTTGAATCTAAAAAAATTCATAGAAAGGGAAAAGAGAATGAAGTTTGGCCCAGGCAATACCGGAATGTTGTATTTCACACCTCATAGGCATCATAATGACACAAGACCGAGATTTGATTGAGAAAGAAATGCCTAAAAATACTATGGACAGATTACCACATTGCCATAAATTAACATGGTAAAAAAGGATATAGGGAAAGAAAGAAATATTTTTGTATATTCAGAATAGGCTTTATTCTCCTAATCATATAACCACAGTAATTGGCTAAATTAGGAAGGATATCATCAGAATAAATGAGCCAATAAAGCTCTACAATAACAATACCAAAAATACAATGGAAAATTGGAAACTAAAATAAATGCAATAAATGTTGTATTCCAACACTTCCCCTCAAGCCGAGGCGAAAATGTTGACGAACCCTAGGTTGCCAATAGCTGACTGAAAGAGAGTTAGTCCTTTAGACTTGATGAACATATCAACAGCCTATTCGAAAGATGAGATGAAGGTAGGTGTGATGATTCATGATCGGGCTTTCTCACAGATGAAGTAAATATCTACCTCAATGTGTTTCGTTCTTTCATGAAGTATTGGGTCAGTGATAACATTATGGCAGACTTGTTATCACAAAACATCGTAAATGAATTTCTCACGGGAACTCCCAGCTCGATCAGAAGAGAACGAAGGCGAAGAAGTTCACACATTCCCTGAGCCATGGCGCAATACTCAGGTTCAGCAGAAGATCGAGAGACAATGGATTCCTTCTTACTCTTCCACGAGATTAGGTGTCTTCCATAAAAGGTGCAGTGACCAGAGGTCGAACGTCAATCGTCCTTCGACCCTGCATAGTCGGCATCAGTAAAGGAATAGAGTTGCTCTTGTACCCCTGTCACATAAAAAATAACAAGATCGGGGCAGGTATTAAGGTACCAAAGGATATGCCAGACTGCATCCAAGTGTGGTGTACGTAGTGAGTGCATAAACTAGCTTACAACGCTGACATCATGCATAAGATCTGGTCTTTTATTAGTCAGATAGATGAGACCACCCACAAGCTGTTGATATACCAATGGTTCTGGTAATAATTTGCCTGAGTTTGTTGTCAACTTAAGGTTTGGATCTATGAGAGTAGAAGCAAGACTAGATCCAAGCATCCCAATGTCCTGAAAAAGATCAAGGGCATATTTTCATTGGGATAGAAAGATACCTCGTCAGGGCCGAGTAACCTCATTACTAGGAAAATGGCAGAGACGGCCCAAATTCTTGATGTCAAAAATCTATTCGAGATCCTTCTTTATTTGTTTAATGCCAAGCACATCATCTCTTGTGATAACAATGTTACCCACATAAACTGAGATAATAATGCACTGTCCCTGGTACTGGAGACAAATGAAAGCATGAAGCAGGTATGATTTGAGTGACATTGGGTGAACCCTATAGTAAGAATGGCCTCGCTGAATCGGTTGAACATGCACGAGGAGACTACTTAGGTCCATAAAAAGATTTTCGGAGTCAACAGACTTTACCCGAATATTCTCCCTGAGTTTGAAATCCCCGTGGAGGCTCCATATAGATAGTCTCAATCAGTTCGCCATTGAGAAAAGCATTCTTGACATCTAACTGATGCAAAGGCTAGGAATATGAGGTAACCAATGAAACAATGAGACGCATAGTAGTCAACATAACTACAGGGGTAGAAGTGGCATCAAAGTCATTGTCCGGGATTTGTGTATAGCCCTTAGCAACAAGGCATGCTTTATATCAGTCAACGGATTCGTCAGCAAGATATTTGACATTGATACCCACTTACGACCAACCGGTTGTTCACCAGGCGGCAAGGCAACCAATTCCCATGATTGATTCTGCTATAAAGCATCCATCTCCGCTTGCATAACGGCTACCCACTTTGGATTCTAGAGGGCCTCATGTACTAAGCGAGGAATAAAGACTGAATCAATATGTCCAAAGAAAGATGTGTATTGATCTAAGAGACCCTAAAAAGACAAATGCTTGGAAATCAGACGATTAGTTGAACAGGAAATGAGGTAGTGGGAGGGTGGACGACGTTCTAGAGCAGGGTAATGAGGGGGAACGAAGTCAGAAATTATGGGAGATGGAGATATACCTGATTCTAGAGAAGATGCCGTCAAAGGATTGGAAGCAATGGATGACAAGAGTAAACCCGTGATGGTGCAAGTGAGGGGTCAAGTGGTCAGTGTAGTGTGAGCAAGGAACATATATCAAAGGCAAGAATAGGGCGCAAAAGTAAGATATCATCCTCGGTAGGGGTTGCCTCGATAGGTGGAGAAGGTATAGTACCTGAAAAATGGGGGACAGCTTCAAGGAACGAAACATCGAGAGAGTGATAAATACGACGAGTGATTGGATCGTAACACCTATATCCTTTGGACAGAGAGGAATATCCTCAAATATCATAGTAAATAAGATTAAAGGCCTGGGATGCACAGTGCATGCAAGGAATGTAGGAAGTGCAAGTGTGTTTAGACAGTTCACAAACCACAAATTGAAATTTAAAATCTTTGCAAACTATATTAATAGAAGGAAACAATCAACATAAATACTGAAAATTTGCATGTCCTAGAAAGCAAGCTACAAGTCAAATTTTTTTAATGAACAAATAGAAGGATAAAAAACAAGCAGCACATATGCTTCCATACTAGAAGGTGATATGTCTGAAGGTGGAGATTTCTTGAAGTAGTAGAGTCCATCGTGTTTATATCCCTAGCCAAAAATCTTCCACAAAATCAAGTCCTCAAGAAGCAATAATCGGGTAAGAAAACAACGGCACAGTTAAGATTTTTAACAAGGTGACTAACATATAAAAGATTATAGGCAAATTCAGAGACATAGTAAATCGAGTGAAGGGATCAGGGGACGAGCAGGCATCTCCCAGGCAACGAATAGGGATAGAGATCTCGTCAGCAATACATATAGATTGATCGACAGATGAAACAGGAAAGGTAAAGATAGAGAGCTCACCAGTCATTTGACTATTAGCCTCGGAATCTAGAATCCAAATAGGAAGACCACACTTACCATGAAGCACAATAAGAGTACCCGAGACAAGAGCAACCGTAGGGCCGGAAGACGATACCAAGTTGGTTAACTGAACCTAAAGTTGGGCAATTTGGGCCTGAACTTGGGTAAGACCGGTTCAGCTGGTGGTGGATCAACCAGACCCGGTGCGATATCAACAACCACACCAGTACATGGCTCTTTTTCCTTTCCTACCTCCTGGGTTCCGAGGTTTCAACCCAGAGTGGAGGTTATAGCAACAGTCAATGTAATGCCCAGGCCTTCAGCAGTGCTGACAGAATAAACGCAACCTTGTTAGACAAAAAGAGTGACTTCAAGCGGGAAGAGGAGTCGCATTTTGAATTGCTATCAACAATGAAGAATGCTCCATATATGTCAGGCATCGGGGATGTGTTTAAAATTTGAGTGCAAAGATTCTCATATTCACGGTTTAAACCCACTAAGAAATAGTATGTGTTACAACGATCCTAGCACTTTGGACCCAATCTCAGTAGCATTCTCGGGGAATTCGCTCAGAGGTTCATACATCGCAAGTTCCTCCCTCTGAGTTTGAAAGTACCCAAAGAGTAATCTTCAACTGATAGCCCAAGGGATGCCTAGGAGGCATGAGAAATCTCACGATAAAGCTCAAATATCCGCGATTCGTCACGAGAATAGGCATACATCTTCGTGGGCAGAGCATAATCCTTTTACTGTCTGGTGGAATATGGACATACTATAGATCCGTTCCTCCAAAGAATTGAATATCCATCCTAGAATGGTATAGTTATCCGCATCCCACTCAGCAAAGTTGGGATTATTTATATCTGGCCTTGGGTTAGTGCCTGCGAGCCATCTGGTCTTGCATTTTGTACCAAGGTAGTGACGAAGGAGCGAGACCATGCATGGAAATTCGCGCCATTGAGTAATACAGTTGTGACATAATGGATCAAGGCATCATTCTCACAAGTAGGGTCTGAGAGGGTGATTAGTTGTGGACCAGGAACGGTTCTTCTTCATTTCTGAAAGCCATGGGTACAAATAATACGAGATTGTAACAGTAAAACAATCTAACAAAGGCTACAGCAGACTAACCGAGTTCCGCAAAAAAAAGGTACAATGTGACGAGGGTAACCAGAGACGTGGTTACCCAACCATACAATAGATAGAATGAACTATCGTATGTTTAGGACATTCAGAACACCAACGGATGTAGAACAACAGCAACGAGCAGCAGCCGCAGAACGACGATGCAGAAGCGGAGAGATGCAACAGACAACTGGGGTTTACCTGCGGTGAACAAACCGCAACTTGCGGCAGTGGACAAACCGCAACGTGCGGTTAACAGCAGCACGAGACAGGTGTTGGACGGCAACCTACGACGGTGAAAGACAACAATGCGGCGGGGTGCGCTAACTAAGGTGGTTGGTGCGCGCGACAAAGGCGGCACAGCTACTGGTGGTTGATGCGAGCAAAAGCTGCTAAAGGCGTGGCAGATAGTTGGTGCGAGCAAAAGCTGCTAGAGGTGCGATGTGGAAGGCGGCAGGTGGCTAGTGCAGCGCGACGAAGGCGGAGCCGCTAATAGTAGTTGGTGCACGCGACTGCTGCAGGAGGCGCGTTAACTGGTTGGTGCCGCTGGTGGTGATTGGCTGGGGTGCTACAGCTGGTTTGCGTGATTGGTGGTGATTGGCCGGGGTGCGGCAACTAGTTGGCGGCACGGCTGGTAGTGGGAGATGTTAGGGTTTGAGAGGATGCGGGATTGATGGTGAGGGTGGCTGGCCAAGGGTTAGAATTTGGATAGGGGAAAAAAATCTAGCTCTAGATACCAAAAAGGATATAAGGAAAGAGGGAAATATTTTTGTATATTCAAAATAAGCTCTATTCTACTAATTATATAGCCACTGTAGCTGGCTAAATTAGGAAGTATATCACCAGAATAAATGGGTCAATAAAACTCTACAATATCATACCAAAAATACATTGGAAACCAAAATAAATGCAATAAATGTTGTATTCCAACAAAAAAAAAAAAAAAGGACCATTGTACATTTATTCAGATCCTTCGAACAAAGAATAAAACAAAAAGAAGATCAGCAAACACCTTGGAAAATCATATCATTTGATTGGCTGATGAATTAACATGAAGCTTACCTGAACAGAAGCATGGTAGCAACCGATAGCCTTGCATAATGCAGGACTACAAAAAACATAATTACAGCGAACAGATTTAAAATTAAAATCAGTGTAACAAAACAAGCAAATTGAAGCATAACGAGAAGATTTTCAGAAATTACATGACTCACATCCCGCTTCTTGCATCCCTCATCAATGAAACCTGATGGAATTGACCAGTAAGGAAAGGTCGATCGGCATTCCAGCGAGGAATTGATGGACACGAAGAAGTTGAATCCATTGGTGTATAAACTAGCAAATTACCTGTCTGCTGGCACTTCTTGGATAAAATCTATATGTTAGTGAGAGAGGGAGAGAGAGAGAACAAAATGAACATCAGATTAGAAATAAAAAAAAATATGTTATTCCATGTTTTCATATTAATAAATCTATCACAGTTCCAGAAGCAAATCAAATTACACAGTCAAATTTAGCAGTTCCACAAACAAACAATAACATCAAAAACTGCATGAACATAAACAAATCTTCAGCAGCACCTTGGCATCCCAAACCAAGGCAACATCAATGTCCAAGCAACAGAGTTACACAATAAAGAAGTATAAATACAAGAAACTATACATCAATTGTCACTCCTTAAGAAAAAATTCACGATATAAAATACCATGATTTGTATCAAATAAATGTAAAGCTTAAAAATTAAAATAGACCGCCTCTCAAAACAGAGAAAAAAAAAAATGAGAACAACCATCTGAAACTTGCTCCGACAAGGATGCACACCAATAAGCTCAGAAATCTACCACGAGGAGTTTCAAACAAGTGAAAGAATATAACAAGTTAGATAGCTCCCATAAACAAAATCACATAAATCTCACCCTCATAAACTGACTAACAAACCATCTACATTAGCCCCTCCAAAACAGTTGAAACATCCTTCAAAGAAATCCTCTAGGACACCCACCCTCAGATGCACATTTTTACACCCCACCACCACCATTAGCTAACACATACACAAACTCATACAAACACACAATTCCACAACTATATTTCAACCAATTCTCATCCAAGTTCCGTAATTACATAACTTGGAATATTATTTACACTCCAATAATAGTAAAAATTTTACAATGAAATTTCTTTCAATTTCAAAATACATAATTTTACAATTTGAAGAATTCAAAACCCATGATACACAATGGGCTGATCTTATGGTTGCTTTTGAGCAGCACAACTAAACGCCTAATGAACCTAATGCACAGAGTGATTTATTTAAATGCTCATCCGATAAAGCGAGAAATGGCGGCAATTTGTGGTAGCTATGCTAAAATATGCACACGGAGAGAGAGAGAGAGAGAGAGAGAGAGAGAGAGAGAGAGAGAGAGAGAATTGGACGCCCTAATTGTCGGTTTGTGGCAGTGATGGTTAGAGGTGGGTCACTTGCTGAGAGAATAGGAACTTACGAAATAGCTATAAGTGGATTAATGGTGAATATTGAAAACTTGAGAGAGAGAGAGAGAGAGAGAAATGTTGGTCGTTACCAGTTACATGGACGGCAGCGTTGTACAATGCAGACAGCTTTACCGGCAGAGATGGTTGGCTCAGTGCGCATCCGGATGCATTTCAAACCTAAGAGGGAGAAACAAGAGAAAGTGAGCTCCCACAACAGCAGCTTCCCCCCACGTCTTCAATTAGAACGCATCCGCATTGAGCTACATACAACCGTGCAAGATTTTCAAAGATTTTGAGTGAAGGGAGATTTTCAAAGATTTTCAAAAGACGAGCACACAAAATCGAGACATAACAGTTCAAAACAAAGAAGGGAGAGAGAGAGAGAGAGAGAGAGAGAGAACCTATCGTCGGCGATGGAGAGAAGATAGAGAGCAGAGAGAGACACACGAATGGGCTGGGAAATGGGACGAAGTGCGTGGGAATGCGATGGAGATAAAACACAGAGCAGAGAAGACAACCTCATTAAAATGTGAAAAATACCAAGGGCATCCCAAAGTGTGGGAATGAGTTGGAAATTAAAAAAAAAATAAAAAAACCGAGTGAAAAGAATTAATAATTTTTTATTTTTCATTTTCTTAAAGAATTTAGGAACCACTCTCAAAATTTTGACAATAATTAAGAACAAAAACATGGGCCCCATTTGGTAACTGTTTCCATTCTAAAAATTCTCATTCCATTCCCAGATTTTTGGGAATTCTGTTTAGGAATAGCGTTTGGTAATTTTTGTTCTCGTTCCCATTCCATTCTCATTTGGGAATTGTGCCCATTTTTTTCTTAAGAAATGAGAAACAAAAAAAAATTGTTTCTCATTATTCCCATTCAATTCCCAATATATGTTATTGTTCATCCGTTGCCGCTGCCACCATCCGTCACCGTCGCCACCGCCATCTGCTGGCCATCTCCGGCGACCGTCGCCGGTCACCTCCGGCAGTCCGCCACCGTCGCCATCGCAACTGTCACCCACCCACCTGCCGCCGCTACCGTCCGGCCAAAACGAAAAAAAAAATCTCAAAAAAAAAATTAATTTTAGGATAAAATCGTTACCAAACCGCGATTCTCTTTCCAAAAAAAAAAAAAAATATTGTTACCAAACGCGATTCTACTCCCAAGAAGGAAACAAAATTCCCATCTCATCCCATCCCATTTTCATCTCACTGTTGGAATAGAAACAGAAACGGTTACTAAACGCCACCATATTTATCAAACACGTTTTTGTATATCAATTCCAAAATTCTATAAAGGGACCGGAAATAGCTTGGGTCAGAATTGAAGTGCCTTAGGAAAGAATGGAAGTACCTTGCGTCAGAATTGAAGTACCTTGCGTCAGAATTGAGAAATTGTCCAGCTTGGATCTTTAGTATTCTTTTATTAATTATCTATGTCGATGATTTAGGCAGAATATCACCGCCATTTTTGATTAAGAAACTGAAAGAATCCTCAAACTCAAAAAGAGAAGAAAGGCGGAAAAGTTAAAAAAAAACAACTTTTGAAACGAAGGGAACTAAACAGGAACAAGAGGGATGCATCAAAGAAGATCCTTATCCTTCCTCTTTTTGGGGAAAAAAAAAAAAACAGAGGATCCTGAAAAAAAAATGAAAAACAAGAGTTATTTCAGTTTGAAAAACTTCTTGTGACCCCTCTTTTTTATTATAACCGTTGGACTCACTCATTCCGTTACATAAGAAATGATCTTTCTATTTAGACAAGCTGTAAGAAATGAAATGTCACAATATTTTTTTTTACACATGTCGAAGTGAAGGAAAACAAAGAATATCGTTTACATATCCGCCCAGTTTGTCCACTTTTTTGGAAATGATCGAAAAAAGGATATCCCTATCCACATTAGAAAAACCCTCCTCTGAGAAACTGAACAGTCGTTGGGTTTATACTAACAAACAAAAAAGTAACAATTTGAACAACGAGTTTTTAAATAGAATGAAAGCTCTTCGAGACAAGGGAGTCCATCCTCTGGATACACTTGAAAAAAGGACTCGATTGTGTAAGTATGATGATCGGCATCCACGAATTTCTAAAAGAAAATACTTGTACTTGCCTAAAATGTATGATCCTTTCTTGAACGGGCCATATCGTGGAACAATCAACGAACGGGTTTCCCCTTCAATCAGAAATGAAACTTCTATAAAAAATTTCATCAAGATAATGGGAATAAATCAAATTCATGCTATCCTTCTTTCTGATACTGATTACAAAGAATTGAAACAGAAAATCAATACATTTGATAAAAAAACATTATCAACAGAAATGAGTCATTTCTTCACTTTAATAAATAAATTTGCTAGAGAAGCAAAATTGAGTTTGAATTCGATCAGTAAAAAAGTCCCACGATGGCCATACAAATTAATCATCGATATGGAACAACTAGTAGCAGACTATATGTAGAGGATCATCAAATGCACTCAAAAAGAGCCAAACGTGTAGTGATTTTTACTTAGTATAATCCTGATCCTACTGTCCCAGTTCAAGAAGTGGTTTTGATATGCTATTCGGCAATATTGAATTTTCGTCGAAACTTAATCAAAGGTTCTATGCGTACTCAAAGGCGTAAAATTGGTGTTTGGAAAATATTTTAAACAAATGCGCACTCCCCCCCCCCCCCTTTTTGGACAGAATAAATAAATTCCCCCTTCATTTTGGATATAATTGATCTGATTGATGATATCTGTAAGACCCAGTTTAAAAAAAAAAAAAAAAAAAAAAAAAAGGATGAAATGAGAAAAAATGAGAAATTAGGGGGGGAGAAAGAGTATTTTTGTTCAGATATTTTAAACAAACAATTATATAATTATATATATGTGTGTGTGTGTGTGTGTGTGTGTGTGTGTTCGTGCCGTGAGCCATGCCGGGAGAAGGAGAGGGGAAGAGTGCAACGTAGCATGATTCTACTCCATTAATTCTTTGATATATATATGTATAATTGAGGTTAGGAAGGGCAACGATCATTTGGGAAGAAACAAGAAAATGAGAGAGAGAGAGAGAAGTGAAGATGAAGAAGAAGCCGTCGGAAGGGTTACCGGAAATCACTGGTGCAGGTTCAGGGTGTTTTCCCAAGGCTGAGAGTCGTTTGGGTTGTAGGGGTGTACAAGTCTGACATGTTCTAGGGTCATATGGAAGCAGGAATGTGTGGGTGAAGGATTGTGCTCTGTTTTTGCTGTTTAGAGTCATAACCGATGGTTTGGGGTATTATTTTAGTGGGTGTTTTAGCTAGAGTGAAAGGAATGAGGTTGGTTTTATCAACGTAAACTTGGGACGGTTGATCGTGAAGGTGGAGTAAAGGATTTAAGGGCCGGCGTTAGTGACGAGAAGGAAGAAAAAGACTGGTATGTTCTGTCAGGGACGAAGCCCGAACCGCTTAGGCGGTGGAAGATTTAAGGGCCGGCGTTAGTGACGAGAAGGAGGAAGAAGACTGGTCTGTTCTTTTCTGTTCTGTCAGGGACGAAGTCCGGACCACTTAGGCGGTGGAAGATCGCTCAGGCGGTAAAACAACAGAGAGCCAGAATCGCGTGATCGCTTAGGCGGTGGAAGATCGCTCAGGCGGTAAAATAACAGAGAGCCAGAATCGCGTGATCGCTTAGGCGGTAAAACAACAGAGAGCGAGAATCGCCTGTTCGCCTAAGCGGTGTATTTCCGCTTAGGCGGTGGGGAGCAGAAGCATATACTAGGGGGGGCATGCGAGTCCAAATTTTCAGGTAAGTGTACTGCCCTTCTTACCAAACTATTTTCCATATAAATATGATGAGTTAGGTGTTTATTTAACTGTACGACATTTTATAAATTATATGGATCAAGTCAGTTGTGGGTGAGTTGGTAAAACGGTTTTCTATTAAAATGGTGATTTTGTCGATATTATTGAAATGGTGATTATATTATGGTCTGTCCGGAGGGTGGTCCGGCAGAGGGATAATTATTTGTGATTTGATGATAATATTATTGAATTGACTATGCCATAGTTTATATTATGATCTGTCCGGAGGGTGGTCCGGCAGATGGATAGTTACTATAAGGTGATTGATGTCATGTGGTGATTTATATTATTGGCCTCCGGAGACGTCCGGTTGGCGGTGATCTGCGCAGTTAGGTCCACTAGGAAGGCATATCCTACAGATGGTTATGGTACCGTTGTAACTCCCGATCGTGAGGTTAAAACGATCACTATGGCTTAGCCGGTGGGTGTAGGATTGAGATGTGTGTTTAAATTGGGGGGTTTTATATATACTGGGTGACTTATTATTGATTGGGTGTTTAGAAACTGAATTATATTGCTTTATTTCCATTGCTTATATGATACTAAAGATTTTACCAACTCTGTGTGGTGTTTATATATTTATTCACGCTTAATCCATTTAAAGGTTGGATTTTTATAAAATGTATTGTTGTTATGTTAATAATGGTTTTTACTAAGAAGGCAGTACACTCGCAGGTGCTGTTGAGAAACGTTTGTCTCCTACTGGCAGTAGGTCGATTTCTGGAGGACCATAGCGAGGAGTATCTCGATAGTAATTCTTTTTGCTTTTGGTTGTAGATGTTGTTTTGTAAAAGGATGAACTAGCGATGTTGTTGTAAGAGCAAGAGAGTCTCAAGAGTAGGAGATATGTGTATTTTGTTGACTATAGTAATTAATATTCTCTTTTTGTGTAAGGTATTTTATTCGAGTTAGTTATTGCTGGAAAAATAGCATTATTGTCACACCGGCCCACGAATATTGTGATATCGGGATGGGTTGTGACAATTTTGGTATCAGAGCCTAGGTTATAGGTTCTGTAGACTTTCTAGTGGGGGTGTCAGTAGAAGATTATGAGATAGGAGGACGTGTCAGTCGTCTAGTCAGTAGGGGACAATTAGGTAAAGTGTCTGGGAGTAATCTTATTAGTGGGGCAATAGTAAATTTATATATGTTTAATACCGACAATTGTTTTCAGTTGGTTTAGTTAATGGTTGAGTTGCATCTTATGGTTAATAATAGGTATAGAGAAAGGTGAGGAAAACTCGGGGAGTATAAGATCTCAGGGGCAGCTTGAACCCCCGGGACAAGTAGAACCTCAAGGACAAGGAGATAGGCTTCAAGGGAGTCTAGATGCTATTGAAAGGATTCTGCAGGCTGCTGCCCAGTTGACTGAACAGCAAGCAAGAATAATGAAAAGCCAAAGGGCTCAGAGTGAGATTGCCACACCTCAGGCAGTGAGTTTGAAGAGATTCAAAGAATTAGACCCTCTGGTCTTCACCGGGACAGCAGGACCAGGTGCTGCAGAAAATTGGTTTAGAGGTGTAGGCCATGTGTTTGAGGCGATGAGGATTGTCGATGAGAGTCGAATTTCCCTTGCCACTTTCCAGTTAAGAGAAGAAGCGGAGCACTGGTGGGAAGAAATGAAAAGGTTGATTTCTGGTGCTGGTGAGGAGATCTCTTGGGATCGTTTTGTTGCTGAATTTAATAAAAAGTATTTTCCCGAGTCGTATCAATATCAGATGGAAGAAGAATTCATAACGTTGAAGCAGGGAGAAATGGCGGTGCAACAATATGAAGTTCGATTTGATGCTTTGTCACATTTTGCTCTGGATTTGGTTAGAACTGAAGAGGCAAGGTGCCGACGTTTTCAAAAGGGGCTTAACTTAGAAATTCGTACTAGTTTGACGAGCCGACAAATAAGAAATTATGCAGAACTAGTGAATACGGCGAAATTAGTAAAGCGAGATGTTCAGGAAGCTATGGAGAGTCATGAGCAGTCCAAAAAGAACCGATTCGAGTCACCCCGTGGTTTTCCGGGAGGTGTTTCATGTGGAGCAGTATCTCGACCGCCAGTTGTTCGGACATCATCCTTTGGTCAGTCTGTCAGGGGTCGTGGCCCCCGGTACTTATATTCCGGACGATAAAAGAATGCATCTGAGTCTAGTGTAGGTCCGCAGAGGTAGGAGAGGAGTTAGTCGCTGAATCGAACTGGGGGAGATAGATGTTATCGGTGTGGGGCACCGGATCATTTTGCCAGAGACTGTAATAGGGCGGTTCCAATGTGTTTTCGTTGTAAGGAGTAGGGTCACATAGCAGTAAATTATTCGGAATTCGTTTCTACATCTATATCGTCTACGGGTGGCGTGGGTAGTGCTGGTTCTAGCACTGTCCAAGGGCACGGGCGAGGATCGACTGAAAGACCTCCGACACGAGGTCGTGTTTTTGCTACCACTCGGCACGAGGCTCAGGCTACACCCAACGTTGTCACAGGTATTATTACATTATATGCTAGCAATGCTCGTATACTCATTGATCCTGGTTCTACGCATTCTTTTGTCTCATCAATATTTATGACGCAAATAGGCAAGTTTCCTATTCCTTTATCTTATCATATTGTTATTTCCACTCCGGTGGGTGAGTCGGTCTGGATAGATAGGGTGTTCAAAGATTGTCCGCTTCGGATCGGTGATAGGGAGCTGGTGGTAGATTTATTACCCCTGCGTATTTCTGATTTCGATGTAATTTTGGGTATGGACATATTATCTAAATATCATGCCACCATGGATCGTTTTAAGAAAGAAGTGAAATTCCAAATCTCAAGCGAGTCGGAGTTCGTTTTTGGGAGAAATAGAATCATCACACCTGTTAGCTTAATCTCAGCCCTTGAAGCTTAGAAATTGTTGCAGAAGGGATGCCAGGGCTATCTGGCACACGTGATTGTTACTAATCAAAGAGAAGTCACGATGGTAGATATTCTTGTGGTTAAAGATTTTCACGATGTGTTTTCGGATGAATTTCCAGGGCTACCAATAGATAGGGAAATAAAGTTTACTATTGAGCTACTTCCAGGAACGGTTCCTATATCAATTCCACCTTATCGTATGGCGCCTAGTGAATTGAAGGAATTGAAGGTGCATCTTCAAGATTTATTGGAGCGTGGGTTTATCAGGCCCAGTATTTCCCCGTGGGGTGCCCCAGTGTCGTTTGTAAAAAAGAAGGATGGCACGATGAGGATGTGCATCGACTATCGACAGTTAAATAAAGTGACGGTTCGAAATAAATATCCGTTACCTAGGATCGATGATCTATTTGACCTACTTTGGGAAGCTAGAGTCTTCTCTAAAATAGATCTTCGGTCAGGGTATCATCAATTAAAGGTCAGAGACAGTGACGTAACAAAAACAACATTCCGTACTAGATATGGACACTATGAATTCCTGGTTATGCCTTTCGGTCTGACAAATGCCCTTGCTGCTTTTATGGATTTGATGAATTGAATTTTTCAACCTTATTTAGATCAATTTATTATCGTATTCATAGACGACATTTTAATCTATTCCCCAAGCCGAGAAGAGCATTCAGAACATCTTCAGATTGTGTTACAAACGTTACGGGAAAAGGGGTTATATGCAAAATTTAGCAAATGCGAATTTTGGTTAGATCATGTGATATTTTTGGGACATGTCATTTCGGGAGACGGTATTCAGGTAGATCCAAAGAAAGTTGAAGCTGTTGTTCAATGGGAAAGACCAAGAAATGTGACGGAAGTGCGGAGCTTTTTAGGTTTGGCGGGTTATTATCGATGATTCGTGCAAGGTTTTTCCGTGATAGCCGCCCCATTGACTCGATTAACTCGTAAGGAATCTAAGTTTGAATGGACCGATAAATGCGAATAAAGTTTTAAAGAGCTAAAGAATAGATTGGTATAGGCACCAGTACTGTCCCTCCCGACTGAAGGGGGTGGTTTTGTGGTTTATAGTAATGCGTCCCACCAAGGGCTGGGATGTGTGCTGATGCAGCATGGTCATGTAATTGCCTATGCATCTCGGCAATTGAAAAATCATGAGCGTAATTATCCGACACATGATTTGGAATTAGCGACAATTGTGTTTGCCTTAAAAATTTGGAGGTATTATTTGTATGGCGAAACCTGTGAGATATACACTGATCATCAGAGTTTAAAATACTTGTTTACTCAGAAAGAGCTAAATTTGAGACAAAGGCGTTGGATAGAGTTGGTTAAAGATTATGATTACGCCATCCACTATCACCCAGGAAAAGCTAATGTTGTAGTAGACGCGTTGAGTCGGAAATCAACGGGTTCAATCGCACATCTTTGAATAGTTCGCACTAATCTGTATGCCGAGCTGAGATCGATGCGAGTTAAATTAGAGGTCGGGCAGACAACAGCACTGCTTGCAATTTTGACTTTGAGGCCGACATTGATAGATCGTATTATCGAAGCTCAGAAGTTGGATGGTCAATTAGGAAGAATACGAAATTAAGTAAAAGATGGATTCAGAACAGATTATCAAATTAGGGACGGGGATGAGGCATTAATGTTTGGCACTCGGCTATGCGTGCCTAATGATATAAACTTGAAAAATGATATTCTGGAAGAGGCGCACAACTCCGCGTATGCAATGCATCCAGGCAGTACCAAAATGTACCGAGACTTGTGTGAGCATTATTGGTAGACCGGAACGAAGCGAGAAATCGCAGAATTCGTTGTCAGGCGTTTAATTTGTCAGCAAGTAAAGATTGAACATCAGCGTCCAAGTAGGTTGCTACAACCTTTACCTATTCCCGAGTGGAAATGAGAGCATATTACGATGGATTTTGTTTCAGGTTTACCCCGCACTCAAAAAGGTCACAATTCTATTTGGGTAATTGTTGACAGACTTACTAAGTCTGCTCACTTTCTGGCTGTAAAGACGACATTTTCACTTGAGAAATATGCTCAATTGTATATCAGCGAAATAGTAAGGTTGCATGGCGCTCCAGTTTCTATAGTATCTGATAGAGATCCAAGATTTACTTCAAGATTTTGGCCAAGTCTTCAGGCCACTTTGGGTACCAGAGTGAACTTTAGCACCGCTTTCCACCCTCAGACTGATGGTCAATCGGAGCGTACAATTCAGACGTTGGAAGATATGTTGAGAGGGTGTGTGTTGGAAGCTCCTAGTAATTGGGACGATCTTTTTCCCTTGATGGAATTTGCCTATAACAACAGTTACCACTCGGCAATTGAGATGGCCCCATATGAAGCATTATATGGCAGGAGATGTAGAACTCTAGTTTGTTGGACTGAAGTGGGTGAACAGAAATTGTTGATGACAGATATAGCCCTGATGACCGCAGATAAAGTGAAGATGATACGGGAAAAATTGAAAATATCTCAGAGTCGACAAAAGAGTTACGCAGACAATCGCCGACGGGAGTTGGAGTTCGAGGTGGGAGAGCATGTATTTTTGCGTGTCTCTCCTTGGAAAGGTGTATTAAGATTTGGAAAGAAAGGGAAGTTGAGCCCAAGATACATCGGGCCATATGAAATTTTGGATCGAGTTGACGCCACAGCGTATAGACTTGCATTACCTTTGGAATTGTCTCGACTACATAATGTTTTCCACGTATCGATGCTTCGAAAGTATGTACCCGACCCTTCTCACATGTTGACGTCACAGCCGATTGAATTGGAAGAGAATTTGATGTATATTGAAGAACCAATTCAAATTTTAGGCCGTAGGGATCAAGTGTTAAGGACGAAAACGATTCCGTTAGTTAAGGTTTTGTGGCGGAGTCACGCAGTGGAGGAAGCAACTTGGCAGCGAGAAGATGAGATGTGGAACTGGTACCCACATTTGTTCGGTTAGGTACGAAAATTTCGAGGTGAAATTTCTTATAGGAGGGAAGAGTTGTAAGACCCAGTTTAAAAAAAAAAAAGGGGATGAAATGAGAAAAAATGAGAAATTGGGGGGGAGGGAGAAAGAGTATTTTTGTTCAGATATTTTAAACAAACAATTATATAATTATATATATATATCAAAGAATTAATAGAGTAGAATCATGCCACGTTGCCCCCTTCCCCTCTCCTTCTCCCAGCATGGCTCATGGTACAAACACATATGCACACACACACACACACACACACACACATACACACACACACACACACATATATATATATATATATATATAAACAAGAAAAGGAGAGAGAGAGAGAGAGAAGTGAAGAGGAAGAAGAAGCCGTCGGAAGGGTTGCCGAAAATCACTGGTGCAGGTTCAGGGTGTTTTCCCAAGGCTGAGAGTCGTTTGGGTTGTAGGGGTGTGCAAGTGTGACATGTTCTAGGGTCATATGGAAGCAATAATGTGTGGGTGAAGGATTATGCCCTGGTTTTGCTGTTTAGAGTCATAACCAATGGTTTGGGGTATTATTTTAGTGGGTGTTTTAGCTAGAGTGAAGGGAATGAGGTTGGTTTTATCAGTGTAAACTTGGGACGGTTGATCGTAAAGGTGGAGTGAAGGATTTAAGGGCCAGAGTTGGTGACGAGAAGGAGGAAGAAGACTGGTCTGTTCTGTCAGGGACGAAGCCCGGACCGCTTAGGCGGTGGAAGATCGCTCAGGCGGTAAAACAACAAAGAGCTAGAATCGCGTGATCGCTTAGGCGGTGGAAGATCGCTAAGGCGGTAAAACAACAGAGAGCCAGAATTGCGTGATCGCTTAGGCGGTAAAACAACAGAGAGCAAGAATCGCCTGTTCGCTTAGGCGGTGTATTTTCGCTTAGGTGGTGGGGAGCAGAAGCATATACTAGGGGGGCTTGCGAGTCCAAATTTTCAAGTGAGTATACTGCCCTTCTTACCAAACTATTTTCCATATAAATATGATGAGCTAGGTGTTTATTTAACTGTACGACATTTTATAAATTATATGGATCAAGCTAGTTGTGGGTGAGTTGGTAAAACGGTTTTCTATTGAAATGGTGATTTTGTCGATATTATTGAAATGGTGATTATATTATGGTCTGTCCGGAAGGTGGTCCGGCAGAAGGATAATTATTTGTGATTTGGTGATAATATTATTGAATTGACTATACCATAGTTTATATTATGATCTGTCGGGAGGGTGGTCCGACAGATGGATTGTTACTATAAGGTAATTGATGTCATGTGGTGATTTATATTATTGGCCTCCGGAGACGTCCGGTTGGCGGTGATCTGCGCAGTTAGGTTCGCTAGGAAAGCATATCCTACGGATGGTTACGATACCGTTGTAACTTCCGATCGTGAGGTTAAAACGATCACTATGGCTTAATCAGTGGGTGAGGGATTGAGATGTGTGTTTAAATTGGGGTTTTTTATATATACTGGGTGACTTATTATTGATTGGGTGTTTGGAAACTGAATTTTATTGCTTTATTTCCATTGCTTATATGATACTAGAGATTTTACCAACTCTATGTGGTGTTTATATATTTATTCACGCTTGATCCATTTAAAGATTGGATTTTTATAAAATGTATTGTTGTTATGTTAATAATGGTTTTTACTAAGAAGGCAGTACACTCGCAGGTGCTGTTGAGAAACGTTTGTCCCCTACTGGCAGTTGGTCGATTTCTGGAGGACCATAGCGGGGAGTATCTCGATAGTGATTCTTTTTGCTTTTGGTTGTAGATGTTGTTTTGTAAAAGGATGAACTAGTGTTGTTGTTGTAATAGCAAGAGAGTCTCAAGAGTAGGAGATATGTGTATTTTGTTGACTATAGTAATTAATATTCTCTTTTTGTGTAAGGTATTTTAATTCGAGTTAGTCATCGCTGGAAAAGTAGCATTGTTGTCACACCGGCCCACGAATATTGTGATATCGAGATGGGTTGTGACAATATCTCTAAAATGATAAAATATTTTTTCAAACAGTGGATGGGGAAAGCGGAAGAATTCGACATTGTGGATTATACAGAAGAACAAACAGAGAAAAAAAATAAGGACAAAAAAAAGGAATACAACACAGATGATAATAGAGAGAAGAGAGCAGGAATGAGAAAGAGAGCAAAGAATGAAGGACGCATGGTAAGCGATATCAGAAAACTGGGATGATATTACATTGGGGGCAAGCACTAAAAAGGTTGCCTGTTTAAAACTCAATCAGTTCTTAGAAAATATATTATATTCCCTTCATTGATAATAGCAAAAAATATTGGCTATGTGTTATTATTTCAATGTCCCGAGTGGTCTGAGGATTTACAGGAATGGAAGAGAGAAATACACATTAAATGTACCTATGATGGTGTTCAATTAATAGAAACAAAATTTTCGAGAAATTGGTTAATAGAAGGTATTCAGATCAAAATTTTATTTCCTTTCTATCTGAAACCTTAGCACACATCCAAACGACAGTCTTCTCGTAGAGATCTCATGAAAATAAAAATAGATTCTTACTTTTTAATAGTTTGGGGATGGGACAATGAACGTCCTTTGGCTTTTCCTATAAAATGACCTTACTTTTTAAGCCCATTTTTAAGGAATTCAAAAATCAATTCCAAAAGAAGTATTTTCAATTTATAAGAGATTTAAAAGGAAGAAGAACAAAATTACTTCTAGTGGGTTTAAAAGAAACAAAAAAATGGGTTATCGAAAACTGTTCTATTTATAATCCAAAACGTTCCTAGTTACAAAAAAGAAAAAGAAAAAAGGACTCTCAAAAGTAAATCCTAGTTTATTAGTTAGATTGAGAGATAGTATATGAATCGATTGAAACTCAAAGAGAAAAGGATTCTATAATCATCAATCATGATAATTCCTGAATCATTTAGTCAAATTGGATCTGCAGATTAGGACAAATTCTTCACCGACCGAAAAAAAAAAATGAAGATTGGCTGATAGAAAAAGTACAATCAGAAATCAACTAGAAAGAATTACAAAAGAGACAACAAAAGTAAGCCCAGAAAGAAATATAAATATGAGTCCTAACAAAACAAAGTTATAAGTGCTAAAAGATTAGAATTCGCCAAAAAAGATTTGGCAAATATCAATAAGAAGAAATACTCGATTAATTCTAGTCAATTACATTATTTTATAAAATTATTGATTGAAAGAATATACACATACATATTTCTATGTATCATTAATATTCTTCCGAATCAATATACAACTTTTTCTTGAATCAAAAAAAAAAATGATTGAGAAATCCATTTACAATAATGAAAAAAATCAAGAAAAAATGAATAAAACAAATCAAAGAAAATGCACTTTATTTCCTTTATTTTTATTTCCTTTATTTCAACTATAAAAGAAAAAATGAATAAAGCAAAGAAAATGCACTTTATTTCAACTTTAAAAAAAAAAGAGTCACTTAAGAAGATTAGTAATAGAAAGACGAATTCACATAGTTTTTGTGACTTATCCTCCTTGTCTACAAGCATATGTATTTTACAAATTATCACAAACCCAAGTTATTAACTTGGATAAATTAAGAGCTGTTCTTAACTATCACGGAACGTCTTTTTTTCTGAAGACTGAAATAAAGGATTCCTTTGGAACACAAGGAATATTTCATTATGAATTAAGGCATAAAAAACCTCAACGCTATGGAATGAATCGATGGAAAAACTGGTTAAGAGGGCATTATCAATACGATTTATCTCAGATTAGATGGTCGCGATTAATACCAAAAAAATGGAGAAATAGAGTCAATCGACGCCGTACGGCTCAAAAGCAAAATCAATATTTAACTAAAGGGTATTCATATGTAAAAGAGCCATTAATTCATTACAAAAAACAAAATGCATCTCAAATATATTTAGTACCGAAGCAAAAAGATAATTTTCAAAAATACTATAAATATGAGTTTTTCTCATATGAATCTATTCATTTTAAAAATAAGAATGACTTATCCATTTATTAATAAAAAAAGAATAAAAAAGGAAAATATAGTTTTCTATGGAGTTTTCTTAAAAACAAAAAGGTTTCCTATAATTACAACACACGGAAACATAAATTATTGGAAATGTTACCTATCAATAATTATCTAATAAAGGGACATATTATGTATAAAAATCGAGGTAAAAGATATTTTCATTGGCAAATTCTAGATTTTTCTATAAAAGAAAAAGTCGATATTGAGCCTTAGACCAAGCTCAATACCAATAGTACTCAAAATACTCAGATTGGGACTAATAATTATCACATCATTCAAAAAGTGAAGAAGAAAAATCTTTTTTATCTTAGGATTCATCAGGATCCAGAAATCAATCCACCCAATCCCCAAAAAAGGTTTTTGGATTGGATAGGAATGAATGAAGAAATACTAAATTATCCTATATCGAATTGAGGACCTTGGTTCTTACTAGAACTTGTGCAACTTGAGAATTCATATCAAATGAAACTGTGGGTTACACCAAATAAATTACATTTTGTGAACATTAATATAATTAATAAAAATAAAAGATTGGTGAAAATAAAAAGAAAAAAGATAAATTTCAATCGAAAACTAAAGGGGAGTTTTTTTATATCATCCAATTTTGAATTCAAGAATCGAAATCAAGACAAAAACGAACTCGTAGCAGGTTAAGGAGATCTCTTACAAAACCCAGAAAATCTTAAATCTCTTGTCTTAATACACAAAAAAGATATGGAAGAAGATTTTGTCTCAATACACAAAAATGTATGGAAGATGAGTATGTGGGATTTGACACTCAAAAGAAAAAATACAACAATAGCCGAGAAGCAAAACTAGATTCATTTGTGAAATGTTATTTGATTTATCCATTGAGATGGTACGAGTGCTTGAAGCAAACAATGATCCACAATATCGAGGTATACTATCTCCTGGTTGGACTTAAAGAGCCAAAAAAACTAACTCTATCCCTGCTTGAAAGGGAAGAACTGTGTCTGGATATAATGTAGATTCATAAGGTTTTACCTGTTATAGAATGGGTGAAAACGGGAATGATGATTCTCAAACCCCCCTCGTTTGTCTGTAAAAAATGATGGACAATTTCTTATGTATCAAACCATAGGTATTTCATTTGTTCATAATAGTAAGTACTCAATTAATCTAAAACTTCTCATACTTAAATTATGATAGATGAGTTAGTAATAAGACTTGTGAGGACTACAGTACATGACATAAACGAATAATTGAAAGAATAAATAAAAATCATTATGATTTACTTGTTTTAAAAAATCTTTTATCGTCTAGAAGACGTAGAGAATTGAGAATTCTAATTTGTTTCAATTCAAAGAATAGAAATCTAGTAGAGAATGACGGGGGTCTTTTTTATGAAGTAATTAAATGAGGAAAACAAATAGATTTTTTGTTTTCATATTTTTGTTTGGGGAACAATAACATATTGTTTTTTGGAAATATAAATAAAAATCTGGAAACAAAAAATATGTTTCTATTTCAAAATAAAAAAATCAATAAAAAATCTATTTCTATTCTCGAAGCAAAAATAGAATATTAAAAAAAATCTAGTTTGTTTTCCGAAATAAAAATATAAAATTGAGAACAAAATATTTCGTTTTCCTAATTTAATGAAAATATTTTTTTTTTGTTTTTATTTTTTTATTCAAATTAATATATGACTAAATTGATAAATTAATTTATAGAAAATTTCACAATTCCAAAACATATTTACCAAACACGTTTCTGTACATCAATTCCAAAATTTTAGAAACAGGAACAAAAATCAGGGAGCAGAAACACTAAGGCCTTAATATATGAAAATTATTATTTTACCCTTACACATTTATTGCTAGGTACCCTTGTATCTTAAAAGGAAAAGCTCATATTCTTCTTTTCGGTTTTTTTTTTTTTTTTTAAACCTACCTTTTTCTTTTTATTTTTTGATTCTTTGTTTTTTCATACATTTAAAAAAAAAAAAAAAAAAAAAAAAAAAAAAAAAAAAAGAAAACTACTACATAAAAATTTAAAAAAAAAAAAAAAAAAAACGCTTCTTTTTCTTTTTCTTCTTCTCATCTCTCGCTCTTTTTTTTTTCTTTTTCATTTTATATTATAATTTGTATTACAAAAAATTACTATCTCAAAAAAAAAGGGGCATGCACCACCAACTCCCAAAATGGGGAAGAAATTACCGATCAAGCCTATCTACTTTTTTTACATCAACAACTCCTTTTGTCTTTTTTTACTAAAATACCCCTCATATGTAACTTTCAATACTAATATCAAAACACATGAATTTTTTTGTAGTTCCTGGTGTCGTAAAATTAATATTTTTACACTGTATTAATCAGTAAAATGTCTTTTTCTTTACGACATGTTAATCATATTTTTTGGACGTATGGATCGTATTATGCGTGAATGTAACATTTAACACCTGTGAATATTGAATGTAATATCAGTTGTTCTCTTATTTTATGTATGCAGAGTAAAATCCACACGATATTTGTCACACCGCCACCCTGGGCCCCCACCGTTCGAGGTCGGGCGTGACGTCGACATGGATCTACCTGACTAATCAACCCAATTCATAATATATACACGCTACTGTAAATTTCTTTTTTTTTTTTTTTCAAAAATAAAAAATAAAATATATATATATACCTGTTTCAGAATTTGGGAGCACACATGTCCCAAATATCCATAACCAAAATCACAAAACAACCTGAACATTCCACAGTTCTCTTCCGACTGGCTCACCTCCAAAATGACATTACCTCCGGACTTTACCTAGTGCTAGCAGCGGACCAGCTCCTAGCCGCGGTACCTGAAATCAAAATTTTTTATCGGTATACTGTCTTCATAATAAAAAAACATTTAATGGATCAAGTAAAATTGTTAAATATCACCTTCCAAAATATAATGTTTTATAATCACATACTCGGTTGAAAAATCCAATCCCACTGCCACCAATGTAAAGAAATAATGTATTTAAAACACCCAGTACAAATATTTTAAGTTAACTAATCCAAATATTTTAAATCAGTCAGTCCAAATATTTTAAATCAACCCGTCCAAGTATTTTAAACCAACCAGTCCAAATATGTTAATATAATATAAAATACTCCCCATATCCTTTCCTACTAGCCATAAGATCGTTTTTACCTCATGGTTGGGAGTTGCAATGGTACCGTACCACCCGCAGGATTTGCACTCCTGATGGGTTAAACTACCCTGCAGGACTTACCGAATAGGTAATCCACATTTCGCAAGTCATATCCTCATAACGAGAAGAAAATCCACATCTCGTAGGTCATATCTACCTAACGAGAAGAAAATTCACATCTCGTAGGTCATACCCACCTAACGAGAAGAAAATCCACATCTCGTAGGTCATACCCGCCTAACGAGAAGAAAATCCACATCTCGTAGGTCATACCCGCCAAACGAGAAGAAAATCTACATCTCGTAGGCCATACCCGCTTAACGAGAAGAAAACTATAGCATAGTTGGACAAAAATCACCTTTAAAACCCACTTGATCCAAAAATCATTTTACACTTTTAAAACCAAAACCAACTTGATCCATATAAGTTGCGAAATCGTCTATTTTAAGTAAACGTTCCACAATTTATATGAAAATAAGATTTGCAAATTTATATGGAAGACAATACACTCACCTCGATTTTCGCACTGCAAAAATATCACCGTCCAAAACCTACTGGGACGCTAGCTCCTGTGGACCTAACAACGATAGGCCTAAATTAATATTTTATTTAAAATAACCTAACATGCAATGCAGACCCTAAATTTCATATTTTCCATTCCCCAAATTTTTGTTATAAAGAATTATTACTTTATCTATCTCGCTACATTAATATTTACTGTACCAATTTATTTAAGATTAACGATTATAAAAATATTATTAAGATTACGAAAATTACTATTACGATTGCGAAAATTTTAATACTTAACAATTTAATTTAATCGACAATATTACCCGATTAAAATTTTACTTGTCCCGAATCGTTCGTAGGCCGAGAAATTGGATTTTTAGATTTTATTTTATTTTTTTCCTCTTCTCTTATTTTTCTTTTCCTTTTTCTGTTTTTTCGTTTTGTTGAAACCTCACCTCCTCGGTGATACGCTACCGCCGTGGCGACGCTATAGTGGCTCTGCTTCTACTTCATTTCAGACCCGCCATTTCTCTCTCTCTTTTCACCAGCTCCGGTGACTCCCACACCCCGTCGCAACATCACATGCACACACAACACGCACTACTAGACAATCCACACACACACCGAACACACAAACACACACACACACCGTCGACGATCATATACACCCATCGAACTGGCGACCTCACCCACAGCAATCACTTCCACCAGATGAGAAAAACAACGTCGGCGACTGCAACGATCACGAAACACACCTACACATGCACAATCGAAACACACACATACACAATCACAAAATACACACAAATACCGCCAGACCACCAACGACGATCACACACCCATATGCACGCCGGACGATCGGCGACTGATCACACACTCACCCACGCAATCGACGACGAACAACACACGCACACACAAATGACGAAATGGAACAGAACACACATGACTAACCACACACATGCACTCACCAATCACCTCTACACACCGCCGGACAAACTTGGACAGAGTACACACACATGATGACAAAACAGAACAGAGCACACACACACACACTACGGAACACACACCAAACGGAGACAACACCCCCTGCGACAGTCACTTACACACACACGATTCACACACCTTCACACTCTCTCACCGGCCGCTGGATGACAGAACCGAACACACTTCCGCCGCCGACCCACTTCTCTTTCTTTCTATTTTTTTTATTATTTATTATTTCTTCTTTTGAGGCTCCTGATCCCTATTTGCATGCATGAATCCATATATATATGCGTGAAAATAGTGGATCTTCCTTACTCCAAATGAAGCCACGTCGTGATCTTCCTTGTTTTTAGTTTTGATCCCTCATATATATATATATATTATTTTTTTTCCAAATTACATTAATCTCCCCCCAAATCCCTTTAAGTTATCATTTAAACCCATTTCAAAATTTTAATATTCTTAAAATTGTAAATTCAACCCTTAAAATTTTAAATTGGATAATAAATTACACATTCTACCCCGTTATTTTCTAAATATTCTAAAATGCAGCTAAAATTATGTGTATGCGAAAATTAGGGTCTTACAATGTTACATTCAATACCTGTGGATGTTGAATATAACATCAATTGTTCTCTTATTTTATGTATACCAAGTAAAATCCATATGATGTTACATTCAACATCTGTGGATGTTGAATGTAACATCAATTGTTCTCATATTTTTATGGACCGTATTATGCATGGATATTACATTCAACACATGTGGATGTTGAATTTAACATCAATTGTTCTCTTGTTCTATGTATCCACAGTTAAAAACCATATGATGTTATATTCAACACATGTGGATGTTGAATGTAACATTAGTTATTCCCTTGTTTTATGTATCCACGGTTAAAAACCATATGATGTTATATTCAACACCTGTGGATGTTGAATGTAACATCAATTACCTTTTTCTCACTACAAATTTTTTCTCCTCACTACAACAAACTGCAAATCGCCGGGTGCAATGTGTAAATAGTCAAAATATAAAAATATCTTCTAATTGTATATCACTTTGCTTCTTCTCTCTCTACACAATGTCACAAAGCAGAATCTCCCATTTTCGAATGACGGGAGACGTGACGAAGCTCGGTGATGGAAATGGCAGGGCCCCAAAGCTCCCGATTGAAAGGAAACCAAACATACTCATTCCTAGCTAGGGATTGGGATCATTATCCTCTATGACATTCAAGTAAACTCTCAAATTCTAAGCCTAGCTCTTTCGATTTTCGTTGGGCAGTGTTTGGTTGTAAGAAATTAGAGCTTCAAAAATCGAAATTCGAAATAAACCCATGAAAATTTTCAAGTTTTCGTATGCAGATCCAATTCCATGAAACCAAATGTGACCTAAGAACTATTAGAAACAGTGCCCGGAGAGGGTGAGCGATCAAAGGCAACGAGCAATCGGCGAACAGAAGGAAGACACAAATCACATGAGGGCATTTTGGTAATCTCGTCCCTCGCTCTTTTTGGAAACAAGAATTTTTAGTGCAAGAAAGGCCGTCGATGAGAGTTTTTGGTGCAAGAAAAGGCCGACGATGGGAGTTGCCGGTGCAAGAAAATGAGGATGGGAGTAGCCGGTGAACAGTAATTTTTTTTGGGAGTAAACGGTAATTTTTCCAAAAAAAGACTCTCTTTTCTTTTACTTCATTCATTTTTTTTTCTTTTCGTACAAATTTTTTTCCCAAAACAATTATATCTTTAAAAAATCATCTTTTTTTATCTCCTATTCTTTTTATTTTTTCTGACAGTTTTTATGTATATATATAATTCTTTTCTGTTTAAAAAAAAATAAAAACTCCTCTTTTTTTTTTCGTCTGTTCTTTAATTTTTTTTTTAATTTTTTTTTTTTACAATTTATGTATTTATCTTATGATTTTTTTTTTCGAAATACTATTACTCAAAAAAAAAAAACTCATTTTCCGTTCGTTCTTCTATTTTTTTTTTTCCAGTTTTATGTATTTATGTGAATAGATTTTTTTCAAAAACCATTATGTTAAAAAAAACTCATATTTTTCTTTTTTCCTTCTTCCATTTCTTTTCTTTTCTTTTTATTTTTTATGTATTTACCTTATCACCTTTATGTATTTATTTTATAATTTTTTAAACCTTTTCTTTGTTTTCTTCTATTATTCTTAAATCGAAAACCCAATTAGAAAAAAATAAACAATAAAAATAGAAAAATATAAAAATGAATAAAATAAAACAAAATAATTTACAATATCTTCAGTGAAATAAAAAAGGGAATTTTTTTACTGAAATATTTTTTTTCAATGAATATCTCTAAATAATTTATTACCATGTAAATAAAATTGAAAAAACCGATAGTGTATGAAAAATATTGTTACAAAAAAAAAAAAAAAAAACACACACTAAAGAAACGTATATATTTGTAAGCAAAAATTAAAAAAAATAAGATTACCTCTGAAATGATTTTTTTTATAAAATAAATATCTGCAAAATACTTGTTTTTCACCCTTTGCTTTTCGATTTTTATTTTATATTTATAATTAAATACAAATAAAATGAAATAGGAGGGAAAGAAAAGGATATAATAAAAGTGAAAGGAGAAAAGCCTTTTTTTTTTGCCTTTAAATGATAAAAATTATACCACAAATTTATGGCGCGTTTGACTGAGATATTTGATAAATCTATAGAATTTATGAATGATGAAATTTCAAAATTCCATCATTTATAAATTCATCATTTGGATTTCACAATTATCTTACTTAGATCCGTAATATTTGTACACAATTTTAAAATCATCGAATTTTAAGCTCATTTAAGTATTAACAACGTGCTAACATAAACAATAACTCAAAGTAAGAGATAATATTAGAAAAGTAAGTGATACTATTAGAAATATTTTTCTTGTTCCAATACTTTATTCAATTTTTTGGGAAAAGCTAAAGAAAAAAAAAGGATAATTTATAGGGGAGAGACATGGTAGGAAGCCCTATAATAACATTTATATTTGGAATGAAAAAAGGCAAAGAGGGATTATTGAAGTGTGGGAATTGATCTGGGTAGATTCCCTACGATCCACGTCTAACGTTTTGTAGGTGAACAATTATGGGCTCAGCCAGAGTGGGTCTATATTCAACCAAGAAGATAAAACATGATGGGCTCATATGAGTAGGCCCACCTTCAATTATAAGAATTATAAAAAGAGTTGTACATGGATGTTACGGTGGATGAGTGGGAAGACGAGAATGAATAAAATTAAAAATGAAATTATTAGAGAGAATTTAGGAATAGCAATCATCGAAAAGAAGATAAGAGAAATTCATTTACGGTGGTTTGGACATGTGCACAAAAGACCCATAAAAGCACCAGTGCGAAAATACGATTTAGTTCAAGTGCGGAGGGATACTAGAGTGAGAGGTAGGCTTAAGAAGACTTGAGACGAGACTATTAGAACTGATTTGATGGCATTGAACCTGACTAAGGGGTTGATCGTTCATTATGGTGTAAACGAATTCATGTAACCGACCTTACTTAAATAGGACAAAAGTTTAGTTGTTGGTGTATAAGAAGAGTTGTATGTGGGCTTGTGTTAGAGCAACCCATGGGAGATCTAAAAAGGTGAATGATGTCAGAATATTCAAATAACTAATCATAACGTTGAAGATTGAGAATATCTGAGAAGAATTGTAAGACCCGATGTTTGCATGTGCATAATTTTTAGTTGTATTTTAGAATATTTAGAAAATAACGAGGTGCATTGTGTCATTTAATACTTACTTAAAAAAAATTAGGGGTCAATTATCATTTTAAAATATTAATTTTAGATTTTGGACTTAAATGATAACTTAAAAATAATTAGGGGAGATTAATGTAATTTAAAAAAAAAATTGTCCAAACCGTGGATAAGGAACCAAAAGATAAAAAAAAAAATATGGACTTGGTTTAGCGGTGAAAAAAAAAAAAATATGTGAACATGAATTAGCCAAAAAAAAAAAAAAAAAAAAAAGAGAAAGAGGCGGTAGTTTTTGGGATTGAGTTCAACCGAAACAAGCAGAGAAAGAAAAAAAAAAAGAGGAAAAAAAAAAGAAGAAAAGAAAATTGGGAATTCAGCAGGTATGTGTTGTCATCTATCTATATATCTATCTATCTATCTATTTATTTATCTATCTATCTATCTATCTATCTATCTATATATATGTATGTGTATATACACATATATGTATGTGTATATATGTATATATATTGTTGAAAAAAATATATATATCACACGAGTTCAATTTATGGGACTAATTATGCGGACATATATACATGTATATTTATATATCAAAAATATATACGTGGGTTCGAGAAATATAATAGGTATAAATATATCAAATTTGCGAAGAATACAATTTAAAATAAAAATTGTAAATTTTACTAAAATGACAATTTTTAGTATTTCGTCGACTAATAAAAATTTTCATAGTCGATTAATATTTTTCTACAAATTAAATTATTAAAGCGATTTTTTTTTTTGTAATCGTTACTATAATAATTTTCATATAATTAATATTAACATAGAAAATGGGATGTGTAGTAATTTTGTATAGTCAAAATTTGGAGAATGGGAAAATTTGTATTTTAGGGTCACACATTGCATATTAGGTTTATTTTAAATAAATTATTAATTTAGGCCCCATCGTTGTTAGGTTCACAGATGACGTCGGCCCGCATAGTATTTTGACGACGGTGTTTTTGTAGCGCAAAAACGAGGTGAGTGTATTGTTTTCTATGTAAATTGACAAATTATATTTTTGTATAAATTGTGAAATTTTTTTTTTATTAAAATAGACGGTTTTATAACGTCATGCGGATCAAGTAGATTTTTAAATATGGTAAGTGATTTTTGTTATCCAATTATACCATAGTTGTCTTCTCATTAGGAGGACATGTCCTGCGAGATGTGGATTACCTGTCAAGCAAGACTTTGCAGGGTGGATATATGTTGTTACTTATTAGACAAATCCTGTAGGGTGGATATATTGTTGCCTTTCAGGCAAGATCTGCAGGGTGGATATTTATTGTTATTTGTCAGGCAAGTCCTGCAGAGTAGATATTTGTTGTTACCTGTGCGGCAAATCCTGCAGGGTGGATATATGTGGACCTGTTAGAAGTGCAAATCATGCGGGTGGCTGCCTCTACCATTGGAGATATTAAAGGGCCTTGACACTTATAGTCATTTTAGATGACACAGTTGTACAGGTTACGATACCGTCGTAACTCCCAATCGTGAGGTGAAACGATCCTATGGCTAGTAGAAAAATATGAGTGCGGTATTTTATTATATGTCGAAATGTTTGGATTGATTAATTTAAATACATTATCTTATTGTAATGATGACAGTGAAATTTTATTCCGGATTGGTATGCGGTTATAATATATTAAATTTTGAAAAGTGGTATTTAATAATTATGCTTGATCCATAAATTTGTTTTATTATGAAGATAGTACACCGATAAAATATTTGGTTTCAGGTACCGTAGCTAGGAGTAGGTCCACTATTGACACTAGGTAGAATCAGGAGGTGGTGTCATTTTGGAGGGTAGGCCGGACAGGTGAACCGTAGAAAGTTCAATTTTTGTGATTTTGCTGTGAATATTGGGACGCGTGTATTCCCAAATTTTGGAATGGGTAAATATATTTTTGGGAAAAAAAATGTATAGCGGTACATGTATGTATATATATGTATATTTTTGGATCGGTCAGGTAACGTCAAGTCGACGTCATGCCCGACCTCGGGCATTGGGGGCCCGGGGTGAGGGTGTAACAGTTTTTGGTATCAGAACTTAGGTTATAGGTTCTGTAGACGTGCCAGGTTGTCTAGTCAGTGGTGGATCATGAGATAGGATGTCGATAGGTGGGTTCGGCACGTGAGTGAAAGTTATTTTATTGAATTAAATAACATATTTGCGTCATGCATTGTCGTTTGCCTTGTTGGCCTTGTTGCTTATTAAATTTTATTTCAGATCGTAAGTATGGAGCGTGAAAATGAAAGTACTAAGTATTAGACCCAGGAAGAAGAGGGATAAGATGCAGGAAAGCTTAGATGCAGTTGAGCGAATTTTACAGATTGTTGCGCAACTGACAAAGCAACAGACAAAGATGATGGAATGCCAGAAAGGCAAAACCGACATAGCCACTTCTCAAGCGGTACGCTTGAAAAAATTCAAGGAATTGGAACCCCCCAGCTTTTACGGGAACTGCGGGTCTTGCTGATGCTGAAAATTGGTTGACAAGTGTAGGGCACGTATTTGAGGCAATGGGAATTACCGATGACAGCCGAGTTCCTCTTGCTACCTTCCAGTTGAAAGGAGAGGCTGAACATTGGTGGGAGGAGATGAAAAGGTTAATTTCAGTTCCAGGCGAGAAGATTTCTTGAGATCGATTCGCTGCTGTGTTTAATAAAAAATATTTTCTTGAATTCTATCGATTCCAGATGGAGGAGAAGTTCATATTACTAAAATAGTGGAAGATTACCGTCTTGCAGTATGAAACTAAATTCGATGCCTTGTCCTGATTTGCTCCTGATTTGGTGAAAATTGAAGAGGCAAAATATAAAGGATTCCAGAAAGGACTTGATCTAGAAATACGTTCCAAGCTGACAGGCAGGCAGACCAAAGGTAATGCGGAATTGGTAAACATGACAAAATTAATAGAGAAGGATGTACGAGAAGCAGCCGAGAACCATGAGCAGTACAAAAAGAGTAGATTCGAGTCACCTAGTATATATCCAGGTGGCACTTCTCGAGGAGCTGTAGCTCGACCCCCAATTACTCGGGCCCCAACAACCGACCAATCCGCTAAGAGCCGAGGTCCACGTCAATCATATTTCGGGCGATAGCAGAATGTATCTGGATAGAGTGTTGGCCAGCAAAAATAGGGAAAGAGTCAGATGGTTAGTCGAGCTGGGATACCAGTATGCTATCAATGTGGATTACCAGATCATTTTGCTAGGGACTGTGCCATGGGAGGCCCAACATGTTTCCATTGTCATGAGCTGGGTCACATATCTCTGAATTGTCCAAAATCCGCTGTTACATCTGTACCCTCTATGCGCAGTTTGGGTAGTGCTAACCCTATCAATGTTCAGGGTCGTAGTAAAGGATCGGTCGGTAGACCTCTGACTCGAGGTCGTGTATTTGCTACTACTAGGAAGGATGCCCAGGCTTCCCCGGATGTGGTTATAGGTATCATGTCTTTATATGATAGAGATGCATGTATACTTATTGATCCCGGTTCTACTCATTCATTTGTTTCTGCGACCTTTATGATGCATGTAGACAAATTTTCTACTTTTCTGTCATATAGTATCATTATCTCTACCTCGGTAGGTGAGTTTGTGTTGATAGATAGTGTATATAAAGATAGTCTGCTTCGTATTGGTGATAGAGAATTATGGGTGGATCTATTACCCTTGAGTATTCACGATTTTGATGTGATCCCGGGTATGGATTTGCTATCCGATTATCATGCCATAGTGGATTGTTTTAAAAAGGAAGTTACTTTTCGGGTCTTAGGTGAACCAGAGTTTGTATTTTCGAGAGACAGAATCATCACCCCTGTCAATTTAATTTCAGTTTTGGAGGCCAGGAAATTATCAAAGAAGGGATGTCAGGGATACCTCACACATGTAATTGACACTAGTCGGAATGAGGTGCAGGTGATAGATATTCCAGTGGTCGGGAATTTTCCCGATGTATTTCCAAAAGAATTTCCAAGGTTGTCAGTGGATAGAGAAATTGAATTTACTATTGAGTTACTTCTAGGAACTTCTCCTATATCAATTCTACCCTATCGTATGGCACCTACCGAGCTAAAGGAACTGAAAATTCAGTTGTAAGATCTATTAGACCGTGGGTTTATCAGCCCTAGTGTTTCTCCATGGGGAGCCCCAATGTTATTTGTAAAAAAGAAAGATGGCATGCTGAGGATGTGTATTGATTATAAGTAGTTGAATAAGGTGATGATTCGTAATAAATACCCGTTGCCTAGAATTGATGATCTATTCGACCAATTGTAGAAGGCCAGGGTATTTTCTAAAATAGAACTTCAATCAGGATATCATCAGCTAAAAGTCAGAGACAGTAATGTGTCGAAGACGACGTTCTGTACGAGGTATGGGCATTATAAATTTCTAGTTATGCCATTCGGGTTGATCAATGCCCCTGCTGCTTTTATGAATTTGATGAATCAAATCTTCTAACCCTATCTAGATCAGTTTATTATCTGTTTATTGATGATATATTGATTTATTCCTGATGAGGGTATTTTTGGGCACCTCTGAGTCAGCACTTGAGACCCAGCCACGTGTCAACCCTCGCGATGACAGGGACGTATTCCGGAATCCACAACGCCACGTTGGAGCATACACCGACTACGGTTCCTCCCTGGATCCTCATTTACACCCAGGGAGGAGCGAGGAGCCCCGCAAGGACGTGCCGCTCTGAGCTCTACGCCGTGCCCTCAGCGATCAGTTTCAGGGACTCAGTCGCTCACCTCGACCAACTCCCTTTTTCACCTTGTTTCTTCTCCAGGACTCCACGGATCTCTGCGCTTCTTCACCAGCTCATCGCCACAGGCTTGTCAAAAGCCCGCAGACTTCGCCAAATGGGCCCAAAAGCCCAAGCCCAACGATTATCTCCTAAACGCCCCGGATTATCGGCTAAACACAGGGTTTCGACTAATTAATCATGTTTAGGCCCGACTAATCATCTCCAACGCCTATATATATCGGGGGCTATGTAAGCCCAAGGTACGCTTTAATGACTTACATTACGTGCGAGTTCATTTGTTTCCTTACTATATTCTGTACCTTTTTTCTCTGAGCACTGATTACCATACCGGAGGGGCTTCACCGGGATATACCCTTGTCTGAGCCTTCTGCAGGTACACTCCCTGAGGAGCAGGACTCTGGACACAACAGGTCAGTCCTCCCAGGACCCAGCACAGCTCGCTCGAGGACTTTTCAATCGACGACTCCACCTCAGCAAGAGGACCCACCTGTTATCCGACTGGACCATACTCGAGGTGTGTACCAGTTTTATGCACCAACAATTCCCAAAATAAAGAAGAACATGCAGAGCATCTCAAGATTGTGTTGCAGATTTTGCGAGAGAAGCAACTGTATGCAAAATTCAGTAAATGTGAGTTTTGGTTGGATAGAGTTGTATTCTTGGGGCACGTTATCTCAAGAGATGGTATTCAAGTTGACCCAAAGAAAGTCGAAGCCGTTGTTCAATGGGAAAAGTCAAAAAGTATAACTGAAATTCGAAGCTTCTTGGGATTAGCGGGTTATTATCATCAGTTTGTGCAGGGATTTTCTATTATAGTTGCCCCATTAACTCGATTGACCAGCAAGGAATCTAAATTCGAGTGGATTGACAAATGTGAGTAGAGTTTCCAGGAGATGAAAAGTAGATGACATCCACGCCAATACTTTCTCTCCCGATAGAAGGCGATGGCTTTGTGATCTACAGTGATGCTTCACACCAACAGCTAGGGTGTGTACTGATGCAACATGGTCAAGCGATTGCATATGCTTCTCGACAATTAAAGAATCATGAGCGTAACTACCCGACGCATGATTTGGAGTTGGGGGCAATTGTGTTTGCCTTGAAGCTCTAGAAACATTATCTGTATGGCGAGACATGCGAGATATACACTGACTACCAGAATTTTAAATATTTGTTTACTCAGAAGAAACTAAATCTGAGATAGAGGCGTTGGATAGAGTTGATCAAGGATTATAATTGTACTATCCATTATCACCCTGGAAAGACCAATGTTGTAACAGATGCGCTGAGTAAAAAATCGGCGGGTTCGGTTGCACATCTTCGAGTTGTTCACACTAATTTATATGCCGAGTTGAGATCTCTGTGAGTCCAGTTAGAGGTTGGTAAGACGACAACGTTGCTTGCGACTTTGACTTTGAGACTGACATTAATCGACCGTATTATAGAAGCGCAGAAATCGGATGCCCCATTGGAGAAAATCAGGGATGAAGTGAAGAAGGGTCAAAGAGCCGACTATTGAGTCAGAGATAATAATGAAGCCTTGATATTTGAGAATAGACTATGTGTACCTAATAATGCTAATTTGAAGAAAAATATCTTGGAAGAAGGGCACAACTTAGCATACGCAATGCACCCAAGCGGTACCAAAATATATCGGGATTTGCAAGAACACTATTGGTGGAATGGAATGAAATGAGAAATTGCAGAATTTGTTGCCAGGTGTCTCATTTGTCAGTAAGTTAAGATCGAGCACCAACGTCCAGGTGGGTTATTGCAGTCTCTACCTATCCCAGAGTAGAAATGAGAACTTATCATGATAGATTTCGTTTCAGGATTACCCCGCACTCAAAAGGGACATAATTTCATCTCGGTAATTGTTGACAAGCTTACCAAATATGCTCATTTTTTGGCTGTGAAAATGACGTACTCTTTAGATAAGTATGTAAAATTGTATATTGACGAGATTGTCCGATTGCATGGTGCACCAGTTTCCATAGTGTCGGATAGGGATCCGAGATTTACATCGAAATTTTGGCCGAGTCTCCAAGCTGCTCTAGGTACCAAGCTGAAATTTAACATAGCCTTTTATCCTCAAACTGACGGCCAATCAGAGCGTACTATTCAGACATTGGAGAATATGTTGAGGGGTTGTGTTCTAGAATTTCTTGGTAGCTGGGATGATCATTTGATGTTGATGGAGTTTGCCTATAACAATAGGTACCATTCGACAATTGAGATGGCACCATATAAAGCCTTGTATGGTAGAAGATGTAGGACTCCAGTTTGTTGGACTGAAGTGGGGGAACAAAAATTATTGATGCGAGATATAGCCCAATGACAGCGGATAAAGTGAAAGTGATTCAGGAAAGACTAAAGACTGCTCAGAGTTGACAAAAGAACTATGTTGACAAGCGTAGTTGAGAGTTGGAATTCGAAATGGGTGATTATGTGTTTTTGCGTATATCTCCGTGGAAGGGCATAATGAGATTTGAGAAAAATGGGAAGCTAAGTCCGAGGTATATCGAGCCATACGAGATTCTAGAACAGGTTAGCACGACGGCTTATCGACTAGCACTACCACCAGGATTGTCTAGATTACATGATATTTTCCTCGTATCGATGCTTAGGAAATATGTGCCAGACCCTTCGTATGTGTTGACTTCTCAACCAATTGAATTGAAAGAGGACTTGACATACGTTGAAGAGTCAGTCCAGATTCTAAACCGTAAAGATCAAGTGTTGCGAATAAAAACGATTCCATTGATAAAAGTGTTATGGCACAGTCACTTGGTGGAGGAAACGACGTGGGAGTGAGAAGATGAGATAAGAAATAAATATCCGCATTTATTCGTTCAAGGTAACTAAAATTTCGGGACAAAATTTTTTTTAGGGAGGAAGGGTTGTAAGACCTGATGTTTACATGTGCATAATTTTTAGTTGCATTTTAGAACATTTAGAAAATAACAAGGTGCATTGTGTCATTTAATACTTATTTTAAAAAAATATAGGGGTCAATTATCATTTTAAAATATTAATTTTAAATTTTGGGCTTAAATGATAATTTAAAGATAATTGAGGGAGATTAATGTAATTTGAAGAAAAAAATTGTCCAAACAGTGGATAAGAAACCAAAAGATAAAAAAAATAAATGTGGACTTGGTTTGGCGGTGAAAAAAAAAAACACAAATATGTGGCCATGAATTAGCCGGAAAAAAAAGAAAAAGAAAGTGGCAGTGGTTCGGTGGTTTTTGGGATTGAGTTCACACACACACACAAACACACACATATATATATAATAGTTCCTATAGAATTCAGCCGAAACAAGCAGAGAAAGAAAAAAAAAAAAAAAAAAGAGGAAAAAAAAAAAAAAACTGGGAATTCGGTAGGTATGTGCTGTCATCTATATATATATATATATATATATATACATATGTATGTATGTATGTGCATATATACATCTATATGTGTATGTATATTGTTGAAAAAAATATATATATCACACGTTCAATTTATGGAACTAACTATGCGAACATATATACGTGTATATTTATATGTCAAAAATATGTACGTGGGTTCGACAAATATAATAGGTATAAATATATCAAATTTACGAAGAATAAAATTTAAAATAAAAATTGTAAATTTTACTAAAACGACAATTTTTATTATTTCGTTGACTAATAAAAATTTTAACAGTCGATTAATATTTTTCTACAAATTAAATTGTTAACGCGATTTTTTTTTTTTTTTGTAATCGTTATTATAATAATTTTCGTATAGTTAATATTGGCATAAAAAATGGGGTGTGTAGTAATTTTGTATAGTTAAAATTTGGAAAATAGGAAAATTTGCATTTTAAGGTCACGCATTGCATATTAGGTTTATTTTAAATAAATAATTAATTTGGGCCCTATCATTGTTAGGTTCGCAGGCGACGCCGCCCGCGTAGTATTTCGGCGACAGTGTTTTGTAGCGCAAAAATCGAGGTGAGTGTATTGTCTTCTATGTAAATTGACAAATTATATTTTTGTATAAATTGTGATTTTTTTATTTTATTAAAATGAATGGTTTTATAACGTCATGCGGATCAAGTAAATTTTTAAATATGAAAAAGTGGTTTTTGTTATCCGACTATGCCATAGTTGTCTTCTCGTCAGGAGGACATATCCTGCGAGATGTGGATTATCTGTCAGGTAAGACTTGCAGGGTAGATATATATTGTTACCTATCAAGCAAGTCTTGCAGGGTGGATATGTTATTACCTGTCAGGCAAGACCTACATGATGGATATTTATTGTTACCTGTCAGGCACGACCTACATGGTGGATATTTGTTGTTACCTGTCAGGCAAGTCCTGCAGGGTGGATATATATGGACCTGTCAAGATTGCAAATTATGCGGGTGGCTGCCTCTACCATTGGGGATATTAAATGGCCCGGACACTGATAGTTATTTTAGATGACACAGTTGTACAGGTTAGGGTATCGTCGTAACTCCCGATTGTGAGGTGAAACGATCCTATGGCTAGTAGGAAAATATGAGTACGGTATTTTATTATATGTCGAAATGTTTGAATTGGTTGATTTAAATACATTATCTTATTGCAATGATGACAGTGGAATTTTATTCTGGCTTGGTATGCGGTTATAATATATTAAATTTTGAAAAGTGGTATTTGATAATTATGCTTTATCCATAAATTAGTTTTATTATGAAGACAGTACACCGATAAAATATTTAATTTCAGGTACCGTATCTAGGAGCGAGTCCACTACTGGCACTTGGTAGAGTCAGGAGGTGGTGTCATTTTGGAGGGTGGGCCGGACAGGTGAATCGTAGAAGGTTCAATTTTTGTGGTTTTGCTGTGAATATTGGGATACGTGTATTCCCAAATTTTGGAATGGGTAAATATATTTTTGAAAAAAAAATGTATAGCGGTACATGTATATTTGTAGATCGGTTAGATAACGTCAAGTCGACGTCACGCCCGGCCTTGGGCATTGGGGGCCCGGGGTGGGCGTGTGACAAGAACGTTGATCAGTTAAGATCATGGGGAGAATTAAAGAGGTCAAGTATGCTTCACTTCATAAATATAGTAATTTACATGTCATAACAGGTGCCTTAGCGCAACAATAAAAGTTGTTTTCGTGCGACTTAGAGGTCATGGGTTTGAGTCGTGGAAATAGCCTCTTGCAAAAAGCAAGGTAAGGCTGCATACAATAGATTTAAGTGGTCCAATCTTTCCCCAAACCGTGCGCCTAGCGGGAGTTTTGTAGTATCGGAGTGCCATTTTTACACATATCATAGTGACAATTAATCTATTCTAATATCACTAAAGATCTTATTAATTTGTTCTCACGTCGGAGGGTATTTGGACAATATCATATCGGTATCCGAAGTGCTTATCCTAAGTTTTATAGGTAGTAATCAAGAATTTAGGAGTTGGGAGCATCATCAAAATTCATGCGCTATCATAATGACAATTACTCTATTCTAATATCACTAAAGACCTTATTAACTTGTTTTCACGTTGGAGGGTATTTGGTCGATACCACACCGGTATCCCAAGTGCTTATCCTAAGTTTTGTAGGTAGTAATCAGGGATTTAGGAGCTAGGAGCATCATCAAAATTCCTGTGTTATCAGGAATGAATCCATCTATGGGAAACAAACAAAAAAGATACAACAGTATCACAACTAAGATCTGAACGTATGTTGGCCCAAAGATCTACCTAAGATGGGGTGAATTGGGTAGTTTAAAAATTAACAAGTAAATTCAATTCCCTAACTGGTTTATATCTTGTTAATTATGTGAAAACGTGAATTTCTAAATGCACATACAAACAGTTAAGAGATAGAGAAATTAACACACCGATTTATTGTAGTTCGACAAACTACTCTTGCATATTCTATAGGGAATTCACAATTCACTAACCACACTTGATTTTTTTTTTTTCCAGGTAAGAATCAAACCCTTTCTAATAATTCTTTTTTCAGACTCAGAATTAAACTTTTACACCCTGATTAGGCAAGTTACCTTTATACCCAATCAACACTCTTACTCAGAAAAGTTATGTTTAGGTCTGAGCTTTGGTTTAGTCATTTTCCCTCTAGAGGAGTAGATTTAATTTAGAAATAAAATGGCTTGCCTTTGGAGGTGGGATTTTGAAAAACACTTTAAAGCATGAGGGATGGTGGTAATATGGTGATATGTGGCTGGGGATAAGTGCCACCTTTGAATAGCTTGTGTTAGAAGGCTCCCAAGACATGAAATCCTGAGCAGGGAGTGGAAGACTATTGATGGTGCTAGATTTAGTCATGGGTCGTGCAATGGAAGAATCCAAAGTCTAAAAAAAGGGCTTGGAATTTCCGTAGGTTGGGAACACCCAAATTCACCATCGTTAATGGGCCTAAGCCCTAAGAGAGAGCAGAACGCCCGGAGGGAGTCTGCAAAGTACCCAAAACCTGAAATCTACTCATGGGTCAGGTCTAAGGGTCGAGTCGAGTGAGGATTTTGTTAGGAAAAGAGTCACACTGATATCATTTGGAGGATATTTGTGTACCAGAATGATGCGGGAATAACAAAATCATGATTACGCTGATAACAAAATCATAATTGCAAACTTTCTTTCTCCTCACTCCTACCATATGAAGGACTATATAAATTCAGATTAGCATGAGGTAAGACACGCACAATTTTGGATTCGTAACTGGTTCCATATTTCATTTTCCAAAGATACTTAATCTCACGTCAGAGGTTCTTCACCGGGATTCACCCCCCTCTGCGGTATTAAGAATTTGTGCAGACATCCTAGGAACAAAAAGCGAAGAATCATAGAATGAATTACAAATTCATTGTGCTACCATTTCTCGGTAACACCATCTTGTAATTAATATTATATCTTAACTCATTAGAACATATCATTGTAAAAACACCAAGTATACTACAAGTTGGGCTAAATATTGTAACTTAAAAATAAAACAACTTAAATTTGAGATACGTTAAAAGAAAAAATAAACAAAAATTATAATTGAAGTTGACGAAATTTTTAGTGAGATAGGAGAGTATATTACCGAAACTAACAGAAACATACATGTTTGATAGCGAAAAAACTAGAATTTTTGAAGGGTATTAAGAAAAAAATCCTTAAAATGTAGGGTTCTTAGTATAATTTTTTCAAAACTTGGTGGGCATTAGACATGGCCTAGTTCCAACAATATATGTCAATCGAATAAGTTCGATCGAGAGACAAATACGGGATATTATATTAACTAAAGTGAAGTTTGGTTAGTGTTTCTATTTTTTTGTTTTTTCCTTCAAAATGCGATAGGATGAGGATTTTATTTTCGTTGTTAAGTATTTCGAAAATAGAAACATATTTGGTAACGATTACTGTGGTGAAATTATTTCTTATAATTTATTAGAATCGAAATTAAAATACGTTTGGTTGCAACTATTTTTTCCTTTTTTTTACTTCTAAATGTATGGTGGCCAGCTAGATGATGGTGGCCAAGGGGTAGTAATGGTCGACAGGATGGTAGTGGGAATAATTTTGTGGGAGTGAATCAGAACCAACATTTTTTTATTTTTTAGATTCTTAAAAAAATTAAGCAAACAGTCCCAAATTACTCTTAAAATTTTAGAAATAAACGTATTTACCAAATGCGTTTCCGTACATTAATCTCAAAATTTCGAAATCGAAAATAGAAACAAGGGCCTAAATTAACTTAAACTAGTAATGTAGGAAAAATCATGAATTAATATAACGATTATAATTTGAACTCTCTTACTACAAACTTAACACTTGGTAACACTACGACAAATAAACAATTAAAGGAATGAAAGGGAAGAGGAAGGACATAAATGTGTTTCAACTTCAACGTGTGAGATAGTTGGCATTGGGTTCTTTCTTCTTGCTACTAATATTTTCATAAGTAGAAGAGTATTAAAAAGGAAAGTCCACTATATGAAAGTTTCTGTCATTGTGGGATTTAGAGAGGTTATATGTGTGCAATCTTATTTCTATTTAAAGAGAGGTTGCTTTTAAAATTTAAATTTGAGAGTTTCAAGTCACAATAGATCAATCTTACTATTGTATCTATGTTGGTTGAAGATTAATATTGTGGTATGATTTTAATAAGAAATTATCTCAGACACAAAACACACTCACACATCATGCGCTCTGACACCATAGTTAATATTTGGACACGGCAGCTTGTGGAACAACATGTGTAAGGACACTTGAAGAGGCTCCAAGAGGGACATATTTATGGTTTTTTTATTAATCAATTTTGTTATCAAATGGAAGATTAGAGCAACTCTAATCAAAAGGTATTATTTATTAGATAAAATATTATTTTGACTCATGAATAGTATTTTGTTTAATAGAAATTTAGAATTGTATTTCAACCATATTAGCCAAATGAATTAACTGTTAATATTTTAATTTTAATTTTGGTTAAGCAAACATATACTTAGTGGGTTGGAATAGATGACATTATTATTGAATAACATATTTAGCTATTGGTAGTTAAAAGTACCCACCAATTTTTAGCTAACCTCTCCACCTCCGGTAAAAATGGTACTTGAGATATCTATTAGGTAAAATGGCTATTATGATAACACTTGGGTTGTGAGAGCATCTTCAACCCGCTCGGCATCATCCTCGTCAAAAGATATAACTATAGATTTACCTAATCAAACGAAGAAAACAAAGTTCCAGCGCACTCGCCATCACCCTTGCCAAATTGCCGAGCTCTGATTTTGTGAACCATTCCTATCTATAGTCTACTGGCGAGGCAAATCCTTTGCACTCAAATCTATGCCTCCAACCATCTCTCTCTCTCTTCTTACCTCTATGGCTGCTTGCTGGGCTGGGCTGGCTCGGGTTGGACTAATTTATTAAGTTATTTACTTAAATAATTTATTTTATATTATATTAATGAATTAATTAGTTTAATAAATGAAGTGCTTATGTAATTAATTGTTATAAATGGGTATGAAAATTTAATTGAATAAGATGCCTAATCTCAATGCCTAATTGGAGTGTCAACATATTTTTTTTTTGTTAGACAAAATACTATTCCACAAGGTATTTTGTCCATTTGGCTATTCTAAATAGCTAATTGGGTTAGAGTTGCTCTAATTTAAATTTTTAAGTTTGATTAGCCAAAATGGTAGTTATATAATTTGGCTTTTGAGATAACTATTAGATTGGATCCCAATGTGCATTGGACTAAGAAGCATGACCGTTTCATTATATATGAGGACTTAGATCCATGCTCAAAATCCCTAAGAGCAACTCCAAATTTATAGCCATCTCATTAGCCAAATGGTGTAATTACCATTTTATCTAAACAAACATAAAAATTCTAACTCAAATCTAAGAGGCATCACTTTAGTTATTTTACCTAATAGCTATTTCAAGAGCCATTTCTACCAAAGGTAGAGAGGTTAGCTAAAAATTGGCGGGAATATTTAACTATCAATTTGCCTATTCAACAACAGTATTAATCTACTCTAACCTATTGGGTAATTATTGTTTAGACAATATTAAAATTGAAATGTTAATAACTAATTCATTTGGCTAACATGGTTGGAGTGTAATTTTAAATATCTAATTGCCAAAATACTATTTACGAGGCAAAATAGTATTTTAACTAATGTAAATACTTATTTGGGTCGGAGACTCTCTAATGTATATATTAAAAATCTAAAACTATCGTTGTAGACGACCTAATTATGGAGGTGCCACTGGAGGAGTTGCTCAATGTAACGGCCCGGTTTCCTAGGACCACCACACGGTTTCCCCTTTAGAGAATTAACGTTACAACCGAATCACCATCATTTAATAAATAAATACCGAATTTTTTTACAAGACTATAATTTTGATCTATCATTTTAAAATATCGTGAAATTAAAGTATCAACTAAACAGACCATTTCAACTAGATAAAACTTTTAATCATTAATGCAGCAATCTGCCTAAACATATTGGTTGATAACAATTATCAACCAATCAGATTGTAATTATCAAGTTTGATAATAATTATCAAACATTCAGATCATAATTTGCCGAATTGAACTTAAATAACCGGTTACGACAATGACAAGAATTTTATTATGTTAAAATAATTATACTCAATTTATTGATTTATCGAATCAATTTTACAACCTTAAATAATAAATACAATTATTACAAATAGAAATTCAAATAAAAATCCTGGCGCAACTTCATTCTCATCGGCCCTGCAATGAAAACTGTGGGGTTGTGACTCTTGTGAGTTAACGCTCAGTAGAATTTTAATGCCTCTAATATGTGCATTTAATTAATACAACAATTAAAACGCATAGACATGATTTTCACATAATTTTCACATAAGCATAATTATTTCATGAAAATTGACAACTATAATTCGATAACAGTAATAACATAAATCTCACAATAGAGAAATTAAATACATATATTAAAAGAGTTAGAAATTTCACCTGAAATCCGAAACCGAAATCCGAACTGGAATATATTTCTCGCATAAAAACATTCAAGATAATAGTTTTCTTAACCTATATATATATATGTATGTATGTATGTATGTATGTATGTATGTATAATTAAGACCTCCTCCAAACTGATTCAAACTATTTGCGTAACCTTTATATGCTTTATGTATAAGATTATTATTATTATTATTATTATTATTATTATTATTATTATTATTATTATTATTATCATAACACGTGTAATTAGGCATGCAAACCATATATATATGTGTGTGCGTGTGTGGTTTGAGGTTAATTTCTTCTTTAAGAAGGAATCAATCTCAATCACATATATTTATTTTTTTATTTGCACAATGTCTCCCTTAAAATAAAAAAAAATATTAATTATATCCTAAAACTCTTAAAAATATATTTTAAGTAACACAATAGTTTCAAAACAATTAAAAGTCAAATTAAAATTAACATTTATCCCAAAAAATTATCAAATCATATTTATACTAAAAATTTACGAAACAAATCCAAAAATATTGAACTCATATAAAATAATATTTTAAAAAATATAAATTTTCAGGTATTACACTCAAAGTCACTTTGAATAAACAAATTTGATATACATTGCATATCATTTCTAAATGAAATGAAAGAATTTGGATATTCATTTCATAAATTTAGTTAATTTTCACTAGCATTCTAAATTGTTATGGGTAAAAGTGATTGTAATGACACTAGATAGAGAAAGAAGAAGATCGAATACCTTTCTCGGGGTTGGCGTAGCAGATTTGCCATTGACAGAAGAAGAAATCGCAGGGCACAAATTAATAGATTTCCTTGGCTTCTTCTTCATCTCATGATAATTTTGAAGATCTTTGAAAATTGTACCCTTCATCTTCCTCCCGATTTTTGAAATTCAAATATGAAAATCATTTTTGGAAAACTCGAAGGTCTTAAACAAGGATATTATTTTTATGGGCAAAACATACATTTGAAATCCTCTAACTGTCGACACATTTCTAAGTAGTTCTCCTAAGTTTATGTGTTTCATTTTAAACCCTCTACGTATGAACACAGTTTTAAAAAGTCCTTATGTTAGAAAATCCATCCAAACTAACAAAATTAAAGGGTAAAATAATAATTTTCTATTTTTTTTTCCTGTTTTTAATCAAATTTTTCTTTTTCTTCATTCTTCTTTATGTCACTGAACCTCTTTTCTCTCTCTCTTCATCGAACACTTCTCTCCATCCACCACCTTTTCCCGTTGCCACCAACGCAGCGGCCACTAACGCAACCACCCCCGTAATAGGGGGTGGTTCACCCCTATTACAGGGGGAATCACCCCCGTAATAGGGGTGAACCACCCTCTGTTACAGAGGGTGGCCACCACTCTTCGTAATAGAGGGTGGTTTCACCCTTTGTTATGGAGGGTGACGGCGACGACGGAAGAAGGTGGTGGAGAGAGAGAAAAATATTGGGTAAAGAAAGGAGGAGAGAGAGAGAAAGGGTCGTGAAGATGGAGGAAGAAAAAAAAGAAAAAGAAAAAGAAAAATTGATTAAGAAATAAAACAAATATAAAATGACAATTTTACCCTCTAAATTTTGTTAGTTTGGATGGATTTTCTAATAGAAGAGCTTTTTAAAACTGTGTTCATATGTAAAGGGTTTAAAATAAAATGCATAAACTTAGGAGGACTATTTAGAAATGTGTCAATAGTTGGAAGGTTTAAAATGTATTTTGCCTTATTTTTATTAAAATGAGTTAAACGATTGTGGAGTCTAAGTTGACTCGAACTTCCTCATAATCCATTGAATGAAGTACCTGTTGGCCCAAAGAGCTACCCAAGAGGGAGGGTGAATTGGGTAGTTACAAAATTTAAACAAATAAATTTGTTAAATACTTAATTATGAAATAATAGCTTCTAATCTTGCCACATGAGTATAAGTCTCATCATAATTAATTTTCTCTTTTTGATTAAAGTCATGTGCTACTAATTTTGCTTTATTTCTAATTACCATACTAGTTTCATCATTTTTATTACGAAAAATCCATTTAGTACCAATTATAGAATGAAAGTCCAGTCTAGGAACTAGAGACCACACCTTATTACATTCAAATTGAACTAGTTCTTCTTGCATCGTTGAAATCCAAGATTCATCAGTTAACACCCCATTCACATTCTTAGGCTCAATTTGAGATAGAAAAGTAAGATTGATTATATTTCTAAGAGAGGATCTTGTACTTACACCTCTCTCGAAATTGCTAATAATTTATTTTACCGAATGTCCCAGCATTATCTTTATAGCACGTGGTAAAGTCGCCTGCTCTCCTTTAGGTTCCTCATTACGTGGTTCATTTATCATATCACCTCCTTGGTTTTGGTTATTTTGTGTACCTGTATCATTATCATCATCATTTAAAATATTTTTCGATACAAGTGGATCAGATTCCTCAAATGCAACATACATAGATTCTTTTACTATTAAAGTACGTTTATTATAAACTCTATAAGCTTTACTATTAGCAGCGTACCCAAGGAAAATAGCATAATTAGATTTAACATCAAATTTACCCAAATTATCCTTATCATTCAAGATAAAACATTTGTAACCAAAAAAATTAAAATATGATATATTTGAAGTCTTACCATTCCAAATTTCATAAGGGATTTTATTAAAAACCTTTTCGGATAGATACCCTGTTTTCCATATGACAAACTGTGCTTACGGCTTCAGCCTAGAAATATTTGGGAAGACGATTCTCATTTAACATTGTTTTGGTCATTCTTGAAGCGTTCTGTTCTTCCTTTCCATAACACCATTTTGTTGTGGCGACCTAGGTGTAGAAAAGTTGTGAGCATACCCGTGCTCATCGCAATAACTAATTGCCTCATCATTTCTGAACTCTCTGCTTCTATCACTACAAGTGTTAATGATGCAATATTGATTCTCATTTTGAATATGTTTACAAAACTTAGAAAATATAGAAGCAACTCTCTTTTTTTAGCTAGGAAGGAAGAACACCTATGTATATTTATAATAGTCATCAACAATAACAAGTGCATAAAATTTACCTCCTAAACTAGTAATGGAATTCAGACCAAATAAATCAAGATACAACATTTCAAGACATTTAGATGTGGATGTGAGCAATTTCTTCTTAAATAATGATCTAGATTGTTGACCTAATTAACATGCATTACATATTTTATCTTTCACATATTTTAATGTAGGTAAACCACGTACAAAACTTTTCTTAGATAAATTTGAAAGTAATTCCATACTAGCATGCCCAAGTCTTCTATGCCATAACCAATTGTTCTCAGATAATGCATTCAATCATGATAAGTTTTGAGAAGAAAAATCATCAAATGAACAAATATAAACATTCTCAAATCATTATGCAACCAGTAATATGCTACTATCATGATAAAAAATAACATTATAACCTTTATCACATAATTGACTAATACTAAGTAAGTTATGTTTAAAACCATCTAGTAGGAGAACATCTTTAATAGTAGTAGACCCATTACCGATAATACCTATACCGATAATTTTACCCTTTGTATTGTCTCCAAACGTTACATAATCTCCATTTTTAGGTGTCAAAGACCTAAATTTGGATTTGTTTCTCGTCATGTGCCGAGAACAACCATTATTCAGGAACCATTTTTTCTTGCATATTGATACTTTTAGAGTAACCTACAAGGAACACCTCAAATAGTTTCTAAGTAGTGCCCAATCTACGTTGGTCCGATCTTGGTAGTCGGGACAATTTTAGTTCCTTTAGGAACTCAAACTTGTCTGTATTTAGATACTTTAGAAAAATATCTATTAATAGTATGCCCCACAACATTACATTTAAAACATCTAAAAAGATCCCTGGTTACAGAAAAGAATTTATGAAATCTCTTTTGTTTAAGGTTTTTCTGAAACCTCATACCAGCTTTATCAAAAATACCTCGTGAACTTCCCAAAAATATTTTTAAATTATTCCCATCACCTGTGAATTCAAGAACCATTGAATGTAAATCTGACATCTTGGATTTCAATTCAATGTTTTCAGATTCAAATTTCATCACTTGCTTATCAAGTGTGTTAATTGTACTCTGTAGGACATTAATTTGAGAACACTGATTTTTATAATCATGTGTTAGTTCTTGATAAATATAAAATAAATCATCGAAATCTAAAGGACATAAACTAGAACATTTTGTTATCTCATCTCTAGAGGCCATCAAAGCAAGCATGAATGAACCGTCATTGTCCGATTTTTCCGAGCTACTTGACTCAGAGTCATTTTAGGTGGCTTTCATAGATTTCTTCTTACTCTTCTTTACCTTCTTCTTCATTCTCTTCTTCTCTTTTTCTTTCTTTGGTAGTCGGATTGGAAGTGTTCGATCTTATGACAATTGAAGCATTCCACATCACTCATGTTGAAATTTTTTTTTCCCCGGAATGTTCGGCGAGTAATTTTTCTAAAGAAATTTGTGAGAAGCGCCACATCATTTTCTTGCTCATTGTCAAGACTGATATCATTACTATCATCCTCTTTCTCATTTTTCTGAACTTTCAATGCCAAAGACTTCTTTTTAATATTTCTTGTTTCGTCCTCATATCCTCGTATAGCCGTCTCATGTGTTATTAGGTAGCCAATGAGCTTATCAATAGTGTAGACTGTGAGATCTTTAACTTCCTCTATCGCAGTTACTTTCGGCTCCCAAACTTTAGTTAATGATCTCATAATTTTTCGTACTTTATTCTCCATAGTATAAGGCTTTCCGAGTTAATTAAGGTTGTCGCAGATATTGTTGAATCTCATGTACATTTCTAGAATAGATTTTTCTTTACCCATTCTGAATAGTTCGAATTGACGAACTAAGGCATTAATCTTGGACTGTTTCACCTGATTTGTCCATTCATGGGTGATTTGCAATGGGTCCCACATTTCTTTTGCTAATCTACAACTTGAAACCCTAAAATATTTGTTAGCATCTAAAGAATAAAACATAATATTAATAGCTTGGGAATTATAGAAAGGTTCTATTTATAAGAAGTGCTCAACTGCTCTTTTTTGTTAATAACTCTATTCTCCTTAGGAACGAATGGACTACCTTCAATAGCTAGCCACACATTATAATTGGTGGCTTGAAGAAAAGTAATTATTCTATCATTCCAGAATGAATAGTAATTATCTGCAAATAAAAGTGGGCGATACATAGACTACCCCTCACCTAGAGTGCCTATCAGTGCGCCATGTGATATTTCTTAGCTAGGATTTTAAGCCAAATAAGCTAAACCAACTCTGGAACCAATTGTTGGGCCAAAGAGCTAAGCAAGAGGGGGGGTGAATTGGGTAGTTACAAAATTTAAACAAATAAATTCTTTAAACACTTAATTATCAAATAATCAATTTCCTAAATTAATTATTATCTTAGTTACGCCACGGATAAGTGTCTAACACTAAGTGCACAGCCAAACACAATATAAAGAATATAAACAATGTAACACACCAAGATATATCTTTGTTCAGCAAATTAATAATTCCTAATCCAGTCCCTTGAGCTCCACAGAGATTTGCAACCACTAAACTCCTGATTCCTTTACCGGTAAGAATCAAACCCTTACAATGATTATTTTACAGGCACATAATCAACCTTTACAAAATTTACCATTTTCCTATGCCAAGGATGAATTCTATCTTTTTACCAGGTTCAAGATTAACCTTACCACTTTCTTAAGTATCTTTTTTACAAGTGAGAATTGAACCTTTACAATTCACTCAAAAAACAAAATTCAATTGTAGGGAGAATCAAAACCTAATTCTTTTTAAAGGAAAAGAATAATCTAACCTTTTTGTAAGATGAAGATCAAACCCTAATATTTTTTATAGGAAAATATTGAAACCTAGTTACCTTGACTAAACACCATCCCAATCGTGTCTAATCCACTCAAACTTACAAATATAGAAAAATATGAGTTTCTTCCCACAATGAGCTTCTACTACCTCAATACAGATATACTCAATTAATATCCCAAAAATTACTACGTGATAGATACAATGTGAGGCAAATAATATACGATTAAATAAATAAGTGGGTAGCACAATTTAAAGCACGTAATTTGCTAATCAAACAAAATCATTTTAAAACTATTTTTCTGGCTATTAAGTTTGAAAAACAATTTTCTAACAATCTTATAACCAAGCAATCAATAATAATATAAATTCAGAATAAAGAACAAAAGCTTGGAAATATATCACTGGGAAAACACCGAAGATGGAAACAGAATAGCAATAGAGCACAAATCGGTGACACTAATTCAATAACGCTTTAGATCAAGAACTTAGCACAAATATCTCACAGAAATCTCAGTGTAAAAATCACTCTTATAAAAATTCAAAACTGATTGTTCTTGATGTGATTTCTCTCAATCCCGTAGGTCTATTTTTATAGACAGATATCAAGTCCTCCAACAGATACTTTTCAAAAAATATGTCTCTAAAAGGCACTCTAAGACCCCATATAATATTATCTTTTTCTATTTCTGGAGTTATCCTCTTAAAAATATATTTTAAATCTCCCAAATAAGTTCATAAAATAATTCTCAATTTATAATCATAAAGATAGGAAGTATTAATCAACTTATATTAAGAGAATCATAAATTATGTGGACCAAATCAGTAAAGATAATCAAATAGACGTACCATATCTCAAGTAAGTTCAAATCCTCTAAATCTCTCCCTTGAAATCCTAAAAAATTGATAGTTTTTGACCAAGAGACCAAGTCACATGAAATCACAACTGACACTATCGGTTGACCGAACCCAAAAATTTGGTTGACTAATTGATACAGAGCCAAAACCTAGCCAAAATCTTAAGCCCAGTCGGTTGACCGAATTTCACCATTCGGTTGACCGAACCCAAAAATTTAGTTGACTGATTGATACAGAGCCAAAACCTAGCCAAAATCTTAAGCCCAGTCGGTTGATCGAATTTCACCATTTGGTTGACTGAATGATACATGGTAGTTCTAATTTGCTCCAAAAAACACATTGACTCAAACGGTTGGCCAATTTTTTTAATCGGTTGACCGATTGATACAAGTTGGTCCAATCGTGCTTCGACAAACTGACTGACTCAATCGGTTGATTAATTGCTCTCAATCGGTTGGCCGATTGGTTCAAAATGCCCATTTCCTTCACCAATTTAGCCACTGTTTCAAACGGTTATCCAACCTCTATAATTCGGTTGATCGATTGAATCAGAAACACCTTATTTCTGCTCCAAAATACACTGATTGATTCAGTTAACTGATTACTTTTCATGGTTGACCGAATTGACCCAAAAATACAACTTTTTATACTTTAATCCATGTTTTCCAAGTAGGTCAATTATTAATTTGATTTCACATAAGAAACACATACAAAATCATTAATTAGGATCTTAAACTCTATTATTTCAATATCAAAATACACATAAAGATAACTTATTTAAAGTGTCATGTGTGATTCTAATTCGGGTTGCATTAAGAGTATATAAGTAAAGAATTGTTTTCACCTAATTTTCTTTAAGGTTTTCAACACTCTTCATTGCGTCCTTTTTTGCACCCTTTAGGTTTTCTTCATGAGATTATCTTCTTAAACAAATATACGAAACTCTTTTTTGAAATACTCAACAAATACATTAGTTCCACCGAAAACATCAATACTTAATTGTCCATCAAAAGCTAAGGTTCAACAGTACCAAACCTCTAGAGCTAGTTCACGCTAATATTTGTGACTTAAAATTTCTGCAACCTAGAGGTGGTAAAAAGTTTTTTCTTTTATTAATGATTTCATAAGATACATAAAGATGAGGCCTTATAAAAGTTTATGCAATATAAGAACGAAGTTGAGAATTGAGTTAGCAAAAATATTAAGGTTCTTTAAAGTTATAGAGGTGACGAAGATGAATATTCATTTGTTAAATTATATGCTCAACATGGAATTCATCAAACAACTATACTTTATTCATATCTGAAAAATAGATTTGCTAAGAGAAACAATCTAACATTAAAGAAAATAATGAATGTTGTCTTGATAAAATTTAGTTTACCCCAAAACATGAGGGGGAAGCTTTGCTCACCGCCAATTACATTCCCAACAAGTTTTCACCTATGAAATGGAAATGACTCTATATGAAATGTGTAAAGGTGAGACACTCACTTACAAATTCTTAAAAGTGCGAGTGTGTTTTGCTAAGGTCGCGGTTCTTATTCTTAAAAGTGCGAGTGTGTTATGCATTCTTTTGTGAGGATGTTTTTTCTTGTAAGACTCCTTGAGCGTCAAGTTCTTCAAAAAGAATGTTTGGCACTATGATTGGTGAAGTCCAAGATGAAATATATGTGGAAGAGATTGAACCAAGATGTGGTAAGAGGATTAAGATCGTAAAAGCCATTTTGGTCTTGAATTTCTTAGTTACATGGTAGAAATTGATTTTAAGGCTGATATTCCTCACCTCCCATGTGAGAGGGGTCGTTATTTAAGGGGTGGCCAGTAGAGGACCTTGGGCTTTTCACCCTCTGTTGCCCTTGTGCGTGTTCCTTAACGAGGTAGATGGTGTCGAAGGGCCTAAAACCCTTATCTCTGGTTTAGTCATTCACCCTATAGAGGAGTAGAGTTAATTCAGAAATAGGATAGTACACCTCTGGAGGCATGAATTTGAAAAAGTCTTTAAAGCATGAGGGATGACGGTACAATGGTGATATGTGGCTGGGGACAGGTGTCACCTTTGAATAGCTTGTGTCAGAAGACTCCTAGGATATGAAATCCTGACGTAGGAGTGGGGGGCTACTGATCGTGGTGGATTTAGTCATGGGTCGTGCAACAGAAGAATCCAAAGGTCTCAAAAAGGGGTTGGGGTGTCCACAGGCTAGGAAGGCCAAAATCCACCATCACTGATGGGCCTGAGCCCTAAGAGAGAGCAGAATGCCCGGAGGGAGCCCGCAATAAATTACCCAAAACCCGAAATCTACTCATGGGTTAAGTCTAAAGGACGAGTAGAGCGAGGAGTTTGTTAGGAAGAGAGTCACGCTTATACCGTCTGGAGGATATTCGTGTGCTAGAAAGACACGGGAATAACATAATCATGATTATGCTGATAGCATAATCATGATTGCAAACTCTTTTTCTCCTCGTTCTCATCGTATGAAAGACTATAAACCCAGGTTAGCGTGAGGTAAAACACGCACAATTTCGGATTTGTAACTGGTTCCACATTTCACTCCCCAAACATACTTAATCTCATGCCAGAGGTTCTTCACCGGGATCCATCCCCCGACAGTGTTAAGAATTTGTACAGGCATCCTAGTAAGAAAGAGCGAAGGATCGCATATATCAATTACAAATTCATTGTACTACCATTTCTGGCTACCATCATCTTGTAATTAATACTATATCTTAACTCATTAGAACATATCATCATAAAAACACCAAGTATACTTCAAGTTGGGCTAAATATTGTAACTTAAAAATAAAACTTGTTAAATTTGAGAGACGTTAAAAGAAAAAATAAACAAAAATTATAATTGAAGTTAACGCAAGAAATTTTAGTGAGATAAGAGAGTATATTACTGAAACTAACAGAAATATTAATAAAAAAAATCTTAAAATGTAGAGTTTCTAGGCCATGTTTGATAACCGTTTAAATTTTTAGTGTTGAATTTATTAAATATTTATTTTTTTGTAATATTTTTAACTTTAAAAGAAATTATTTTTGTGTAAATTTTTATTCCTAAACTAATTTTTACAATTTTATTTTTTTAAAATATTCTCTCTATAACTTTCTCTTTCTATTTTTTCTCAAATTAATATTTTCTCCATCTATAATTTTTGTATATAATTTTTTTTGTGAGGTTTTATAGTATTGGTGTAAAATCTTGATTGTGATAATTATATATTTTATAGTATTAAGTGATAAGTGTTAAAAAATTAAGTAAATCATACATCACTTAAAATTATGAATAATTTTTTAAGTAATATTTAAAAAATTGTTTAATTTTGTTATCAAATATACTTAATTTGACAAATACTTAATGTATTCAGTTTTAAATACTTAATTGGGTTATCAAACAGGGTCTTAGTATAATTTTTTCAAAACTTGGTGGGCACTGGACCTAGTTCCAACAATATATCTCAATGGAAGAAGTTGGATTGAGCGAAAAATAGGGGACATTATATTAGCTAAAGTGGAGTTTGGTTAGTGTTTCTATTTTTGCCTCCAATAAATCGGGAAGAGAATTTTATTTTCATTCTGCAATATTCCGGAAATAAAAACATATTTGGTAACGACTATTGTTCTGAAATTATTTTGTTTAATTTATGAGAATAAAATTAAAAAATACGTTTGGTTGAAACATTTTTTTTTTCTTTTTTAAATGTATGATGGCCAGCGCTCTGGGGGTGACCGAGGGGTAGTAGTGATCAATGAAATATTATTCAAAATAGTTTTTGTGGGTGTGAATCAGAATCATCATTTTTTTATTTTTATTTTTAGATTCTTAAAAAATTTAGCACACAATCCCAAATTACTCTCAGAATTTTAAAAACAGAGACGTATTTAGTAAACGCATTTTGTATATTAATGTCAAAATTTTGAGATTGGGAACAAAAACAAAATAGTAAACTAACGGTACCCAAATTAACTTAAACTAGTAATTTAAGAAATCAGGAATTAATATGATGAATATAATTTGAACTCTCTTACTACAAACTTGACACTTGTACATTATGACAAATAAACAATCAAAGGAATGGAAGGACATGAAGTTTGTGATGCGTTTCAACGTGTGAGATAATTGGCATTGCGTTCTTTCTTCTTGCTTCTCTTCTTGAAATGTTTACAAGCAGCCTTCAGTACTCTAGCCCATCCCTGCATTTTATTTCAATACATGTTATTGAATATTTGAATCATAGTCAAACATTTTAAGGTAATATTTGGTTGTAAAGAACAAGTGGGAGACAAGTTTGGACACTGGACGACACTCCCAAAGGGACACATTTATCTTCATTTTCTTTTGGTAATCAATTTTGTTACCGAATAGAAAATTAGAGCAACTCCGATTCAAAAAGATATTTTGACTCATAAATAGTGTTTTGTCTGATAAAAATTTAGCCAAATAAAATAACTATTAATATTTTAATCTTAATTTTAGGTAAGCAAATATTTACCTAGTGGGTTGGAATAGATAACATTGGTATTGAATAGACAAATTGTGATTAAAAATTTTCATTAATTTTTAACTAATCTTTTCACCTCAGGTAGAAATGACTCTTAAGATAGCCATTAGGTAAAATAGCTATGGTGATGGCTCTTGACTTGAAACTTCAATTTTTAAGTTAGTTAGGTATAATGATAATTACACAATTTGACTCTTGAGATATTTAGTGGGTTGGACACCATATTGGATTGGACAAAGAAGCATGAATGTTTCATTCGAAATAATCTCGGATACTATGCGAACACGTCACACGCCAGACACCACAATTACCTAGTGGATTGCAATAGATAAAATTAAGTAGAAATGACTCTTGATATGGTTATTAAGTAAAATAACTAAAGTGATGACTCTTGTGTTGGAGTTTAAATTTTTAAATTTGAATAGGTAAAATGATAGTTGCACCATTTGACTCGTGAGATAGCTACACTGAGTTGGTCTTAGAGTCATGCTCAAAACCCCACTGCACGCAGACAACCTCATTGTGGAGGTGCCACAGGAGGAATTGCTCAAAATAATTTCCAATAAATAAATTTGATATCCACTACAGATCATTTCTAAAATGAAATGAAAGAATTTGGATCTCCATTTCATAAATTTAGTTAAATTTCACTAACATTCTAAATTGTCAAGGGTAAAACCTTCCTCTGTTTTAAGATCGCACCGACACTAGACAGAGGAGGAAGAGGATCGAATACCTTTCTCGGGGTCGGCGTCGCAGATTTGCCGTTGAGAGAAGAAGTCGCCGGACACAAATCGATAGATTTCCTCGGCTTCTTCTTCATCTTATGATAATTTTGAAGATCTTTGAAGATCGTTCCCTTCATCTTCCTCCCGATTTTAGTGCTGACTTTCTGGAGAAATGAGTCTTTGTTTCCATCTTCAAACGATAGCTTTCTCTTCGTGGATAAATAAGAAGATGAAGAAGAAGAAGCGAATTCGATCGCCGGAAATGGAAGGCGGCAATTGAAATTGGTGCGAGGGACTAAAGGCGACCAGATTGAACTCTGTGAATAGTTGAAATCGAAGGCGGAATTGTCCGGAAATTTGCAGAGAAGCTGTGTGGACATGGACGACTCCAGGTACTCCACCACCATCACCGCCACTGATGATCCATAGCCATTGCCGCCGCGGCCGACGAGAGCTTCCTTTTCCTCCTCTATTAATTCTGCTCTGCTTCGTCGATGAATCGCCATTATGTGGTTCCCTTGTGTGGTGTTTGACGAATTTCTCCGTCAGTTGAGTGCTAAGTAGGAGGCTGTAAAAGTAGCCGTTGGAGATGTATTTAATAATAGGAATGTATGTCCAAGGTACGGACCACGCATCTTCGGCATTTTCTTCGCTTCAGGTAAATTTCATTTAAACCCTACAATTATCACCATGTTTTTGTGTAGTCCATGTAGTTTTACTTGATGAAATCGTAGATTTACATTTTTTTAATTTTTATTTATTTTTTCTTTGTTTTTTTCTTTTTCTTATTCGCGTCGTTGCCTTCACCGCACACTATCATGCCACCCCCCAACCCCCATCGTCATCGATTCAGATCCACCATCATCGCGCCACCATTTATTTTTATAATTTTAGAATTGGTGCTAAACTTTTATGCTATATAAACCCTTAATATCATTGTATCTAATAAATGATTTCTTATTTATTGGAGTTATAGTGTAAATAATGATTCTCCATAGTTGTCATCAAAACTATAATTACAACATTTAAACTTTATCTTTAACGATGTTTTCTAAAATCATCTTACTCACATATAACAATTTAATTGTATGCTTTATAAATTTGCATTGTTACTAAACACAATTTTATAACTTGTTTATGAACTATATTTTCGCAGAATATAACTAAATTGTACCAAACACTATTCTTGCAATATTTGATTTTTTCTAAATAAAATTGGAAACATGGTGGTTTTTCTTTTAAATGCAAACAACACATATTTGAAATGGAAAATGATAATGGTAACCTTAAAACTATGATTTAGGAATTTAATTAGCAGTATAATCTGGTCAAATAGATGTTGAAAAATAGGTCCAAAACAACTCAACTAAACTAACAAGCAACATGGAAAGTGACTAGAAAAGAAGCCGAAAAGTTTATGTTAGTAACGGAAACATTAGAGAAATCGTGCAATTAATGCTACAATAATTTTGATATTCCATAAATCAAACTCATGTATTGACTAAGCACTAGAGTAAAAATTTTGCAATAGATGTCTCCAAAATATCATTAACCTCTCATGTAGTTTGGTATAATATCAAAAACTAGTCTCACTTTTTTCATAATATAAATGACTTCTCCGTCTGTTAGGACTTTTACCCTTTAATTTTAGGGAAGACAAATGAGCTATTCTATTTTTTCCTTTGTAGTTTTTACGTACATTTATATTTTATCATTACTATTGATGAGATGAACTCAAAACTCACGATGAGAGAACCTTTGGGAGCCTAGTTATGCTCACTTCAATGCCAGACAACCTCGGCACGCCATAGTCCAAGTTCAACAAATTATTTGGGGGTTCCGAGATACGTGACCATTACCACCAAATTTTCTAAAATACACTTGCTTCTCCAAATTATGGAGAAGACAAGACCACTACTGTAAAATAGACAGGCATAGGTAACTGACATTTTCCCATGGTGAAACTCTCCCAAAAATTTCCTAAGGTTGTGTTTGGCTAAGGGATTTCATTTGGTTAGAGAATTTTAAAATTCTCTTTTGACAAATACCTTGTTTGGGTTTTAAGAGGGAGAAATTTGTCAAATCCTTTCATCTTAAAAAAATAGTGAAAGGAAATATTTTGAAATCCTTTTGGGAGAGGTTGTATTTGCTAAATCCATTATAGGGAGGATTTCACAAATTTCACGCCCTCCTTCGCAACTTAACAGTTCTCGCGACAACGAACTCCTTCTCCACCAATCTTTCTCGTGACGACACCCCTCCTTCTCGTGACGATCGCCGACGACGAGCCCTTTGTATCGTCGTCTTCGTCTACAGCTTCGTCCATCGCCATCTTCTTCGTCCATTGCTGTCAAGTTCATCGTCTTCCTGGTATGGAAGAAACTTGAAACCCTACTGCAAGTGCTTGCGATTGGGGTTGCGATTAGTGTTCTTGCGATTAGGGTTTCGATTGGGCTTGCGATTAGTATTGCGATTGGGGTTGTGATGATACTTAGCGTTGTAATTAGGCTGAAATCTGGACGGGAGAGCAGAAGATTGAGGTGATTGCGGCTAGTTCGTTCATTGTTCGTCTATTTGTGCATTTTCGTCGTCATCCATTTGTTCGTCAATTTGTGCATTTTGCAAATTTGGAAATGTAGGCCCCGTTTGGTTAATGTTTCCATTTCATTCCAACCCAATCCAACCAAAAAATTATGGGATTGATTTTTTGGAACGCGTTTGGCAAACACAAAACCCAACCCAACCCAAAAAATGAGAATTGATTCTTGAAAAGTTAAAAAAATGAGAAACAAGAAAAACTTGTTTTTTTTGTGCCCAGAAAACTCAACCCAATTCAGGGACGCGCTTGGAATTTTTGGATTTGTTAATGAGGTCCCCATTCGACTTCTGTTAAACACAGATTTTATTTCTCTTTTTTCCCTTCATCTTCGTCTGGCTTCTGTTCTTCTTCGTCTTCATCATCTACCTTCATCTTCATCTACCTTCATCTTCGCTCCATCGTCTGGCTTCTTCTCTCCTTCGTCTGGCTTCTTCTCTCCTTCGTCCTCTCGTTGCCATCACGATGATCTGCACCAGGTCCGTTGATTTCGACGATCGATTTTCAAGATCGCCGTTGTCTTCGTTCTTCAGTCCTCAATCACCATCGCCGTAGTCTTCGTTCTTCAGTCCACGATCGATTTCGATTTCGAAGAGATCAAAATCGCCTACAAAAACAAAGAAAACAACAACCTCAAATTGAACATGTTTCGATTTCGATTTCGATTTAGGGTTTGGTTCTTGATTTTGGTTTCGATTTTCGATTACATTGTTCTTGATTTTGTGTTTTGGGGTGTCGATTTCATTGTTCTTGAGATGTGTTTATTTGTATTTTTTATGACGGTAAAATGCTTAAACAATTTGAAAAAGAAATTGAAATGGATTTTCTTGGGGATTAGGTATTTGCGGATTTTGGTTTTTTTTAGGGATTTATTGTTTTCTTTATCTATTAGGCATAAGGAATGGTTTGTTTAGGTTATAAATGGCATGAAAATGGTTTGTAAATTTTATGTTGGATTTAAAGAATTCAGAAAAAAATATATTGATCTTGAGCATTTTTTTTGAGGAAAAAAAAAACAATGGGAAATTGACGTTTCAATTTATTTTGAACGTTGAGAAAGCATAGGAAATAATTTTTGGTTAGTTTAAATATGGCATAATTTTTCCAGACCCATTTATATTAATGGTTTGTGGCATTCTTAAAAAATGATGATAAAGGGCCTTTGTGTTTTTTTTGTTGTTGTGTGTGTGTGTTTATGCCGCTCGTCATTTCGAAAATGCTTCTTGGATCGAATGAGAGAAAATTTGATTTTGTAACTATTAGGGGAATGTGAAAATTTAGGCACTAAATATCATGAAAATTCAATGAAAAAATAACAAGGAAAGAGTGAAGAAAGTAAGGAAAGATTCTGAAAAAAAAAAAATTCTCCTTGTGATTTGTCATGGAGAGATTAACTTTGTGAGATTGATTGAAAGTTTTTGTGCTGATTATTTGTTCTGACTGAAGTTTACACTTGCATTGATCTATTTCTTTTATCTTGGTGAGATCTTGTAGGGTGGTCTTAAACCTATCTCAACTCTAAAAATTATCTTATGAGGTGATATTTCTCTCACACTTATAAACTAATCACCAATCACTTCTACATCCGATGTGGGATAACCCAATAATATTTGTTGGGTGGGTCCAACCCATGTAGGGGTGAACCTAATCCAAAGTCCAAATGGGCTAAGTTAATTAATAAAATAAAGAAAAAAAAATAAATACAGACAAGCCCACTAGGCCGTGAGTGTAGAGAGAGAATGAAGAGAAGAGAGAGATCGATACTTTGCTTGACGATTGGGCGACGATTCGGATTCCGATTAGGTTGAAATTTCATAGATTTATTTTTAGCATCAAGAACTTCATTTACATCGATCTTGATCTTTGGTAACGCTCTTCCAATTGGTATTTCGGTATTCCTTTCTAAACTCGTAGTTCTCGTTTTTTGTTGTATCCAAAATTTTCAGTGATATTTATGTGGTGATTCGAGAGTTTTTTTTTCTTAAAAGTGTGAACGATTGTAATCCCATTATTTTTGTGATAGTAGAAGTTGAGATTGGACTTTCGTCCAGTGCTTTTTTTCCCGCCTTGGGGTTTTTCACGTAAAAGTCTTGTTTCCCACTTTATTTGTTATTTGGTTTATCTTGGTTAATATATGTAGATATTAAAATTGATAACCTCATTTTAATCACATAAAAAGAAAAAAGAAAATCTAAGTAATTGGTGAATTTTTTCAACGAAGTGGTATCAAGAGCTTCAGGTTATCGGAGAAATATTTATTTGTGTAATTTAAAATGGAAGATAGTGGTGGAGTCATGGTAAAATTGACATCGGCTAATTATGCAATTTGAAAATCTAAAATGATGGATATCTTTTATTGTAAGGATTTGCATTTGCCTTTAAAAGGTAATGCGGATAAACCAAATGACTGACAAAAGTAATGAATAATAAGAGATAATGTATAGGAAAACAATAGGTTAAATTCGTCAATAAATTGATTAGAGTGTGTACCAACATATTATTAATGAAACCAAAACATAAGAATTGTGGAAAAATTAGAGTCCTTCTACGAGCGAAAAACTGAATTGATAAAGGCTAATTTGATTAAGAGAATTGTTCACTTGACCTATAAGGATGAGCAAAATATAGTTCATCACATGAATAATTTTCAAGGCCTTATTAATCAATTGATTACTATAAAACTTATTTTGGAAGATAAAGTGCAGACATTACTACTTCTCAGTACATTACTTGACAGTTGGGAAACGCTCAGCATATCACTCAGTAATTCGACGCTAGATGAAAAGTTGACGATGGATATGGTCAAAGACAGTCTCGTAGAAGTGCAGTTTTGTGAGACTATCGATGAAACACATGTCAGTGACAAAATAGTGCACGAGTAGCCACCTCCACCTCCACCTCCTCCAGTTAATGTTCAGTTGAGAATGTCCAACAAAGATTAAATGACTTCTACAAAATACTAGTCTAATGAGTATGTGATGCTTATAGATGGAAGAAAGCCAAAAAGTTATGAAGAAGGCATGTTGAGTGAAAATAGAAACGGGTGGAGTAAAGCCATGCAAGAAGAGATGAAGTCTTTGCATGAGAACTGCAGTTATGACTGGGTACAACTTCCTATAGACAAGAGAAGTTTGAAGAATAAATGGGTTCACAAATTAAACATTGAAGAGAATAACACACGTCCGTCGTATCATTGGATTCGTGATGTGTTAGATATGAAATTACTACAGTTCAAGAAGATAAACACAAATGAAAATGGTTTAGATGGGATGACAAAAGTTTTTTTTTGGGATTGAAGTTTGAGAGTTGCAGAGAGAAAGAACAAGTTTCTTGCATTTTCTCACATGAGTTAGAGAGGAGATTTGTTGGGTAGGTCTAGCCCATGTGGGGGTGGACCTAACCCAAAGCCCAAATGAGCTTAAGTTAATAAAAGAAAAAAAAAAATGCACATACAATCCCACTAGGGTTGGGAAATAGCTATTTTAAAAAGGTTAGGAAACTTGTCTTGAATATAAGGGCTAGACAAGATAGTAGTATATGGAGGCAGAAGCTTTGGGCATTGATATAGCAAAGACACTCATACGACAAGGAGTGTAGAAAGAGAATGAAGAGAAGAGAGAGGGAGATTAATACTTCGATTTGACAATCGGACGACAATTCAGGTTCCAATAGGTTGAAATTTTAGAAGTTTGTTCTTGGCATCAAGTACTTTGTTTCTATCGGTTTTGATCTTCGGTAACCCTCTTCAAATTGGCATTTCGATAATCCTCTCTAAACCTGTAGTTATCGTTTCTTGTTGTATCTACTATTTTCGATGATATTTATGTAGTGATCTAAGCGTTTTTTCTCTTGAAAGTGTAAACGATTGTAATCTCATTACTTTTGTGATAGTAGAAGTTGATATTGGACTTTGGTCCCGTGGTTTTTTCCACGCCTTGGGGTTTTCCACGTAAAAGTCATGTCTCCTGCTTTATTTGTTATTTGGTTTATCTTGGTTAATATCTGTTAGCATTAAAATCGGTAATCTCATTTTAATCATATAAAGACGAAAAATAAAATTTAAGTAATTGGTGAATTTTCCTAATAGATCTTTCCATACTTTATTTGTTATTTGAAATTGCTTGCTTTGGACTTGATCTCTTTATTGTTAATTGAGTTAAACGATTTAATTCATTTTATCTAGATTATTTGTTTACGTGCTCACATTGATTAACCAAATAAATTCACATGAAGTTGTATATATCTGGATATCTATACATCATGTTCACTTCTATTACACTTAGTCAAGTTGAATTCTGATTGATACTTATAAGTGTTGGTAGAAGCACTGTGAGAAACGTTTCGTGTTAGTGAGGTTTGTAGTTTAGACTTAAGTGTAATTAGTTCAAGTAAGAGTGTGTTTGAGTATAGGGTAATGTTATTAAAACTATGTGTAGGAGTTTGATTCTTATTTGAGAAGAGAATTGAGATTTAGTGGATTGATTTCCCTTCAAGAGCTTAAGGGAATAAACTTAGGCTAGAGTAGCTTGCCGAATTACTGTAAATTTCTGAGTGTCATTGTCTTTATCCATTATCTGTTTGATTATGTGTTTACATTAATACGTTTTCGTTGAAAATCTAAGTAAGATGAAATCTAATAAAAAATTGAAAAGGTCATAAACACTTAGATTAATTTTAAACTACCCAATTCACTCATTTCTCCTGTTGGGTAGTACTTTGGGCCAATAGATCTTATGAACAAAATGGGGAGGAGAATTCAATGATGGACTAACAAGTACATTTCCTTCGTTGGGAACTTTAATTAATCAATATTATATTGAATAGCATTCTTGAGTTCTTGTCTTCTAACTTGATTTTGCCTAAAAAGGTTTTTTTGAAAATTGAAGGGATGCCAAGGATATTTTTTGGCATGGCACCGAAGAGGGTCATTATAATGCTAAAGTTACTTGTGATGTCATTTGCAAATTGAAAAAGAGAAGAGGGTCTTAGGTATTAAACCCATGAGCGAGTGGAATCAAGTGCTTATGATGAAGAATACATAGAAGTTGCAGAATAATTATGGTAAATCTCTTTAGATGGATTGGGTCAAGACGTGCTTTATATAAAATACCAATTTCTGGATGGCGAAGTGTCACAGACTTCTTATTGACAAGGCGGTCAGAAGGAACAAGCATGTTGGTTGAGGGTTGTAGTGTTAATATACAACTCTCAGCCAGGCGGACGTTAACACAAGCAGGCATCCTTTCGGAGTCAAGGCATACCGACTCGTTTAAGTTCGGAGATTATGTTGTTGGTCGAGGGCCTAATAAAAAAAAAAGGGTTTTGCCTCCTCTATACAAACTGATTGGGAGTTGGAGCTACTCTCCTGATGAGCCCAAGGCAGGATAAAATCAGGGGCGCCATATGGGCAGATGCTGTTGCGAAAATGTGAACCTGTGATAGAAGGCTCCCAAATTGTGTTCTTGAAATGGAAGAATATCTCTTGAAAATTAGGAATATAATCAGACCTTGTGTACTTTATAAGGTAGGAGATAGTTGAAGTAGTCATATTTTCTATGATAAATGGCTTGGCAAAGGGACTTCGATAAATATTTGGGGTCTCAAAATCATATGATATGGCTCTTCCTTTGACTACTAGAGTTAGTGATATTATAAGAGACAATTTGAAAGGATTGCACTACTTCTGATTTTACTAGTGATGAGGGTATTTTAGGGCACCACTGAGTCAGCACCTAGGACTCAACCGCGTGTCTGTCCTCGTAGTAAAATAGATACATTTCAAAATCTGCAGCGCCATGATGGAACATACGCCGACCACGGATCCTTCCTAGAATCTCTTTTGCACCGAGGGAGGATCAAGGTACCCCGCAAGGATGTGCCGCCTTGAGCTCTACGCCGTGCCCTAGACAGCCAACTTTAGGGACATAGCCGTTCACCTCGATCAGCTCTCATTTCCAGCTCGCTTCTCCTCCAGGACTCTACGAATCTCCACTTTCCTCCATCAACTCACCACCATAGGCCTAATAGAGGCCCCATGGGCTTCGCCAAATTGGCCCAAAAGTCCAACCCAATGATTATTTCCTAAACGTCTTGGATTATTGGCTAAACATATGGTTTCACCTAATTAACCGTTTTTAGGCCCGACTAATCATCTCCAACGCCCATATACCAGGGGCTATGCAAGCCCGAGGTATGCTTTATTTTACACGTCAAAGCTTTAAGTTCATTTGTTTACTTGATGCATTCCTGTACTTTTTTCTCTCTGAGCTCTTATTAACACATCGGAGGGGCTTTGCCTAGGACCTAGGACAACTCACTTGAAGAATTTTCAACCATTAACTCCATATCAGCAAAAGGACATCTGTCTCCCGACTGGACCATACTCAAGGTGTGTACTAATTTTATACAGCAATAGTTTGGCGCCGTCTGTGAGAATCATGCAAAAAGCCTTCCCCTGATCATTGTTCTCTACCCAGCTAAGCTTGGATGATCACAAGGTCTGGTTAGGAAGATAGACACATAACCAAAGAATTAGAAATGTCAAAAACTTCAAGGCCAAAAACCCTCAGTTCCCACCAAAGAGGATAACTCCCCCCAAGGACTAGGCAGGGCTATCTACCCTGCCACCTGAGGCTACAAGATAAATCTCGAGAACCTCAAAGGCATCTCAGATTGATCTTCTTGAGCACCAGATGGTCGAGTTCAAGTCATGTATGCAGCTCTTCCTCGCGCCTACCGCTGTCTCCCGCCTAGGGAGGACCAGCTCTCCAGACTACAGGGCCCGAGGAGCGGCCCTTAGATCGTGATATTTATATGGAATATCCAAATGGGCGCATACCCACGGACCGCCCTCTGCCTCGTGACCACAAGTCTGCAGGACTGGATAGCCCCCCTCCCCCCCCCCCCGGCGGGCGCAATGCCAAGATCTCCACCTCCTCCATTGCGTAGACATGCAACTAGGGACTTATCAACGTCCCCTTTGACAGTCAAGCTCCCCATCGGCCAACTAGATTTGGTCCTAGAAGATGACGCGAACATGAAGTCAGCTCCTACTCGCCTCCCTCCCGTCACTCTATAGTCTTGGCTCCTATTCGCCTTCCTTCCATTACTCTATGGCCCGAGCTACGGACTGTCATATACGGGAGAGCTTTGACTGGAGGGGCAGTAGAGTGTCACCTAGTTGACATGGAAGCCCTCCTCCAAAAGGTAAACAAAGGCTGGGCAGGATAAGACGTTATTTCAGAGGTGAGGTTTTCGTTCATAGAGGAAGTTCTTGAAGAAATAGTACTGAGGTGCTTTACTTACCCCCAGATGAGTCTGTATGATGAGACGTCAGATCCTGTTAATCACTTGTCCATGTTTAAGTCTTATATAGACATGCATGTGGCCTTTTTAGCTTTGTGGTACAAATCTATTCCCATCACCCTTACAGGTGCTGCGAGGTCCTAGTTCCAGGGTTTGAGGTTGGCATCCGTCTCCTTCTTCAGAGAGATCGAGCAATTGTTCCTGGCTCGTTTCAGTTGCTTTCGGTGAAGGTCGAAGACCATGGCTAATATCCTTGCTCTTCAGCAAGAGCCCACTGAATCTTTGGGAGACTACATCGAATGCTTCAATCGAGAAGCAAATGCATATGATGACCTCCCTGAAAGTGTAACACTGAATGCCTTTGTGGATGGGCTCCGACATTAGAGGTTTTCTTATGATGTCTGGTGCAACCTTGTTCCCACTCTCGATCAAGCTTTAGACCGAGGAACAAGGTTCCATGGTGCTGATCTCTGTGCTGCAACCAGGAGGGAGAGGGAAGGAGTGAACAAGCCAAGGGAGCCAAGGGATAGATGTCCAAATCAATCCCAAGGCTTGAGAATATTACGAGATAAAAGGAGATCAGGACCTGTTCTAGGGGGTAAGAGGCCACTTCCTTTCCCAGGACGTCACCAACCATGGTTCACTTAGCTCATGGCCTTGGTAGCCGCCATCTTCGTAGAAAACTCATGGCATAATTTCTTACATCCTCTGCCGCCCCTGAGAGGAAGGCCAACTGGGAGACCAATGAATAAGTACTGTGAATTTTACCGAGACTGGGGCTACTCAACAGAAAACTACCTCCGACTCCGATAGGGGATTGAAACTCTCATGCGAAGAGGCTATCTTGGGAATAATGTTCGGGGAGAAAATCAAGAGCAACCCAGCGAGGATGAATCTCGGGGAGAGCCTCGGTCCTAGAGAAGACGGAAGAATTGCGACCGTCCACCGCCCTGGAGGGTTGAGGTTGGGGACGATTACCAGCGTGTGGATGGTGAAATCAGCATCATCCATGACAGATTCAGCTCCGGGGACGTATAGAGTCACCAGGGTCGCACGTCCGGGCACATATGATCTTGAAATAAAAGAATGTGTGCCGCTCAGGTACCCGTGGAACACTGACCATCTGAAGTGCTACTTCTGTAGGGAAGATCTATATTTGTAAATAATTTTTGGTTTGTACAAAGTGTAACAATTTTTGCTTATCAAAATAAAAAAGGTGTTTTGTGCAATATGCCTTGTGTTTTTTTTTTTCCGGTAAATAGCATTCTAACCCTTTGAGTTGCTGATGATTCTCCAGATTAACATCTCAGCTCCTGGCATCACGGATAATTCTCCACAACGGCATTCTGATCCCTTGAGCCGCGAATTATTCTCCAGATCAACATCTCGACTCCTAGCGTTGCGGATGATTCTCCATGGTAACATTCCGACCTCTTAAGTCGCGGATGATTCACTAGATCAATATCCTGACTCTTGGCATCGCAGATGATTTTCCACAATGGCATTCCGACCCCCAGTCGTAGATGATTCTCCAGATCCACATCCCAACTCCTGGCATCCTAGATGATTCTCCTCAGCGGTATTCCAACCTCTTGAGTTGTGGATGGTTTTCCAGATCAACATCCCAACTCACGACATCACGAATGACTATCCACAAGTCTCATCCTGGCAGTCAGTGTCGAATGTGACAACTAGACCCTCTCTAAAGTTTAATAGTCCGTACTTGGGGGAAGACCAAGGTCATCCACCAAGGGTGGGGCATTGATCTCGTTTGAGGGCTTGTAGCTAAGTGTCTTTCCCCACTAGTCGACTATAAGTCCAACGTTCTAAAGGGGAATGTGCTCTTGCCTGGACTAAATAGAGATAACCTAAAAGGATTCTTGAATGAGCCTGAGTACGAAGAACTCTCTGATGATTGGCCACGGGGGACTAACCCTCGCTTTGTGCCCCTGCAGACCGAGAGGACCAGGCACCCTGGGAAACCCTCCTCCTAAGTCCACAACACAATTTTCTCACAATCAACTTGTGTCCCAGATTGGGGGGCTAGTGGTCCATGGTCCTAGGTAGAGATGGAAAGTTTTTCAAAACAAATTCGGTCTTGGGTAGAGATGAGAAGTTTTTAAAAAAAAAAAAATCAAAATTTTACAACTCTGAAAATAGGACCAAACAGAAAGTGATGGTAAAAACATCGGGAAGAAGTGGTAGACTCTAAAGTATCCTGACTATGTTACTCGGAAGCTTATATGCTTGCGTGCAGAAAAGTGGGAATAAGTTAAAAAGAGCCCACAAAATCTAAGTGCTGAAGTAGCAAAGACCTAGAGCTTAGTCCTTTCCGCCCTCGTCCTGAGGGGCGTTCGTGCGAGGAAAAAGAGCATCGATCTCGCCCTCTTCAGTGGCCCCCTCATCAGCATTGTCCTTCCCGGTATCTCTCTACCCGATGCCTTTGTGCTCGACACCATTATTCGGTTCTGAGAACTCTATCTCCATAGGGCCAGTAGGGAAATTTGGATGCACATAGTGGATAGCCGTCATGGTGGCCCGGTTCCCTAACTCCAGGAAGCCATTACCTATCTTCTATTGGAGCTCCAGATATCCAGGGTACTTCTTCCACTATTCTACCGCCTTCAGTCAGGTCTTCTCCCTAACCCCTGTCAGCGGTGTCCCACCACTTCTACTCTCGGTCACGATTATGTCAACTAGGAAATTAAGGTTCTGGCGGTCAACACAGAGTCTGAGGTTCTAGGTTCGAATAACAGAAAGGCCGGCTTAGAGACTGGCCTCAACCTTGTCATTTTTTTTTTTGAATTGTGGATTGGAGACTGGTCTCCCAAGAGCCAATAGCTTGACCTCAGCAACTTGCCTCCTAGAAGTCAGCAGCTTGACTCCAATAGCTTGCCTCTTAGGAGCCAGCAGTCTGACCCCAGCAGCTTGCGTCCCAAGAGCCAACAGCTTGACTTTCGGAGTTTACCCTCCAAGAGCTTGACTTCAAGGTATCTGCCCTCTAGGGGACGACCAACCAGGATTCTGCCCGTCAGAAGAGCTACCCAGAAGATATTAGGGTCACCCTACCGTGCTACCTGACCCCGGACCCCGGCTGTATGAAGACCTATTTTGCATTATCTCCTAAAAAAAGGGTCAACTGTAAGAAAAGTGTCGTCCTAAAAATCAAAGAAATTCGAGGTCGTCCTACTGTGCAACTTGACCCCGACTGTATGAGGGCCTATCTCGAATTCACTCCCCAGAAAAAGTTGACTATTGGAAAAATGTCGACCAAATATATTTCTCGTACTTCGAAGTCTCCAGGATGTTTGTTCCATCTAGGAATTGATACCCTTGACCGTCTTGCTTTCCTCGCTGCACAGGGTTAGGGGGCAACTGATAAGGGTATTTTCGGGCACCACTGAGGTAGCACCTGAGATCCAACCACGTGTCCATCCTAGTAGTATTCTGGAATCTGCAGCGCCATGCTGGAACATACGCCGACTATGGCTTCTCTCTAGAATTTCCTTTGTACCTAGGGAGGAGCAAGGTGTCTAGCAAGGACGTGCCACCCTGAGCTCTCCACCGTGCCCTAGACGACCAACTTTAGGGATTCAACTGTTCACCTTGATCGGCTCTCCATTCCAGTTCGCTTCTCCTCCAGGACTCCACAGATCTCCACTATCCTCCACTAGCTTACCACTACAAGCCTGACAGAGGCCTGCAGGCTTCTCCAAATGGGCCTAAAAGTCCAAAGCCCACTGATTATCTCCTAAACGCCCCAAATTATCAGCTAAACACATTGTTTCACCTAATTAACTATGTTTAGGCCCAATTAATCATCTGCAACGCCTATATATACTAGGAGCTATGCAAGCCTGAGGTACGCTTTATTTTACACGCAAATACTTTGAGTCATTTGTTTAATTGATGCATTCCTATACCTCTTCTCTCTGAGCTCTTATTCTCACGTAGGAGGGATTTTGCAGGGATAAATCCCGGCCCGAGCCTTCTGCAGGTACCACTTCCTGAGGAGTAGGACTCTAGACATAACATGTCAGTCCTCCCAGGTCCTCCCAGGACCTAGTACAACTCATTTGAAGAATTTTCAACCGTTAACTCCACATCAGTAAAATGACACCTATTACCCAACTTGACCATACTTTAGGTGTGTACCAATTTTATACACCAACAATTAGCAATGACATAACTGAATAAGGAGTGGGCCAAGATTACATCTCATCAAAATTTTGCTGATCAAGTGGCTTGGTCTTAAGACGATTGATGGAAAGTCTACTTCTTGTTCAACCTGAAACCAAAAGTAACACGGCATAAGAAAGACTGGTAGTAGCGCTTTCGCTAGAACATAGGTAGAGTTAATTCCATCAGCATGAACCTGGGAGACAACACTCAGTTATCGCTTGGCTCTTTCTTGATTCTTGCTTTGTTCACACTCACTATTCCACAACTTTGCTTGAAGGGGCTAACTCTCAATTCTTGCTTTGTTCATGCTCACTATTCCATAGTGTGAACCTGCAGGCTAACTCTCGATTCTTGCTTTCTACTTCCAATAAACTAAACTGGGATGAGAAGAAATGAGAACTCTATTTCTGCTATGAAATATTCTGGAAACATAAACATGTCTAGTAACGACCATTGTTCAGATTTATTTATTTATTTATTTTTTAGCAGAAACAAGAAACACGTTTGGTTGCAATATTTATTTTTTTTCTCTTTAAAATGTATAGTGGCTAGCGAGGTGGTGGTAGCCGGGTGGGTAGTGGTGGTGGTGGTGGCCGTCGGGGGATGGTCAAATGAGTGGCAGCGGAGAGCTGGTTGTAGTGGCCGGAGGGATGGCAGTGGAAATAGTGAAGAAATAATTTTGTGAAAGTGATCAGGAAATTTGTTTATCAGATTCTTAAAAAATTCAGGTAATAATTCCAAATTATTCCCAAAATTTTGGGAACAAAAACGTGTTTACCAAACACTTAATTATATATTAATTCCAAAATTTTGAATGTGAAAACAGGAACAGAAACAATAACCAAAACGCGACCTCATATTCCGGTGAATACGAAGCTCATTACTATAGCCAAGAAAGAGTCTAAACCGAGTGTTTGGGTTTCATTATTTTTTCCCCCTCGTCATTGCTTCTTGTTTGTGGTGTTGTGTAGTTGGATTGTTGCTTGTTTTGTTGTGAGGGTGTGTTGTCCTAGTAGGTTCCTTTTTTTGCCTTCCTGACTTTGGCTGCTCCCTATTTTTGTGTTCTCACCCAAAAAAATAAAAATAAAAAAATACTATAAACTGTACATAAAAAAGACCAAAAATCAACAATGAATTGAACTCAATACAGGCAAATGATGCATAGACTTGTAAACACAAAATACATTTCCCATATTATGAGCATACAAAAACGAAATCCACTACTAACCCACTATAGGCCTAACCTCAATCCCCTGAATAATGAGACCACTCTTCCAGTGACCTCCCCTCACCTCCATCAAACTCATCTCCAGCTCCCCATCACCTCCTCCTCCCCCATTGAAATACTCACCCAACTCAATCTCCATCCACCCATCATCTCTCTGTTTCGGACACTGGTGTTGTTGGTTGTCTCTAGATGCATTAGCCTGTGCCCTTAAAGCCATAGCCAACCGGTTGTTGAGGAAACCAATTCGCCTGGGTACAATGTTGCCGATCCTTCGTCTTCGGTCTCCGTCCATATCGAGATATACTGTTCGGGTTTCGCCTTGGCCGCCGCTGATTTTAACCGAGACTTCAGCTGGTTGCTGCTCGAATCCATAGGTACCTGCACTTGATTTGAAAACTAGGTATGCAGCATATTTTGTGTCCGTGGATAGCAAGTTGGTGTTTATCTTTCCGTGAATTTCGAGCCAACAAACATCGATAAGTTCGGCCACCTCTGGAAACCTATTTGAAAGAAAAAATAAAGTGAAGCAATTTTGTTAGGAAACGAATCAGAAGTTATTGGGGAACAACTTAAAAACTTAACATTTACATCATGTGATCTACTCGCTTACATTAACTTTGAAAAGTCTATTAGCTTTGTCAGAAGTCCAAAATCACTATTATAGTGATTTTTAGTAACGCAATGACTACGGATTTCTGATATAATCAATGGACTTCTCACAAAATTACTATAGTGAGTGATCCGTATGAATAATGGGTCATGAAAATCGAGGCCTATGGCAAAAACCCAATAAACTATTGCTTATTTCAGAACTTATCTGCATTAAAAAAAATATTCTAAAAACCTATGAACATAACAAGAGCATACTTTTTTTTCCATATTACTATTTCTATTATTCCAAGTTTTTTGGGAAACAGAAACATTAATGGTCGTTTGGTTGGATGGAATAGAATGAAGGTGGAATGAAATGCAAAAAGAAATGGAATAAGAAAAGGAGTCAAATAGAATTATAAATGGAATCACTATTTCATTCACTTGTTTGGTTGGTTGAGAGAAGAAATAGAATAGTCAAACATAGTAAAATTTTAATAATGCCCTTATAAAATCATTATTGCGTTATCTTGTTTGGTTAGTATGGAATGCGAGAATTAATGAAATAGTGAAATATAAATTTCAATATATATATATATATAATATTTATACACACAATATGTATATAGTATATAATATATATACACACACAGTAGATAGTAATACATATATTGTGTGTATATATATTTATACATTACACATGTCCTAGATATACTATATATATGTATATTTTATGGATCAGGCTTCTTCTTCTTATCCGCAATCATGGACTGGAAATTTAGAAATTGAGGTCCATTTTATGGATTAGATTGGGCTGAAAGTTCAATCATGGACTGGAAGTTCTTGGATTGGATCGGGCTGCTAGGGAAGAATTATGTTGGGCTGAAATAGATTTACTTAAGGGCTTTTTTGTAATTTGGATTTTGATTCCATTGAGCTGGAATTGATTCCAGCCCATTTGATATGGAATCCCATTCCCTAACTTTTCATTCCAATGGAATCATAAAATTGATTCCATTGGAGAACCAAACATCGGAATAGGAATCGAAGGCGGAATGGTGATTCCATTCCTCCCTGATTCTGTCTAACTAAACATGTCGTAAATGCCACCTAAGACTTATGTTATGAGGATATAAATGCTTGAGCGGCTTTTAATGGCCAAATGTATGTCTAAATATTAACAATATGCTCAAGAACCTGGAATCAGGCACCGCAGACCATCTCCAGTACCGAGGTGTATCGCTCCAGACAATAGCAAGATCCCTTGCAGCTACCATGAAACATTTCTTTCCACTCCATTTCTCCAATGAGAAGCTCTGATAAATAACAAACGAGGATATAAATAGACATCACTAAGTAATCATAAACATGCTCTGATAAACAAGAAATTTACAAGAGCAAAAGAGAGACAAAGAACCAGATTCTCTAAGCAACCAAACTTTACTGCTGAGATAGACCAAGATACAAATTAATTTAAGAAAGACTGTGCAAAGAAGGGCATTTTGGTGACTTGGTCCGCCGAGCACTTATTCAGACAGAAATAAAATTTATGTTTTGTGCACATTTTTCATAACATAGGCACCGCTTGACAACGTCTTCTTTTCAAGTACTTTGTTTTTAAGAGTACCTGAGATAAAAGTGGCGTAAAAGAGTAATATTACTTGTTAAAAGCAAAAGCAGTTGGTTTTTCATTTCTTCAAGGCTTCTATTTTAAAAGATTGATGGACCAGGACCTCCATATTAAAATTTTCCCAAACCTCTATAAATTCTTTTGGATTAAGAGATCGTTTATATGGACGTTACCAAACACAATTTATTGTTTTTTAAGTAAAAGTATTTTTAAGTTCAATTAACCCTTTTTTTTTATTATAAAAGTTACTTTAAAAAAGTTCCCATACTTTGTGAGTTGCACAAATGACTCTGAAACGCAATATTGATATGCTTTAATTTTTAATTTAAAAATTGAAGGTTGCCAAGGGATACCACCTCAAAAGTGATGGTATTATGATTAAGAACAAGATTCCTTTTTAGGATTCGATCGTAGGCAACCAAAATGGATTCCACCGAACTCATCCACCTAGAAAAAACAAGCTATCCAACAGTGAGCAAAATTACACCTCCAGTCTCTGCATCTGTTTTTAGTTCAAATTCATTTTCCAATCTATTCCAAATTTTCAACGATGTGCCAAATATAGGGAATGGGGATGTTTATCAGAATATGGATATTAGTTCTCATTTACCAATGTTTCTCAGAATATGGTACGATGGTATGTATAAGGAATTGGGATGTTTATCAGAATACGGATATTAGTCCACATTTACCGATATTTCTAAAGAATATGGTATAATGGTAAGGTTGCTCCATCCATTGTGACCTAGAGGTCTCGGGTTCAAATCTTGGAAACCTCCCTTAACCCCGCAATGGTGGGAGCACTACTGGGCTGCCCTTTTATTTACTTCAATATATGAAAGTTTATTCGCTAAAACTCAGGGATCAATTTATATGGTAAACCTACTTCCAGCGGTTTATGCAGGTTATGGAAGCAAAGGAATGAACTAGATATGAAAATGTTGCAGGCTATTCAGTTTTTGAGATTTCATATTGAAAGATGTGTCCAGGGATCAAAATACCGTAAGATTTTTCAACCTCAGCTTTGCGAATCCCGCTTTTAAGCCAATACATCTTAGAACATAAAAAGGGAAAAAAAACTGATTCTTAGATTAGAATCCCCATAATTTTGTTTTTCTAAAAAATTCCCAATAGAAACACTACACAAACGCCCCCTAATTTCCCGAATCATACTCTCAATACTTCCATTTCTATGGTGACGGAAACAATCGAAAAATGGTATCCGAAAGGAAAAAGGTAAGTTGATTTTGCTTTTTACGTTTCAAATAAAAGAACGGAATCCAAATTCAAAGAAGCAAAAAACATATCGAGCAAATCGAAATACAATTACGCCAGAAAAAGTTCACTGAAGAATCCGTTTAAAATACGCTAAGAAAGAAAAAATAGGTTTTACCTTGTCGCCACCGTCTAAGAGAATCGGATTATCGCAGAGATAAAGGTAGAGCTCCTTCTTCGACTTAAAAGCCGGCAGCGAGGATCTATCGACGGAGCGGCTGAGAATATCTCGATAGTCGGACGGAAGGAAGCTCTCCCAGACGGCGTCTGATTCCGCAGCAGAGCGAAAAGTGGAGGCGACGAGAGAGAGTCTGCAGGCGTCCCGAGGACTCGTCAGGGAAACAGCGTTTGCTATGCATCCCTCTGGCAATACGTAGAAATCCAAAGCACCGTTCCATTGAGTTTCTCCATTAGGGTGGTTGTTCTCCAGATCTGTCGCCATTTTTAGGCTATAGTTTTTCTGGAGTCGGTGGATGTGAATCGGCGAGGGTGGTATTTGTATGAGAGAAGTGAAGGAAAACTTGGTGGCTAAGGATTTGCCTTTTTCTTGTCTACTTGATTAAGGAAATAAATGAAAGGGGACCAAATCAATAGCCTTTATGAGATTCTGCTTTTAAAGGCTAGAAATGGATAAGTTTCATGTTCATGTGTCTCACCTGAAGTCCACTTTGTGATGCGGAACACGTTAGCACGGGGCACCTCATCTACGCGTGTTTTTGGCCACCGCTCTAGTTTAAAAAATATATTATTTTCCTTACAAAATATAATTTTACAACATAATTCAAAAATATATTAAATAAAATTAAAAAGTCGGTCCCATAAAAAAATATGAGGTGTTTTCTTTCTTTGCCAACCAGAATTCGACTCTTTCGGAGAGTATTTCAAAAATTAAATCTTAGATTTAATCCTAATTGCACCAAACCAATGTGGGAAGATGTGTCCTTAAAATCACCCGGTGAGGTGATTAGTCATGATATATGTAAGTTGGTCAGGATAAATCTTACCGTAAATATATATATATATATATATATATATATATATATATATATATATATACACACACACAAGGAATTCCTCATGTCTAAAGACACTATATTAATTTCTTTAATTTTTAAATATAAAAATATAGCAAATAATAAATTAAAAATAAACATTAACTTTTTAACCATTTTAGAAGCGGGGGTATGAAATTTTTTGTGAGATATTTTGGGATAAATTGTTAGTTTGTTAAAAATATTATACGCTATAAGATTATAAGGATTTAAAATGGTGTCTAAAGTTAATCTATAACATCTCAGCCTTTGGATCTAATCCAAGGGCTAAAAATGTCTCATTGAATCGTTTAATCTTGGCCATTAGATATTTAATCTGAGAGAAATTTCCGCCCACGTTTAATAGAAGCTTGAAAGGTCTTGATGGGTCGAATCGGGTTAATGATTCGACCCAGAAGAAGTGATCCAGTGCGCACCCTATGATGAACATATCAACCCACTTGAAATTAGGTCAGCTCATAAGAGGGGCCCAATACATGAATAGAAGAAGGCTCTATAAAGAGGTCTAATCGAAAATAAACAAAGCCTGTAGTGGAAGGCCATTAGAAGATGAGCCCAACGATCCCATGCATGAGAAGAATCACAACTAACTCATTATTCATGGTGAGATCGTCGGTAAATCCCATATAAATAGGAGAGGATCGTGGATGGGCGACTTCACCAATAAATGACACGAATTAAGAAGTCTATATATAAGGGAAGGTATCAACATATTATTCTCACTCTCAAGTAGTTGATCTTTTACTCCAAAACATACTAACTTATCTCACGTCGGAGGTTATTTGGCCGACACCATACCAGTATCCTATTTTGAGTTTCGATTTTGCAAGTCATTTATTTACAGGTGGATGAGATTTTCGGAACGTGTAAAGTTATTTGCACGTGTTAGAAATTTTTTGCAACATCATTTGGCGCCATCTGTGGGAAGACTGAACAAAAAGTTTATTGTCATCAAGATGAGGTAATTACGAACAAGATGAGTAGTGTCACACCCCACCCTGACACTCGTCACCTGAGGCTGGGCGTGACGTCAACCTGACGTCACCTGACCTATCGACGTATATTCATCCACATGTCTATACGTACCTACTTGCGTTACTGTAAAATTTTCTTCTTTTTTTCCAAAACTATATATATAATTACTCATTCCAAAATTTGGGAATATACTAGTCCCAAATATTCACAACCGAAAAACACAAAACAAACATGAACCTTCCATGGTTCACATCCGACCGGCTTATCTCCAGAAACGACACTACCTCCGGATTCTACCTAGTGCCAGTAGTGGACCAACTCCTAACTGCGGTACCAGTACCCCAAACACTACCTTCGGACTCTACCTAGTGACAGTAGTAGACCAACTCCTAACTGCGGTACCTGTACCCCAAAATTTCTTATCGGTGTACTGTTTTCATAATAAAAACATTACATGTATCAAATATAAATAACAAACATCATGCCTTGAAATATAAAATAACGAAATCACATACCTAGTTCCATTTTCACCAACGAAATGAAATGATATACTAATAATATATACTGTACTCCACATACGGAGACAATTCCCCTCTGTCCACATTGTAAAGAGATAATGTATATAAAAGCACCAAATAAAAATATAATATACCCACATACCATACTGTCACAAATGAAATAAACCAATACATACATACATATATATATATATATATATATATATAACCAATATCCGATCCAAACATTTGAAAATCAATCACCCGATTATTTTAGATCAAACAACCCAAATATTTTATATCGATCCGTTCAAGTAATTTAGACCCACTAGTCCCACATCTCAACACATGATAAAATATCTTACCAGTAAATCAAAATAATATATATTTATACGCCGATCATTTTAAAGTAATGTGTATCCAAACTGAATCAATCCAGTTAAAGCAATATATATATATATATATATATATATATATATATATATATCCAACCAGTTCCTCGTATACGATAAAACACCACAACACCCTTCGACTAGCCATATGGTCGTTTTAACCTCATGATCGGGAGTTGCAACGGTACCGTACCACCTGTAGGATTTGCCTTCCTAACGGGTCACAACACTATGCCGGACTATGCCAAGCAGATAATCACCACTTTGTCGGACTATGCCAAACAGATAATCGCCACTCTGCTAGACTATGCCAAGCAGATAATCGTCACTCTGCCGGACTATGCCAAGCAGATAATCGTCATTCTGCCGGATTATGTCAAGCAGATAATCACCACTCTATCGAACTATGCTAAACATATAATCGTCACTCTGCCGGTAAAGTTCCGTTACCAATGAGTACTGAAGTTCCTGTAGAAACTTCAGAAAAAGATTTACGTTGATCTTCCACCAGAGGTACAAACCACTGATTCGCGAATTGATGCTCTAATGGGGAAGATATCAGTAATGGCGGACGTGATAATGTGGATGGCACAACAGATCGCCGATAACGCACAACAACTTCCTCCTGTTAACAATGGTTTGGCAGAAGAACCAAAATCCCCAGAATCTCTGAAGCTACTATCGTAAGGAGAACGAGTTATCCAGGGAGATGCCAGCAACTACCCGATAGAAAGAAGAGTGCTCAGCCGAACTGAGACCGTGGATTCTTATCAGCAGCCCATAAATAAGGAATAAAGATTTACCGCTGGATGAATGGGAAACGCTGCTGAAAGGAACTGAGATGCCATTCACCTCTAACATATTAGAGGTGCCACTCTCGGATAAGTTTGACCCGACAAAGTTAAAAAAATACGATGAAAAAACAGACCCGATTGATCATATTCGATAGTTTAGACATGTCATGGCGCTTTTTGGAGCGAGCAACTCTGCGCTATGCAGAGCATTTGCTACCACTTTAAGGATCTGCCTTGGAATGGTTATGCAAGCTACTTCCTAATTCCATCTCCTCATTCACGGATTTTGGGAAACAATTCATTAATCGCTTTATAACTTGCCAAAGGTTAATGAAGGGGCCGATTACCTACTAGCTCTGCGACAGGAAAAGAAAGAGTCCCTGCGCCAATACATGAATCGCTTTAAAGAAGAACTAACGTGCATTGAAGGATGCGACACAAACCTCATTATAAAAGCGTTTGCTTCAGGATTGCACCACGGACGATTCCAAAACTCCCTTACCAAACACAATTCGAAAAGTATGACCGAAATTATGGGAAGGGCCAAACCCTACATGAAGCTCGAAGATGTTGGATACGCGAGAGAAAGAAGGGTATCATCCAAATATAACTTTAGGCAAAGCGAGAAAGACAACAACAGAACAAATGGACAATGAACAATAGATATGATGTGACGATTCTTACCTTCCGCTACACTATTCTGTTCAGGGGTGTAGGGACAAGTAAGTTGCTGAATGATACCTTACTTATTAAGTTCAGCTCGAACGTCATTAGATAAATATTCTCGTCCATTATCAGACCAGATATTGCACACGACTATTTTGCATTGGGTTTTTATCATTGGAAAAAAATGAGTAAAGTGAGTGTAGACTTTCGATTTGTGTTTTATCATATAAACTCAAGTACACTGACTATAATCATCTATAAAAGTGACATAGTAATGGTTGTTGGCTCAAAGAGCTACACAAGAGGGGGATGAATTGGATAGTTACCAAATTTACAAAATTATATCAGTCTTGATATTTTAGCAGCACAAGTTCGTGGATGTGGTGATCGCCATGGCTTGGGCAAGAGACATCATCTTCCTACTGGTGGAATCACCTAGTTGGGCTTTCACGAGGGGTTCAATCCGTTGATCATCTACCTACGCTCACTGCCTTAAGCCAAGTGTTTTTCGAGGGTTGACCTTTTAAACAATTAAATCAATTAAACACAAATAATCAATTTTCCTAAATAGATTATTATCTTTATACGCAACGGATATATGTTTAATATTAAGCGTACACTCAAACACAATATAAAAATAAATCAATGCAGCATACAATGATATATCCTGGTTCGATAAGTTACTCTTATCTACTCCAGTCTCCTAAGCTCCACGGAGATTCGCAACCCACTAAACCTCTAATTCTTTCCCAAGTAAGAATCAAACCCCTACAATCTCAATTCTTTTCACAAGCTCAGAATCAACCTTTACAATTATCCTTTTCCCAGACTCAAGAAGAATCTTATCTTTTTACTAGGCTCAAGACTAACCTAATTCTATTATAGGAAAAATCAAAACTTAATCATTTTAACAAGTTAAAGATCAAACCTACCACTCCTTCACACTCTTATATGTATAATTTTCCTAGGTTTAGAAAAAATCTTTACAATCACTCAATTCTATTACAAGAAGAATTAAAATCTAATTCTTTACAAGGGAAAAAAATAACCTAATCTTTTTATAGGACAAAGATCAAATCCTATTTTTTTTTCATAGGAAAAAGATCAAAACATAGCTACCCTGACTAGATACCGTCCCAAACGTGTCTAATCCACTTAAACTCACAAATACAAAAAATGTAAGTTTCTTCCCACAAAGAACTTCTACTACCTCAATACAAATATACTTGATTAATGTCCCGAATAATTACTACGTGATAGATACAATGTGAGGTAAATAAACTCTGATCAAATAACAAAGTAAGTAGCACAATTTTAAGCATACAATCGTTTAAAAAGATTTTCAAATTTTTAAGTTTAAAAAGATTTTCTAACAATCTTATACCAAACAATCAAGATAAATATAACTTTAAAGAGAACAATAAAGATGTGATAGATCTCACCAGGAAAGCACCGAAGACAATGATAGTATCGCAATTGAGACTCAAATCAGTGACGTCAAATAACAAGCGCTTTAGATCAAAAACTTATATAAAATATCTCACAAAAATCTTAACATAAATATTACTCTTAGAATAACTCAAAGCTGATGTTCTTGATGTATTTTAACTCATTCCTGCAAGACTCTTTAGATAGACCTAAAACTAGATCTCCAATAACTAATTTTCAAATATTGTGTTAATAAATGACACACTTAGACCTCATATAATATTACCTTTCATTTCAGGTGTATTCCACATTAAAATATCTTTTAATTTTTTCAAATAAGTCCATAAAACAATTCTCAATTTAAAACCATAAAGATAAGAAGTATTAATCTATTTAAATTAGGAAAACCTCAGAGTATACGGACCACGTCGATAGGGGTAATAGAATCTCAAAGTATATGGCATTGCCACCGACTTCAACACAACACCACCACTGATTCTCTACACCACCGAACCAAACAAACAACACAACACTACCATCGAACCAAATCCTGAAATTACAATCCCTAAATCGCATGGAGATTTAGGGAAGATCGCAATCCCTAAATCCCGAAATCGAACCCGAAATCGTAATCCCTAATCCCCTAAATCGAAATCCCTAAATCTAAATCCCGAATCGCAATCCCTAAATTGAAAAAAAATAAAAATGAATGATCTATCCATCCATCTCTATCTATCGATCCATTCTTCGTTGGATCCATCCCTACCTACCGTCGACTACCCCATCTGCCAATCTCTCTATCTATCCATCCATTCGACTACCCCATCTGCCGAAGAGGAGAGAAAGTGGGCCTCGAGAATTCAGTTTCTGCTTCTGGACTGTTCCTCGCCGGTGCAGCGACTCAGCTCTTGGTCGCGCCATCTCGAATCGATCTCTAGATGGTTCGTGATTTTCATCCCTATCAGACCCATGGCCTCTGTTGGCAGTGTTGTTCAGAGAGAGAGAGATCTGGGAAGCGGCGATGTTTGACGGTGGTGGTGTTGGAAGCAGTCATCGCTCAAACGATACACCAAACAAGTAATTTTATGCTAATAAAGTTTGATGATAAACGGTGTGAATTTGATGATAAACGGTGTGGGCAGCAATCATCGGCGATGGAAGTGGTGATGTTCATCGGTGATGGAGGTGGTGATGTTCACTGGCGATGGTGGTTGTTTTGAGGAAATGGAGAGAGAGAGAGAGAGAGAGAGTGAGGTTCATAGGCCTACGAGGAAAAAGAAAAAGGGGAGAAAAAAAAGAGTTTGGAATAGAATTATAAGGGTAATTTCGTCTTTTAAAGATAATAGGTAAGGAAAATAGACTTTTCAAATAGTATTTTTGGAATCCAATATGAACCAAATAGTTCAAAGGGTCTCCCAAAAATTGTTTAAAGTTGAGAGGATTTCTATGATTCTAATGAATACTTAAGGGGGGATGTTAATGGTATTAACCCCAAATACTAATTCTTAAAAAGTGGAAGGAGATAAAAAGTATTAATGAGGTTAGAGAATGACTCTTTTAAGTGTTTTGGTGAGTTCTTAAATGAGTGACCCCAATCAATTTTGTCTCTTCTTTGTTTTAATTAATTAATTATTTTATTTTTAATTAATGTACAAATATATGATTAATTTCTTGGTCCACATTCAAAATTATTTTAAAAAATAATTGTGATTCAAAAAATATTTTCACCGAAAAAAAAAATAAATACAATACAAATGAATGAAATTAGAATTTGCCGATTTACAAAAATTAATAAAATTAATCCTAATTTATGATTATTTATTTTTATTTTATAGGATATTAGTAAAAGTTAATTTAAAGAAATAATATTTCACTTTTGTGATTATTTATATAATATTTAATAGTGTATCTATATTCGGTATTTATAAAACATCATTACTTACTAAAATTTATACATTTGTTCCCGGATATTGCTATCAAGATAACTAAATAATGTCTATATATTTCATACTTTAATGTTAAAAAATTACTATATTTTTTTAATTCATACTTCAATATTTTTTTTTTTAAACTCACACAATGCGCTGGTCTAAATTACTCTAACTTAAAATTGAAACAATAGCTTCAAATACACGAGAATTAAATATTAGTGATCAGACAAAATATTTTCAAATAAATGAGATTTATGTACTGAAAAAAATAAATGAGAATTAAATATTAGTTATCTTTTCAATCTTATTGAAATGTGAAATAAATGGCCAAGATAAATTTATTTCACTATTAATATTCTATTAATGTAAAATGGATGATCATAGATTTGTTTAAGTCAAATTTAAATATGTTTCTTATCAAACATTAAATTTCACAATAACTTATGTGGCAAAAATTGTGATTGCTCTCCCATAAAAAATATTTTAAATGTATATTGGTTATTTGGAGAGAGAGAGAGAGAGAGACCAAATACACATTTAAATAACCAATATAAATTAAGTAAGATTAAAAAAATAGATTTATTTTCTTATTATAGTATAAATACAAAAAATAAAAAAAAAAATAGATTTATTTTCTTATTATAGTTCAAATACAAAAATGAATTCGCAATTGCACAACTTTTTAAAATTAAAATTATGTTCAACTAATATTTTATCATTCCATTAAACACTAAAAAAAACCCTCAATTTAAACTCATCTAAGAGTGTTTTAGGCCTCTCTTTTAGTTTAAAAAAATATTTTATTTTTCTTACAAAATTTAATAATCTAATATGAATCTAATACTAAGTGTTAATACCATTTACACCTCCCGATGTTTTTTAAACCTCCACCGACATCCCATTAAGTTCTCAAATTATCACGGAAATCCCATTAATTTTGGATGAGATGACCATAATATGCTTACTAGTTCAGAGATAAACTGAAATAGAAAAAAATATAAATAACCCATCTTGGTAAATTACCAAACTATCCTCATATTTTTTTAATAATTCTTTTTCTATTTTTATTTTTTTGTCACTCATTTTCGTCTTTTTTTTTTTTTTTCAATCCCTTTTCTACATCTTCCACTTCACCTTCATCTCCTCTTCTCCATCTTCCACCCTACAACCGAAAAAGACCAAATACACATTTTAATAACTAATATACATTAAGTAAGATTAAAAAAATAGATTTATTTTCTTATTATAATATAAATACAGAAAATGAATTCGCAATCGCACAACTTTTTAAAATTAAAATTATGTTCAACTAACATTTTATTATTCCATTAAACATTAACAAAACCCTCAATTTAAACTCATCTAAAATGTTCATAATGTTAATTGAAAACAAATATTATATATATATCTTAAATATTTATGATGATCTTAATAATTCATAGTTAAACCACATAAATAATATAAAAAAGTTTACTAACTAATACAAAATTAAATTTATACAATTAACTAAAATACACCTTCAAATTATTCAAAAATCTGGGCTTAGAGCGGGCCTAAAGGCAGTATAATTTTATAACACAATTAGGATGACAATTCAACTTGTACCAACGGAAAACTAAATCAAATCCAACCGAACGGTTCGATTTTAAAATTGATTAAATGATTTTGGTTACAATTTTGATTTTGGAATTGAAAATCAAAATGGTTTTGATTTTTATTTTAGTTTTGGGATAGTAACCCACCATGAAATCGAATCACATAAGCGAATTGCATAATCAGTGTTGTAGATATATTTTTGTTATATATTACCCCTATTTTTATTTATTTTTATTTTGACCCCTAGTACATACTGTTGATTAATTCTCATAATCACAGTATTACAAAATTAATTAAAGATCTTTATCATACATGATTAAAAAGACACAACAATTTCAAGAACGATTACCGAAAATGTATCTGTTTCAGTCATTGCAGACGATTGATCGTCGTAGCGGATTACACAATAGGTCTTATTCTCTACGATCTAGATTTACTGTTATGGTAGTTCTCAATGGGAAGCAACCATAAATTTAGACTAGAGAGAGGGACCTAATTTTTATAATACTAGTTTCTCACTGGGCCCCCCATAACGGGCTTTAATGAGACCCAAAGCCTACACTTGTCACTCAACTGAGTTTTTACACAAAAGATGTCACAGCGCAAATCAAAATGTGATCACTGTATAATTGGACTGCTTATATGATAGACTATACATTAGCCAGTTTTTATAAAATAATTATTTCAATTAATATTAGCCCATGCACTACAACAAAAACTGCTTATAAGGGTACATCTGTTGGGACACTATATATATTGTGCCCTATAAATGTGCTTTTCAAGGCACAAAATTGAAAGTGTCGTATAAAAGTAAATTTGTTGGGACGCTATATGTTATTGTGTCCTATAAATGTACTTTTCGGAACACTATATGTATTGTGTCCTATAATCAAATATTTAAAGGATACAAAGTAGTGTCTCAATAACATTTAATTAGTAATTAAATAGATTAATATCTATATATAATATAAAACGACATAAAATAGTGCCCTCAAAACATAAATTATATAAGGCAAACATAAATTATATAAGGGCACAATTTTGTGTCATAATATAGTTGAAGTATATGATTAAAGGACAAATGATAGTGTCCTAATAAATGATTAAAAAAAAATGTAATTAAAAAAACTAAAAATAAAATGAAAATAGAAACTATTATATTGAAATTTGTCCTGGCGCCAATCCTTATCCCGTCTCTCTCTCATAGATTTGTTGGGAAGAAAAAAAAAAAAACCCCAAAATCCTCATTCCTTCCCGCTCATACATCTGCTGAAAGAGAAAACCCATTCCCATTCCCATTCCCAAGCCCTCTTCTTTATCACTTAGTCGTCACCCTTACCCCAAACTCGAGCTAAACTCCTCCACTCCAACGTCGATGTGCTCAACTCGTAAATGTCGCCGTCACCGCCTTGCCTCTCCTCGACATCTCTACTGTCTCCATTGTATTCGATCTTGCAGCCTCCATTCCCTCCATCGCGATCTCATTTTTCTCTACATCTCACAACGCCATCTCTATCAGAACTAGATCTGAGCCCTTTCTCTCTCTCTCTCCTCGCTCTGTTGTCTGACCTAATCAACCCCAATTCTGGCAAAATCGAAACTGGAGGTGAATAGATTTAGCCATTTGACTGAGAGAGGATGGTTGTTTGTTGGTGCACGATGACAATTTTGAGACAACGACCAGCGACGGCATTGGCTCAACGATGACAATCGGCGACAGCGCTATCGAGGGTTTTCCCAGAGCCATAAACTGGTTTGTGAGTATCTCCTAAAGGATTTTGCTATTGTTTCTTATTTCTGTTCTCATCTCTTACCCCAACGGCGCCGCCAAACCTAGTAACGTATGCAGTGATTAGAAACCTAATCTTTTGTAATATTCCCTATTTCTGCAGGGATTTAGCCCGAACGTCTGAAGAGGTTCTGGTATTTTTTCAATGATTTTCACTATATATGGAACTTTGAGGTCTAATTTGAATTTGTGGTTTGCAATTTGTTGATTAATTATCGAATCACAGTGTTATTAATCAGTGTTTTAAGCCTAAATCTCTCATTGATTGTGGATTTCTGACTTTCTCCCCCTGAATTCCTTAGTTAGCATTTGGATTCATTGAATTGGAGTCTTGGAATTGTAATTAAAAAATGACACATGTAAAATTTAAAAGTTGCATACATTGACTTCCAGTTCTTATTTCCAGGCTTCAATTATTCACTACAAAGGTAACTTTAATGTATTTCTGATTTATCATAGTTGATGTTCTGGAAACTGAATATATGATAATTAGGTATTGTGGCTTGGTTCCTTACTTGCTTTACAGTTCAGTTTTTTTACTATTTGTTTTTCCCTACATATTTCGTGTTCTTATACTTATTTGTTTTTCATCTGAGAAATTTGAGGATTTCGAAGTTCATTCATTCTTCCTTGATTTCTCTCACATGGTTATGCAACATTGCATACCAACAAATCCGCCATATATTCATCCATAACAACAATGATTTTGCTGCAATATTTTCATTGACATCTCTGAACAAATCACCAGCCTCTTCTGCTGAATAACCACGGTAATAATCTGTAGGGATCCGTTACTCATAACCTAGACTATGACCAGATATGTTTCCATTGTCTCTATGTCTCTTTTTGTGTTCACATTTTATCAGTCTTGATTCAATATTTTTCAATTTACTTTCTTCAACAAGATGCTCAAAAAAATAATCTTATTTTTTTTTCCTTTCTTTCTATATATCTCTCTATGCAGATTCGCTTTTGTTTTTAATAGATTCCATGGGTTTAATTCACCAATCGATCCTAGGAGCCAGTCTAATTACCTCAGGTATTGTCAACACATCTCTTTCACTAAGTCATTCATCTAATATGTGCTTCTGCATATCTGTTTTATTTTCCTTCATCATAATACATAATTTAAATTTACGCAGTGAGACTTGATTGGTGTCAATGTAGAGGAAAGATTGTCATGCACCAATATTTGAATTTTGTCATGTAGTGTCTAATTCATTTTTTTAAATGTTTGTCTGTAAGATCTCAATCGTAGCATGTACGTCATTTTAGTTGCATTTTAGAGTAACTGGGGAAAATTCGGGGTGAAATTGGGTCAATAAAAATTCAAATTAAAAATCTAGGGGTCAATTCGCAAATTTAGAAATCTTAAATCCAAACTTTGGGGGTAAAATTGACATTTAACATTTAATTGAAACTTAAAGGGGTGAAATTGCAAATCTTAGAAACTTTTAAAAATTGAAATTGATTAAAATTAAGATTTAAAGGAAGTTGGGGGAGGAAAGAGTAATTAATTAAAAAATTTATTATATATATATATATATATATACCTATGTGTTCGGACGTGCAAACCGCTGGCAAGAAATGGAGAGAGCAGCGACGTGGCATGCCTGGATGAATTGAACCCACTACGTACATGCAATATATAGATCTTCATGTGTGTGTACTGAACAAAAAAATCTCATCAGATCTGAAATTACAAAGGAAATCAGGAAATAGAGAGAGAGGATTCGACATGGTGGGTTTCGGATTGCAGCCGTTGTTCCGGCGGAGGTGCAATGTGTGTGTTGTTCGATCGCCGTTGTGGTGTCGTTTGTGGGCGTCGTTGTTGGCCAGGGTTGCCAGTAGATAGGGAGATGAAAGTCATTATTGAGTTGCTTCCATGAACGGCTCCTATATCGATTTCCCCTTATCGTATGGTGCCTACCAAGCTGAAAGAATTGAAAATGCAGTTGCATGATTTTCTTGCAAGATTTATTAGATCGTAGATTTATCAAATCTAACGTTTTCCCATGGGTAGCCGCAATTTGTTCGCGAAGAAGAAGGATGACACGTTGAGAATGTATATCGACTATCGGCAGCTGAATAGGGTGACCGTCCGTAATAAATATCCGTTACTTAGGATTGACGACTTGTTTGACCATCTCTAGAAGGCTAAAGTGTTTTCCAAAATAGATCTTCGATTAGGGTATCACCAATTGAAAGTCAGAGGCAGTGATGTGGCAAAAATGACATTCCGTACAAGATATGGATACTATGAATTCTTGGTTATGCCCTTCGGATTGACAAATGCTCCTACTGCCTTCATGGACTTGATGAATCGGGTCTTCTATCTTTATTTAGATCAATCTATTATCGTATTCATTGACGATATATTGATCTATTCCCAAAGCAGAGACGAGCATGCAGAACATCTTTGAATCGTGTTACAACGTGACGGGAGAAGAGGCTATATGTGAAGTACAGTAAATGCGAATTTTGGTTAGATTATGTGGTATTTTTTTATGGGGTATATTATTTTAGGAAACGATATTCAGGTGAACCCAAAGAAAGTTGAAGCTGTTGTTCGGTGAGAAAGACTGAAAAAAAATGTGATTGAAATTCAAAACTTTTAGATTGGCGGGTTAATCTCAACGGTTTATGCAGGGATTTTCAGTTATAACTGCCCCGTTAACTCACTCGACCGCAAGGAATCCAAATTTGAGTGGACTAACAAATGCGAATAGAGTTTCCAGAAGTTGAAGAGTAGATTGATATCAGCACCAATACTATCCCTCCTGACGGAAGGAGTGGTTTTGTATTTTATAGTGATACGTCCCACCAAAGGCTAGGATGTGTTCTGATACAGCAGGGTCATGTAATCACATACGCATCTCGACAACTGAAGAATCATGAGCAAAATTACCCGACACATGATCTGGAGCTGGCAACGATTATATTTGCCTTAAAGATTTGGAGGCACCGCTTGTATGGCGAGACGTGTGAAATCTACACCGACCACCAAAGTTTGAAATATCTGTTTACTCAGTAGGAATTAAATTTGAGGTAGAGATGTTGGATAGAGCTGATCAAAGACTATGATTGCACTGTCCACTATCACCTGGGAAAAAGCTAATGTTGTAGCGGATGCGTTGAGTTAGGAATCGGCGGGTTCGGTTGCGCACATAAGAGTCATTCATATTAATCTGTATGACGATTTAGGATCGTTGTGAGTTCAGTTAGCAGTTGGTCAGACGGTTGCATTGCTTGCAACTTTGACTTTGAGGCCGACGTTGATTAATCGTATTATCGAAGCTCAGAAGTCAGACGTTTAATTGGAAAAGATTCGAGATGAAGGGAGAAGTGGTCACAGAGCGAATTTTCATGTCCGGGAAAGCGATGAGGTGTGGATGATGGAAAATAGGTTGTGTGCCTGGTGACGTCAATTGGAGAAGAGATGTCTAGGAGGAAGCGCATAGTTCAGCATACGCAATGCATCCAGGTAATACCAAATGTATCGCGTTTTGCAAAAACATTATTGGTGGATCGGAATGAAATGGGAAATCGCGGAATTTGTTGCTAGGTGTCTTGTTTGTCCGTAAGTTAAGATTAAGCACCAAAGTCCAGGTGGGTTATTGTAGCCTTTACTTATTTCAGAGTGGAAATGGGAGCATATCACGATGGATTTTATTTCAGGATTACCCGTACTCAACAAGGGGCATCATTCCATTTGGGATGATCGTTGATAGGCCTACCGAATTTGCTCATTTTCTGGCCGTAAGAACGACGTACTCTCTCGATAAGTATGCCCAACTATATATTGATGAGATTGTTAGATTGCATGGCGCACCGGGTTCCATAGTATCGGTTAGAGATTCGAGATTTACTTCGAGGTTCTGGCTGAGTCTCCAGACTGCTTTAGGAACTGAGCTGAAATTTAGTACTGCTTTCTATCCTCAGACGAATGAACAATCAAAGCATACAATTTAGATATTAGAAGATATGTTGAGGGGATGTGTTCTGAAATTTCTTGGTAGCTGGGATGATCATCTGACGTTAATGGAATTTGCCTACAGTAACAGTTGCCATTCGACAATCGAGATGGCCCCGTATGGAGCGTTGTATGGTAGGAGATAACCCCAGTCTATTGGATTGAGGTAGGAGAAAAGAAATTGCTGATGCCGAATATCGTCCAAATGACAGTAGACGAAATCAAAGTGATTCGATATAAATTAATATTCGCTCGAAGTCGACAAAAGAGTTATGCAGACAAGTGCCGACGAGAGTTGGAGTTGGAGATGGGTGATCATTTGTTTTGCATATTTCTCTATGGGAAGACATAATGAGGTTTGGGAAGAAAGGGAAGTTAAGTCCAAGGGTACATCGAACCATATGAAATTTTAGATCGGGTTGGCACGATAGCGTATAGACTTGCGTTACTGCCAGAGTTATCTCGACTACACGACGTTTTCTATGTATTGATGCTTTGAAAATATTTGCCAGACCTTTCTCGTGTGTTGACTTCGTAGTCGATCGAGTTAGAAACAGATTTGACCTACGTTGAGGAGTCGGTCCAAATCCTAAGCCGTAAAGACCAGGTGTTGCGAACGAAAATGATTCCTTTAGTCGAGGTGTTATGGCGCAGTCATGCAGTGGAAGATGTGACATGAGAGCGAAAAGACGGGATGAGGAATAGATACCCACATTTATTCGACTAAGATAATAAAATTTCAGGACGAAATTTCTTCTAGGAGGGAAGAGTTGTAAGATCTCAATCGTAGCATGTACGTCATTTTAGTTGCATTTTAGAGTAACTGGGGAAAATTCGGGGTGAAATTGGGTCAATAAAAATTCAAATTAAAAATTTAGGGGTCAATTCGCAAATTTAGAAACCTTAAATCCAAACTTTAGGGGGTAAAATTGACATTTAACTTTTAATTGGAACTTAAAGGGGTGAAATTGCAGATCTTAGAAACTTTTAAAAATTGAAATTGATTAAAATTAAGATTTAAAGGAAGTTAGGGGAGGAAAGAGTAATTAATTAAAAAGTTTATTATATATATATATACCTATGTGTTTGGACGTGCAAACCGCCGGCAAGAAATGCAGAGAGCAGCGACGTGGCACGCCTGGATGAATTGAACCCACTACGTATATGCTATATATAGATCTTCATGCGTTTGTACTGGACAAAAAAATCTCATCAGATCTGAAATTACAAAGGAAATTAGGAAATAGAGAGAGAGGATTCGACGGTGGTGGGTTTCGGATCGCAGTCGTTGCTCCGGCGGAGGTGCGGTGTGTGTGTTGTTCGATCGCCGTTGTGGTGTCGTTGGTGGGTGTCGTTATTGGTCCGGTGGGAGTGTTGTCCCCGTCTCTCCGGTTGGGTAAGTGGAGTGTGTGTGTGTGTTGGCTGTAAACTAAGAACAAGAAACAGAGGAGAGAGAGAGGGAGGTCGGCAGTGGGCTCCGGTTGTGCGTGTGTGTGTCTGTCCGTCCAGCCGGTGGTGTGTGTGTGTCGCCGGCGAAGTGAGCGTTGTTCGGACGACTGTCGTTCGGAGAGTGGGTGTATAGCTGTGTGCATGTGTGTGTTGGGTCGTGGGTGCTCTATTTTCCGACAGTGTACGTGGGTGTATGTGTTTCGGCGTGTGTGGGCGTGTGGTTCAGACGTGTGTGTGTGTTCGTCGACTTCGTGTATGTATTGGGTGATTTATTATTTATTATGGTGCTTGGTATTATTTTACTAGATGGGTTGGAATGAAACTTATATTTATTGCTTTATTTTCACTGCTTATATTATGGAGAATTTTACTAGTTACGTGCTGGTTCTATACTCAACGCTTGATCCATTTAGATGTTATAGAATGATTTATTATTGTAAAATATTTTTATTAAGAAGGCAGTACACTCGCAGGTAAAATAGCTAGGAGTCGGTCGGTCCCCTACTAGCGCTAGATAGAGTTATGCGAGTCATGCGAAGGAGTCATTTGAAGAAAATTTTGGAGACGAGATATCAGGAATGAAATCTAAGTGAGGTTCAAGGGATTTGTTTGATTGTATTTGTGTTCAGGACAGTGTATCCCTATCAGAAAGGACTATTATATGTGTTGTATAGATTTACACTTTTGTTATTGACGTATTGAGGTTGGCTAGTCAGTTGGGAGGTGTCATGACTACGTCACGTCGGCCCCACATGACGAGTGTCCGGGGTGGGGTGTGACATTGTCTATATATATACACATACATATATATAAATAGACTGTGTTCCCATATTTCTGTTTCTTTAATGCCCTCATTTCAGTTTTTAGTTGAACTCATCTCTTATGTATAAGAAATTGCAAATTCTAGACTTGGGTTACATTTGATTTCATGACATGGAGCTTGTGAATTAGAATTGGAAGTGGATGGTTGTAAAATCTTGAAACTTACATTCATTCGTCTCTAATTTCTAATTCCAAATTATATGATTCAATTTTGTGCTACAAACATTACCCTGAAGTTCATTATGCAAATGTTCTTTGCAATGTTCATGAACAAATGTGAATTTGCTTGCCTAATCAATCAACTTCTCTTAATCTCGAGTTTATAAAATTTTTCTATTGTTAAAGTCTGCTACTCAGACATTATGAACTTTTAAGGTCATCATGATGTTTTCCTTATTTTAGGTTATGTTGAATCTAGACAAAAGGCTCCCCTGATTGCTGATGATGTCTATGAAATAATCATGAAGGTATTTTTACTTTTATTTTGGGCAAATACATGATATAATCTATTTGGCCGTTAATGCTTGGCACATATTTTACTCAATTATATAATTTGTTTTGTTTGAGGATAGGAATGAAAAAAAAAGAAAAAGGGCTACTATTGTTGTGTTTGTCCAAAAAAGAATAAGAGTATGCAAGAATGAAGAGTATGCAAGAATATTGCAGTTCATGGACCTTTAACCACTAATTGGAACATTAGTGTTTCTAACTGCACCTTTATAGGGCACAATACAACAAGAGTATGCAAGAATATTGATTTGCACATATTGTTTTTCTTCTTTTTAAAGCTGTACAAAACTGAAGGAACAGATCAAGGATGTGGATGCAACACAATCTAAAGAGGTGTCATTAGTTTGGTGTTGCCTAGCGGTGTTGAGCTAGTCATATCGGTGACTTAGGTGGCATTTGTTCAATTTTTTTGTTCACAGGTTACTGTTTCTGTTCTCGGAAAACTTGGAAAGGAAAACAGATATCTGGAAGCAATTTTGTTATGTTCCCTATTTCTTTTTTCCCAAAACATCTGAGAGCGAAATGGAAACAATTTTTTGTTTCCATATTGCTATTGCTATTCTCATTTTTCTGAGAATAAAGATAAAAAATTTGGGAATAAAAACACTCAACAAATTGGGTTTCGTTCACGTTCTGTTCTGTTTTCGTTACTGTTTCTGTTCACGTTTCTGTTCTGTTTCTATCTGTTTGTTAGATTCACCTATCTTGTTGGTTGTTGCAAATTCATTTCATAATCAAATGGTTAGTTTGGTTCCTGTGATTCATGATTTGAGGCTCAATATTAGATTGCTTTCACTCAGTTGAGGCTATTAAGACTTACAAGTTCTTTAATTGCTTAGTTTATAAATTGCTCACAACTTGTTTTTGTTTCATTGTATTTCATGATTTTTCATTCAATGATTTGCTTTTGCTGGTTTTTTATTCAGGTGATTGACAAATCATTTAACTTTGATACTGCTGTTGAGGAGGCTCAACGGGCCATAAATGTTGCACATGTTGAAGTTGAAAGTGCGGAGAAAGGTGTTGGTGTAGTGAAGCTAATGGGTCGTTATAGCGGTAAGCTTCACCTCCGTATGTTTGTTTTGAATATTATGATTTTGTTGAATATTATTAAGAGTTACAACTTATTGATTCTTTATGTATATATTTTGTTTATATAGGTTGATTTGGCTGAAGATTGAATGTATCGATAAAGACATTATTTTTTAGTTAATGGGTAATGTTTTATGATTCATTTCTCATTGTTAGATGATAGTTTTCCTTAATTAGGTTGATCTTTTCCATTTTGTGTATCTCTGGGGTTTTTAATTCCCCATTTTTAATGCAAAAATTTGAGTTTTTTGTTTTTATGTATTTTGTATTGTAAGAATTTTTTATTTTTTATTGTTTGAATTTAAAGTATTTTGACATTTTAAAATAATTTTAAATTATAAAAAAAAATTAGATACTTTTTGAAACGCTAAATAGTATCCTTAAGATGGTTCTCTTTGAAAATTTTGCGACACATTCTTATATCCTAATAGAAGTTTTTCACAACACTTTGTAATACCATAATATATATAATTTAAAAAATATAAAATACTATAAATGCATTATATGGTGTTTTAATAATTATCTTATATGACACGTATTAGTGTCTTTATAAGTTCAAATAAAAGGATAATATATAGTGTCCTTACAACCTATTGGGGCGGCTTTTTTATGGGGCACCAGTTTAAGTGTCCTAAAAAGCTTAAGTGTCGCAATAGGGACTCTGTCGTGACACTTTTTCGTGCCCCGATAGACATTTTTTGTTGTAGTAATGTTTAATAAAAAAAAATTCCAACATTCTCTCACTTGAGCTACATTAATTGATTTTTAAGTACTTATAAATTTAATTTTGAAAATAAGACTCTTGAGTTAATAACAGAAAAATTTATTTTATGTGCCACATTTTTTAAAGAAATGATAGTCTATAAGTAGTATCTTGATAAATTTATCCGATCCAACATGATCTTAATATTGGACTATGATGGTCTATATGCTAATCTCAATAAACATAAGACCCATCATATTCACGAATGCTTAAAACCATATTGATATTGATCGTAAGCCTAGTAGTAAGAAACTAATGTCAACATGTGATCATTATCTATATGCATTGTTTCTTATCGGTCTTCATTACGATTTCTCAACAAAATGAAATTGTTTGATTTTAACAAGTCATATGTCATTAACAATTCACCAGGAGATCTCAAAATAATACAACAAAAAATATACAACTGTAATTCTTAAGGCACAATTTCTTAAGATATCATATTGTGTATTTAATTCAAATAATATAACATGCAATAAAATATATAATTATAATTCTTAAGACTCGCAATACCTTAAAATACCATATTATATATTCAATTCAAATAATGTGACATGCAATAATATAATGCGCAATAATGATAATCATACAAAAATTTCAATTTTACAAATCGCATGACAATAGTGATCAATATTTACACGATATAATCATCAAAATAAAGAAAATCACAAAGGCTCCCACTAAACCAAAAAATCAAAAGACTCAATGACACCTATATTCACAACAAGTTCCTTGAATGCTATAGGCCTTAAACTTTTGGTTAGAGGATCAGCTAGCATGGACTCAATTCTTATATGCTCAATCACGATATCTTATTTCTTCACTAAGTCCTTGATTGTGAGGTATTTGATTTCCATATGCTTGGAACCTATACTGATCTTATTGTTCTTGGAGTAAAACATAGTTACATTATTTTCATAATAAATCACATTGGGTTAAGAGATGGAATTAATAACTTGGAGTTTCGAGATCAGATTTCTTAGCCAAACAGCTTGAGAAGATGCACCATAACAAGCTACAAACTCAGCATACATACTCGAGGATGCAATTAGGCGCTGCTTGACATTTTTTCATGAAATGGCTCCACTAGCTAGCACAAAAATATATCCTGAAGTAGATTTGTGATCGTTTGAAAAACAACCACCAAAAGCAGAATCTGAGTATCTAACTACTTTAAGATTATCAACCACAAAAGTGCTCAGTCAGACTGAGACTATGGATTTTCATCAGCAGTCAAGAAATAGAGAAGTGAGAGATCTACCCCTAGATGAATTGAAAACGATATTGAAATGAACAGAGATGCCATTCATCTCTGACATATAGGAGGTGCCAATCTTGGATCAGTTCAACCAAACGAAATTAAAAAAATAAGATGAAAAGACAGACCGGATTGACCGTATTTTCTAGTTCAGACATGTCATGGCGCTTTATGGAGCGGGCAACTTTGTGTTATGCAGAGCATTTGCTACCACTTGAAGGATCTATCTTGGAATGGTTACACAAGCTACTGTCTAATTCCATCTTATCATTCACGGACTTCGGGAAACAATTCATTGCTTCACAACTTGCTAAAGGTTAATGAAGGGGGCCGATTACCTGCTAGCTCTGCGACAGGAAAATAGAGAGTCTCTGTGCCAGTATATGTATCGCTTTAACAAGGAACTAATGTGCATTGAGGGATGCGACACAAAAAAACCTCATTATAAATGCGTTTACTTTAGGATTGCGTCACAGACGATTCCAAAATTCCCTTACCAAGCACAATCCGAAAAGCATGACTGAACTGATGGAAAAGGCCAAACCTAACATAAAGCTGGAAGATGTCAGATATGTGAGAGAAGGAAGGGTATTATCCAAATATAACTCTAGGCAAAGCGATAAAGAAAACAACAGAACAAAGGGACAACGAAAGTTGTTGAACGATACCTTGCTTATTAAGCTCAGCTCGAAAGTCATCAGATAAGTATTCCTGTCTATTATCAGACCAGATATTTCACACGACTGTTTTGTATTCGATTTTTATCATTTGAAGAAAGTGAATAAAGTAAGTAAACTTTTTACTTGTGTTTCATCAAATACACTCCAGTACATCAACTATAATCATCTACGAAAGTAACATGGTAACTGTGTTTGAAAATAGCTATAACATGAGAGAGTCCTCAAATATTAGAGTAGATAAGATCAAAAGTTTGGGGTGCATGGTGCATGGGAGGAATATAAGAGGCGTGTATATGTTTAGACAGTTCATAGACCACATATTGAAATTTAAAGTCGTTGCTATATTTCCTAAGAGAATGAAACAACCAACAAAGAGACTGAAATTTCGCATGTCCTAGAAGGGCATGTCACAAGTCTAATTTTTTTAACGAACAAATAGAATGATCAAAAGCAGGTAGTGTAGATGCGTGCATACTAGAACATGGTATGTCTGGAGATGGAGGATTTCCAAAGTAATAGAGACCATCGTGTTCATATCCCTTACCAAAAATCTTCCTCGAAGTCAAGTCTTGCAATAAGCAACAATCAGGTAAGAAAACAACTACACGGTTAAGATTTTTAGCAAGGCAACTAATAGATAGAAGATTATAAGAAAAATTAGGGATATAGTAAATAGAGTGAAGTGTGATATCGAGAGACAAACATGCATCTCCCTAGCAATGAATAGGGATAGAGGTACTATCTGTGATGTACATAGATTTATTGACAGACGAGACATGGGGTGTCAAGGCAGAAAGCTCATTAGTCATATGATTGTTAGCACCAGTATCTAAAATCTAAGTAAAACGACTAGACTTACTATGAAGCGCAATAGGAGTACCTGAGGCAGGAGCAGCAGTGGGGCTGGAAGACTATGCCAAATTGGTTATTAGAGCTTGAAGGTGAGCAATTTGGGCCTGAACTTGGGAAAGATCTAGATGAGCTGATGGTGGATAACTAAGAACAATAACTTCTTTTCTGGATGCCATGGGTATAATAAGATGAGATTGTGGCAGTGAAACAATCAGATAGATGCTATTAAAAAACTGACCGGGCTTTGAAAAAAGAAGTTACAAGTGAGGAGGGTAACAAAAGACACAGTCACCCAACCACACAATAAAGAAAAAAAATGGTCGTGTATTTAAGACATCCGGAACACCAACAAATTAAGAACAACAATGATGAGCAATAGAGATTTGAAGATGATGAACTGTCTGTAACTTGCAGTAGTGGACAACCCGCAACGTACGGTTATCAATAGCACAAGACATTGTGGGATGGTAGCCTTCGACGGGTTGATTTTGCGAAACAAGGGTTCGGGAAGATGAATATTAGTGTTGGTCTTAGGCAGAAACTTAAAAAGAAGAGGAAACTCCCGTATACTTCTTCTTTGGCTAATTCTGAAGAGAGATAAAGGGGGAGGGGGGGGGGGGGGAGAGAGAGATCTAGGCTTCTCAATACTCCCTTATCCAACTTTAATTCGCACCAAAGATTGAACCTGTTCACTTAAATCTCCATCATATTGCAATATGTGGTTCGCGATGGTTTGAGAAGGAGTCGCGATCTGATGGCGGCGCGATTGTACACGATCGGACAGTGGCAGAAGTGGTTAGGGTTAGGGTTTTGCGAGGTTACGGCTATGCGAAGAATGCTAGTTTGTGATCTAGTCGCGGTGGGGGTAGTAGCAATGGTGATTGAGCTATAGGGTTAGGGTTTCATAAGTTTACAGTTGTACTAGGATTAGGATTTTCGCGATTTTGCAGCGGTGCGAAGACTGGTTCGCTGTGGCGATTTGGCTAGGGTTCGAGGGGCTGGTGGCGATGGTGGTTTGGCTAGGGTTTGGGAGCTGGTTCGCAGTGGTAGTTTGCATAGAGTTGGGGACTGGTGGTGGTGGCAACGTTTAGGGTTTGGATGAGAAGAAAAAACTTGGCTCTAATTACCAAAAAGAATATAAGGGAAATGAAAAATATTACAGATAATTTCATACATTCTGATTGTGTTTTATTCCCCTAATTATATAGTCATAGGAGCAGAGTATATTAAGAAGAATATTATCGAAATAAATGGGCTAATACAGCCTACAATAACGAAACCAAAACTTATTTTAACAAAAAATAATACATAAATATAATATTTCAACACTTACACAATTATCAGCATACAAAAACAAAATCCACTATTAACCCACTTTAGGCCTAACCTCAATCCCCTGAATAATGAGACCACTCTTCCATTGATCTCCCGTCACCTCCATCAAACTCATCTCCAGCTCCCCATCATCACCTCCTCCCCCATTGAAATACTCACCCAACTCGATCTCTATCCACCCATCGTCTCTCCGTTTCGGACACTGGTGGTGTTGGTTGTCTCTAGATGCATTAAACAGATATTGGTGTTGTTGGTTGTCTCTAGATGCATTAGCCTGTGCCCTCAAAGCATTAGGCAAACCATAATTGAGGGGCCCGATTCGCCTGGGTACAATGTTGTTGATCCTTGGTCTTCGGTCTCTGTCTGTATCGAGATATACCCTTCAGGTTTTGCCTTGGCTGCTGCTGATTTTAACCGAGACTTCAGCCGGTTCATGCTCGAATCCATAGGTACCTGCACTTAATTTGAAAACTAGGTATGCAGTGTATTTTGTGTCTGTGGATAGCAGGTCTATGTTTATCTTTCCGTGAATTTCGAGCCAACAAACATCGATAAGTTTGGCCACCTCTAGAAACCTATTTGAAAGAAAAAACAAAGTGAAGCAATTTTGTTAGGAAACGAGTTAGGAGATATTGGAGAACAAACTAAAAACTTACATCATGCGATCTACTCACTTACAGTAACTTTGAAAAGTCTATTAACTTTGTCAGAAATCCAAAAATCACTTATAGTGATTTTTAGTAATGCAATTACTTTAGATTTCTCACATAATCATTGGACTTCTCACAAAGTTATTGTAGCGAGTGATCTGAATGAATAATGGGCCATGAAAATCGAGGCCTATGGCAAAAACCCAATAAACTATTGCTTTTTTCAGAACTTCTTACGTTTCCAACGGGTGCCGGGATAAGGATTGAAATACGTTTAAACTTAACAAGAGTAAATGCTAATGACAAGTTGCATGGATTGATGAGGCACTTTTTAATTGTTAACCGTGTGAGATGGGTGTTGAGATTGGTCAAGTAGCATATAAGGGTTTTTGCTAGTTATGACGGCGTTTGTTTAATGTTTCTGTTTAGTTTCTGTTACTCTTAAAAAAAAAATTGAAAACAAAATATGGAAACACCAAAAGAAAATATATGTTCATGATCTGCCTCCCAAAATTATACCACCCAAGGTGGCGTTTGTTTTATATTACTGTGTTCTTTCTTTCCCCGAAAAGATGGATCAAAAAAAGAAATGTAGGAGTTAAAACGTGTTTCTGTTCTGTAATAGAATTTTTTTTCAAAAACCCAAGAACATAACAAGAGCATACTTTTTTTCCATATTACTGTTTCTATTATTCCAAGTTTTTTGGGAAACAGAAACACTAAATGCCACCTAAAACTTCTGTTATGAGGATATAAAGGCTTGAGCGGTTTTTAATGGCCAAATGTACGCTCAAGTACCTGGAATCAGGCAACGAAGTCTATCTCCAGTACTGAGGTGTATCGCTCCAGACAATAGCAAGATCCCTTGCACCTATCATGAAACATTTCTTTCCACTCCATTTCTCCAATGAGAAGCTCTGATAAATAACAAATGAGGATATAAAATTTACTTCAAAAAAGTTCCCATACAATTACGGCACTAAGAAAGAAAAATTAGGTTTTACCTTGTTGGCGCCGTCAAAGAGAATCGGATTATCGCAGAGATAAAGGTGTAGCTCCTTCTTTGACTCAAAATCCGGCAGCGAGGATCTATCGACAGCGAGGCTGAGAATATCCCGATAGTCGGACGGAAGAAAACTCTCCAGAACGGCGTTAGATTCAGCAGCAGAGCGGAAGGTGGAGACAACGAGAGAGAGTCTACAGGCGTCCCGAGGACTCGTCAAGGACAAAGCGTTCACTATGCATCCCTCTGGCAATACGTAGGCACCGTTCCATTGAGTTTCTCCATTAGTGGTGTTGTTGTTCGCCATTTTTAGGGTATAGTTTTTCTCCAAGGTTTAGTGGTGGTATTTGTATGAGAGAACTTGGTGGCTAAGGATTTGCCTTTTTATATCCCTACTTGATTATGGAAATAAATGAAGGGGATCAATGGACTTTAAGAGGTGCGTTTAAAGCCGAGATATGGATATCTTACATGTGCATGTGTCTCACGGCTTTTTTTTTTTTTTTGGTTAAAAATCTCACGGCTTTGTTATGCGGAACGCGTAGGCCGCACGTCATCTAAGAGTGTTTTAGGCCACTCTTTTAGTTTAAAAAAATATACTTTATTTTTTCTTACAAAATCTAATATTAATCTAATACTAAAGGTTAATACCATTTGCACCTCCTGATGTTTTTCAAAACTCTACCGACATCCCAATAAGTTCTCAAATTATCACGAGAATCCCTCACCGGATTAATGTTGGATGAAATAGCCATAATACCCTTACTAATTTAGAGGTAAATTGAAATCACAAAATTATAAATAACCCATCTTAGTGAATTACCAAACTACCCTCACTTTTTTTTTTAATAATTTTTTTTTTCTTTCAAATCCCTCTTTTACATCTTCCACTTCACCTTCATCTCCTCTTCTCCATCTTCCACTCCACAACCGAAGAAGACCGTCGCCGCCGACGTCAACACACCACCACCACCTATTCTCTGCACTACCGAACTAAACAAACAACACAACACTACCACCGAACCAAATCTTGAAATTACAATCCCTAAATCGCCTGGAGATTTAGGGTCCGTTTGGTAACGTTCCCATCCCAATCAAAATCTTAAACCCGAATTGAAATCGAAATCAAATTCCGAATTGAATTCCTAATCCTAAACCTCAATCAAAATCGGAATCTTAAACCCAAAGCGAAATTGAAATTCTAAACCCCAAGCAAAATCCTAATCAAAATTGAAATCAGAATCAAAACCCTAAATCGAAGTCGAAATTGAAACCCTAAATAGAAGTCAAAATAGATATCGAAATCGAAACCCTAAATCACGACGAAAACGAATAGCGAAATCGAAAAGTAGGAGCTGAATCGCTCTAAAATCGAAACCCTAATCAACGACAAAATTTATTGGCAATGGCGAAATTGAAATCTAGGATGAAATTGACAACAAAATCGAAATCACGAAGATGACGGTGATGAGGAACATGATGGGAATGAGAGAATAGGGAAGACGATGAGGAACACAACGGCGATGAAGAGCAGGGGGGACGACGATTAAGAGGATGAGGAGGAGGACGGACGAGGAGGAGGAGCAAGTCCAGATTTACGCCAACACGAAGAACACGTTGAAGAAGACGAAGAAAAATGAAGAAAAATATGAGAGAGAAAAAAGAGACTTACAGAAATCGAAATTCACACCTCATTAACAATTTCAAAAATGCCAGACGCGTCATTTTTTTGGGGGGGGGGGGGATGGGAATAGGTGGAAATAATTTTTTTTTTGTTTCTCACTTCTTAAGAAAAAATGAGAATTATTCTTGGTTTGGGGATGAGAATGAGAATGGAAATAGATTTATCAAACGCTATGCGTAAACAGAAATCCCAAAAAATTGGAATTGGGATGAGAATTTTTGGAATGGGAATGGTTAACAAACACGACCTTAGGGAACGATCGCAATTCCAAAATCGAAATTGAAATCGTAATCCCTAATCCCCTAAATGTAAATCCCGAAATCTCAATCCCTAAATCCCTAAATCAAAATCCTGAATCGTAATCCCTAAATCCCAAAATCGTAATCCCTAAATTGAAAATAAAATAAAATTAATGATCTATCCAACCATCTCTATCTATCGATTTATTCTTCGTTGGATCCATCCCTATCGTCAACTACTCCATCTGCTAATCTCTCTATCTATTGATTCATTTGACTACCCCCATCTGCCGAGGAAGAGAGAAAGTGGGTCTCGAGAGTTTAGTTTCTACTTCCGAACTGCTTTTCGCCGGTGTTGGCCATCTTATCTTGATTAGACCCATGGCCTCTGTTGGCAACATTATTCAGAGAGAGATCGGGAAGCGATGGTGTTCGATGGTGGTGGCGTGGGAAGCAGCCATTGCTCAAACTATACACCAAACAAGTAATTTTATGCTAATAAAATTTGATGATGAACGGTGTGAATTTGATGATAAACTGTGTGGGAAGCAATCATCGGCGATGGAAGTGGTGATGTTCATGGGCAATGGACGTGCTGATATTCACCGGTCATGCTGGTTGTAAAGTTTAGTTCTTGCGCATGCATATTTCTAGTTGCATTTTAGAACATTTGGAAATAGTGAGGTTCAATGTGCTATTTAAGTTTTATTTAAAAAAATAAAAAATTCAAGGAGTTATTATGATATTTAAAAGTTTGATTTTAAAAACTTTAGGAACTAATAGGTTAATTTTAATTTTGACTCGTAAAAATTTAGGAATTTTCAAGTTATTTAAAATATAATTTTAAAAATTTTGAAATATAATTAATATTTTCTTTATTTCAATAGGGATAGTCAATATAAATAAATAAAATAAGAAAAAAAAAAGTTATGTATGTTTGTTTCCTTCCGAAGGAAGGAAACAAACATGCACCATATATATATATTGGTAATATATATGTGTGTGCGCGCGCTACGGATCCACCGCCTCAGCATCCTTTTTTTTTTTTTTGACACATGTCAACTTTTATTTCGTTGACTAATAAAAATTTTAACAGTCAATTAACATTTTTCTGCAGATTACATTATTAACGGGAAAAAATCTTGTAGTCGTTATTATAATAATTTATGTACAGTTAATATTAATTTAAGAAATTAGGCGTTAAATAATTTCGTATAATAAAAAATGGGAATAGAACAGTGCATTTTAAGGTCACGCATTGCATATTAGAGTTATTTTAAATAAATTCTTAATTTAGACCCTATTGTTGTTAGGTTCATAGGCGACGCTGATCACATTTGCATTATGACGGTAGAGTATTTAGTAGCTTAAAAATCGAGGTGAGTGTACTGTCTTCTATGTAAATTGTCAAATTATATTTCGTATTAAACTGTGAAGAAAATGGGTTTATTAAAATAGATTATTTTATAAGGTTATGCGAATCAAGTAAATTTTTAAATGTGGAAGGTGATTTTTATTATTCAACTATGTCATAGTTGTCTTCTCGTCAAGAGAGCATATTTAGCGAGATGTGGATATATATTATTACCTGTCAAGTAAGTCCTGTAGGGTGGATATATATGTTGTTACTTGTCAGGCAAGTCCTACATGGTGGATATATGTTGTTATATGTCAGACAAGTCTTGCAGGGTGGTTGCTCCTACCATTGAAGATATTAAATGGTCTTGGCACTGATAGCCACCTTAGATGACACAGTCGTACAGGTTACGGTACCGTCGTAATTCCCAATCGTGAGGTGAAACGATCCTATGGTTAGTAGGAAAATATGTGTACGATATTTTATTATATATCAAAATAATTTGATTGGGTGATTGAAATGCATTATTTTATTGTGATAATAGCTGTGGTATGTTATTTCAGCTCAGTGTGAGGTTATATTTATATTATGTTTCAAAAAATGGTATTTGAAAATTATACTTTATCCATAATTTTTTTTATATTATGAAGATAGTACACCGAAAAATATTTGATTTCAAGTACTACAGCTAGAGACGGGTCTACTACTGGCACTGGGTAAGTCAGAGAGGTGTCGTTTTTGGAGAATTTGCGGGACTGGTGTGAACCGTGGAAGTTTCAGTTTTTTTTTTGGTAGTTTGGATTGTAGATTGGCAGTTTTGTTATGAATAGTTGGGACACATATATTCCTGAATTTTGAAGTGGGTAAATATATTTTTGGAAAAAAAATATAGCGGTGCATGTGTATATATATATATATATATATATATATTTGTTAATTGGTCAAATAATGTCAAGTCGACGTCACGCCCGACCTCGGGCGATGGGGGCTCGGGGAGGAGTATGACAACTTTTGGTATTAGAGCCTAGGTTATAAGTTCTGTAGACGTACCAGATCGTCTAGTCAGTAGCAGACCATAAGAAAGGTTGTCAATAGGTGGATTCGGTACGTGAGTTGTAGTTGTTTAATTGAATTAAATAGTACATTTCTGTCATGCATTGTTGTTTGTATTGTTGGCCCTGTTATTTATTAAATTTCATTTTAGATCTTGACTATGGAGCGTGAAAATGAAAGTACTGGGAATTCGGGACCCTAGAGAAAAAAGGGTAGGATGCAGGAAAACTTGGATGCTATTGAGTGAATTTTATTGGCTGTTGTGCAACTGATATAGCAGCAGGCAAAGATGATGGAATGTCAGAAGGCCCAAACTGAAACAACCACTTCTCAGGTTGTACTCCTGAAAAAATTCAAAGAATTGGACCCCCCCGGCTTTTATGGGAACTGTGGGCCCTGCTGATGTTGAAAATTGATTGAGGAGCGTAGGGCACGTATTTGAGGTAATGAGAATTACTGATGATAGTCAAGTTCCTCTTGCCACCTTCTAGTTGAAAGGGGAGGCCGAACATTAGTGGGAATAAATGAAGAGGTTAATTTCAGTTCCAGACGAGGAGATTTCTTGGGATCGATTCGTGTTTGTATTTAATGAGAAATATTTTTCGGAATCCTATCAGTTAAAGATGGAGGAGGAGTTCATATTACTGAAACATGGGAAGATGACTGTTCTGCAGTATAAAATCAAATTCGATGTCCTGTCCCGATTTGCTCCTGATTTGGTGAAGACTGAAGAAGCAAGATGTAGAAGATTTTAGAAACGACTCGATCTACAAATACATTCTAGGTTGACTAGAAGGGGGATCAAAAGTTATGCAGAATTGTTAAACACAACAAAATTAATAGATAAGGATGTACGGGAAGTCGCAGTGAACCGTGAACAGTACAAAAAAGAGCAGATTTGAGTCACCCAATAGATATCCAGGTGGCACTGCTCGGGGAGCTGTAGCTCGACCGCTACTTTCTCGGGCCCCAACAGCCGACCAGTCAGCTAAGATCCTAGGCCCACGGTAATCATACCCCGAGCACCAGCAAAATGGATCTAGACAGAGTTTTGGCTAACAAGGATAGGGTAGGATCCAGATGGTTAGTCGAACCGAAACAACCATATGTTATCAATGTAGATCACAAGATCATTTCGCTAGGGACTGTTCTATGGTAGGCCCAGTATGTTTCTGTTGTTATGAGCCAGGCCACATATCTCCAAATTATCTGAAATCTGTTGTTACACCTACACCTGCTGCGAGTAGTGTAGGTTGTGTTGACCCTAGCAGTGTTCAGGGGCGTGGTAGATGATCGGTTGAACCTTCCACTCGAGATCGTGTATTTGCTACTACTCAGCAGGATGCTCAGGCTACCTCAGATGTGGTTACAGGTGTTATGTCTTTATATGATAGAGATACACGTATACTTATTGATCCCGGTTATACTCATTCATTTGTTTCGGCGACCTTTATGATGCATGTAGGTAAATTTTCTACTTCTCTAGCATATAGTATTATTATCTCTACCATGGAGGCAAGTTTGTGTTGATAAATATTGTGAATAAAGACATTCTGCTTCATATTGGTGATAGAGAATTGTCGGTGGATCTATTACCCCTAAATATTCATGATTTTGATGTGATACTGGGTATGGATTTGCTATCCGGCTATCATGCTACAGTGGATTATTTTAAAAAGGAAGTTACTTTTTGAGTCTCGGGCGAGTCAGAGTTTGTATTTTCAGGGGACATAATCATTACCCCTGTCAGTTTAATTTTAGTTCTAGAGGCCAAGAAATTATTAAAGAAGGGATGCCAAGGATACCTCGTGCATGTGATTGACACCAGTCAGAATGAGGTACAGGTGACAGATATCCCAATGGTCGAGAATTTTCCCGATGTATTTCCAGAAGAACTGCCAGTTGATAGGTGTGACATACCTACATATTTTCAAACCGAATTAAGTTAGTTTTTGAGCGTTTATATAGTATTTTATTATTACGTTTTAATTAGTTTTCTTACTTTTTGTATAAGTCAGGTGTGTGGGGCAAAAAGATAGGAAATTGGAGCGAAAACGATGAGATCGAACCAAAAGCGATCGAAAGAACGGTAGAAAAACAAGCTCGAAGGCAAAACTGTGAAACAAGCCCACCGCTGCGGCAGTGAAGATGCTGAGAAAGGCAGAATGCTACTGACGGACCACCGCCGTAGCGGTGAAGAAGTAGAGAATTGAAATTGGCTAACGACAGCGTATCGCCGCAGCGATAAAATCTACCGCCACGGCGGTGAAGAAACAGAATGTTCTTTCTAAGCCATCGCTGTCTTCATCACCGCAGTGATCATTGAACTGACCAACTCATCGTCGCAACGGTGAATCCTATAGCCGCGGCGGTGAGCCTCTGCACAGCCTATATATTTTATTTAGATATTTTGCTTATAAATACCCCTCTCCTTCCCCTTCCTTTGAGCCCCCGACCATTTGGGCACCTTTGTCCATATTTAGGCCTAGGTTTAGGAGTTTTGGAGGTGAAGCTTACATCCCGAAGTAGAAAAGACGGTGAATCGATCGTTGAGCATTCTTAGCGGTTTGTCTTCGGACGAGGCTAAGTTCTTCGATTGTTTTTCCTTATTTATTTATCTTAGGATCATGTGAGCATGTTTAGCTCGATTTAAATATTTATGCGTCTATGGCCACAAGTTAAATATGGATTTTAGTAGGGATTAACGGTATATTTATAAATATGTTTGTTTGGATGATTTCGGTGTTGCGTTTATGTTTGTTCTTCATACTTTGATTGTGTTTATCGTATTGTTTGTTTATTATGCTTGGATCGATAAATGGAGAATACGGGATTTTAACAAACCCCGAATTCATATTAGGGTAAATAAACGTCCCGATTCTATAACCCGATCGGGGTTTGAATTGTGGATAATCGATGACGGTGGGGCAAGACTCACGCGACCTAGGATCGTTAAGACGTTGAGGGGGATTTCTTCGTTGACACAAAGTTTCTTTATATCCCTCGTCTTACGCTCGGGAGAGGTGGCAAGAGAGTTTTAGAACGGATATTGTTGATAGGGTAAATACAACGCGACAATCCAATAACCCGGGAGGGAGTTGAATTGTGTGCAATCAATGACGCTGGACGAGACTCACGTGACCTAAGGTCGTTAAGACATTGAGGGGGATTTCTTCGTTGATTCGAAATCATGTATTCCCCTGTCTTACATTCAAGAGAAGTGGCGGTGGAGTTTATGTACCGAGGTTGTCAAATAAGTCGAACATCGTAAACGTGAGTAAATCGAGATCGAACACGTATTTGTAAACACATTAATCCCTAGGCAATTCTTTACCTTAAAACATATTAGCATATTAGTGTAGTTAATTTAGGTTATATTAGTATTAGTTTAATTATTTAATTACATTTGTTTTTCGCCTAGATAAAGTTAGGTTATGACAAATGCAGTATTCGATAGTAACGACACTAATCCCTGTGGATATGATAACCCGATCTTAACGATCTCACTATACTAAAACTTTGAACTCGTACACTTGCGAGTAGTCATATACTTCGAGGGTGAAAATCCTCGGCGTACACCAGTGGATAGGGAAATTGAATTCACTATCGAGTTACTTCTGGGAACTTTTCCTATATCAATTCCACCATATCGTATAGCACCTACCGAGATAAAAGAACAAAAGATTCAGTTGCAAGATATGTTAGACCATAGGTTTATCAGACCTAGTGATTCCCCATGGGAGCCCCAATGTTATTCGTAAAGAAGAAGGATGGCATGCTGAGGATGTGTATCGATTACAGGCAACTGAATAAGGTGACGATTCGAAATTGTTGGCCTAGTGAGCTACCCAAGAGGGGGGTGAATTGGGTAATAATAAAAAATTATCAAATAACAACACTTCAGAAATCAAATAATTAATTTTATCCTAAATTAATTATTATCTTTATAGCAGCGGATATGTATTATCAATTAGGTGTACACCAAAAGAATGAACTATAAATAAATTAAAGAACGCAGCACACCAGAAATTTATACTGGTTCACCAAACTATTCTTGGCTAATCCAGTCCTCCGAGATTCGCGGAGAGTTGCACCCACTAAGCACTACGATCCCTTTAATCAGGTAGGAACTAAACCCTTACAAAACGATTTTTTTCACAAGCTCATAATCAACCTTTACAATTTCTTTTTCACAGGCTAAGGAAGAACCTCTATCTTTTTCCCAAGCTAAAGATTAACATAATTCTATTACAGGAAGAATCACAACCTAACTGTTTTTATACCTTAGACTTAAGAATTAAACCTCACCAAATCACTCAAAGTATCCTTTTACCTGGTAAAGATTGAACCGTTACATTTCACTCACAAATAATTCTAGTCAAGAAGAATTACCCCTATTTCTTTTCAAGAAAAAAGAGTAACCTAACCTTTTTGTACTTTAGGCAAAGATCAAATATCAATCTCTTTACAATAAGAGTTTGAAACTCAACTACCCCTTATTAGATACTCTCAATAGTATTTAGCCCGCACACAACTCAATAATTACAAAAATTGATAAGTTTCTTCCTACTCGGAGTTTCTATCACCTCAAATCAATTAAACTCAATTAATGTCCTGATAATTATTAGTGATAGGATTAAGTGAGAAAAATAAAAAATCTAATTATAAAAATAATACGAGCAGTACAAAATTGAGCACGTAATCATATTACTACCAAAATCGTTTTAAAATATTTTTATGTTTTTAAAGTTCAAAAATAATTTCTCCAAACGATTAATTCACCAAGCAAGTAATAATAATAAAATACTCAATTAACGAATAAGTTTGGAACGATCTCACCAGGAAAACACTGAATAGATTGCATGTAGTATCACAAGACAACTTAGATCGGTTACGCTAACTCAAATAGCGCTTTAACTAAAGAATTTTAGGAACAGAGTAATATCACGATAATCTCTCAGTATAATATCAGAATGATAACTCTCAGAATAATTCAGGAACTACTTGTTCTTGATGTATGTAATATAATCCCGCAGGTCTTTTTTAATGGCCCTCAAACTAGATCTCCAATGGTTAGTTTTCAAATGTTATGTCAATAAATGACACATATGGACCGCATATATCATATAGATTTATAATGACTATATTTAACTAACAATATAACTTCTAAAACTCTCAATTTAGTCCCCAAAATAATTTGATCTTAATCAATGAAAGTATAGAAATAATTATTTTTAAGTATATGGTTTAAATTGTAAGGTCAAAATAAAATCTCTTAAATCTCTCCCATATATTCTTCATTAAAATAACAATATTTAAACTCAAAATTCGCAGGTTTAAATATAAGAATTTTAAAAATATCTTATAACGACTATTTTTCAAATACTATGTCATTAAATAACACCCCAAGACCTCATACATCATATATTTGACACTCCATTTTCTATTGACCGCTCGATTTAGGATGCTCCCCAGGCCAAAATTTAGCTATGGTAGGTCAACCGATGATATACAGTCTGTCAACCTAACGATTTAGAGACTTAATCGTTTCTCTAGCTCCATTTCATTGGTTGACCGGACCATATTGGTCGGTTGACCGATCTTACTGACATTCTTATTTCTTAATTTATTTTTAACTCAATTCTTTGAACTTTTTTCCCCTTTTAACCGATTTCTTTTCTCGATTAACTTAATAAACTCCTTAAATCAATTTTAATTTCTAATCTTTCTTAAATCAATATTTCTTCTACAATTTCATATAGGAAAAAATATGTTTAACTAATTAGGATCTTATTAAAAACACACATAATCATAAAATTATTTTTGTGTCGTGTGTGATCTTAATCGGGATACATTAAGAGTAAAAATTAACTTGAGTTATTTTTTCCTAAATTGTTCAAAGTCTTCGGTCTCTTAATGTTCATCATCTTTGTCAGTATTTTTAGCATCCATTTAGTATCCATCTCAATTTTTTCATGATAATATCTTCAATGGAACTTATAAACTGAAACACTCAACAAATTCGTTAGTTCCACAAAAAATATCAACATTTAATTGTCCATCAAAATCTTAGGATCAACAGTAATAAATACTTGTTGCCTAGATTTCATGATTTGTTCGATAAATTACAGAAGGCTAGGGTATTTTTCAAAATAGATCTTCGATCAAGATACCATCAGCTGAAAGTCAGAGACAATGATATGTCAAAAACGACATTTCGTACGAGGTATGAGTATTATGAATTTCTAGTTATGCCGTTTGAGTTGACAAATGCCCCTGCTGCTTTTTTGGATATGATAAATCGGATCTTCTAGACTTACTTAGATTAGTTTATTATCGTGTTCATTGATGATATATTGATCTATTCTCAAAATAAAAAAGAACATGCAGAGCATCTCAAGATTGTATTCAAAACTTTGAGAGAGAAACAATTGTATGCAAAATTCAGTAAATGTGAGTTTTGATTGGATAGAGTTGTATTTTTGGGGCATGTTATCTCGGGAGATGGTATTCAAGTTAACCCAAAGAAGGTCAAAGTCGTCGTTTAGTGGGAAAGACCGAATAGTGTGATCGAGGTTCGAAGCTTTCTGGCATTGGTGGATTATTATAGCCGACTTGTTCAGGGATTTTCTGTTATAGCTGTCCCATTGACCAGTTTGAGCCGCAAGAAATCTAAATTCGAGTGGACTGACAAATGTGAATAGAGTTTCCAGGAGCTTAAAAATAGACTGATATTTGCGTCAATATTTTCTCTCTCAACAGAAGGCAGTGGCTTTGTGATTTACAGTGACGCCTCGCATCAGAAGCTAGGTTGTGTACTAATGCAACATGGCTACGTGATTGCATATTCCTCTCGACAATTAAAGAATCATGAGTGTAACTACCCGATGTATGATTTAGAACTGGCGACGATTGTATTTGCCTTGAAACTTATGAGATATTATTTGTATGGTGAGACATGCAAAATATACATTGATCACCAGAGTTTGAAACATTTGTTTACGTAAAAGGAACTAAATCTAAGATAGAGGCATTGGATAGAGTTGATTAAGGATTATGATTATGCTATCCATTATCACTCTGAAAAGACCAATGTTGCAGCAGATGCGTTAAGTAAAAAATCGACAGGTTCGGTCATACACCTTCGAGTTGTTCACACTAACCTATATGTCAAGTTGAGATCTCTGCGAGTCTAGATGGCAGTTGGTCAGACGGCAGCGTTGCTTGCGACTTTAACCTTGAGACCGATGTTAATCGATTGTATTATAGAAGCACAGAAGTCGGATGCCCAATTGGGGAAGATCAGAGATGAAGTAAAAAATTGTCAAAGAACTAACTATCACGTCGGATAATGATGAAGCCTTGATGGTTGAGAATAGATTGTGTGTTCCTAATAATGCTGACCTGAAGAAATATATTCTGGAAGAAGTACACAGCTCAGCATATGCAATGTACTCAGACAGTACCAAAATGTATCGAGATTTGAGAGAATACTATTGGTGGAATGAAATGAAACGAAAAATTACAGAATTTGTTGCCTGATATCTAGTTTGTTAGCAAGTCAAGATCGAGCACCAACGTCCAGGTGGTTTATTGTAGCCTTTGCCTATCCCAGAATAGAAGTGAGAACATATCATGATGGATTTTGTTTCAGGATTTTCCCGTACTCAAAAGGGGTATAATTCCACCTGAGTGATTGTTGATAGACTTACTAAGTCTGCTCATTTTCTAGATGTGGAAACTACGTACTCCATGGAAAAGTATGCAAAATTGTATATTGATGAGATTGTCATATTACATGGTGCGCCAGTTTCTATAGTGTCGGATAGAGATCCAAGATTTACCTCGAAATTATGGCCGAGTCTTCGATCTGCTATGGGTAGCAAGTTAAAATTTAGCACGGTCTTTCATCCTCAGACTGATGGCCAATTAGAGCATACGATTCAGACATTAGAGGATATGTTGAGGGATTGTGTTCTAGAATTTTCGGGTAGTTGGGATGGTCATTTGACGTTGATGGAGTTTGCCTATAACAATAGCTACCATTCTGCAATCGAGATGGCACCCTATGAAGCGTTGTATGGTAGAAGATGCAAAACTCCAGTCTATTGAACTGAAGTTGGAGAAAAATAACTATTAATGCCTGAAATAACTCAGATGATGACGGAAAAGGAAAAAATTATTCAAGAAAGACTGAAGATAACTCAGAGTCGGTAAAAGAGTTATGGTGACAAGTATAGATGTTAGTTGGAATTTGAAGTGGGTGATTATGTGTTTTTACATATATCCTCGTGGAAGGGCATAATGAGATTTGGGAAGAAAGAAAAACTAAGTTTGAGGTATATCGGGCCATACGAGATTCTAGAGCGGGTTGGCACGACGACTTATTGACTAGCCCTATCACCAGAATTGTCTAGATTACACGATGTTTTCCATGTATCGATACTTAGAAAATATGTGCCAGACCCTTCCTATGTGTTGCCTTCTCAACCAATTGAATTGAAAGAAGACTTAACATACGTTGAAGAGTCAGTCCAGATTCTAAACTGTAAAGATCAAGTGTTGCGAACGAAAATGATTCCGTTGGTAAAAGTGCTATAGCGCAATCACTCTATGGAGGAAGCGACATGGGAGAGAGAAGAGAAAATAAGGAATAAATAACCACATTTATTCGACTAAGGTAACTAAAATTTCGGGACGAAATTTCTGTTAGGGAGGAAGGATTGTAAAGCCTAGTTCTTGTATATGCATATTTCTAGTTGCATTTTAGAACATTTAGAAATAATGAGGTTCAATGTGCTATTTAAGTTTTATTTAAAAATAAATAAAAAATTCAAGGGGTTATTAAGATATTTAAAAGTTTGATTTTAAAAACTTTAGGGACTAATAGGTTAATTTTAATTTTGACTCACAAAAATTTAGGGATTTTCAAGTTATATAAAATATAATTTTAAAATTTTTGAGATATAATTAATATTTTCTTTATTTCAATAAGGATAGTTAGTATAAATAAATAAAATAAGAAAAATAATTATGGTCCATGTTTGTTTCCTTCCAAAGGAAGGAAACAAACATAAACTGTATATATATATATATAAACAAAAGTTAACATGTGTCAACACAACACAAAAAAAAAAACAAACAAAAAAAAAATGATACTAAGGTGGTAGATCCATAACGCGCACGCAAACACACACACACACACACACACACACACACACACACACATATATATATATATATATATAGCCAAAATAAAATATTCATCACGTTTAATTTACAGGATTATTTGTGCGGATAAGTACATATGTATATTATATGTCAAAAATATATAGTGGGTTTAGATATATCTAATTTATGAATAATACAATTTAAAATAAAAATTGTAAATTTTATCAAAACGACAATTTTTTGTATTTCATTGACTAATAAAATTTTTAACAATCAATTAATATTTTTCTGCAGATTACATTATTAACGGGAAAAAAAAATTGTAGTCGTTCTTATAATAATTTTTGTACAGTGGATATTAATTTAAGAAATTAGGCGTTAAATAATTTCGTATAATTAAAAATAAAATGGGAATGGAAAACAATGCATTTTAGAGCCACACATTGCATATTAGAGTTATTTTAAATAAATTCTTAATTTAAGCTCTATCATTGTTAGGTTCACAAGCGACGCCGACCACGCTTACATTACGACAGTAGAGTATTTAGTAGCGTAAAAATCGAGGTGAGTGTACTGTCTTTTATGTAAATTGTCAAATTATATTTTCGTATTAAACTGTGAAGAAAACAGGTTTATTAAAATGGAAAATTTTATAACGTTATGTGGATGAAGTAAATTTTTAAATGTGGAAGGTGGTTTCTATTATCCGACTATACCATAGTTGTCTTCTCGTCAGAAGGGAATGTCTTGCAAGATGTGGATATATGTTGTTACATGTCAGGCAAGTCCTACATGATGAATATATATGTTGTTACCTTTCAGACAAATCCTGCAATGTGGATATATGTTGTTACCTGTCAGGCAAATCCTGCAGGGTGGCTGCTCCTACAATTAGAGATATTAAATGGCCCTGACACAGATAACCACCTTAAATGACACAGTTGTACAAGTTACGGTACCATCGTAACTCTCGATCGTGAGGTGAAACAATCTTATGACTAGTAGGGAAATATGTGCGCGGTATTTTATTATATATCAAAATAATTTGATTGGGTAATTTAAATACATTATTTTATTACGATGATAGTTTTAGTATGTTATTTCAACTCAGTGTGCGATTATATTTATATTATATTTTGAAAAGTGGTATTTGATAATTATGCTTGAGCTATAAATTATTTTTATATTATGAAGACAGTACACCGATAAAATATTTGATTTCAGGTACTGCAGTTAGAGATGGGTCCACTACTGATACTAGGTAGAGTCAGAGGGTGGTGTCGTTTTTGGAGAATTTGCGGGACTGATGTGAAATGTGGAAAGTTCAGTTTCTTTTTGTAGTTTGGGTTGTAGATTGGCAGTTTTGTTATAAATAGTTGGGACACGTATATTTCCTAATTTTGAAGTGGGTAAATATATTTTTGCAAAAAAAAATTTAACGGTGCATGTGTGTATATATATATATACATTGATTGGTCAGGTAACGTCAAGTCGACGTCCTGCCCACCTCGGGCGATGGGGGCCCGGGGATGGGTGTGACACTGGTTGTTTAAGGAAATAGGGATGGGAGAGAAAGGGGTGGTGGTGAAGTTCATCGACCTAAGAGGAAAAAGAATAAAGAAACGAGAAGGAAAAAAAAAGAGTTTGGAATAGAATTATAAGGGTAATTTCGTCTTTTAAGGGTAATAGGTAGGGAAAGTAGACTTTTCAAAGGGTATTTTCGGACTCTAATATGAACATGGGATCTTAGTTTCATTTGACTAAATAATTCAAGGGGTCTCTTAATGATTGTTTAAAGTAGAGGGGATTCTCGTAGTTTCAGTGAGTACTTGAGGGGTTGTCAATAGTATTAACCCCTAATACTAATATTAAAAAATGGAAGGAGATAAAAAGTTTTAATGAGCTTAGAGAATGACTCTTTTAAGTTTTTTGAAGAGTTCTTATTTATTATCTTTGTTTTGTTCCTTTATATATTAAACAACGAGTGGCCCCAATCAATTTTATCTCTTCTTTGTTTTAATTAATTTATTTTTCTAATTAATTCACAAATATACGATTAATTTCTTGGTCTACAGTCTAAATTATTTTAAAAAATAATTGTGATTCAAAAAATATTTTCACCCAAAAAGAAAATAAACACAATACAAATTAATCAAATTAGAATTTTTTGACTTGCAAAACTTGAAAATTAATCCTAATTTATGGTTATTTATTTTTTATTTTATAGTATATTGGTAAAATTTAATTAAGAGAAATATTATTTCACTTTTATGAATATTTATATAATTTTTAATAGTATATTTATGTTTGATATTTATAAAACATCATTACTTACTAAAATTTATGCATTCATTCCTAGATATTGTTACCATGATAACCAAATGATGCATATATATATATTTTATACTTCAATATTAAAAATTTGTTATATTTTTTTTTAATTCATACTTCAATATTATATTTTTTTAAGCCGGCGTAATGCGCGAATCTAAAACTAGTCTAACATAATATTGAAAGAATATCTTCAAATAAATGAGATTAAATATTAGTTATCATACAAAATATTTTCAAACAAATAGAATTATGTGCCAAAAAAAGAATAAATGAGAATTAAATATTAGTTATCATTTCAATCTTATTGAAATGTGAAATGAATTGCCAAGATTAATTTATTCCACTATTAATATTCCATTAATTCTATTAATGTAAAATGGATGGCCATAGATTTGTCTACGTCAAATTTGAATTTATGTTTCATATCAAACATTAAATTCCACAATAATATATGTGGCAAAAATTGTGATTGCCCTCTCATCAAAAATATTTTTTTTATCACGCAAAATTGTTTGATGTATTTATTCCCATGTTTCTATTTCTATATTCCCTAAATAACTTGAGCCGAAACAAAAATATGTGTTCATAATATCTTAATTGAAATAAGTTGATATTTTTCAGATGTAATTTTGAAAAAAAAAATGTTCATGTAATTTTGAAAAGTTGATGTATTGAAAAAAATTGTTAATGTAATTTAAAAAATAAAATAAAAATCGTGTGTGGGTATATGAAGACATACTGATTTTTGGATGTATAAAAATTTATATAAGTAAATTTTTGTTTGTGGTTGTATAAGAGTACATATATTATATTTTTTGTTTGTGATTGTATAAATGTTAACATAATTATATTTTTGTTTGTGGATTTGTAAAGGCATATATAATTATATTTTTGGTGACGGATATTTAATGGTATATATAATTATATTTTTGTTTGGGGTGTGTAAATGTATAATGGTTATTTGGAGAGAACGTGGAAGATGGGAAAGAAAAAGAAAAGATGACAGAAAAAAAAAAGAAGACCAAATACATATTTAAGTAACCAATATACATTAAGCAAGATTAAAAAAAAAAAGATTTATTTTCTTACTGTAGTACAAATATAAAAAATGAATTCACAATCGCAAGGCTTTTTAAAATTAAAATTATGTTCAACTAATATTTTATCATTCCATTAAACGCTAAACAAAACCCTCAATTTAAACTCATCTAAAATGTTCATAATGTTCATTGAAAACAAATATTACCAAAAAAAATCTTAAATATTTCTAATGATTTTAATAATTCATAGTTAACCCACATGAATAATATAAAAAAATTCACTAACTAATACGAAATTAAATTTACACAACTAACTAAAATACACACTCAAATTATTCTAAAATTTGGGCTTAGAGCAGGCCTAAAACTATTATAATTTTATAACACAATTAGGGATGACAATTCAACTTGAACCAACAAAAAACTAAATCAAATCTAACCGATCGGTTCGATTTTAAAATTAATTAAATGATTTTTTCTACAGTTTTGATTTTGGAATTGAAAATCTAAATGATTTTGATTTTGGTTTTGGGATAGTAACCGACCAAGAAATCGAATCACATAAAAGAATTGCCTAACCGATGTTGGTTAGAATTTTCATAAATCTTTATGGTACTTTAGTTATCTTTTTGTTTATATATATATAAAAAAAACAACGGTTCGTAAATTTGGTTTTGATTTTATAAATTAAAAGACCTTAAAGGCTTCGTGGTTTTGATTTTACATAAAATTAAACAATTTGGTTTTAAAATCGTTTTCTAAAAAATGGGCAGTATTGGCTATTGGGTTTGATTTTGATTTTGGATTTAGTATATGCCTAACGGTTTCGGTTTTAGTTTTTAGTGAAGCCAGCCCAAAACCATATCGTTGTCATCCCTAAACATAATTCAAATATATATATTAAATAATATTTTTTATAATAATAAATTTATCACATTATTTATTTTGGTTTTCTATTTTATAAGTTTATTTGTAATTTTATTTATTTATATTTTTATTCTTTATTTCTCCATAAAAATTCTCTCAAACCTATATATATCTAATAAATATTAGTATTATTTTTCTTTCTTAACATTTTAATTTAATCAATTATATCACATTTACTTTTTAATTTTTAAGCTATTGTTAATAAATATTTTTTTAATAACTCTTTCAAAACTAAACTAAATAACTTCTCACAATTTTCAAAATTTCACACCATTTTTTTCTAAAACAAAACAAAAGCAAACAAACATTATTATTATTTTTACTTCTATAGAAATTTGATGTAAAAATTGAAAAAAAAAAAGTATTTATTCTATCCTTAATTATTAGTTTAAAATTTTAGAATCAAAATATAAATAGATGTTTTATTTTTGTTTTCCATTTTTGCTTCATTTTCTTTTAAAAAAATCTTAATTTAAACATATTTAAAAAGATGCAGTATCTATTATGATTGGGGGGTGTACCAATAGGTCCATTTTCACAATTCCATGTACCAATCAAACCCCAAGCCTTTTTTTTTTTGGCACTGTTAGGCCCTTTGTGTATTTTCGTGACCATCATGCCCCTGCAAATGTCCAAATTAGGCATTCATTGTTTCCTTTCGTGGCGCTACAGTTAATATTCCAAAATTCCATTCCACAAAACTTGGGTGTGCACTATTGGCATTTATGAACATGAGAACTTGGATGTTTTGTGATTTTTTTGGTGTTCAAAAATTAAACTTTTTAAATCATATTATTCAAAAAAAAAAAAAAATCACCGTTAATTTGATGTGTTATTCGTGATTTTTGGTCTAGTAGATATAAAGTTGTGTGGATGTTACATTCAACATTCGTGGGGTGTGTGGAATGTAACATTCAAGTCTATGTACATTGGCATGTCCTTGCGAAGCACCAAATCATTCCCCCCCTGCCGCCTCTTTCAAATCAGCTGTACTTTTTGTGAGTGGGTGTGACCGTTTAGGTAATGGCGCGTTTGCCATACACAGAGCCTAAAACCTTTCATTATTAATCCAAAACCCTAAAAAATCGTCGGTATTTCCATATCTCCTCTGCCGATTTCCATATCGAAACACACTAAAACCTTCAATCTCCGAAAAACAATGGCGACAACTCGCCGTAAGATGAGAACCGTCAGCCCAAATACTGCTGCAACCACAGTGAATCGCATCGACTTGGGTAGTTTTCATCGGTTTCTCAAATGTTTTGCCTTTTTGGTGTGTTCTTATTATAATAAACATTGTATTACTTGTTTATTTGTTGTTTGATCCTAAAAAAAGTCGACATGCAAGTGAAAGCGACACTAGAACATTCACTTTTTTTTTTTCGATCTTGCGGGGTTTTGTTTTTGTTGTGTTTTATGGTTGTGTTTGTACTCGTCCCCTGATTCGTCTTCTGTGTTTGTATGTATTTGTTACATTCAACCCCATGTTACATTCAACACTGCCCAGTTGCTCTTTTCCGATCCTGTTGGGTTCTGTTTTGTCGTGTTTATGGTTTTGTTTATACTCTCCCTCTGACTCGTGGTCTGTGTTTGTATTATGTTCTGTTTTTGTGTGGAATGTAACATGGGTTGAATGTAACACACAACTCTATTTGGTGGGAAAATGTAATGAATTTGTGTTGAATGTGGAATTTTTAACTCATTTGACTTAAACAAAAATCAAGATTGTGTGTTAAAAGGAATGTAGCATATTGATTCTTACATGATGACATATGTTGTCTGTGTAAAAGGACACGCGATGCGTTTGAATTGAATGTAACATATGTTGAATGTAACAAAATCTCTGTTTGGTGGGATTTTTTATAAATTTTGTTTGTTAAATTTTGTGAGTTAGACGTAGTTTTTGTGTAATTTTTTTTTGTCATTTAGTGTGTTGAGTGTAACATTCATTATCGTGCATTGTTTTTTTTTTTTTTTCCAGACAATGACGTTTCCGTAAGATCCACGCAGTCCACTGCGTCGCCCAGTAGGTCTCAAAACTCCATCGTGCCATCGTGTAGCACTTCTCATTCAGACGCCATTGCGTCATCGCCATCTAGAGTTCCAGAATCACGCCCGTTGTGTGGCCCCATCGCTAAATACTGGGCAAACCTATCACAATTTTGCTTGCTTATTTCCAGTATTTGTCTGCATGATTCACACATTGAACTGCTGAAATGGATACCCTTTTGGAACACGATGAGTGCTATTTTCCATGAAAATTCAGCAGATTAGCTTTCAACAAGATTGATAGCTTGTGTGCAAATATCATACTTACATACCAACCGCATTAGAAAGCTTTTAGAATTGGCCTGAAGCTAGTGACTTTCACTCCTGATGATGTGCAACTGATTTTTGGCTTTAAATCCGGAAAGAAACCGATACCAGGCCATTATGCGAAGAAGAGTGATTGCTCATTTTTGCGTCGATGGAGTGTGAAGACCAATCAAATGAATGTAGTTCAAATCAGGAACATGCTAGTCAGAATTATAGGGAGTGATGTTGAACACGATGTTGAGGACGTCATGCGGTTGCTCTGTTTGCATCTTATCGCGACGTGTTTTTTCACAAACAAGGGCCAATCGTGTAGTATTTATGATATAAGGCTTGTTGAGGATTTGGGTGTCATTTCATCCTACAATTGGGCTGACTGTGTGCATTCCAACCTGATGTCTTCAATTGAAGCTGGACAACAGACACCGTCGTCTGTTATTGGATGCGTTCTCGTGTTACAGGTTATATTTCTTTTTTCATTTATTTAAAGCCAAAAAATTTAGTTAATAAGTATTGTCCGTAACTTTTGCTCTTTTTGATTTAAACTTTTTATATTTAGTTTTGGTTGTGTGAGCACACTAAAATTCTTCATGTTACTCCTGAGCGAGAGACATTTATACCACGATGGGGGAAGTGGAATATGTTGGAGCTGATGACTGTTGCATCAGGGCTGCGACTGTTTGAACTTGATGGGGATCAGGCATGTTATATTGTGTGTTGAATGTAACATCCATGTGTGTTGAATGTAACGTCCATACTATCTGTTGATTAAAATGGCGTGGTTTCAGGTCGATGAAGATCATTTAGTTGAGACAATAGTTGAAATACAAGTCAGTGTTGTATTGCCAATCCATGGTGATACTGAGAAGTCGAGGACAAAAAGTAAAGGAAAAGTGAAAGTTAGCTCGTCAAGCGAGTTTCCGTCTTTTGATTTGGGGATATCACAACCATTTAACGAGGATGCTACTGATTTTGGTGGTGGTTCGCAAAATCTGAATGACCTTGTTGAGCAAAATCGTCAGTTGACAACCAAGGTTGAGGTGTTGAGGGATTCTCGTAGGCATGTAAGACTGCAGAGGTCGGCAAAGACTGCAAAACTACGTGAAAAAAATACGAGAGTTGAAGCGGACAGTACAACAATTGCGGGGGGATCTTATGGAATCAGAGGTGCATGTAGTTATGGAGTAGGTATGCCATGAGACTGAAAAAACCAATCTTGAAGAGCAATTGGTCGAGGTTGTTGTCCATTCTGTCACGCAATCAGTCGAGGAGAAGAATAAGCATGAAGATAATATTGTTGGCATCTCTGAATTCTATCAAATTGAACTAGCAGATAGGGATAACGTAATCGTGTAGCAAACTAAAGAGATTGGGCGCTATGATGACTCGGTAATGGTCCAGCCGCCGCGACGCGTTACGCGATCGAAGAGCCGGTCGACAACTCCCAATTCGCTTGTAACAAATGTAAAGAAACGTGCGAGAACACGAAAGACGGGGGAGAACTCTGTTCATGATTATATTATCCCCGTCAAAAAACAGCGTCGATTGAAGAAGAAAGAAGAAAATCCTGTCAGGGATATGGTCATTTACACTAGTGAGCCCACCGCATCAAATGCAGTTGTTGTTGAGCCTCATGTGTTGCCTCCCTGAGATGGAGTTGTGGCCTATCTGTTGCTGCCTACTAATTGGGATAATCTTGAGTTGATCCTACGCACAGTAGGGTCTTCGTAAGTATTTATTTTCTTTTGTTATTTTTGTTTAAGCTTCAAATTCAAATGTCCCCATGTCTCATGTTTTGAAGAAATCTGTAGTGCGTGTATATGGAGAGGTGAATTTCCGAATGCTCATGTATCAGTGTGCGACATTCTTGGTATATTATGGGAGGATCAATTATCAAATTTTGTAAGTGCCTTTCAGCCTTCGTGTGTAGCAAACACAGGTGCGCGTGTTACATTCCACATTTATTGAATATAACACGGCTTGAGATATGTTTGATTGTGACTTGAGCTCCTGTGTTGAATATAACGTCCTATGTATTGTTGTGTGTAGGTTATTAATTCATAGATGGAATTTATGTGGACTAAGCATAATAGATTTGTCACCTAGCTGCCGAATCTACCTAATTCATCATTTTTTATAAATAGTGCGTGCTAGGTGAGTCTAAAAAAAATACAACTATTCTATTTTTTCGTATAATGTAAACACATACACTGTAACGCCATAAAAATACCCAATAATGTTTGTTTATTTTTTGCACCTTTACTGCTACGTCTGCCAAACCTGGATCAACCGAAAAGTTTCCAATTGCCTTGTAAAAATTATCAATCCGAGCATAATAGAGGCGTTTTCGTCCAATGTCCGGTACGTGCATTTTCCTTTACATCATGAGGGGGTGACAAATGATTCGGGGTATTGGACGCTCCTTGTGTGTGATAAACAAAAATCAACCTGAGATCATTATAATTTTATTGATTTGCGGCAACCGGGATCATTTGACCATTGTTATGGGGATGCCAAAAAAGTTGTAAGATTTTTTTCCAACACTTAATTGCATGTCCAGTTCAACACCAATTGTCCTTACATTAGTTTTTTTGTCCTCACAGATTTCATACGTGACCAAGTTGCTTTGGACCACGGCTGAGGAATATAGGATGAAGCATGTTCAGGTTTCCAACATGTCAGAAGTGCCTAATCAGGGTGGATCAGTGTAGGTGTCATTCGTTGTTCATGCATGATGCCGTTCTGTTTTAAAAATTGTACCACGTAGCACTAATTGTACCATCATATTTTTTGTGTGTGCAGTCTTGACTGCGGTGTTGTTGTGGTTTACTTAATGAAGCAGATTTATAGTGCACAAAAAATCAACGTTGATTTGGGCCCTGACGATTTTCGGATGGAACAAGCTACACTGGTCCATGTGTTCCTCAATGATCCCTCCCGCTCCTAGACTGTTGACAGTTATTTATCTAGAGAAACTTAATTTACAGTGTACCCCGTTTTTCCATATTAGATGTCGTTTGAATTGGTCGTAATATTTAGCCAGCATATGAATTTTGTTTTTCCCATTGTGCTACTGAAATTTTTTATTTTTTTTGGGGCTGCGTATTACGATGTAACATTGATTACCATTTTCATATTATTTCGATCTTTAACGTTCTTGAAGGTGTCAAAAGATAAAGATAAATGTGGTTTGGGTGTTACATTCAACTTTCTGATTTGATGGGTTTGAAAAAATGTAATATCAGTTGAAAATCTCATTCTCGTATGGTATACATTTTCAGCGCCGCTGCCCCCCCTCCCCCCCCACACAAAGTCGCTTGGTATTTACCGTCAAAGTGAATGTTGAATGTTACATTTAACACAGGTCGTGTTACATTCAACATGCAATTAAAAAAATGTAAAAACATTTCACTCGTTGTGTATTGTTTTGTCTGATACATTTCATCACCACCAACACCCCCATTCTCCCCCTCCCCCCCCCCCCCCCTCCCCCAACACACAAAAGCATATGTTACATTCAACATATTAAAGTGAAAAAAAAAAAGATGATGCAACATTCAACACACGTCATGTTACGTTCAACCCATGTTACGTTCCACATCCAAGTGACCTGTTCAATGTAACATTCAACACATGTCGTGTTACAGTCCCGATGTGTTAATTATTTAGTGCATCATCAATTAAGATATTGTGAACCCCATTCCACTCCATGCGGTGTTTTGTGTGATATTTGCTCCATCAAACATAAGCATTGTTAGATGTTTGTATTGGTAATCGTGTATATAGACAAATCCATTAGCATCGCCTAAGTCATCCATTTCACGTCCTTCACTGATTGCTGGTAATTGAAACATCATAATGGAAAAATGTACGCCTGTTACCTGTGCACAACGCCAACGTTTCTTTTGCGTTGGGGAGCGAACCATCTCGTATGTTTGGGTATGGGGCGATGGTCATAAATCAAAGCGGTTCACATTCACCCCATTGTCCTCCTTTATATATCTCACTTGAATCCAAACGTCAACACTGGTTCACGAGTCTGGTTCCTCCCCAACGATTGGGGTCCTGTTTCGTGTTGCATGTTACTTCTTCGTTAATTTTCTGCGCGGATATCAGCCTCTGAAAATCCCATGCATACATCGTAAGAGTTCCTTCCCGAATTTCTCATGTTGTTATTTGGGGATATTTGTTGTAAAAATGAATATTGTAATGCTTTTTAATTCTAATAGGATGGCCAGATAGCAGAACACCACCGATTTTGACAAGTCACTCGCAAAATGGGATGATGACTCTAAAGTGTTGATGGATATTGCACAGGGTCTGCGGTGAAAGTTAGGCAATGCCCAGTACACGTACGCTTCGATGTTCAAGGACAACGAGGCCATGAAGTTGGAGATCCAACAACTTAATTTGCTCGTCTCTAGTCTACGCAATGAGGTTGAGATGTTGAGGAGCCACCTTGGACCTGGTTATGTTGCACTAGCCCCCAATGAGTCGTCAATCCACATGGAGTAGTGAAGCCCATGGTTAGTTTTTTTTTTTTTGTATCAAATGACACATTTTGATCTGTCTTCCCCTTGGGTCTGTACATAAACTAATGTTGCCGTTTTGATCGTCAAACATTATGTTTATCGCCTATTTTATAATCTAGATGTGTGTTATGCACCTTTTTTTTTTTGCTAAAAAAATGTTACGTTCAACATCGTTCACCCCCCCGGGGTTGAATGTTACATTCAACATTGCTTGGATATGTTTTTGCGTTAACTGTTACATTCAACATTAACTGATCTATTGAATGTAAACATGACTTGACTGTGCATGAGTGCAACACCCCGTGTGTGTGGAATGATAACATTCTCTAATTTGTGTTACATTCAACACAACAAGAAAATGTTTTTTGTCAAAAAATCAAATACATTGTGTGCCCAATCCCCCATGTGGATGTAAAAAAAATCCATCTCTACGTTGGTGTAACATTCAACAAATAGTTGATGTTGAATGCAACGTGCACGTAACAAAACTTATATAAAAGCAACATTTAAATGCATGTAATTGTGGATGACAACCAACCCCCCAATTAGACAAAAATGGCTGTTTTTATTCATGTCCAATAAAATCTACGAGGAAACATAGATTTTGAATTAGTATGAAATAAAAATCTAATAAAATATCAAAGTATTGAAATTCCCCCTATTCGAGTGGTGCTTTGCAAGATTTTCTATTGTGTCTCGACATTTGACCACATCTTCCGTATCGTGTTTCGTTTACCTCCCCACGAGATGCAATCCGAACTTTCCTTGGTCTTCCCGGTTGTTTCCTTGATAATGGAAGTAGAATCCTTGTTTCGCTCTCGACCGATATTGGTCGTTCCATTGTTGGTGTTGCATATATACCTCTCAAATGTCTCCTGATAAAAGCAACTCCGAAAATAATCCTCTACGTATTTGAATGTTGGAAGTCTACTCTTGTTGATAGCTACAAATGCATGTGCACATGGAAATCCTTTTATTTGCTATTGTCGGTACGAGCATGAACGTCGCTCAGTATCAACTAAGACAGAATGCGTTGAATGAATTTCGAACACTCCATTGCCTGATGAGCTAACGTTCTAGGTTTGCCCTTCATTCACCAATTCGCATATTTTGTTCTCCCAGTAAGGCGTGATCTCCCCTTGTAACTTGTTTGTTTCATCCCTCCTCTCTGCCATTAAGTTCATCCACTTTATCCTTATCATGTCAATCAACAAGATTACAGGTAGATGTCAAAATTTTCTTATCCAAGAATTAAAACACTCAGTCAGATTGGATGTCATCTCGCCATACTGTTTTCCTCTGAAAAACGCGTTACTATACTTCATGGCTGACAATTCATGGATGAATCTTCACACATTTGCTTCCCCCTCATACATCATTTGATCGTACAACATCTTGTACATTTCCGACGTGTATGTATATGCCAATCCGTTTAATTTTTGGATCATTATCTCCACGACCAGTTATCGTCGTTTTCTGCATCAACAATGGCGAACGCAACTGGGAACATTCCTTCATGTAACATGCAGACAAACAAACAAAAAATCACGTTATATACAATTGAAAATAAAAACATGTTGAATGTAACATTGTTACGTTTGACAGCAAAAAAAAGGTAATACGATTGAATGTAACACTGATGTGTTTGAAGCATTTTTGTATACATACCTTAGTTTCCATCCTTTGCTGTTGCTGCTAGTAAGTTCCCCTTGTACCTACTAGTCAAAAAAGTGTCGTCGAGGAACAACATGGGATAGCAAAAACGAAATCCGTGTATGCATGCTTGGAATGCAATGAATATCCTTTTGAAATGCTTTGTGTCCTTATTGTATTCCAGTGCGACATGACAGCCGGGATTTGTCTCTCTGCATTTCTCAACATACCATCTTAATTGATCATATGACGATGAGTAATCACCGAATACGTTGTTCCTGGCTTTTTCTACCCACATCCATGCATTTCGATATGATATCTCTAGTCCATATTGTTTTCTAAAACTGTCAACGACATCTACTGGGCGAGTTTTTGGATTTTCACGCACCTCGTCAGTCAGGCACGACGATATAATGTCTGAGCTCAAACGTTTGTTTTTTGTTGTCCGAAATGCAACACCACATGTGTGTTCTTTTACTAGGCTATGAATGTAGAATACATCGTTTTCATTCCTCGCGCGCCCATGCACAAACCACGGGCAGTTTAATGACCCAGTTTTCCAAGGCGGTTACTACGGTTTCTCCTATAGAGAATTTCTACCCAAAACTAACTAGTTGAATTTCCATTCTACAAAATCCAGTAAATATAACCAATTACCCAATCTATATTTGCAATTATCCACGAACTTTATATATGACAATGACAAAACTTATAATTTCATAATTTATATTTATAAAATCAGATATTTAATATTATCCAAAATTTAAAGATTTCGAATAACCGACCCACCGATTTTAATATCTAGAAAATCCAATAGATTTTAGAACATGCCGACGACAATTAATTAATAATTCAATTTATAAAAATATTTCCACTTTACAATTCCAGTAGCAACTAATAATTATCGTTTCTTCCAATTTTATGTCCATCCCTTGGTCAAATATACTAATCGGTTTTATTATATACAAATTTGGTATATTTAACATCTTATAAAATATAATTAGAATCCATCCATTTATAGTCTAGGTAATAATACAAATTTATTAAATACAAATATTTCATTTCCCTTTTTCTCATTTTCAAATAATAAATAAATACAATGATTACAAATACAAATTTAAATGAAAGTCTCCTCGTCATTTTGTCCCCGCCAACCCTGCAGCCAAAAACTATTGGGTTGTGAGCTAACGCTCAGTAGAACTCTAACCCCTCTAATACATGCATTTAATTAATAGAACACATTGACCACATTAGCATACTTGTCACATAAATTCCACATCGTTCAAATTATTTCAGGTAATTAAACAAGTAAAATGTCACAACGATTTACCAAATAATTTCATCATCGCACCATGAGACAATTAAATACATACATTAAGAGAGTTCGAAATTCTACCTGCCCTGAATCATCCGCCTACCGAGAGATTTGATGTTGGATTTTTGTTTTTTCTTCATTTTTATGATTTCCTGCATCCAACCCCACCGCTGAGGCGAAGGTCCTACTGCCGAGGCGAACACCCTTCCAGCTTTCTGTTTCTGCTCACTAAAGCTCCATCGCTGCGGTCGTCTCCTCACCGCCACAGTGAACGCTCTATAGGTTCAATTTCCACTACTGACTTCTCACCACTGCAGCGACGGATCGTACCGTCACGACGATGGTCTTCTTTTTCTGCTATGTTTTCTGGTTTTCAGCCGACCGTCTCTCTCTCTCCTCACCAACTCCAATGATCACTCTCGCAGCTAATCCTCAACGATCCGAGCACACATACACACACAGAAAACTCACACACACACACCCAATCACATACCCACAACTAAACGCACATATCCCTACTCCGCCGGCTTAACTCCACGGCCGACGACCACCACCAACCTCGTCAGACTAACTCACACCACCACCACCACTGTCGATCACCCACTGACCAATCAACACACACACACACACACACACACACACACACACCGATACACACAATCGGCAAAAAATAGAGCACACACACATCTCACTATCGGCACGCCCAACTTACACCACCGCCACCACCGTCGGACCAAGCTCATACCCATCCACATGGAATCGACAACACACACTACCTACCGGACTGATCACACACACGCACACTCACGCTGGCACCGAAACAATACCGATCACATACACACGCAGCAATGACGATGGCGGTCGAACGACGGAACAACACACTCACGCATATGACGAACCGAACCCATCCCCGACAGACGACACCTCCTTCCTCGCCGGAGCTCTATCGCCGATCCTCTCTCTCTCTCTCTCTCCGTTTTCTCTGATCGCTTCTCGATCCTTCTCTCGTATCTCCCTGTGTGTGTGTGTGTGTGTGTGTGTGTGTGTGTGTGATCAAACGGCCGACCAAGTGACCTTTCTCTCCTCCCTTCATTTCTTCCACCACCTCTCTATATATGTAAAATATTTAATTTTACACTAATCCCCCCTTTATTATTGGTTAAGTTATAAATTAAACCAAATTCAATTTTTATGTTTTGAAAATTACAATTTGACTCTTAAACTTTTAAATCAATAATAAATAACACCATCCACCCCATTATTTGTGAAATATTATAAAATACAACTAAAATTGTTTGTATATAAAAATCGGGATCTTATAGACAGTTCATTTCCTCTCGCATTGCGCATACGGCTGTGACACGTATCTTGTCATTTTTTAGGTACTGGAAATTAAACCCCACCTCTACCGCATATTTCTGCAACGCCATGAGAAATTCGCTCGTCCCTCCTCTAAATTTTTGCCCCTCCTCCTGTATTCCATTGACCCATTTTGATGATAGCACTGTTTTGTCGTTTGAGTTTTGTAACATGTTACCATAGCTACCTATACAGTTCATTTCAACTTCGCTATTATCACTGCTACAATTTGTGACGGGAACTAACGCAAATGAACATGCCCCAGTTGAACCGCTTGAATCACTCACCCATCTTTCCACACATACTTCAATAACTTCGATCTTCATTATGCCCGCTAGGAAAAACATTTCCTCGAAGTCATTTTTGTCGTCCAACACACATTTCGGGTGTCCAGGGAGTGAATATGACAACTCGATCCTCCCGCTGCTTAAATCTGTCCATTTGTTCCCAATTTTTTGACGCAACCCATCAATATCACAATCATCTCTCATCCTCAATATTGTTGTGACATTCTCATATTTGCACAGAAGTGGGATTGATGACATCATCCTGTTCAAGACAAAAAAATCATGTTTTCCCGTCAGTGCACAAAAAAAAAAAAAAAGATCAGCTAATACCGCACAAACTTATTATGTGTTGTTCATGTGGAATGTAACATCCTGTGTTTTTTGTTCCTGAATGACATTGAATAAATTTGATGTATGTATGTGGAATGTAACATCACGTGCGCACTCCCCCCTATTGTGTGTTGATGTTGAAGGTATCATCCATGTATGAGTCATGCGTGTGCTCCAGATCGTGTGTGGGTGTTGAATGTAACATCCAAGCGTATGTCGTATGTGCGTGTTGAATGTAACAATCATTGTTTATATAATAAAAAAAAATGCCAACAGTATCCAACCGAAATGGATTGTCCCGTACGCATGTTCAACACACACTGATCGTGTGTTTTTTTGGGATGTAATATGATCGTGGTGGATGTTGAATGTAATATACATGAATTTGACGTATGTGCGTGTTTACCGTAACAATGTTTAATTTCCCAGAAATAAACAAAACAAAACAACCAAACCCCACAAACCGGTATCAACGTGTGGTGTGTTGAATGTAACATCCATGCATGTGTCATATGTGCGTGTTGAACATAACAATCATTGTTTATTTTCTCAAAAAAAAAAATGCTGGCAATATCCAAACGAAGTGGATCGTCCCATACACATGTTCAACACACAGTTATCATGTGTGGGTATTGAATGTAACATGATTGTGGTGATGTTGAATATAACATCTATGCATGTGTCGTATATGCGTGTTTACAGTAACAATATTTAATTTCCCAGAAGATAAACAAAACAAAACACCCAAAACACAACAAACTGGTATCCAACGTGTTGTGTGTTGAACGTAACATCCATGCATGTGTCATGTGTGTGTGTTGAACGTAACAATCATTATTTATTTTCTCAAAAAAAAAAATGCCGGCGGTATCCAAACGAAGTGGATCGTCCCGTACGCATGTTTAACACGCAGTTATTGTGTGGGGGCTGTTGAATGTAACATGATTGTAGTGATGTTGAATGTAACATCCATGCATGTGCCGTGTGTGCGTGTTTACCATAACAATGTTTAAATTCCCAGAAAATAAACAAAACAAAACACCCAAAAACTCACACTGGTATCCCCCTTCGTGAACGTCTTTATATACAAAACATTTGTCTTTGAAATGAACAACATGAACTTCATCAAAAATTAATTTTGAAATGATTGCGTTCTGTTGGTGAACACACTCGTAAGTGTTTGTGCGTCGTAACAATACCATTTTTACATACCTGTTTCGACTGGGTGCTGGCGCTGTGAAAATATCGACTTCTAAGTATCGATAGTGCTCGGCCAGTGACTCTTCCACTTCCGCTCTTCCAATTGAATTTCAAAAATGTATTTCGGAATGCTTTGTCTATTCTTCGTTGGCTCTACGTACACTGAAGTGATTTGAAAATTCAAAAAACCCTAATAATGGAATCTTTCGTTTCTCAACCCACCAATTCGTTATGGATGGAAATCACGATCTAAAAATGGAAACGTCTGTTGCGGAAATGCAGGGGGGCAAATCTATAAACGATTATAGGCGTTAATCGCGGGATGGGGCTTCTTAGTGCAAAAACGATCAGCGACGGGTCTTGCCGGTTTAATTCCGAACGTATGGGTTTGATCGGTTGCTGATAATAAAAAATGGGATGGGGTGGTCATTTTCTCATTATGATTTTGACTTGTACGGTATTAAATTCAAGGAATATTCGTGAAATAACCTTTTAATAACTCACTAAATAAAATATTATTTATAAGTTCTATTTAAGAAAGAAAAAAAAAAAAGAGGAAATAGCTCCCCTTAAAAATTTTAATGATCATATCACCCCTTGTACACAAAACCCTAATACTCAATTCGTTGTTCCTATTTCCAATTTCAAGCTCTCTTTGGGACATTGAATGGACCACCGCCCTTGCCACTCGTCGCGTGTCACCTCCCTTACTACTCATCGTCGTCGTCACCCTTGTTGCTCGTCGTCGTTGTCATCACCTTTTGCTGCCTTTACTGTCTTGGATTTCTACCGTTGCCGTCGTCTCTTCTTCCTCTTATTTTGCCGCCAACAACTTCGATTTTTGCCGCCACTTTCTTTGATTTTCACCGCCCAAACAATAAATCTCCTTAGATTGGAGGTTGGTTGTGGCCTTTACACCTCACAGTGATCTTGGTTAGAAAAACAAATACGTTGTCACTTGTTCACTCATTTCTTCCTCTTCCTTCATGAAGACCGCGCAGATCTAAGTAGATCTGATCAGATTTCCCCATATCTAAGTAGTTCTGGCTAGAAACCGTCGGCTCTCACCAGTGGAGAATAGAACCTTATAAAATATACTCAAAATCACCTTGTTTATATTGTAGGTTCTTGTGTTTTTAGAATTTTTGATTTTTTTTTCTTTAGATTCCTTACCTATTATTGCAGAAATAATGATCTTGTTCGGTTATTATTATTTTTTATTGGTTTTGAATTTTTCAGCGGAATTATTTGATTTTAGTTGAGTTGTTAATATTAAGTGGAAGTAGTATTAACTGAAATTATAAAAATAAAATAAAAATAGAGGAATGGTTTTGTTGATTTTTATAATTAATTTCTTCATGGATAAATTTTTAATCAAATAATTTTAATATTTTAAAATTCTAGTAACCTTTGAATTTTTTAGTATATTTCATTTGTTTGTTGGTACTTGAATTTATCAGTGAAATTGTGTAATTTGGATGGAATTGTTAATATTAACTCGAATATACAATTTAGTGAAAATATATTTGTTGATTTTTTTGTAATTAATTTGTTTAGAAATGATTTTTTTTATTAAATAATTTAAGCATTTTTAAATTTCAGTAAAGTTTGAACTTTTTCATTATTTTTCATTTGGTTGTTGGTAAATTTTCATCAATTTTGAATTTTTAATTGGAATTGTTTGATTGAGTAGAATTGTTTGATTGAGTAGAATTGTTTGATTTTGGTAGATTTTGTAATTTGAGGGAAATTATTAATATTAAGTGGAATTATAAATATTTAATGGAATGATATTTATTGATTTTTCGTAATTAATTTGTTTATAAATGAATTTTTAATTAAATAATATTGTATTGTTCATAAAATATTTTCAATGGAATTTTTCATTGAAAAATTTAGTTAAATGGAGTTGTTAACAAAAATACAATTATTACTAAAATATTTTGGAATTTTTAAAATTTCTTCGGAATGTGTCAAGAAATAATGTTCAGTGGAATATTTGTAAAGGCATTTTTAGTATTTTGGTTTTGTTTTGTATTTTATTTTATTTTTATGATGTGGAATGCGATTCAAGATTATTCTTTAATATTTTAAAATTTTGGCTGGATAAGATAAAAAAAAAGTAAAATAAATTAAGTGGAACATAGATAAGGATATTTATGACATTCAAAAAATTATATTTTTTTTAAATAAATTAAATAGAACTTTTACTTAAGTAATAAAATTTCAGTGGAATTTAAAAAATTAAGTAAAATTTGTATAAATAAAATAAAGACAATTTTGTAATGATAATTATTTTTGTACTTTTGACATGAATCTAATTTTAGTGATCCTTAAAAATGTATTTTTTTTAACTTTGGGAGTCCAAAAAAAACCCTAAATTCAATTATTCATAGATGTCTTATTTAATATGTGACTTGATTATATTTTATGAAAATTATTAAATTAGTTAAGTATGGTCGTTTTACCAAAGAAAGAATTTTTAGAGTTTCTCTCAGAGTGAAGAATTTCTAGAGTTTCTCTTTTAGTGACTTTGGTGAAAATTTTGATAAATCTCTAAAATTTATAAATGAAAGAATTTCAAAATTTCGCATTTTGAACCTCTATCATTTACAAATTCATCGTTTGGATATTTTTAATAAAAATTTTGAGTGTGTAATTTTATAATTCCCTTATTTGGGTAAGTAAGTATTTGTACGCAAAATTTTAAAAAAAATATACATAATAATAAAATTTTAATAATATAATTTTTATACATCTTTAAAAATATAATTTTTTAATAATATAAATTTAGTAATATAATTTTTATATTTATACCTATTTAATTATATAATTGTAATAACAAAAAAAAAAAAAAAAAAAAAAAAAGGGTAGGCACCCCCAACCCTTGCAACTACCAGCACCCCTCATCCCCTTTTCTCTTTTTCTCTTCTCCTTCTACCTCTCTCTTCCCCATACATATATATACATGTGTGTGTGTGTGAGAGAGAGAGAGAGAGAGAGAGAGAAAAGAGAGAATCCTGTGGATCTACAGATTCGTTGCGGGTGGTGGAGGGATTAAAGGGACAGGCAAGGTGGGAGGAGTTGGGCAGAGGGAATGGAGGGGCAGTGGGGGAGTATGGAGGGGGTAGGAGTTTAGGAGAAGAAAGAGATAGAAACTAAAGAAATGAGAGAAAGAGAGTGTGAGAGGGAGAGAGAGGGGGAGATAATAAATCTAATTTAATTAGTTATTTCTTCTAGTTCTTCAACCTCAAAGTTGGTAATTTCTGAAATGTGATTTGGGAATACTTTTCCAACTAGATCAGCTCTGGCTCCAGCAATAAATATTCGATTCTTTCAGAAGTAACATAAGTTTCTTGCCTCTAATAGGATCCATACGAAAAACTAAACTGGGACAGTTATCTTAAGAATCAAATTCTAATCTCGAGATTCTAATTAAGATCAGATTTTGATATAAGTGGTAGTAATTCAAATCAATAGAATAAAGACAAAAAGAAATAAGTTAGCCAAAAAAAAGGTGGTCGAAATTCATCTAAGGGAGCAGCTATAATATCCCCTTCAAATAGTTATTGTCCGGGGTTCAAAACCCTGAACCATTCTTTCCTTATTTGCAATTTAGTTCCCAAACTTTCAAAAGTTCAGCATTTACTAGTTTACTACCTATTCATGTTTCAAGGGCTTTTCCGACTTCTATTTTCCATTGTGTGTGTTTCATTAGGTTCATACCAAAAGTTAAATGGTGAAATTAATTAGTTAATTAATTAACTAACTAAAAGTAGAACAATTCCATTTTTTTTTTCTAGAAGAAATAATTTTCCCAAGGCTTCTCCTCCTACTAAGAATAAGAGAACCGCTTCAGGTATGATTACCGTATTATACAATCTCTCTCTCTTGTATTCTTGAAATGACCAATAAGGTATAGATAGCACTATCCAAGGCAAATTGTAGTAAGTTATTCTCATCAATAAGGCAGAGTTGGTCTAACCTTTGTTGTATCTATTTAGTCTCATCAAGCTCAGCGTTCATGAGCACTCTCAAGGAGGACAATTTTGACTTCAACTGAGATCACTACTTGCATCACAAAGACCAGAGAATAGGGAGTAGCCCATGTTGAGGTTCGAATCAAAGTCCGATAAGCCATCACAATATAAGGCAACAAGATGTCTCACTCCTTATAATTGTAAATCATCTTTTAAAGGATCTTCTTGATATTTATAGAAAGCTTCCACAACCCCATTACGATGCGAATTTGATGTTCGATCTTTAATTGTTGACATCTCTCTCTCTCTCTCTCTCAATCCCATTACGATGCTAATTTGATGTTCGATCTTTAATTGTTGACATCTCTCTCTCTCTTGAAAAAAAAAAATTACTCCTAAAAGATGACATGTGCGAGTCACATGACGAAATTCCATCAAAGTCAACCTCTTTTTAAGAAAAATATCACATAAAAATCAGATGCAATAAAAAGACCACATTGTAAAAAAAATTGAAAGACCACATAAAAAACACACTGCAATAAGAGGACCAAATTTGTAATTTACCCTTAAAATAAGTATAAATGACTTAATTTTCCTATATTTTTTAAATTTCAATTTCAATTTCAAAAGTAAAATAAAAAGAAAACTAACACACTTTGTCTTACTCTACGTTTACCTTTTTCATTTTAGAAAATAAAAACAATAACTAAAATTTTACTTTAAATTTAAAAGAAAATTTTAAGTAAAATAATACTTTTATAATCTAGTCCAAGTAGAAGCGAATAAAGTAGAAGCTTTTTTTATAGAAGGAATAAAATGAAACAAAATCAAAGTAAACCGTGTAAAAAACATCTGCGTCTATATGTAGTTTACTTTTGGCAATCGGTACTGTTGCACGAGGGATTGTCTTCAAGATTTTATCATTCTGATTGTCTTCAAGATTTTATCATTCAAAAGTAAGCGATCTATATAAGACAATTCTATAAGTAAAAATGCATTTAGAAAACATCTGTCGATAATTTGAGCAAATGGAAAAACAGAAGAACAAATGCAACAAACACATGCAATAAAGTGTTCGATACTTGGTGAATACGGAAACCATTCCATCCATTTCTTCCTACCTTTTAGGCTACGTCCGGAACTAAATAGGGATAGGTAATCACTGAAAGATTTTGCCTTCGTGTCACCAAGGCGGTGGACAACAAAGCCCCTTTGGTTTAGTCCTTTCCAAACGAAGATCAACTACGAGACCTGTCTTTGCTTAGGCAACATATGAGATCACTCCTGTAGTGAGTGCATGTAGTGAGGGCACCTACAGAGTCAGGTTAGGAACCCTGACTTCCTACTACAGGTACGGATACAACTATATCCCGAGAAAGGCAAGATTGAAGACAGAGTGCCATGGCTTTACTTCTTAAACTAAATCTGAAATTAAATAGTTATTATCAATTTAAGATTCAGCTCATTTTCAAATTCAAAAAAAAAAAAAAATCACCAAACTGAATCCAAACAAGTCTAATTGCAGTGCTTCGGCCTGGATAACAACATGCATATTATTGCAATACATAATAAATTTCAAACAAACACCACCCATCATTCTCTAGTTGGACCACATGATCCACGAGCGCACAGAATCACGATAAAAACCTACATTCGTAACTAATCATTTCATCATACTCTGAAGGGAATAGTTAATAGAATACGAGAACATTCCATTTAAAAGCTGGAGACTTTCAATCCTCCTCTTCCGCTTCCTCCAGCCACTTCACAAATGGCTCAACTGCCTTCAGAAAATTTTGCCTGCAAGAAATGGATCATATAAATGACAAAGGGGAAGAAAGAAATTGATGAGGAAAAACCAACACTAAAGTGGGTCGACATTTTATGTGCACACGTATAAATTTAGTTGTTTGCTGCCACCACAAGAATACACAAAATCCCCTCCCTCTTCCACCCAACAGAAACTAATGAAAAAAAATTACATTTGCCTTTCACTACCCTTTGATTCATAACCCATTGCACAAAAGGCTTTTCCAAATCCCCAAGTACCCGATCCACCAGACTGACCCGAAGATAGCCCATTTAGACAAAAAAAAAAATATCGTACGGCTGAATGGTGGGTCGAAGACTAACCTGATGATTTGTGGACGACCGACGGTTTCTGGGTTTTCTTTGTAGGACGAAACACTAAAGAATGCCATCTAGTATTTTCAATATATATTCAATCTTTAGGGTTTCTACCTCAGCCTCTTTTTTCTCCAACGAGCACTCCAAATCTTCCCATGCCCCTGACCATAGCCACCATTCCCATTGTTCAGTAGCCATTGTCGCAAGCCACTAGAGACACTACAATTATTCTCTCTTACATTCTAATGTTTGTTTGAATTTTAAGTGCTTTTAGTAGATATGTAGTTTTGGATTTGTGTAGGCACGAGTGTATATGGATAGATTTGAAATATACGTAGAATTGTATAGCCATTGTTTTTGCCAAATCAGGAAGAAGGTTCAACAGGAGGTTGAACCCCGACACTTACCGCCAACCATTTGATCCATCTGAAACTGACCCGTCCAAAGACAAGGTTGGTAAAATTTGGTTCTCAGAATCCCTCAACCCGAGTAGTATGGTTCAGTTTCTGCTTATACCCCTAACAAACCCAACCCAACTCGACCCATGCACACCCCCACTCTGCACAAAATTCACCCCGGCCTAAACACTTGCCCCCACCAAATCACATATTAATCACCTCCTATGCAATAAGCACCACCCCAAACCGTTCCATTCCCACCAAATACACACCATAAAATGATTGGAGGACAAACCTTCCCAAATGGACAACTGATTTTTCTTCGTTATTTTTTATTAGCAAGTGATTCTTCTTCTTTCCCTTCCCCCACAACCCAAATCAACCCATCAACCAAATCCCCCACAGAGATTTACTAGTAAACTTGATCCCCGCTTTTGACTTGTTGACAGCTTGCACCACCAAGAAATTTCGGCCACTTGCCAAATCACACCCACAAGTTGATTTTTGAGTTCTACAAATATCCATAAATGTTGAGACCAATGGAAATATACCATACCATTTCCAGGAACAATTTCTAAGACAAAATTCCACCATTTTGTAAATATTTTTCTTTGTTCTTTTATTTTTATTTTTATTGTGGAGAAGAGGAAGCTTTGATCCGTAGGGGAACAAAGTGTAAAACGGTATTTTTAAGGATTGTTTCCAAAAGAACACCGCTTTACACAACGATGAGTAAGAATCAAATTTCTATCAAACAATAAAGTAACAACTAAAAGTCTAATAAAAAAATCTTCATACATGATAACAAAAAATCATTTCAATGGATCAATGCATTATTGTAATGAAAATTCATGTCAAGAACTGGATATCAACCATACTTCATATACATATGCATACAAGAGAAACGTAGTCCGAGAATACCCTGTGATTGCGAGAATTTTTTCATTCTAGAGGTAAGAATTAATCAAAGACAGGATAAATTCTTTAGTAAGACCTAAGATAAAGAATATATGCTTGAGAAACAATAAATTAGGATTGTTAAAATCGCAAACTGAATGGGGATTATGAGATTACATTGGGATCCTACAAGAAAAGTAAGATTTTATTAAGATCATAACGATTTAGTGAGTATAGGTCGTAAAACCATAGGATCGTAGCTCTAGAGGAAACCCTGGTTTTATTGGCTGAGATGGAACTTTGCGGAATGCTAATGGGACTCTCTTATTTGGGTTCACTCAATTTCTTGAGTTTGGATCTAACTTGCTTTCGAAATCAAAAACCCTTTGGATTGTGCTCCAGAATGGTTCTTCGTGGATATAGTCAATGACAATGTCTTGCAAGTTGAAATGGTTGTTGGGAGAGTTAAATTCCCTGAAGATTAACTTTACTGATTAGGAGTATAAAAGATTTGGCATCTAAGGTTCATGCTTCTATTTCGAAATGCTACAACGAGAAGCTAATACGGCTACTGACTTATTAGCAAAGGTTTTGGAGATAATTGGACCTTTTGGTCCGAGTCAAAATGTCCAACACCTGTTCGTAGATGCTTAAGACTGGACAAACTTCGCCTCCCTCAGAGTTTTGTATTCCTTGGTTTAATTAATAAAGCTCTCCTTGCACCATAGAGGTTCCAAAAAAAAACGTAGGATCGTAAGATCTAGATTAGGATTTTAAAAACATGTTTATTATAACAATGAGGCAGGAGAATTAGGAAGTTGTTTTGAGTTTAACAATTTTCCTAAAGAGATGAAGAAACCAAAAAGAGTCCTGAGAAAGTCAATGTTTCAAAAGGATGGAAGACAGGGAGGGTGACTCGGCACATTCTCAATTAAATCTGCAAGGATTTAAAAGACAAATTGAGAAATTGGACCACCAGAAGTCTAGGCTCCAAGTAGACAGATTTGTGTTCAGAAGGGTAAGATATTGATCGTTTTCACTTGAAAAATGCTACACTTGCAGAAGATTTGATCATGTTCTTACAATGGTAAGGCTTTAAATACCACATTTTCCTTGTGCTTCTTCAACATAAAATTATACTCATCTTCGAAAAAACATGAAGAATGAAACTTTGTGTGCATTAGACACGGCGTCATTCCAGCAAATTAGAAAGAAGAGAATTCTGATTAGAAAGAAGAGAATTCTGATTATTCATAAGAGACTTTTCACCAGTCATCAGCAACCATACATGATATATGTACACATGAGAAACATATTGCGAGAATAGGATGTGATTGCAAGAATTTTTTCATTCTATAGGTAAGAATTAATCGAAGACATGTTAAACTGTTTATTAAGACCTAAGATACAGCAAACCTTATAAACACATACAAAATACTCAATAAATTAGGATCGTTAAATGAGGGATTATGACATTATATCAGGATCCTACAGGAAACATAAGATTTTATTAAGATCCTAACGATTTTAGTGAGCATACGTCGTAAAACTGTACGATCGTAAGACCCGGATCAGGATTTTAACAGCCATATTTTTTCTACCAATGAGGCGGTTGAATTAGAAAGTTGTTTGTGTTCAACAATTTTACTAAAGAGATCAAGAAACCGAGTCCAGAGAAAATCAAGGTTCCAAGAGGATGGAAGAGAGGAAAGATGACTTGGCACAATTTCAATTAACAGATATATAAATACATAAATAATACGCATGTGTTTTCACCTACAAAAACAGAAAGGGAAAGAACAAAGACAACACAATGAAAAGCAAAAAGACATTAAGCAGGGGATACAATCATATGTTTGGGCAATAAATTAACAACCCAACAAGAAAGAGTACTCCGATCATTCAACACCGCCGCTGCCACCCCAAATTTGAAAGAAGGAAAATACCAATTATAGACAAAAACGAAACTCGAAACTATGGCCTCGTTTTAGGAAAGAAAAGGATTTACAGTATCACGAGGATTCCAGCCATGCCACAAAAATATAAATGGGGATGAATAATGTCACCAAATACGAGACATTAACACAATAAAGGGTAAAGGTTCCACGTTATTAGATAATTTATTAAAACACAATGAAAATAAATAAATAAATGCTTGCATACCTGCCCTTCTGGTTTGTTCCTTTACGAAACCAGTGCAGAATGGTATCTTCAGCAAGCACATCCTGGTCATATAGTGACTTCACAATCTCAGGGAACAATTTCATCAGCTTCGCATCTTCATAGCATTGGACCTGAACTTTATATATGAGTTCCAGCTCTAGTTTTCCACTGGTGCAGAAAGTATTCAATAACTTTGCCCATGCTTTCACCTGAATATATATGGCATTGTCATCATCTATTTCAAGACAGAATTTCCTCAAAAACTCCTAGGCAGAATATAAACTTTCATTTACAATTAATGCAAATAGAAATAGTGCAAGCAGGAGCATTACTTCATAGAGGATGAAACCATTTCATATACACAGGAAGTGTGTGCCAAAAACCCTAGTGCCAGCACTATGAAGGAAAACCAAATTGAATCCAACATGATCCCGAAAGCCATAATAATTAGGGGCTATCGGTGGGAGATCCCATATTTCACCTTTAATTGGTTAAAAGTCCCAGAGGCTGAAGAAAATTTAGTTTTAGTTACACCTATTTTAAAAAGGCAGAAGCCATGCACACGCGGGGTTACATGTAACAACTTTGTGTGTAAATTACTATACTTTGTAACATGTAACCTTTTTTTTTTTTTTTCAAAACATGTAACAACTTTGTGTGTAAAATTTTGTTAGATGTAACAAAAATCACACAAAATACATTTATTTAGTTACAGGTAACTAAATTTGCACAAATACATGTAACTAAATATTAAACTAATTTTTGTATCTAATATTTGTTAAATGTCACAAACACAGATATATGTAATTGTAATATGTAACTAATATTATATAAGTACATGAAATCAAAAATACATAGATATATGTAAAAAAATAATAATTATGAAATTGTAACTAATATTCGTTACATGTAACTAATATTCACAATAAAACCCCTGTAATATCTCTATAATTCTTGCAATGTCCCTACAAATCCTGTAATGCGTGACTAAAACTCAAGTGAAATCCAACTTAAGAGACTAAATCAAAACATAATACTAAGAAATGACTAATCGCAAATTACACCCTAAAAATAAGACTAATCGCCGATTTTCCCTAATATTTAACCTAATTTTTATATTCAAGTTATTGGTTGTACATGCTCCTTGGACAAGCAAGGGACACGCCAAAAGGCATTTATAGTAATTTTCAAGAACCGAGGGTTGAATGTGCAAATGTGAACATATAAAGAGCAAACAAGCCCTAATCCTATATTTTTAAAAAACTAGTCCATTCCCTCTTAAAGGTAAATAGGAACTACTGAAATATTGAGCACATTATAAAATTGGGTTGGGTTGACTGCACCCCTCCCTAGACCCCGCCGTGGCGGGAGCCTTCGAGCACTGGGTTTCCTTTTTTATGAAATCAAGTTGGCTGGCATATTTAATTCTATTTTTTTTATTATTATTAGTTTGTATTTTTTGTACAACTCTAATTTGAGTTAAGATAAGCCAACTTAATTATATGATTACATCTATATTTACTTACAAATACATTTACAGTAATTGTCATTTGCTAGACGGCCAGGCAAATGCTTATCATACATTTTCGTGATTTGTCGTATCATCATTACCATGTATTGCCATTCCATTTCTCTTATTCATAACAATGCTTCTTAAATAGGCTAAAACATAATTCTCACGTTTAGCAACCAAAGATCTTTGGCCAACCTTCTTAAGCTTCGACTATCGAAACCACCAACACCATCTTTAGTACAAATAGCTTCCTCCGGTCCCCATCCACCCTCTCTAGCTCCTGCTGCTCCTTCTTTCTTCTTCGTTGCCCCATCTTCTTCGTCTTCGTCTTCTTAGCTCAAGCTAGGTAAAATGATTTGGAGTTTGTGAAGGAGAAAGTGGATACAATTCAGATCAAACTCAACTCCAATGGTGAATTCTAGAAATAAGAAAGTAGCAAGCCGTTTTTCCACATCAATAAACCTTATAGACGAAGAATGTGCGAATTCGGAGGAGAATGAAGAGGAAGAGTGTGAATGGGAAGACCATGAGTCAAATGATGAAAACGAATTTGTTTTTTTGTAGTAGGAGGAGGATGCTATTTGATTCTTGACTTTTGAGATCATTAAGATACTTCGATTTGCTTTTTTTTTTTTTGGGATGTTTGATAAACTTTTATTTCGAATGGATTGCTTGGATGCTTGAATTAATTTGGAAATTTTGTTAGTTGTTTCTTCATATTCATTGGCTCGTTATATTTTTAATAATTGAAATTTAGTTCGTAGTTTCACTTTTTGAGTGTAGATTTGCAATAAATAATATTATCAACAATTCTCACTTTGTCTTGTACGTTATGCACCTTAATTAAGTCAGGCTCGCGCCTCACCTTCTACTTTGTGCCTAGGGTCCAAGAGACCTTTGTGTTCCGGCACGCATAGAGCTTCTAATAACTATGCCCAACCCCACCCAAAGGAGTTTCTCCTTCTTCCCAGTCTGCATCCATTCGATACTCATGTCTTATCATGTAACCAAGACCACAAAATTTTAAAGTGTCCTCATGAAAACTCTCTTTTTCGCTATGTAATTTTATCGTCATTGTGTTACCTCTTGGATTTTGAAAACAGATAAATAATACATTAACTACACACAGTTTTGGATAAGAATCAAGTATTTTTAGGTCAATATTACCCAGGTTATAGATCATGAGAAAAGTAAAAAGCTACACCTACACCTTTAAATGATATATAATCCCATGGCACGGTCCAGGCTATGTATGACAAAAGTATGATCAGTAAGAAAATACTCTCTACTTCCACAGGCAGGAAAAAAACTTAACCTTTAGTTCTGATATTTACCTACAAAATTCACAATATGCCAAGAATAAAAGCATCATATTAAAAACATTAATCATTCAGTGGGTTCCCCGGGTGGGTTCAAAATCATAAGAAGCTTTATGAATGCAAATGTTTCTCATACAAAGGCAGAGAAATGAAAGTCTAAAATATGACGTGTACCTGCCGCAGAGCTGCATTAGCATTTTGTTGTTGGTTCTTCCCGGACCACTGAACTGCATCCATCAAAACATCCCACAGAATTCTCACAACTTCTATATCTGGTAATTTAGCATCTTTAACGTGTTGCTTCACAGTTTCTATGACTTCAGATATATCAGTTTCCTCTGCTATCAGAGTCGTCAGAGCAGACTTCATCGCTTTCAACTTCACCTCAAATATCTTCTTCTCATTGTACTCAACCAAGGAAACAAGACCTACCTTGCTGAAGCATAAAATAATTCAGACAATAATTTAACTTACACATGGGAGTATAAAGTCTACTAATGAACTTACAATAAAAAACTTCCAAAACAACCAGTTAACAATAAACAATCTAAGTCCAACATGTGTCCGACGTGGACATGTGTTGGACATGTATCTAGATGTGTCCAACACACCAAACTCCATTCTAAATGTTTTGTAGTTAAATTTAATTACTTTTATCGGACATGTTTTGCACACGAGGCACACACCTTTTTCTTTTAGAAGAAGAACTTATATGTTTTTGCAGACACGAGGCACACACCTTTTTCTTTGAGAAGAAGAACTTATTTCTTCTATTCCACATGTTTTTGTTGGTCAACGGATAATACAAATGAGTAATACGTTGCATTGCGTAGTGTAACGTGCTATGTTAACTTTGTAGCTACATTATCTCTCTTTTCTACCATTTTTTGTATTTCTTGTAGGAATACACTTTTACCAAAGATAAAATAGTATAATTCATATGACCATAATCATATATGTCAAATACTAATATATATATAGCAATTGTGGTATCCTGGCAGAGTCTGTGTCCTGCTTTTTTTGTAATTTTCACTATGTCTGTGTCGCATTGTATATATATATATATAGCAATTGTAGTATTCTGGTTGAGTCAGTGTCCTTTTTTGTCATTTTTTGTATTGCGATGTATGTGTCACATTGAATGCATGCTATCAGTCCTTAAGTGAGTTTTACACAGTTACAAGTAGCACTCCATTACAATTAAACATTTCATAAAGTTGTGTCGCATTGTATACATGCTATGAGTCCTCCTTAAGTGAGTCTTAGACAATTACAAGTAGCACTCAATTACATTTCAACATTTCATGAAGTTAAAACTTGATGCCAACAAGTATTCCATGACATAATTATGCATTTGCTTTGCAAATATTTTGTCTCAAGTGGAGGCAAAAGTTTAGAAAATTGTGGCTTTCGGATGATGGTAAAAATACTAGGTAGCAGTAGCTCATGAGAGGATGAACCATTTATCTTCCTTACTCTAGGAGGGCTCTTGGGTTCTTGGGAGGAGAATGTGAAGGAGATGGTGATTTTTTATCAACAATTGTTCCTTGAATTAGTGTATTTGATTTGCGGGCCCTTATTCATTGGAGTGAATAAGGCTTCTAGTAAGAGGTTTTTCGAAAGAGATTGCAGTTGCGCTGAAATCTTAAGAGGGCAGAATGGAATGAAATCTTGTGAGGGGTAGATAGAAATGAAGTCTTGTCTTCATCATGGCATCAAGACAATGTTTATTTCTCTTATCGATTAGAAGAAAGAAGTGATGGAGCTCAAGGATTTCTGACATTATTTTTGTGGTTGCATCTATCATGACATTTGGTTGACGAAGGCGATGGCTAATTTCATTTTGGAAAACTCAAAATGGGTTTATGGGAAGCAAACAGATTTAAGATGGCCTCCTTATTACTAATGAAGTAATGAGAATGGGATGCGAGGATAGGGTGTGTTCAAGGATGTTTGCGTAAGCTCGACATTGAGAAGTCTAATCATCATATGAATCGGGGTTTCCTGAAGTCCTTGTTGCTAAAGATGGGCTTTGGCGAGGGGTGGATTGGTTGGGCATAGTTATTAGAAGCTCTATGTGTGCCGGAACACAAAGGTCTCTTGGACCCTAGGCACAAAGTAGAAGGTGAGGCGCGAGCCTGATTTAATTAATAATTGAAATTTAGTTCGTAGTTTCACTTCTTGAGTGTAGATTTGCAATAAATAATATTATCAACAATTCTCACTTTGTTTTATACGTTATGCACCTTAATTAAGTCAAGCTCGCGCCTCACCTTCTACTTTGTGCCTAGGGTCCAAGAGACCTTTGTGTTCCGGCACGCATAGAGCTTCTAATGTTGCATATATCTAACCCTCACTAGACCCTACAACGATGGGAACCTTTATGCAATTTGTTGCCCTTTTTAATGCTGCCCCACACTCCAAGCCTCTGACTCTTCTATGTGTCTATGGTTCCCAACTCCAGCTCCCGTCCCCTGTCCAATGCAACTAAGGATTAGTTTATCCAAATTCTTCAAGCATTTTATTATCGTGCGGCGGGGAAGGATTGCTTGGAGTGGGTTGAGGGCACCATAAGGATCTTTCAGTGAAGTCCCTTTTTGCTTCGGGTTGGATGTGCAGACGACGATTGTGCTCTCGTGGAAGGACATCTACTTTTCAACATCATATTTAAATCAATCACATCAATACTTTTCTATTTTTTTAACACATTATTAATAAATATTCTCTTTTTCAATACTATTTAAATTTTCCAAAACTAAATCAAACAATTTCTCATTATTTTCAAAAATTATTCTAAAAAGGTTTTGGAAATTATTTTCAAAAACTAAACTAAACCGCACATGAAAATTTATGAAGCAAATCTATATAGCAATCATGTAAAAAACTAAAAATCTGTTCTCATAAAATGTTTAATTAATTCTAGCAACCAACTCCAGAAGATTTAAGGTACATCTTTACCCGATTAGCCATCTATTAGCAGAAAAGATCAATCCACATTTTCGTGACATTTCAAAATGGACCCAATAAAAAGTTAAAAAACATTTAATTACTGTACACCTTAAGATAATTTTATGACTAGGAAAGTTATTAACAGACATCATCAAACAAAACGATAGATCACGACTCTCAAACACTGCAGAGAAACATTCTAATAGAATCGATGTACGAAATTTAAAAATAGACTAACCAAAAACACAATTATAATGTTTTATGTGTTCTCTATTATGAAATAAATCAGGAGTTGGATCAGTTGACAACTGATCACACAGTTGGATCAGACTGAGCATTGAACATAGATTCCTTTTATCCTTGCCGTAAATGGAAAAAGGACCGGTTAATCAATCAGAACAAGAACTGAATCATCCCACCTTTCTCTAGAATTATTTGAGACAGAAAATAGGAAAGATGGTGCAACATAACAAGGGTAAGACTCGCCCAATACAACCTATTGATGCTAATTTGAGTCCCAAAGTAGCCTCTCTGTAAAATACAGATTTGAGGAGGTGGCTCATTTTCAATGCTACAAAAACCCGGCAGAAGCTTTATGCACCTTTTTCTAGAAGGAAGAAGAACATCATTTCCTTGAATATGGACTGGCCACATAGCAATCCTTCCTATTGTTAGTAAACTTGACCTATAGATATGAAAAGGTCAAAATCTGCTTTATTTCTAAACGGTAGGGTGTTATGGGTTTCGCTTCAGAACACAGCACTCGATTTGACAATTAACATTATAAAATGAGATTATTCCAAAAGAGAAGCCGATTTTTGTATTTTATGCAGAAAAGGAGGGAGGAAAGGAGGTAATGCCAATTAAAGAAATCAATATAACAATAAGATCCAACTGTCTTCAGAACATTTACACTTCCATATATTAGGATAAAAAAAGAACACGAAAAGATACACCAAACAACCAATACCAAACCCTTCTCTAGGAATACAAAAGGGAGAGAGTGCAAGAGGAAAGCTTCTTACGATAAATCATGTGTAATAGACAAATATGATAATTTGTTGTGGGTGGGGGGGTGGGGTGGGGGGGTGTATGTGTGTGTTGGGGGGGAGGGGGGAGGTAACAACACCCAATAATGATCATTATACTATATTTCAACCTATTTTGAGAAGTGGGTTTTTTGCACTCTCGTCAAAAATCGTCACCTAAAATGCAGCAATTAGTTAAACTAACTCCGATATTAATGGCAAATTCAACAAAGACGGATATTTTCCATTTCTATGGACACAGTTAATATTGCAATTTTGAGATTTACGCACGCTTCCAAATATGGTGTGCATTTTTCTACGAGTCCTTAATCACTCAATAAACCAACCACGTTCCCCAATCTTAATAAAAAAAAATCAGAAAAACAGTGGGCGGAAATTTTTTATATTTCAATATTAAACCGCAATTAAAAGACCTCCAATTCGATATACATATATTTGATTTTTGAACTCAAAAATCAAAACAAAAATTTCTTGAATTCAACAAATATCAAGATCACAATATAATCGCAAATTCAACAAAAAGCTAAGACCACATTATATATGTTAAAAAAAAAAAAAACTATTTTGCTAAATTCATTATATTTTATTTTGAATTCGATAAGCGCTAACGTTCAACAATAAGGAAAATATTAGTTTTGTTAAAATATGTTTTGTTTCATTGAGCATTCAACAACAAAGTCTATTATTTTTGTTAAAATCTGTTTCACTGGATTCAACAACAAACAAACTTTAGCGTACATAATCTAATTATAAATAAAAAAAAATAAAAAAAAAAGGAATTATGAGAAGAATTGAATTAAAATTACAATAAAAAATTGTGATTCTTTCCATCCATAGCTAACAATGAATTCAAAATCACATTTAAAATCCTCTAGAAAAGATTCACATCCAGCTTTTTCGTGGGCAGATCTGTCTATAAAAAAAACAATTAATTTCAAATTAGGGACTACATTGAAAGTTGAATTTGGCATTGATGTTTAAAAATGGGAAAAGCTTTGTGTTAGGTTCGAAAACAGATTGGGGTCAAAATAAGATATTTTAATGATTTGCCATTTTTGGCTAAGTAGACAAAGATTAGAGATGTCAATGGTCTAGGTTCAGCTCAGTTTCATACAAAACCAAAACCACTCAACATATATAAAACCAAAACCAAAACCGCCGGTTTTTTTTAAATGGTTTTAAAACCGGACCATTTAATTAAGCAAAAGCAAAACCAAAACCAAAACCACGAAACCGTCTAAGATTTTTAAATTTTATAAAAAACCAAAACCATAGACCATTTTTTTTTTATATACGAACAAAAACATAACTAAAATATAAAACATAAATCCCAAAAACAAAAACTAAACCACAAAACTATCAATTGTAAACAATCCTGACGATAAATAGAATACAACAATAAAATCATAGATAATAGTCACAAATAATACAAACTGTCTACAAATAAACTCTAGCAGCCGCTATAAGCATATATATATACTAGGGTTAAAGTGTAAAAGCGTTAAAAGTGTAAATAAATAAAAAAATAAGGCTTAAATTGTAAATACTAAATTAAAAAAATAATATATATATGTTACAAGGTTTGGCTCTCGGTTCAATCATGTGGTTCGGTTACGTGGTTACTATCCCAAAAACCAAAACCGCTTCGGTTGCTAAATTTAAAACCAAAACCATTTAGTAGGTTTCAACCGCACCATTCGGTTCAGTTTCTCTCAGTTACCGGTTCGTTTTTTTGGCCATGCCTAACAAAGATGATGATGAATCCATAGTATAATAATTATATTAGTTAGTGTCATATAGACAAATTTCTCTCTATCTGTTTGCCAATATTCATATTCAAACAAGATCAAAAGGTTTCAGCAGTATAAGTAATTAACGTTTAAAGCACAAGGACATGACATTGAAATGTAATGAACATTCAAAATTAGCTCAATATGCAATGGTATTATTCCCTTCAGAAGGAAATGCTTACGTGAAATGCTCAGAGAAAGCTTCAGGTGACCGCTTTGCAGATGGGAAAAAGTCAAGAAGATTGTCCTCCATTTTACCCCTCTTGAGAATAGAAATCAAATCATCGAGGCTATTATCAATTAGATATTCAATAAAGAAATCTGTGATAAATGACAGAACTAGCCCTTTGGCAACAAGGTTATCCTTAAGCAGTGGCTGGAACACAGTCTCTGGAGGAAGACCCGACAGTTTCTGGGAAAAGGCAAGTGCTGTGAAAATTGCCAGCTTCTTCCTTTCATTGTCCTCAAAAAGCTCCAATGACTGCAAGAATCTTCGCATAACATTTTCCAGACTTTTTATAAGAAAGGGCTTACGCCGCAAGATCTTTTGTATGTAGATCACAGATGGCAAAATAGCTTCACGCTTAGGCTCACAATCTATTATAGAGTAAGGATGGCGCTCCCCCTCATCAGGTTTAAACGTGCCAGGTTGTGTGAGGCCTCCCGTGAAAACAACCTGCAATGATACAGTAATAACTGATAAGATCACACCACTAACAAAGAATCGTAAGCATCCACCATAAGGAGAAGATGATAAAGAAGATAAAGGATATAATAATTGTCAACGAATGATATGTAACACCAATTCTCTGTCCATGGTTATGAAAAATAGTATATACCCACACCAACAAATAGCACTACTGAAATACTACTTGACTCAGCTCCAGCCTCCAAGGCTAGGAAACATGGACGGTTGGCTATGGATACAAGAATGGAATCCATCACCTGAACTATTTATTGCTAGATTACAGAGGCCACCATATCAATCAATTGTTTGAATTGACCATCGTTTTTAACATCTATTCCTACCATTTTTTTAAAATATCATGCACTCTCACCTGTATGAATAGCAATCATATATGAGAGTTTATTTGCACATCTTGGATCTCCCTCTACATAGACACACACACACACACACACACACACACCCCCCTGTATATCTATGCACCACATATAATATAATAATACATAAATTTGTATATCTATATTCATAAACAGAATCCTTATTGCACACACAACCACACCCAAACTCGTTAACATTTTTAGAAATGTCAAATCCAAGAATCCACATCCCCTAATCTCAAATCCCCGCAGCCCAATATGTGCTTCCTAGCGTATAAATCAAAGAAGTAATGCCAACAGATGTATGTGTCGGTACGTAGATGTGGGTGCACACATGTGCACATGATTATACAATTACACAATCATCTTAGATTTTTAAACAGAAACTGCATTAAAATATATTCACTTTGCACGACTACATCTATTATATAAAATAATTCGCACTACATTTTTGCCTACATATTTAAGGGAAAATTTTAGGAAAAAAATGTGTTGCGTCCCTCCATCGTTTCCATTTTTCAGAACTTTCCTCTCTCTCAAGCCATAACTATTTTTCAATGGAGAAGTATCTAAGCTCTCTATTTCATTCTTATTTATTTTTCAAGCCCTTTGCTTAATTCAAAACATTCTAAATTCCATCACCCCATTTTTTCCTTCTTATTTTTCAACTTTTTTTGATTTTGTGATCTATATAATAAGATAGGAAAGAGTATACTTCCAAAAAATATTTTCAATATATAGTATAAACCATTAGATTTAAAAAAAGGAAAGCTCACTATATATTTTCAGAAGATATATCTTCAAAACATATTTTTAAGAGACATTTTCAAAACAGATGGACCTCATCCACTTATCTCTTATTTATTTTTAAAGCCCTTTTTTTTTTTTTTTTTTACTTTTTAATACAAAACAACTCAAATTCCATCATCCCATATCTTTTTTCCTTCTTAATTTTCCCTTTTTTTTTTAATTAGCTATTAGACTTAAAAATAAATGGAAAAAAAGTAAAACTAAATTTGAGGAAAAACTTAGAAACCCACCCAAACAAAAATAAAATGGGCTTCCTCCTTCTCTCTCTCTTTATCTTCATCTTTATCAAACAAATATCAAATCCCACCCCATCTCTCTAATTTATTTTTTACGCCTTTTTGTCTTTCCTATTTTTCTATTTTCTTATTCTTTAAAATAAAAATATTTTAGAGAAAGCATTGAATTATCCTTGAAATGCGTCACTTATAATTTTTTATTCCTATTTTTTTCTTTTTTATTTTTCAGTCTTTAAGTTGATATATACTGATTATTTAGCTTTTCAATTAATATCAAATAAATATTAAATTCATATCATCAATATCAAAAAGGACTAATTGAACAGGACTAAAAAATTGACCTAAAATATGGGGAAAAGTAAAGGATTATGCAAAAAAGTTAAAAGATTATGCATAGTGATTTTTTCTTTTTAAGTAGCGAAGTAGGTTATTATAATAGAATATAAAAGAGTATAGATTCAAACCATATTCTCAAAAAATATTTTTGTACACAATAATATGTTGAATATACAATTGCTCTTTTTGTTTCAGTGCCTATTAAAGTTAGTTTGTTTACTTTTTCAAATTATGGTTACCCTTTTAGTCTGTGCCATCACGCACGGGTAAAACAGATCGGGATATATTTTCCAAAGATATTTTCAAGACATATTTTCAAAGTATAAAAGAGATAGAGCAAGGCTTGCTAATGTTATAAACCACATTGATCGAATGCAAGAATTGAAGAAGTTAATCTTCTTATATAAAGCAATTGCAAGCTAATGTGTGAACTCATAGAATCACATGCACAACGGCATAGGCACGTTATTGTACCTCTCAACTTGGATATTGTCATTTAGTTCAACTTTGCTAACCAGATCAGTAAATTAGTTGTTCGATTCAATGGTTTAGCAGGTTCAATAGCTGGATTTTTTTTGTTTTAAAGAAATTGAATGATTTTTGGTGTAGTCTAGTTGGTCGATTGTTCTACCTGATGACTCGGCCAGTCCAGTCCGATTTTCAAATTGCTGCAAAATATTAACTTATGATTTTCTTAAAATTAGGGTTGTTACTTGCCTTTAAGAACGAGTTATACGTTATATTTTCAAGACATATTTTTTAATATATTTAAATAAATATTTAAAAAATATAAAAGAGATAAGAGTAAGTCTTGCAAATGTTAATATGTAGACTGTAAGCCTTACCTCACATGGTTTTTGATGATCTGACTAAGCTAACCACCTAGTAAAAGTGTACTAACAAAACCTCGGACCGGTAGGGCCAAGAGGTTACTATACTCAAGTGTAGTCACGCAGGATGGGGCTGGAAATTGGAGAGATGCAAAGAAGAAATAGCGATGCGGCATCAAATGCATTGGGATGGTGAGGCACCGTGCCTGCGGCATCATCTCCGGCAACAACACTAGCATGCAGTGTCAAGGGAGCTCCAGCCTGGCACCAGTGATGTCCCCGCGGGCAACAACGCTGGCGTATGGAAACAGCAGACGAACCGGCGATGTCGCCAACAGAGCCAACAGGCAGCAATGCCAGTGGAGGCATTGGGAAGCTCCGATACAGGCTAAGTTGCCAAAAGCGCCAGCGCGCAATGTCGTGAAGCTCTGCTGCTGGTGCCAACACTGGGAACTTTCGACACCGGCACTGTCGCAGACAACCCAACGGTGGTATCGCCAGTGCTATGGACACATCAACGCAGGTGACGGCAATGGCGACGCAGGCTTCGCTTCAGCGCCAAGGCAGTTGTTGTGTAGCTGAGGCGCTGTATCTAAGATGGCACAACGCTGGTACTGTCCTTATGATTATTTATTTTTCTTTAATTAAGGCATTGACTAAAAGAATTACCTTTTTGTCAACTTCATAATTTGTTACCTTCCACATAAAAATTTATTTATTATTAAAATAGTATTAAAGCGTGACTAAAGGCACAGCCACACAGGTAATACTAGTAATATAATAATAACGAAAAACATGAAAGACCCAATGTTAAGAATACAATTGCAAGTGCTGAGATATTGATATGATAACGTGGCAAACTAAGATAGAATTCAAATAGTTTCCCCAAGATAGAAGCCACTTGAATGTATGACAAACAATTCAACAGTTCAATATAAACCTCATTCAGCACCTTATTTTATAATGTTTTACATATTGACGACATATGGAAGATTGAGAATAAAATAATTAAGCTCAGAATGGAAGATAGAATAATGTGTGCAAATAATTCTAACATTTGAGGGAAAAAGAAAAAGAAAACAAGCCATCATGCTGAATACTTCATTCGCATGAAATTAATCAGGAGAAGAAGGATACATGCCTCAAAAAAAGTGTCACCATATCTTGAGAAGTTGAGGTCGGATGATTCAATGCTCTTTGCAACAAGTTCCTGCAAATAGCATCATTTTACTGTTAATCACCGAATACAATTATCCCGCCCCACAAAAGGGAAAAAAATATACAACAAGAGAGACACAATATGTTTGTTGAATAATATTAATAAAAATACCAGATCACCAGCATTATCCAGATAAAGTTGGACCACTGCATCTGAAAAAGCTGCAGGGTCCAGCGGCGCTGCAATATTCCTTTTGCGGGTCTTAATCCGCGTACCACTGTAAGCCAAAAAATCAAAAGCTAAGCAGAATAAACTTCACCAATAAATGAAATCAACAATACTTCGTCATATTATTATACTTCCCCATCCCCCAGCATCCAGAGCCTGTCCATTCCTCACAAAAGTAAACACATGCAGATACACATTCAATTAATTACCGTCTACAAGTCACCCATGCAATGCACGGGATAATATAGACAATAATATTATAATAAAAAATTTGTTAAGATATTTTGAATTGTAAAACAACAATCAAATCAGAAGTGAAAAATAGAAATGGCAGAAGTTGAAATATCGTTTATGAAGCCAACTGAGCCACTACGTACACATAAAATTAATTAAATATTCGAGAAAATTAGGATTGGAGCAGGGTAGTGTTTTGAACCACTATTACATTTCTTTATATTATCATAAAGTAGCATATAACGCTATTACTAGCAATAAGATGTGTAGCTCATCTAGTCTAATAAAGACTGAAAGTCTCTAGATTGGTCCACATCTCCTAGATCTAACAGTTCACAACAAAAGCCAATTAAAATTATAAGACAGCCATTGCATCATCTTATTTTTGTATTCAAACCAGTGTTGCAAAAGGCGGGGGCGTTGGGTGGGGTGTTTTGGCCTATTTGGGGCCGAGCATAAGCCCCGTGATACATGAATCTTTAATATTTTAAAAATATTATATATAATTCAAAAATATCAAAAAAACAATTAAAACGATATATTATAGATAACATTATAATTATTATTTAGTAAGTTATAACTTATAACTAAATAAAATATAAATATAACTTATAGATAACATTATAATTATTATTTAGTAAGTTATAACTTCTAACTTATAATCTATATAATAAATCAAGACTGTTTTTGCTGACAAGGACAATTCGACGGTCCGGATCGAATCTCACGGGATGGATGGCTAGGATTGCCGCGGAATATACAAATAACCACCATATTAATAAAATGTACATAGAGGATAGCTAAAGTGGTATTTGTGATGGATTATATCCCAACTGGCCCGGGTTCGATCCTTCCTCCCTATTCTTTTATGTTTTTTTGCTCCTAACCACTACCATTCAGGCTTTTTTTGCTCCTAACCACTATCATTTCCAGCCTTAATCAACTCCACGTTCAATCCTTCACCTCCCACCTTCGATGCTACACCTCCCACCTTCAATCAACAACCCACCCACATTTTGCCGTTCATTCCCACGTTTGCCAATCATCATCTCTCTCTTTTTCATCAAAATTTGATCGCCGGCCATCTGAATCCCCAAAGCACCTCCCACCTATTCTACGATCCTCTCTCTCTTCTCCACCTCTCGCCGATCAATCCAACCTCCCACGATCGCCGTTCACACATTCGTCTCCCTCTGCCAATGAAGCTTGGATTAGTTTTAACCCCTCTCATCTTCACCCTAATTAATCGATTCTCTCTCTCTTCTACACCGCCCATTCGATTTGGGAAATTCACCATCTCACTTTGCCCCCACGTTCGCCGATCCACCTCCCCTTCACAAGTTCATCAATTTCTCCAAATTCCCACGATCCCACCTTTATCACCATTCCATCTCCTCCCACCTCTATGGTCGTACCCACCTCCCTCCACCTCCCACGTTCATCTATCCATTTCACTCCATTTCTCTAGGTAGGCTTGAGTCTCTCTCTCTATATATAATGCACATCTTCCATCCAATCACCGTCGCCAACAACCACGATACTTGATCTGTCACCGCCACCCACCACCGTCACTCGCTTGGCCAAATGTGGGGTCAATCCCTTTTCCTCTCGCTCCATTTCCCCACCTCTCCAAGGACCTACTGCCGATCACCACTTTCGATGTTGTCGCCACATCTTCGATGCAACGTCACTCGCTGCCGGTAGGTACGTCTTTCTATCTCTGCTAAAACCGTTTTGCTTTTTTCCTACGGAAGTACTCTCGGATTTGCTCCTAGAAATTATTGAGGAAATAGTTCTCTGTTTTCTCTCTTTTCCACCCCTAATATGGTTCTTTTGTTCAGATCCCCCTTATCTGATCCATTGATCTATGTGTGTTGACAGCCAGTACCTCCATCACCATCTTACCCTCGCCATTGTTCTCTCTTTATCGATCGATCGCTGCCTCGATCAGGTACATTTTCTTATTTCATTCTTGATCTCAAATTCATCCGTTTATCTCCAATTTTCTAATCAAAATTGAAGGATTCCAGTGAGTTAGGGCTCATAAATTTCGGGAATTTGAAGTATGTTCCGTCTTTATCATTGTATTGATTGTTTAATTGAACTTCATAATTAGGGTACGTTTGGTTGAAGGGATTTGTTATCAATATTTTGATGTCACGTTCTTGATTTTGAATTTTGATTGCCTTGAAGGCCACATGAAGTGACCTAATTTTGTGGTTTCAAAACGACAAAATCAATTGATTGTGTTTTAGATTCCACGACGGCTAACACTGGATTGTGGATTGATGTTTGTATACGAAACATACGCCCGAGTTGTCTTCTGCTGTTTGTGTTCCGTCTTTATCATTGTATTGATTGTTTAATTGAACTTCATAATTAGGGTACGTTTGGTTGAAGGGATTTGTTATCAATATTTTGATGTCACGTTCTTGATTTTGAATTTTGATTGCCTTGAAGGCCACATGAAGTGACCTAATTTTGTGGTTTCAAAACGACAAAATCAATTGATTGTGTTTTAGATTCCACGACGGCTAACACTGGATTGTGGATTGATGTTTGTATACGAAACATACGCCCGAGTTGTCTTCTGCTGTTTGTGTTAGATTATTCTTTTTAAAATGCGAATGTATCATTTCGATGGTGTTTGGTTAGTGTTTCTGTCTAATCAAATACTTGGGAGTAGAAATTGAAAACTGAAAAAAAAAATGATTATTGATTTCTATGTTCCTAGATTTTAGAACAGTTTGACCGATCAAAATAGAAATAATTTTTATTCTAGAACATCAAGAAAAAACAAATAGAAAGTGACCTGCAGCGTTTTAGGTGACGATTGTAGTGTGTTTATAGGTGGTGTTTATTTAGTAGTGTTGTTATTTTTTTAAAATATGTTTCTGCGCTTATATATCTTTTGGGAACACAAACAGTGGGTGTGTTTGTACAGTTTTTTTGGGGCTGATGGGGGTTTTCTGCTAGAGGTTGTGTGGCTGCAGATTTGGTTGACAATTTGCTGTCGTTTGGTTTCATGTTTTGTAATAAAATTTCTATGGGTTGGCTTTCTTTTCTGATAACTCTTGTTTTTTCCATGATATAAGCACAGTTGGAATGAGGAGTGATCTCAAATAACAGATTTTGCACTCCTATTTATGAGATGGTAATGATATAAGCAAAGTTGGAATGAGGAGTGATCTCAAATAACAGATTTTGCACTCCTACTTATGAGATGGTAATGGCTGCCAGAGATACATTAATGTTATTTCTTATTCTTATGTATATTTTTTACATTTTTTAGGTGTACTTTTTCATTTGCAATGTTGTGTAAATGGACTCTTCATGGTTTTCATTCATTGCTTTAGATTGTTTTCAATTTTTACATCTCTTTTTGTCCACTGAAATTTGCTATTTGGATCTTCATTCCTAGAAAAATATTGCTGTTTATGATGGCCAAGCTTTATGGGTTGCAGAGGGGTTGAAACTCAAGTGATTCAATTTCGTTTTTAGGTATGTCGATTCAATTTTGTTCTTGCTATATATAATGTGAAATAGCTGTTTTTGTTTTGTTCCCAATTTCATGTTTCTTTGAATACACATAGAAATTACTTTCTTATTAATTCAACAATTTCTTTGATCAAGTGTTCAGGTTTTATTTTTTTATTTTTTTTTAAACAATGGACAACATCACCGTTTATGGAAATGTAAATTTTTCAAATCAACTACATCGCTACTTTTGCCTCTTTTATGTAACGGAAATTCATATTTATATTGTTTGATTTTCGATTCCCAGGTAAATGGAAATTTGGAAGAAACGATAAGACATACAATTTTTTTTTTTTGTGTTTATATTAATCCAATATAATATAGATTGCTTATATTTTTTGTAACTCATTAAAAATAAGTACGATTTCTTCAGGAAAGAAACGTGGGGATTGTGGAGCTTACTCATTGGCAGACTCATGTCCGTGTATATCTTCAAACATTTATTAATGTGGTCAGGAGAATTTATGGAAGACGGATTAAGTATTTAGTTACTAAAAACAATATGAATGTTATGTCAGTGTAATTAATTTTATTTAATTTTTTTATAGACTTAATTTTGATGTGATGATTAAATTGACTTTAGTATTGTATATTAAGATTTCTTTGGTGTGCCATCTTTAAAGCAATTCAAGAATGTAGTCATTTACGAGTTATATTATAAATAAAAAATCAAGTAATTATGTGTATCAACGTTAATTATGTGTGTGTTAAATTTATAATACAAAATTAAAATTAGACGCCAACGAGTTGCATTGGTGCCTTAAGGCACGGGGTATTGCTAGTAAATAAATAAAATAGAAAAATCAGAAGAACCTAACCATTCTTCTTACCCTCACTTACTATATTATATTAAAACGAAATATCAAAAAACTAAAGGGTCAAATGTATAATTTAGTCTTAAAAAACTAAGGGATCAAATGTATAATTAGGAATTATTAAACCTAGATCTGACTAATTGATCAATATAGATGACCCAGCTCGTAGTTTTTGCTTCTTTGCAACCTCAGTCAAGAACGATCGGCCGAGAACGACGCTACAACTTCGGCCACCATCATTGACTTCTCCGTTGAGTAGCTACGTAACCGTACCAACTTCCTCTATTTCTCTCTCTCTCTCTCTGTGATTTACTTTGTCTCGTCTCATTTTTCCTATTTTTCCATTGTAAAACCCGAGGCTAACACCCTGGGCATACGCCCTAGGCATCGTTGGTCGACGTTGGGTGACAACCACTAGGTTTTGCAACACCCCCCCCCCCCCCCCCCCACCAAAATCCCCAAGGGAGATTTCCTTATGCCCTGCCAAGGCCCATGACAACATTGATTCAAACAAATCAAATACCGTGTTCCTCAAAACCATTATGTCAACCAAAGTCAAATAATTTTCAAACTACTAAATTGCTTAAATTAATATATTGTTTCAAACAATCGTTAAACAATATTATCTTACTTAAATGGAGAATTTGTTAAATTAACTCTCAAATTAAAATTTCTGTTGCGATCATATTCGGAGGAGCACTTTGGCACGAGAACTTGCTAGGGCAGGAAGGTCTTACTACAAAGAAAATGTCATAGGTTAAGAATGTAATGCATGACGTGTGGATAAAAAATAGACCTAAATAAAAGAAACATTCAATCAATTACTCTTTTGTATCTCAATACTCAAAGATGGCTATCCAATACAAGATATGTTTCTCCCCCATGAACCCTAAATGGTAAATCATTGAGCCCCCTAGTTAAAGCAATCAATCATTTAACAAATTTATGCCTATAGGGAATCCAAGTTAAATATTATTGATCCTAAAGGAACGCAAAAATAATCAAATAAAATCTAATCTGGTTCTTCTATCCCCTCCTCCTATTTTACTCCATAGGTACTCTCCAACACCTTTCCATTCCCTACCATTTCTCTGCAGTTGAGATTAACTCAACTCTGGCAACTTAAGAGTAAGGCAAGGCACCAAACAACGAAATATAAAAGGAAAAAGAAAAAAATCGAGTCAGTTGAAGAGCATCAAAACAATCATTCAATCCAAAGAAGATGCATTGAGCCCCCTAGTTAAAGCAATCAATCATTTAACAAATTTATGCCTATAGGGAATCCAAGTTAAATATTATTGATCCTAAAGGAACGCAAAAATAATCAAATAAAATCTAATCTGGTTCTTCTATCCCCTCCTCCTATTTTACTCCATAGGTACTCTCCAACACCTTTCCATTCCCTACCATTTCTCTGCAGTTGAGATTAACTCAACTCTGGCAACTTAAGAGTAAGGCAAGGCACCAAACAACGAAATATAAAAGGAAAAAGAAAAAAATCGAGTCAGTTGAAGAGCATCAAAACAATCATTCAATCCAAAGAAGATGCATTGAAATCCTAAAGAGACATAGGTCCTCAATCTTCAAGAAGATGCTCGACAAAAATAATGTTTTGCTGAAGTGATTGAAGGACATAGTGCAACAAAGTAGAAATAACAGCTCCATAACCAAGAAAACAAGCATAACATGAGGCTTCAAAAGACTCATTTAGGTAGCATCTCCTCCATATTGAAAATTGAATTAACATAAAAATCAATAGAATGTCAACTAAATAAGCATTTTGTTTAGTGTACAAATGAAGGGAAATTCTCTGGTTAATGCAGGTATGCATTCAGAGTATGGAGACTGGTCAAATTTTCGTAACTTATCCAAAGTAGACTTTTCACTTCTCAAGAGGGAAGTAGACTTTTGATCTCACAATAAATTTGCAAATTCCCACAAGCAAAATTCCCATGTGGATAAGGAAGGAGCAAATTCACCAAATAAGGCACACGTCTAATAGTGTAAACAAGAGTCGAGGGGAAGAGAAGTCTCAGAATGGGCATATGAATTATTGCACCTAGAGTTTGAAATTGGTAACAACGGTTCAGGAGATGACTGCTCATTGATAGCTAGAAAGAGGGAACCGAGTGGTTCAATGGGAATCTCAACAATTTCTTTCACTCATTTTCCACTTTCAGATGATCACGTTTAGCTTCGTACCATCATTCTCAACGTCGGCTAAGGTGTGTGATAAAGGCTCAAGAACAACGAAAGCAGAATCAAACGCATCCAAACAAGTTCTTACTATCAATTTAAGATTCAGCTCATATTTTCAAATTCGAAAAAAAAATGACCAAACTGAATCCAAACAAGTCTAATTGCGGTACTTCGGCCTGGATAACAACATGCATCTACAGACTCAAATTCAACATCACTAGTTGTATATTCAGAGTCAGTATATTCTTTTTTTGGGTAAAAGTTTGCCTTTTAACATGAGTACTCTTTGGAAACTTGACAACTTCGGAGAGGATGACCAACATTGGTGAGGCTTCCCAGGCTTGATATATTGATACTTCTTTTTCAATCTCCAAGGCCCATTGATGAGCCTCATCAAGAGATGAAATTAACTGCCAAACAACCTCAAAGTCAGCCACATATTCAGTGGCACACAACAATAGTTGAAGATTGTTCAATTGACTCGTTAACTCTCCTATAAGAAGTGCGGGAAAATGTTTCAATTTCCAGAAAATCTCAGCCGACAAAGTAATGGGTTTGAAGGGAACCAGGTCAAGCAGTCAAGGAATAGCCCGCCTATAGTCTTCTTCTTCAGGGACAGGTCTACAGAAACTGAACCTTAGCCTACCATTATGCCAAGTCATTCTAGCACAAAGCAGCTACGAGAGACAACGGGTTTTTCCCACTTCAACTAGCAAAGGTGACGACTTCAGCTTTGTAAGTCTTAGAAACAAGCAATCTCCCTCCCCCCCCCCCCTCCCCTCTCTCGGAATAATGTGTTTTGCATTATTTTATTTTATTTTCTGGGGGGCGGAGGAGAGGGGGCCTTCAACAGCCACAAGGGATTGTGTCGAGTATGAGCGATCCCATCAAATATTTTTATGTTACTAAAGTTCTCTCCGGAGACGACAAATTTTGGATTTAGATGGTGACAATAAGGTTAGTAGTTACAGAAATGGGGATGATCAGTAAAAGCTGGTGGAATTATAGTCGAATCAAAAAGAAGCTTTGAATACCACTTGATGCAGTCCTAGTGGAAAAAAAAAGAACTAATAAGAAAAGAAAAATAATCAAATAATACCTATTTGATTCCCCTCCTTGTATGGTACCCCATGGCAACCATCCAACACCTTTCTGTTAAGACTTGAGATTAATCCAATCCAGATTCAACCATTCTTAATTCACCCACCTTTTCCATTCCCCCTCCCAACTCTTCCCTCTATTAACACTTGGGTCAAACTGCCAATATTTTTTATTATTATTATTATTATTATTATTATCATCATCATCATCATCATCATCTCACCTCATTCTTCTTACCACTTGCCAAGGCAGAGACTCTATCTATCCCCCCCCCCCCCTTATTGTATGGGGCCTGGGAGGTGGTAGAATTTGAGGCGGACTCAGGCAGACAGGCCGTACAGGTATGGGTAGCACATCCAAGAGCAACTAACACTATCGTGTTCCACACCAAATAAACACAATAACACCGTTTTCACATACCATTCCACACCCGCACGACCAGGGGCGGAGCTGCTTGAAGGCTAGGGTCAGCACGAGCCCACCCTGAAGTTTTATAAAATCTTACATAGCACCCTTTAGTTTAAAATTATTTCAACTGTGCCTTGTTAATCGATCTTTTGATCCCAAACTACCCTTTTTTGTGCTTCCATCCTTAAGTATTTATACTTCAAAACCTAATTTTATTTTATCAAAAACAATTAAAACTTAAAATGGCATTGTTATCTTAAAAAATAAATTTGTTGGCCTTTAAGTATATTACATAGACAGTAAAAGTATCTTTCTCTAAGAATGGACTCAATTGCATACAGGGCATTTTCTTTTTTCTAATTGAATTTTTAGTAGGATAAATTGAATTGATAACCTCTGTTATTTAGAATATTTACAGGAAAACTCTCTATCATTTAAGAAATATAACTACATATTGAAAATTCAATGACACTCCAAAAGTATACCGAAGTTCTGACAAATTAATAATTTTAAATTTTACAAGGCTAGTTTTTAAAAATGATAAAAAAACTAAGATACACAAATCATTACGATAAAAATTATGAGACCATAAAGAATTATCGGCCTATTTTATAAAATAAATGATGAAGTTAACACTTTCAACAATTAATTTATTTATGAAGTGTCTTTAGTTTTTTGTGCCCCTGCAAAGGTGAATTCCTGGATCCCCCACAACACACGACCCCACCCCACCCCCTAGAGAAATTTACAATTGATGAAATTTCTCGTTAAACATAACGAAAGGATTTTTCACAAAACATGCTAAAAACATAAATAGAAAGAGAAAAAATAAAATCCCTACCTCCTTCCCGTACCATTCCACACCTCACGAACCCGTTCCCACCCCCACTAATCACCTTTTTTTCTGTGCACATCTTTACTCCTTCATGCCAGAAACAATAGCCGCACATATACCTCATAGTAATAACTTATATCACAAGTGTCCCTCAAACGTGTTATACCAAAAACACCCCTCATCTCTAAACATCATGGATAAATTCAAGCAAAAATCCACTGAAGTGCCACAAGTAGGTAGATTGACATGAAGTTAGATAATTAGGGCGTAATATCGTGCAATTGAATGATCAAGGGAAAAGTATCAACACCCAAAACTTTGAGAGGACAAAGTGTGTAAAATCCTATATATAAAGACTCCTCCATGTAATGCCACAAGAATGTAGTAGCAATATTCCACTGTGAAATACTGTCTAAAATTATATTTGTTGAGTTAGATGGAATATTTCTAGACTCTGTCGTTGAATTCTACCAACCACAAACACCTCCAGAGAAGGGTTGCATCCCTCATTGGACACATATCATACCAACCAAAAACTCCTCCAGCACATCGGGTACTTCTTAATAGTATCTTTAAAATGTGTTCATCTTGTTTCGTGTCATCACTATCACCATAACTTGACCACATTATGTTGCACCATTTTACTCAAGAATTTCATGAAAGATATAGCAACATAAATGTTGGCATGAAATGCTTATACTCTAGATTGTTACATGAAGGTAGATCAAGTGATTTGCCACCCTTTATTGTAAGTGGGCCCCTTAAATCCAATCCCCATTTACAATAAAAAAATAAGCACTAATCTCTGTTAATGTGCACAGTAAGTGCCAATTTTGTGCCTTCCCACTAGTTATGCTGCTTATGCACTCTTATACACAGCAAAGGATAGTATTAAATATATAAAAAAAAAAAAAAGTGCATGACAATAACAAAAACTGAAGTAAAAACTTACCCAAGAGTAGGTTTCTCCTTAGAGCTGCAAAGTAGGAAAAAGGAGCATTAGTAATGTTTAAACCATTTTGATGTTAGGTTACAATATTTAAATCATTTTGATGTTATAATATTAAGGAAAAATGGTCTTGGAGAAATCCTTATGGATCAGTAGAATTTTTATTTTTATTTTTGGGTTGGGGGGGGGGGGGGGGGAAGAAGCAAAACGTTGCTAAACCAAAAGAAACAGATAAAGTGCAACTTAAAAAGCATTAACATTTTCAAACCATCAAAAGAAATTAAATTCTTAAAGAACCAGTAAACCAGTACTGAATAAATAAAAATTATACAGGAGCAGACTACATACATATATTATGTACTATATATTGAATTCCACAATAACCAATGGCTGAGTACATAAAAAAATTAAAAGATAGAACTTAAAATCGAAACGCATTTCAATTTTCATGAGTGATTCCATTGAACACTAGAAGAACCAGTAGCAGAATAAATAAAATTATACAGGTGCAGTGTGTGTGTGTGTGTGTGTGTGTGTGTATAATGGATTCTGTAATAACAAGTGGCAGAATAAATAAAATTAAAGATAGAAATCCAAATTAGAAAGCATTAGAAAATCATATTTTAGAGGTAATTACATTAAATTATCAAAGAACCAGTAGCTGAAAACGCGCAACCAGTGGTCCAGTAACCTTAGAAAATAAATTTACATACATGTAGACTACATACATATGTGACATTAAATATAATCGTATAACCACGAAAGATACATCATTTACACTGTGTATGAGCATTATGAGTGGAAGATCTGAAGAATAAAAATAAAAAAAGATGACTTTCAAGAGGATTTCAAGGAAGAACATCAGATCTGTGAGGAATGGATCAAAGAAGCATCGAATTCTACACAGAAACGATCAAATAAAAAAAAAGGATTGAGACTGAATCATTGATTATGATGAGTTACCTCATAAACCAAGTCAAGATCGGACAAAGAGAAGAAAGATTCCGCAAGGAGACGCTCGGATTTGCGCTTGGATGTGAAGATACACGGCCTCAGAGGAATGGCGAGAAAGGAAAGAAAGATCTGCTCTCCAAAGACAGAAAAAGAGGGGAACAACTGCGATACATCCCAAGTTGATACATGCCAACGTCATAATATACGATCGAGTCAATCTAGCCGTCGGATTGAAACAAATGAAATTTGAACCGTTAAAAGAAAAATCATCGAAATGAGCGGCTAAACAAGCATTACTGGCCCAGTATTACTAGCTAGGGCAAGTTTGGAGGCTGTCCAGACCAAAAGTTTGGGCCAGGCTCCTTGTATGTACGCATTTAATAAAAGCGTAAGTTATTTTGAGCTCAAAACCACTAATTCAACATATACATATACCAGTTATAAATAAGAATCTTTAATTATTTCAAAAAAATAAAATAAAATATAAGAGTTTAATTAAGATAAGTCTCACAAATTTTAACCCGATTAGAAAAAACACTTTTCATTTTTTTTATTTCAACATAACCCCACTTAAATGGGGACAAAGGGTTAGTTGTTACTATGGTCAACAGAACTCCACTAGTGTAGTTGAAGTTTTTTATTTATAAGTGAGTATATGTATTTAGATTTTTAGAATTTCCATTCATTAATTTCTCATGCAATATATCTAGTGAGTTTTTGGTTGATTAAATAATGGTAGTGGAATAAAACTTAAATATTTATGGGTTTTTGATGCCCAAAATAACTTACCCTAATTAAAAAAGATAAGATAAAAAATAATTAAAATATATACTTATTGTCAGATTTATGGTATATTTGTTAGATAGGATCAAGGTAGAATGGAATCACAATTTCAGTACTAATTCTCTTTCTATCATTTGGTTAAACAATGAAATAAAAACTTTAACTCTGTTGGAGTAAGAAATGGATGAATGTCATTCCTTATTTCAAGAAGTGGAAAGAAACTCATTCCATCGAAATGATTTGGTTTTCACTCTTAAAAAAAATCCAATACAAAAATATATCGAGAGACAAATATTTAGAAATGTATTTTCTTAGAGAGAGTAGATTAATTTATTATTAAAAAAATATTGAGAGATAACATATTAGATATAAAATTTTCAAAAAAGTAATACCAATTATAAAATTATGCAAAGAAATCTAATACTAATATATAAAAGTGGAAGGAAAAAGAAGTTTTTAATGAGATTTGAGAATTACTCCTTCAAGTTTTTTGGCGAGTTTTCATTTTTTTTTTCATTAATTATTATCATCTCTTCCTAAGTTCTTATATATTTTTTTTTCCTTTTTCTTTTTTCATCAATAAGCTTCCTCCAAGCCTTTTGCAAACTTTACAAATATATATATATATATATATATATATATATATATATATATATATATATATAATTATTTTTAATTACAAAAAATAATTATAATTACAAATAAAAAATTCACAAACCTAATATTTTTTAACCGAGTTAAAGTATTAGTAAATAAAATCTCATATGAAAACTTCACCAAATAATTAAAAAAAAAAAAACTAAATTAAACAACTTATATATGAAGTGTAATTAAATTTTATAGATAAAAAATATTTAATTTTTAGAGTAATTTTAAATTTAAACATTTCAGCAGTAAGTACTCAAAAAATACAAAAAACTATTGTTTGATCTCAAAAGTAAAAAATAAATAAATAAAAAGTATTACATAAATCAACAATTTTTAATTCTCATAATAATTTTAAATTCTAAAAAATCAGCACGAAGTACTTTTTAAATACAAAAAAAAATATAACAACCATCATTTAATCACAAAAGTGTTAAAAAAATTATAAATATATTTACATAAACAAAATTTAAAAACCAAAATTGTAATTCTTTTAAGAGGGTTATAAGAATAATTTTTTAAATAAATGGGAGTTCACCAATTCTATTTTCTTTATTTCTCATAAATTTGAGTATATTCTAATTACTAGAAGTATTTTTCACTTGATTTTATTATCATAATTCTACTAATTTAATGATTTTAATGTGTGAGTATGTCAAAAGTTTTCAATTATTTTGTTGTCATAATTCCATTAAAAGTATATAATGCCACTAATGGTTATAATTTGAGATGACTTCAAAATACTCTCTATATAAGGATTCTTTTATTTTCACCCCATAATTAGACATACTTTAAAATTGTCTAAATTTTTATATATTTTTTTGCTTATTTTTTAAACTTTTGTTATTATCAATACATTGTCAATGTATATACCAAGAACTTGCCAACATCTTGCTATTCAATTGTAAAATAATTAGTTTGGTGTTATGTGCAATTCTTTATACAAGGCTTTGAGATTGAGATCGACGTCAACTGAAACAGCCAGATCATTAGTTGATATGTCAAACTAAAAGTGACAAATGTATTCATTATTTTTATTTTTATTTATTTTTTGCATGGGTTCAATTTGTGTGTGAAATGTTGGGTTTTCTCTGTACGTGTTTCATTTGGTGGTTTGAAGATTTTATTAATATTATCATTTGATTTTGTTTTAGATGATGAATAAATGATATTATTGAACATCATAGCATCAAATAGAACGATTTATCTTTTATAAGTAATTGTACATTTAAAATTAAGATACCTTATTAAAATACATAAATCATGAAGTAAGTCATTTTTCTTGGGATTTTCATGTATTAGTAACTTAGTAATGAAATCTGAAATGATGACGTTTATTTGATTTATTTCGATGCAATTTTTATGAACTCATACTATCTCTCTTTTTCTTCTATAACACCCTAACGTTTTTAGAGCTCAACAACACTATATTCCTTATTTCTCATTATTTTGAGTATATTTAAATTATAGGAGGAATTTCATTTGAGGGAGGGATTTCAAAATCTTTTTTTAGTAAATGCTTTGTTTGGATATTGATGATTAGGATTTGTAAAATCCCTTGAAGCCTAAAATGAAGGATTTGAAAATCCTTTTAAAACAGGCTGAATTTCACAAATCATTTTCTTCCTCTTCGGCTGTTCTATCGTTCATTCTTTATTCTTCATTTTTCATTGAAGCTATTCGTCGTCGATTGTCACTGGAGGTTCGTCCATCGTTGCTGGAGGTTAGTCACTGTTGCAAGTTCCACTTCGTCGATTGTCACTGCATCGTCATCCATCATCCATCGTTGCTGCAAGTTCGTCGCTGTTACAGGTTCCACTTCGTCATCATCGTCTTTTTCGTCTCGACTTCAAGCAACAAAACCCAATTCAAAGTTAAAATTCTAATTCTCAACCTTCGAAGAAGAAATCGAAAACCCTAAATCCGTCGTTGGGGAACCAAATCTGTCGGAGATAAACCCACGCTCAAAATCAAAAACCCTAATCCGTCGATGGGGCACCAAATCCGTCAGAGACGAACTATACTCGAAATTTCCTATTGAAAATCTTGGAACATAACAGAAATCGAAATCGAAATCGAAATAGGATTCGATTTAGAAATCGAAATCGATTTCGATTTTGTTTTCCAAAATCGATTTCGAATATGTTGCTCTTCGTTGTCTGCTTCGGTCTTCATCGATCATTGTTCTTCGTCGTCAATCGTCCGTCGACATCAATTGTCTGCTCATCGTCGTCAATCGTCCGACGATTTTGATGGTGATTGCCACGATTTCGATTTGACGACGACGACGATTTCGACAATGGTGACGATTTCGACAACGGCAACGACCATATTTGTTCTTGGAGATGGAGATGGTCAGCAGATTTGTTCTTAGATTGATTTTTTTTTTTTTTTTTAAGAATTGAAAAAAAAAATAGAATAAAAAAAATATATATTCCAAATACTTCACTTTGAATAATTATCCAAACAACGGATTTGTAAAATGAAGGGATTTCAAAATTCAAGATTTTAAAATCCATTCATTTCAAAAATCTCCTGAATTTATCAAATCCCTTACCCAAACGCAACCTAAGAGTATTTGTTAATTAATTTCATTTTAAATAATTTGAACACATATTTTTTTAAAATTAAAAATTATGTTGAATTAAAATTTTATCATTTATCAAATATTAAACAATACTTTTAATTTCAACACCCAAAAGTAAAATATTCACAACACTAGTTGAAAACAAATATTATAAAATAGAAAAAATAAATATTTTGAACACTACAAAATAATACACAATTCATCCACTGAAATTAAAAAAAAAAAAAAACAATACAAACCCTACTAACTATTACAAAATATTTTTTCAAAAATAACAAATATAAATTATATTTAAATAAACAAAAAAATTATTTTAAGACCTGCGCTTAGCGCAGGGCTAAAACTAGTTCTATATTATTGAGAGAGTCAAAAGTGAAAAGGGAAGAGTTAGCTTCTAATATGCAAATTTTTATCATTATTAATATATAAACGATTTCATATAATTATTTCAGTAAGTATTGGGGGAAAATTATACGACAAATCTGCTATTTGGTATATTTGTGAATGATTTTGACCTCAAAATTAATATATACAAGGGTATTTGTTATAAACAAGTTTTAAGCATTAGTTAAAATTTCAAAACCTCCATTATAATTTATTAAATTTTTTAGTTTTTATTTGGTAATTATTTATTAAATTTTTAAATTTGAGTTACTATATTTACAAATATTGCAAAACGATTATGTGCGTTAACCAAAATATTTATTAAAAAACATTATGAATTTTATTTGATACTTTGTGATTTGTTTAAATAGTTTATTTATTGTCATTTTTCATATTTCTTATATATATCTTTGTGCTTAATTATTACAGAATGATAATTCAATCTCTCTATAGCCTTTTGTATCTATATTTATTAAATTTGGAAATTTGAGTTACTATCTTTACAAATATTGCGAAAATGATCATATGTGTTAACCAAAATATTTATTAAAAAAAAATTGAATTATATTTGATACTTTGTGATTTGTTTAAATAGTTTATTTATTATCATTTTTCATATTTCTTATATCTACCTTTGTGTTTAATCATTACAAAGTGATAATTCAATTTCTCTATAGCTTTTTGTATCTATATATCATTGTCATGGTTTGTTTAGATAAAACAGATAGTGTTAAACCTGAAAAAAATTAGGGGCTAATACTTCCGTAGATGGTATAAACAACTTCACTATTGGCTTACCATACTAGGTTTAATATCAATGATAGATGATTCACCTTCTGGTCAAAATGTATTTTCTTCTTCTTGGCTCTTTACACTTGAATAAATCAATTATCATTGTCTTAATAGAATCCTTAATGCTTTGTCTGATCATCTTTATGATGTTTATCAAAATTTAACTTTTTTTGCCGAAGAACTTTGGAATGTTTTAGAAGCTTAGTATGGTATTGATGATGATTAAGAGATTTGATATCTCTACATTCAATAATTATAAAATGTTGGATAGCAAGTCCACAGAAGACCAAATTCACGTGTTTAGAGAATATTTAAGAGGAGTGGAAAAAAAATGGTATTGTTCTTAGTGAAGACTTTAAAGTTTCATGCCTTATAGATAAATTGTCACCTTCTTGGTCTAACTTTGGATATATTTTCATTGGGAAAAGAATATTGTTGCTTCATAGGTTTTGATAGACAATTAAGTGCTGATATTTTTTGTGGAACTAATGTGTTTATTGAGTATTTTAGAAAAAAAAATTCCATATTGTTGAAGACGTCATGAAGAAAATGTTAGGGGTACAAAGATGTGCGCAGTGAAGAAATGAAGAGTATTGAAGACCTTAAAGAAATTAAGTGAAAGCAACTTAATATTTTTATTTTCTTAATGCAACCCAAATTAGGATCACACACGACACTATTAAATGAGTTATCTTTTGTGTTGAAATGATAGAATTTAGGATTGTAATTATTGATTTAATATGTGCTTGAAATGAAAATTAACCTAATTAAAAATAAAGATTAAAGTATAAAAAAATTGAAGTTTATGGTCAATTCAGTTAACCGAGAAAAACAATCGGTTAACTGAATCAAGTAGTGGCTTTTGGAATAAAATTGGTGTAGGAAATGATCATCCAGCATCAATCGGTTAACTGATCAGAAGAGATTGGTCAACCATTTAAAATAGTAAGGTTTTCGGAGTAAAATGCGAAGTCTCTGCATTAATCGGTTAACCGACCAAAGACGATCAGTCAATTATGGGCTTAAGGTTCTAGCAAGTGAAAGTCTCTAATCCAATCAGTTAACCGATTAGGAGGTAATCGGTCAACAGACTGTGTAAGACCTAAATTATAGCATGTACGTCATCTTAGCTACATTTTGGCGGAACTGGGAAAATTTGGGGTGAAATTGGGTCGATAAAAATTCAAATTCAAAATTTAGGGGTTAATTCGCAAATTTAGAAACATTAAATCCAAACTTTGAGGGTGTAAATTGACATTTAACTTTTAATTGAAACTTAAAGGGGTGAAATTGCAAATTTTAGAAACTTTTAAAAATTTTAATTGATTAAAATTAAGATTTAAAGGAAGTTGGGGGAGCAAAGAGTAATTAATTAAAAAAGTTTATTTTATATATATATATATATATATATATATATATATATATATATATATATATGCTGGTGATCGGACGAAACGGCTGCTGGCAGGAAATAGGGAGAGCAGCGACGTGGCAAGTTGGGAGGAAGTGAACCCACTAAATGCATGCAATACATACATGTAATGATCAAAACATCTCCTAAAATCTGAAATTAAAACGGAAATCAGGAAATGGAGAGAGAGATGAAGGTCGACAGTGTATGGGGGTAGATGTGCAAGTTGTCGTCGATTTCAGGTGAGGGAGTAATAGGCCATCGTCGTTGGTCTACTGTGAGTATGTGGGTGTGTGTTCTGTCCACCGGCAGTATGTGCTTGATCGTCGCCGTCCGCCAGCGTATGTGTGTTTGGTTCATCGTCGAGTGTGTGGGCTGCCGGCAGTGGGTGTGTTCTGGTTGTTCGGCGACTGAGTGGGGGTGTGTGGTGGCGCTGTCTGGTCTGGATATGTGATCATTGATGGCGTGGGGGTGTTCCTTCGGTGTGAGGCTGAGTGCTGCCGACCAGAGTGTTAGAGAGAGAGAAGGTGGGTATCGGTTCCGGGTAAGTGTTCCGTCCGGAGTTATGGGTGTTCTGTCTTCGTGGAGGTGTGGCGTGATCGGAGCAGGGTCGGTCGCCGGCGAGTCCCAGAGCAGAAACAGAAAACGAAGTGAGAGAGAGAGTCGTCGGTGATGTTGTCGTCCGGCGGGGAGCTCGTTCAGTCGACGGTGACTGTGGGGGGGAGTACGTGTGTTCGGAATTTGGGGTGTGTGTAATCGGTGGCGGTGTGCTAGTGAGGGGAGTGGGCCGGTTGGTGACTGGTTCAAACCGGCACTAAAGCAGGAGCCGAAGCAGAGAAGAAAAAAAAAAAAAAAAAAAGGATGAAGGAAAAAAAAAAAGAAAAATACACAAACCACCCCACTGGAAATTAAAAACCCCTCTCGTGGTCGCCAAACGATTAGGAATCTTGTAAAATTTCAATCGATTAATAATTCTCGTTAAATTAAATTTTATTTAGCATTACAAATCCCAAAATTGTAACAATTTCCTAACGATTAATTAATTTTAATTACATGGTACATAAAATAGTAACAATTCAGAATATAGGGTCTGCATTGCATGATTCAGATGTTTTAGATAAAATATTGATTTAGGTTCTGTTACTATTAGGCTCGCAGGCACCGGTGTCCCGATAGAGTATGGTCAGTGAAGGTTTTGGAGAGTGGTTTACGAGGTGAGTGTACTGTCTTTTTGCCAAACTATTTTTCTATGAATATATATATGACGAAATATGTGATTATTTAAACTGTATGAATTTATAAACAATATGGATCAAGTAGGATTTGAATGAATTGGTAAACTAGACTTCGATAATTTTCAAAAAGGAGTTAGAAATGAATTTCCGCTGGATTTGGTGAAATTAGACGGTGTTTTTAAAAAGAGAATAAGAAATATCTATCTTTCTAAAAATGCCTGGTTTTCTAAAAATAAAGGACGGAAAAGTGGTTTTGATAAAATCGGACGTTTTCTTTAAAAGAAAGTGCGAAATATGATTTTTAAATTTAAAAGCTGGTTTTGAAGAAAAGTGGTAGGTGTGGTGATTTGACAATGTTGAGTAGACGATATTTATTGAAATGTGTTTGGATGAGGCTGTATTTGATTTTGACGATGCCATGGTTGTTCTCCCCGAAAGGGGTGTGGTTTCTCCCCGTAAGGGGTATGGATTATATTTCTCCCCAAAAAGGGGTGTGGATTATATTTATCCCCAAAAGGGGGTGTGGATATTTCGTAGGAAGGCATTCCTATGAATGTTACGGTACCGTTGCAACTCCCGATCGTGAGGTTAAAACGATCACTATGGCTAGCCAGTGTGTGTTGTGGTGGAGTGGGTGTTTGAGATGTAATGTTTTACTTATACTAGGTGATTTATTAGCTATTATGGTGATTGATATCATCTTACTAGATGAGTTGGAATGGAACTTATATTTGTTACTTTATTTTCACTGCTATGATCATGGAGAATTTTACTAGTTACGTGTTGATTCTATACATAACGCTTGATCCATTTAGATATTATAGAATGATCTATTATTACAAAATATTTTTACTAAGAAGACAATATACTCGCAGGTAAAATGGCTAGGAACCGATCGGTCCCCTACTGGCGTTAGATAGAGTTATGCGGGTCACGCAAAAAGGGGTCATTTGAGGGAAAATTTTGAAGACGAGATATCAGAAATGAAATCTAAGGGAGGTTCAGGGGTTTTGTTTGATTGTATTTATGTTTCGGGACGGTGTATCCCTATCAGAGGGAACTTTTATATGTGTGGTACAAACTTACAATTTTGTTATTGACATATTGGGATTGGCTAGTTAGTTGGGCGGCGTCATGTCTACGTCACGCCGGCCCCACCTGTCGGGTATCCAGGGTGGGGTGTGACAGACTGTGTTGGAGATTGCCAGGGAAAACTTTGTGTACCAATTGGTCATTCGATTGGAGGAAGATCGGTCAATCGACTCTAGTTTTGGTTTGGCCTGGTTTCTACGTTGTATCAATCAGTCAACCGATGGCCAAGAATATAAGACCCCGATTTTTAATATACGAATAATTTAAGTCACGTTTTAAAAATATTTTAAAAATATCGGGGTGGACTACGATATTAATTATGTGAATTAAAATTTTAGGGGGTTGTATTGAAATATTTATAAACATTAAAATATAGATTTGGGTTTGATTGCTACCACAACATAATATAAGGGAAGGTTTGTGTAATATTACAAAAATATCTTTTTATATATAGAGAGAAAGAATGGGAGTGGGTGAAATGATAAGGGGATGCATGGATTTTGTCCGGCCGGTGAGCACCTACACTTGTGTGTGTGTGTGTATATATATACACACACACACATACACATACACAAAGATAAAATGGGAAGAGGGGTCCGAAAAGGAAGAGAGAGAGAGGAAGAGAAGGAAGAGAGAAAAGAGCCGCCGGCGGTGGGCTTGCAGTGTGGATACCTCATCTCCGGTAAGTGAGTATGCTATTTCGTCATCCGGCCGCCGTCGTCGCGTTGTGCGTAAGTGATCGACGCTGTTTCGGTGCCGGCGCAAGTGTGCGTGGGTATGGTTTTTCGGTGGAGTTGGGTAAGTCGAGGGTATTTGTGTGGGTGTGCTCTGTTACTGTGTGTCGTGTGTATCTGTTGTGTGTGTTTCGTTCTGTTTTAAGCCGACGATCGTGTGCGTGTGTGGGTTTGATCAAAACGTGAGGGTGTGTTCTGCTCTTCTGGTAGTGTATGTGCGTGTTTTGATCGTCGGAGTGTATGTGTGTGGGCAGAATGATTTGGGGTGACCGGCGGTCAATGACATGATCAGATCTCCTAGTCGGTCGGCGACTAGTTCAAACAGAAACAGGAAACAGAAAAACAGAAACAGGGAAACAGAAATAGAGAAACAGAAACAGGAAACGAAGAGGAGAGAGAGAGAAAGAGAGAGCAGTTGGTGTGTGTGCGTTTTGCGTCTGCACTGTGTGTGGATGTGTGTGTTGTGCTACCGTTTGGTTGGTTTGTGTGGGTGTTGATTCGCTGTCGTGGATGTAGAGGGTGATCGTTAGTGAAGAGATGAGAAAAAGAGGCTACTGAGATCCAAAACAGAGCAGAGAAGGGAAGATGATCACCGCCGCAGCGGTGAGGTGATTCGCCTAGGCGGTGGGAATTCAGTAAAGCAGGAAGGAGATCTGTCGCACGGTCGTTGCGGCGGTGAGAAGTCAATGAATCAAGAGGTCAAGCTGCTGAGTATTCGCCTAGGCGGAGGATCAATGGCCTAGGCGATGAAGCGTCAATACACGATTTAGAGCAGAGGAGGAACTCGTTTGCTTAGGCGGTGGGTCGTTGCTTAGGTAATGGGGAGCAGAATAAAAAGTACCTGAAAGTTTAGGGAAATCCATGATCGGTTGGGAACGGATAACCTTTCTAATTTATTTTGTGAATTCTAAATTTAGTTTTCTAACCTTAGAATAATAAAATGAAAATAATAAATCCTGAGATCGTTTATATGAATTAGGTGTAAATCGTAAATTTTAACAACGCTAAACTAGTCAAATAACATCTTCGTATATCAAAAAGTGGGGAATGGAAAATTAATGAACGTAGGGCTTGCATTGCACGATTAAGTTATTTTCTCTATAATATTAATTTAGGCCTTATTGCAAATAGGTTCGCAATTATCGAAAGTTCAGTAGCGGATAGTTAGTGGAGCTTTTGAGATCAGAATATCAGGTGAGTGTACTATCTTCTTACCAAACTATTTTTATATCTATATATGATAGAAAATAGTTATATTTAAATTAGATGCTTTTATAAATGATATGGATCAAGCCAGTTATGGGTGAGTTGGTAAAATGGATTTCCATTGAATTGTTTGGGTTTTAAAAAGAAAAACTCTATAAATAATATGTTGGATTTGGTGGTTTTAATAAAAGGTGGGAAAAACATGATTTTTGAATTAAATCAGTTTTGGAAATGAGGTGGACGTTGGTAATTTGACGGTGTCATTGATTTGACGGTGGTGATTATCTGCTTGGGCAGAATGGTGATTTTGTTTGTAGTTTTACGATGACGCTATTATTTTGATGATGTTGTTGGTTGATCTATCCGGAGGGTAGTCCGGTAGATGGGTATTGATTTGTGATCTGATGACAATATTATTAAGTTGACTATACCATAGTTTATGTCATCTTTGGAGGGTGGTCCGGCAGGTGGTGATTCATATTATGTCCTGTCCGGAGGGTAGTTCAGTAGGTGGTGATTGATATTATGTGATGATTTATATTATGGCCTCCGGAGACGTCCAGTAGGCGGTGATCTGCGCAGTTAGGTCCGCTAGGAAGACATATCCTATGGATTGTTACGGTACCGTTGCAACTCCCGATCGTGAGATTAAACGATCACTACAGCTTAGCCAGTAGGTATGGGATTGAGATGTGTGTTTGAGTTGTGGTGTTTTATATATATTGGGTGATTTATTATTGATTATGGTGATTGGTTTTATTTGATACTTGATGAATTTGAATAGAACTTATTTAAGCCGCTTTACTTTCACTGCTTATATACTGGAGATTTTACCAACTGTGTGGTGTTTATACATTTATGCTTGATCCATTTAAATATTGTATTATTATTATGTTAAAAATAGTTTTTATTAAGAATGCAGTACACTCGCAGGTGAATCTTTTAGGAGATGGTCCCCTACTGGCATTAGGCGGAGTCATCTGGGAATAATTTGAGTTGAGCTATCAGATGTGAACCATATAAAAAAAAAAGATTATGTATGTCTTGTAAAATGAATTGTATAGTAATGTATGCACTTTTTAATGTATAAGAAGTAATATATGTAATAGGTGATGTCATGTTGTCATCATGCCGGCCCTGGGATGACGGGTGTCCGGGCGGGTCGTGACAAAGAATCGGTCAACTGACAATTTCGGTTGAGATTTCGAGGAACCTGGTATTTCGATAAAAAACTAATTGTTTTTTATGATTCCAAGGGAGAATTTCGAGGGATCTGATCTCATTAAAGATATGGTACATATATTTTAGGGAAAAGTACAATTTAGACCCTCTAACTATTGACACATTTCTAAGTGGTCCCTCTAAATTTAAACGTTTCATTTTAAACCCTCTATATATCATAATATTTCAAAATGGTCCATCCGTTAGAGATTCCGTTAAAACAAACAGAATCTCAGAGGCAAAATGGTATTTTCACCTTTTTAAAAAAAAATTAATCATTTTTAATTAATTATTTTATCTCTCTCTCTCTTCCTCCCCTTCCTCTCTCTCTCTCTCCCGCCACCTCCTTCCCTCTCCTCGCCACCTCCATCTTCCTCCCTTTCCCCTCTCTCCCTCTTCTTCCCTTTCCCCTCTTTCCTTCCCACCCTACCCCCTGCAACAGAGGGTGATTTTTCACCCCCTAAAACAAGGGGTGGTGCGGGGTGATTGCACCCCCTACAACAGGGGGTGAAAAATCACCCCTTGTTGTAGGGGGTGGGGTGGGGTGGGGTGGGGTGGGAGGGAGAGAGGGGAAGGGGAGGAAGAGGGAGAATGAGGTGGTGGAAAGAGGGAAGGAGGGAGAGGGAGATGGCGGGAGAAAAAGAGAAAGAAAGGGGAGGAAGAGAGAGAGATAAAAAAAATTTAATTAAAAATGATTAAAAAATTAAAAAAACGTGAAAAAACCATTTTGCCCCTAAATTCCGTCTGTTTTAACTGATTTTCTAACGGAAGGACCAATTTGAAATGTTATGATACGTAGAGGGTTTGAAATGAAACGTTTAAATTTAGAGGGACCACTTAGAAATGTATCAATAGTTAGAGGGTCTAAATTGTACTTTTCTCTATATTTTAATATCCCTATTGATTTGGTCTACATAATTAATGATTCTCTCAATTTAAGTAGTTAAATACTTTATATCTTTATGATTGATAATTGAGAAATATTTTATGGACTTATTTGTGAGTTTTAAAAGTTATTTTTAAGTGAATTATCTCATAATTGAATAATTATGTTATATGGGGTCTAAGAGTGCCTTTTAGAGGTATATCTTTTGAAAGTAGCGGTTGGAGGGCTTGATATTGGTTTATATAATTAGACCTACGGGATTAAGGTTCAATATATCAAAAACATCAGTTCCTATGCTTTTCTGAGAGATGTTATTCTGCTGAGATTTTTTGAGAGAGATTTTGTGTTAAGTTCTTGACCTAAAGTGCTGATTGATTTAGCGTTACAAACTTGTGCTATCTTGAGATTCTGTCTTCATTCTTCAATTTTTTTCTTGTGAGATTTTTCTAAGTTTTTGTTCTTAATTTTGATTTCATATTATTGTTACTTGCTTCGATTTAAGATCGTTAAAAAATCGTTCTCAAACTTAAGAGTCTGAAAATCTTTTTTAAAACGATTTTGTGTGATTATCTGAGTACGTGCTTTAATTTGTGCTACCCACACTTGTTTATTAATTAGATATTAATTTGCGTCACATTATATTTATCACGTCGTAAATTTCAGGACATTAATCGAGTATAACTGTATTGATGTAGTAGAAGCTTCTTATGGAAAAAAACTCACATTTTTCTGTATTTGTGAGTTTGAGCGGATTAGACACAGTTGGGTCGGTGTCTCGTTAGAGTAGCTAGGTTTCAATCTTTTTCGATGAAAAAGATTGAGATTTGATCTTTGTTCTAAATATAAAAAGGTTAGGTTATTCTTTTCCCTTGAAAAGGTTAGGTTTTGATTCTCTCTGAAATTGAATTAAATTAAGTGATTTGTAAAGATTTCATCCTTACCTAGGAAAATGATATTTATGAGTGTGGTGAAGTTTTGATTTTTCCTATAATAGAATTAGGTTAATCTTTAACCTGGTAAAAAAATAAGGTTCTTTCTTAACTTGGGATAAAAAAAATTGTAAAGATTGATTCTGCGCTTAGGAAAAGAATCGTTGTAAGGGTTTGATTCCTATCGTTAAAGGAATCAGGGGTTTAGAGGTTGCGAATCTTCATGGAGCTCAAGAGACTGGATTAAATAAGACTTGCTTGCTGAATCAGGATATATCTTGGTGTGCTGCACTTTTTATTTTTATTATATTGTGTTTGGGTGTGCACCTAGAATTAAACACTTATCCGTTGTGAAACGAAGATAATAATTGATTTAAAAAAAATTGATTATTTGATAATTAAGTGTTGAAAGATTTATTTGTTTAAATTTTTATAACTACCTAATTCACCATCATCTTAGGTAACTTACTGGGCCAACGCCTTGTTTTGACCTAGCAACTTCGATTCCCAGAAAATATTTGAGTTCTCCTAGATTTTTCATCTCAAATTTTGTGGCTAGTTGCTCTTGCAGTCTTTCTATTTCCTCTAGGTTGTTTTCTATAATGATCATATCGTCTACATAAACTATCAAAATTGTTATCTTACCCCGGTAATGCTTTAAGAATAACGTGTGGCCTGAGTTGCTTTGTTGAGAATCATATTTCCTTATTGCCAAGTTCAAGCCCCCAAACCACGCTCTAGGAGATTGCTTTAAACAGTGCAAAGTTCGTTATAACTTGTACACAATCTTAGCTTTAGAGTTTGCAATATATCTTGGATGGACGTCCATATAGATTTCTTTTTCAAGATCTCCGTGGAGAAACAAGTTTTTAACGTCAAATTGGTGCAATGGCAAATCAAGATTTGCTGTAAGAGATAGTAGAACCCTGACAGTACTCAAATTGGCCACAGGTGAGAACGTTTCTTGATAATCTACGCCATAGGTTTGCGTATAGCCCTTTGCCACCATTTTTGCTTTGTACCTTTCAACTGATCCATCATCTTTGTACTTGATGGAGAATACCCACTTACACCCTACTGTTTTTTTACCTTCTGGTAGGGGCACAAGAGCCCACGTCATATTTTTTAGTAATGCCTCAATTTCTTCCTTCATAGCTTGGATCCTCTTAGGGTCTTCCAGAGCCACTTCAACACTTGTGGGAATTCGATGTGAGGAAAGTTCATTCACAAGCTTTTGAGAGGTTCAGACAGCTCCATTGTAGAAACATAATTAGCAATTGGATATCTCGGTCTTTGGTTCTCCAGTTCCGGAGAATATCTCTTTCGTGGTTTGCCTCGATTGTGCTTGAAAGGTAATTCATAGCCAACATGAGTATCCACATCATTAGAAATGTGAGGTGTGGTAGGGAATCTCACCTTAATGATATTCTCAAGAGATGGGACATTGGATACTGGAGAGTGTGGGGGTATTGTTACTTCAACTTCTAGAGATGTTGGCTTTGGAGCTTCAACTTCTAGAGACGTCGACTCTAAATTCAGTTTCTCAATGATTGACTTAAGAGCATTTAGTGTCCTTGAACTAGTCAAATGTCAACCAATCAATCTCTTCTTCTCGTGTCTCCCACTAAAGAGAAGAATTAGATGCGGTAGGAAAGTAGAATGTGTCGGATTCAAGGAACGTGACATTCATAGTTATATATGTGTGTCGAGTAGTTGGGTCGTAGCATCGGTACCATTTTTGGGGTACAACGTATCCCAAAAAGAGACAACGAATGGCATATGGATCAAGCTTCATGCATTCGTTCTTGTGGAGGTGAACAAATGCAACACAACCAAAGACACGAGGCGGAAACCTCAGTATTGTGGGTAACGACATATAGGTTGATAAGGCCTGTAGCGGAGTCTTGAACCCAAGAACTTTTGAGGGCATGCGATTAATTAGATGGATGGCCGTGACAACAACATTAGCTCAATGGTGGCTAGGTACGTGAACTCCAAGTAACAGAGCTCGAGTAGTTTCGAGAATGTAGCTATTCTTGCACTCTGCAATATCATTTTACTACGAAATCTGGGGGCAAGAGGTCTCATGAATTAGTCCATGGTGTTGGAAATAACCAAGAACTCTTGATTCACATACTCTCCACCATTATCGAATTGAAAAGTTAGAATCTTATCAGAGAACTGAGTCTGAATCATTGTATGAAATGAATGTAACACACAAAAAACTTCATTTTTATGTTTCAACAGATAAAGCCAAGTCATTCGAGTACAATCATCAACGAATATCATAAACCAGTGGAAACCAAACATAGTAGATTTTGGTGAAGGACCCCATACGTCAGAGTCAATCAGAGCCAAAGGAACATCGTTTTTTTGTTTTGTTTTTTTTTTTTTTTTTTTTTTTTTTTTTTTTTTTTTATACTCAAGGATAAGTGACACAATGACTTTTAGCTAAAATGCAAGTCTCACATGTAACATCCAAATTTGATAAACCCAAAAATAAATCAGGAAACACATGTTATAGATAGTCAAACGACGGATGGCCTAACCGACGGTGCCAAAGCAAAATTTGTTCCACTTTAAGGTCACTTAGGCGATGCATGTGGTGTGTTCGGCCAACACTGAAATCTTCCACATAATAGATCCCCTCTCTTAGTTCCACGCCTAATAATCTCCTTAGTGAGAATATCTTGAACAAGATAAAACACGAGATAAATGAGCACAACAGAATTCAAATCTTTAGTAACTTGACTCATAGATAGTAACTCGTGAGAGAAAGAAGACACGAGTAAAGTATTAGGTAATGGTAGGGTTGGTGACAACATCACAGTCCCAGCTCCTGTTACCAAAAAGATGCCTCCATTAGTATTAACAATGCTAGTTCGTCGAGAATGAGAGTGTTGAGAAAAATCATTTGCATCAAACGTCATATGGTCCATTTGCTCCGGAATCAAGTATCCAATCATTGCAGTCAGTCTCCCGATTATAACCATATAGAGCATTACCTGGGTTAGAGTTTGAACTATCAACTGGAGTAAGGAAAAGATGTGGTTCTACTACAGCCACCACAACTTTACCGATGCTATCATTATTCCTATCTCCATTACTGTGCTTCCGAGCCTGGAGTTCGTGTCACCAATCGGGATACCCGTGAAGCTTGAAGTAAGTATTATGAGTATGCTTTGCACTCCCATAGTGAGAGCATTTAGTGCCATCAAAGGTGGCTCGGAATTTACAATTCCCTACCAAAAACATAACAGTAACAATAATAATAGTAATAATGACAATAATAACAAAACAATACAAAGCATATCATTTCATGTGTATATATTAGCATACATACCTATTTACTATCTTTATTTACTACATTTATATTTATTGTCTTTACATTACCACATTTAAATATTGTCTTTACATTTCTGCATTTACATTATTGTATACTCTCTCCAACTCACTTTGCATTTCATATCATGATGAAAACCCAAGCCGTAACCCTCTTAAGAATAAAGAGGCCGGCAGTAGGGGCTTTCATCGGTGGTTTCATTGCACTGATCTAAGCCCTGAAAACCCTTAGATTAGAAAGAGAAGTTAGTAGAAGCAAGGCCAGGGGTTGCATCCCCCAGGATCTGGCTACGAACCTCTTCTCGCTTGAACCACCAACCAAAGATGAATGTTCCCTCGGGGAAGACGCCGAAGGTTTGAAAGTCTAGGAACCGAGCTGTTTTTAGGATCCGCTAAAAGAAAAACCAAAACCACATATAGTGAGCCTATGATAGAGGATAACCAAAACCCTAATCTACTTAGGACACTTATCTTGGAGAGAGATAACATTTTTAATTTTTGTACAGCTATTTGCATTACTGTTGTACTAGGTATATAAAATAAAACTTCTAGGACAAGTAGGGGCATAATAATCCGTGTAAGAATTCTTGTTCTATCCCACGCATTGCTAACTTGCTCAGTACCGAAAACGTCCGCAAAACTTTGAATACGGAGCAAGCTATAAGAAAAAACAAGAATCCTTACTTCACTTAACTCAATAAACCGTCAAACATAAAACATCAAACTAATAATACCCATTGCATCCATAATAATTCATTTAAAACATACCTTAACAAAATCACCAGTATTTTCGCTTTTAAATTAAACAAAAATAAAAAAAGTCCACCTCAGAATAAACATCTGAAAAATACCATTTTGCCAAACAACTATCCTAAAGTTCATACGCTAGAGACATTAAGATGGGATCGTCATCACAACGAGATGCTAGAGACAATAGCTGCCTTGAAGAAATCCGCAAGCAAAACGATTCCGGCACTGTTTCTCGGGAAAATCAAGCAAGAACACATATCCACACCTAGGACCTACCACGATGACTCTCCCGACTTTATAGTAGAAATGACACCCATGAATAGCTTCGGTAACCTAGGAGACTAGAGAAAGGACCCTAAACCCCTACATGGAGAATGGATCGCCTCGAGAAACTGCGAAAAAGACTACTGGGTAATGAACTTGAAAAGTATCTTAATTAAAACGAGTCAAACAATTTGATTAGTTTTGTATGGCTTATCTATCTGTGTGGTAAATTGATTATACCAGATAAATTAAACATGAATTTGAAATTGCATATCATTTGATCGTGTTCACTTCTATCTCATTTAGATTGGGTTAACATTGTGTTTGAGATTTAGAAGTGTTGGAAGAAGCTTTGAGTGCATTTTTTGTATTCTGTGAGTTGTAGCTTGGACTTTAAGTGTAATTAATCCAAAAAAGAGTGTTTGAGTATAAAGGGAACTTACTCAAACTAGGTGTAAGGGTTTAATTTTCACTTGGGAAAAAGATCAAAAGTTTAGTGGATTAATACCCTGCAAGAGCTCAAGAGAGTTAACGAAGACAAGAGTTATTTGTCAAACTACTATGAAAACTACTATGTTAATTTCTCTATCCGTGCTCTTTGTGTTTGTGGTTGTGTGTGCATAACGTTAAAACGCTTATGTTAACAAAGATAAACCTAGTAAAATTTGAATATGTCAACAACTATTTAATTAATTTTCAAACTACCTAATTGACTTTTCTCTTGGGTAGTACTTTGAGCTTACATAAGGTGCCTAATTTTTCTTCTCTTATTACTTTTTTGAACTTCTACTTTATTATATTTTCTTGGTTGCTTCTAATTTTAGCAATTAAAAAACAATAGCATGTCAAGAGTTTTTTTTTTCTTTTGCCTTTTAGTTTCTTTTAAATGTAAATGAGTTTGTGCTTCATGCACAACGAATTTCAATTAATATCCGCTCAACCTAATTTACTAAGGGCAAACATCTCTTGGGTAGTACTTTGAGCTTACATAAGGTGCCTAATTTTTCTTCTCTTATTACTTTTTTGAACTTCTACTTTATTATATTTTCTTGGTTGCTTCTAATTTTAGCAATTAAAAAACAATAGCATGTCAAGAGTTTTTTTTTTCTTTTGCCTTTTAGTTTCTTTTAAATGTAAATGAGTTTGTGCTTCATGCACAACGAATTTCAATTAATATCCGCTTAACCTAATTTACTAAGGGCTTGTTTGATAATGACTTAATTTTTAAGTGCTGAAAATTTAAGTGCTGAAAATTAAGTACTGAAATTTTAAGTGCTGAAAATTTAAAAAGGTTATTTGATAAAATTGTGCTGAAAATTTAAGTGCTGAATTTTTTTAATTTGTTCGATAAGTACAAAATTTGTATGCTGAAAATTGTTTAATTTACATAACTACTTTTGAATCAAGATGATGTGAAGAAAAAAGAAATTGAGAACAAAATAATAAAATCAGGGTGCCATTTTTTAAAAAAAAATTATATTAAAATTAAAAGTAGAAATTAACCCAAAAATATGTAAATATTATGTATTTTTTTTATGTAATTTGATTGCTTAAATTAAATTATAACAATAATTTAAATATAAAATAAAATTAAAACCATAAAATAATCTAAAATTAATTCGATTCTCATTAATCCTAATTCTAATTAAATCCTAATAGGGAATCAAGGGTAAAATAGTCAAAACATAAATTTTTTTAAGTGGGAAATAATGGAGTGCATTAAGCAAAATGAAATAAGTTAAGAGATTTTGACTTAATTTTTTATTCACATTTTGACTTAATTTTTAAGTTAATTTAATTAATTAAGTGTTACTAATTATATTTATCAAACAAACTTAATTAATTAAGTACTTAATATAATCAGTTTTAAGCAGTTAATTTTTTTATCAAACATGCCCTAATTGAATTTGGTGGATTCCTACTTAAATATTTTTGAGTATATATCCAATGATTTTTTTTGCTACAAAAGAAAATTAATTAATTTGAACTATTCTAATTATGTCCTCTAGAAATTTTCTTACCTGACATGTCACAAAGTTATGAGTAATGTCTAGCATGACATTTTTTTTTGTTGGTAAGATGTGTCCAAGCCAATTTATGCGCAACTCAACTAATCACTTTTCAGGACTATCTTAGTGACGTATTCTTCCACATCGACCTAGTATATTCATGATTAAATTTTAGATTTAATCCGCAAAGTGCCTCCTAAGAAATTCGAATTCTGGTTAATAAGGAAAGGAAGAACCCCTCTGGGTAACATGACATTATTATATCGCATTCATAAAAAAAAAAAAAAAAAAAAGTTAGAAGAATTTGTTAGTTATGACGCACCTTACGGCCCTTGTGACAATAACTGTGAATGCCTTTTCTCAACAAAAAATTAGGAATGAGTGTGGACTAAACACATGTCCACCTCTTTTTTATGGGAAAAACTATCATTATCTTTTAATTTCACTCTAAAATATATTACAAATCTTGCCTGAAATAGGATTTATTTTGGGGCAGTTACCAAACGCTCCTTATAAGAGGACAAAACTACCGGATGATCCTTTTTAAAAAACATGTTACAAATTAATTCTTTAGGTTTTTTATGACAATTTTGTCCCTCCGTACTTTTTAACTGATAAAAAATATATTCTAACAAACTCATTTTCTTTAATGTCAGGCAACTGAAATAAATTCAAATACATCCTAAAATCAATAAAAACAAATCGTTTTGTTGTAGAAAATCTCAAAATAAATATATATTCGTGATCGTTACTAATGCACAAACAAAATAAGATCCATATTTATGATAATTTGCGTCCTGTTTACATAAACATGTTACACTCAACACAGCTAATGGTTCGAATATGTATGAGATGTATATCCAGTAACAATTAAACATATATCATACTCAAAATATAACGTGTTGAATAAAAAACAACAAATTTAATAACAAAATTTTGAATGAAAATGGAATATAATACGACATCTTGTTGAATATAACACGAGATTATATTATATTCAACATGATTACGTTTTTGTATATAACACGAGATCATATTATTATTGAATATAACAAGACATCTCATCTTGAATATGACACAAGAATGTGTTATATTCAACATGATAACATTATGTATTCACCATGGTTATATATATATATATTATGAAATGGTTTAAAAAAAAAAAAATTGTTTTGGAGAATAAAATTGTGTTGAACATAACATGAGATCGTGTTATATTTAACATGGTAACATTATGTATTCACCATGGTCATATATATTATGAAATGGTTTTAAAAAAGAATTGTATTGGAGAATAAAATCGCGTTGAATATAACTCGAGATCGTTTTATTTTCAACATGGTAACATTATGTATTCACCATAGTCATATTTTATGAAATGGTTTTCAAAAATAAATTGTGTTATATTCAACAAATCATCCTGATTTTTGTAGTAGAAATAAACGTGTTGAATATAACATGAGATCATGTTATATTCACATGGTTACATTTAATATTGTCCATGGTCATACCTTATGAAATGTTTTAAAAAGAAATCATGTTATAGTCAACAAGTCAATTTTTTGGGGAGGAAAAATGACCACACAATCTTCATATTGTGTTTATTTGACAATGATTACGCGTAACACAGGATCACGACTCATGAAAAAATATTGTGTTATATTCAACATGCCCTTTGTAAGATGAATTACTTATTGCATAAGGATTACACCCCTAAACCACCACTTTTTGAAATGTCAAACTTGAGGACTTGACTCGAGGATACATATAACACCATATCGTCATTCCACTTCCCCATTCACAACACTTCCTTTACCCTGATCAAAAACCCTAATCTTTTCTCCTCCTACTGTAACAATCCAACAATATGGTTCAGACAAGAAGTTCAATGAAGACGAAGAACCCAAATACGGCTGACGATCCTGTAATGCTCTAGGACTCAAGTATGTTGTTATACAAAAATCGTAGCGATTTTTGTTTTCATCTCTTTCTGGTGAAGACTATGAACATTGTATGCTTCTCGTTTTTCGATTCATCTGTATAACCCCATCGTTGGGTAAAAATATATTTACAACCCATAAGTTGTGTTCACGACTACTTATTCGGCGTCTTTTTAAACTTCACTGCTTGTTTTTTTACATGTTTTATTTTAAATTGTTTCAATCAGTTCATAAAATAAACATTTCAAATCTTGTGTTCTTTTTGTCTGTAATTTTGTTCATGCATTTGATAGTGTTTTGTCATTGATCTTGACTTTTTGTATATTTTTATCGTAGACCACGAACATCAAAAGAATCGATTCATGTTAGAGAGCACTAGTACTTCTGACGAAGGTACTTTTATCCTTTTCGTTAGTACATGTGTATATAATCATTAAAACGTCTTGAGTGATGTTGTGTAGAATGTAACACACCGAAAAAAAACATATGCATTTCATTTTCAAAAAATTTTTTTTTTTTTTTTTACTTTTTTTGGGGAAGTTCTTTTTCAAAACATTGTCCACTAAAAAGGGGTTATGGTTGTTCTTCGACTTTTAAAAGAAATTCCTTTCTCAAAAATATTTTATCTACAAAGTATTTTTTTCAAAGAAAATATTTTCTAAAACTATATTCCGGAAGTGTCTTCATAAAAATGTTTTCTTTAAAAACTTGTTTCCTTTACTTTCCGAAGAAAACTCCAAAAATTGGTTTTTAAATTTTCTCCAAAAATGATTCTTATTTTCCCAAAACTTCTTCCCAATAATAATTCTTGAAATGTTATTTTTTATTTCAAAACTTCTTCATAATAAATGTTTTCTAAATGTTTGTATAAAATTGGAATTCTTACACTAACTTTTTCTTTTTCAAAAATTTATCTTGTTTTTTTATTTTACTAAGGATTTTTCAAAAATGTTTTTCTTTAATTTTTCTAAACTAATGAACTTTTTCATGAAAAAATGTTTTTCTTTCTCCTGTTTGCATGCATGTAAGTTTTTCTAAGATAACCTAAACTCAAAAAAGAACACAAATAATAAACTCCCACCGAGGACCAAACTTGTCGATTCCATCTATAATCGATAAGCGGTCTAAAAGGGAGACATTTTTCTTTTTTAAATGTCTTCATATTTAGCTTAATTTTAAATGCATAAAAAAATAATAAGGAAAATTATATGATAACTGAACCAAAAAAAAATTACTTGGACTTGTTTTACGTTAAAAGATTTATTTAAACTTAGGTAATGTCTTCGGAAGGGTGTCTTGGGTGCCTCACACTTTTCGTGAGCATAACCGACCTCCAAACCTTAAAAAATACTCTAATTAAGAACAAAATATCTTGATTCAAATATTGTACCATTTTAAAAGGAAAACAGATTTTTCAAAATCATAGTGACCTAGCACACCATTTAATCCAATATTAGGTAACAACTCTATTTTTCAAATAAAACTCTGCCCAAAGAACTATTTCAAAACTGATGTCTAGAAAAGCCTCTAAACTGTTTTTTTTTTTTTAAATATTGTTAAAAAATAAGCTTATCTAAAAACATTTTAAAAAGGATAAGTTTGCTTTCAAAAAAGGGAATATATCAACATAACACACATAAAAAAAATAATATCGTGCGGTGTGTACACAAAAAAATGATATCATGCAGTGTGTCGTGTTGTCTGTCTTTTCCCGGGGTGCATAACTAGCGACATTTTGGGAGTCTTGACAACATGCATATCATATTTCTAGAGATCTAGCAATATTTTGGTGATATCATTAGATTTTTTACCACATTTCATTGGCATTAGTGAAGTACTAATAATATTCCAACAATATTGTAGAAGTAATAGTGGCGTTCCGAAAACGTTGTCAGAGTTTTGACAACTTTCACAAGACGTTGGAGAAACTCCGACAACATACTAGCGAAATTCTCAAACGTCCAACGATAATCCAACAAGGTTCGCAGGTGCTATGATAACAATGTCGGGAAAAGATAAGCTAATAATGAAAATAATTTCTTTACCAACATTTCTTTATTTTGAATCCTCACGCACCTAGAAAAAAAGCTCAGATGCGCTCAACTATATTGAGGTGTCTAGTCCGTTCATTTTTTAAAGATAACTTATCCTTTTTTGAAATGCTTTTGGATAAACTTTATTTTTGAAAATCTTTGTTAAACAAAACAATTCAAGGGTCTTCTCAAGACGCTGATTTTGAAAATAATTCTTTAGGTCGATTTTTGAGAAAAAATAGCCACTACCTACCATTGGATTTAAATGGTGTACACGGTTACTGGGATTTTCGATTTTTTTTTTTATCTTTTAAAATAGCCTAAATTTGACTCAATTAAGTCCAAGAGATTTTTTTTTTTTCCAGTTATTAAAGGAATTTTGAATTGAAAACTAAAGAGGCTAACATATATTTACCGTATTCATTTTTTTATATTCAAATGAAACCTTAAAACAAGAAAATAAAAGACAAATATCCCCTTTTAGACTACCTATCAATTATGAATGGAATGGACAAGTTTGGCGTCCGGGGTTTTTTTGTCTTCTTTTCTCTTTTTTAGTTTAGGTTATCTTGGCAAAAATTGAATTACAAATACATGCAGAAATGAGGGAAAAAAAAGTAAAAAGTCAAAATACAAAACATCTTTTTGGGATCACTTATTATCAAGAAATCTATTTTTTTAAGAGAGATTCTTATTATCAAGAAGTCTTCTATTTTTTTTTTTAAAGTTTGTTATTATAAATAAATCTTTTGATTATCTTCCAGGAAAAGTAAAGAAGTATATTTTTTTATGCCTTATTAGAAAGGAATCTCTTTAAATTAAAAGCAACATTTTTGAAATTTTTTGATGAAGTCCACTGAAATTAAGACATTTTGATAATTCTTATCATCAAGAGATCCCCGGGAAAGTAAAATGAGACAATTTTGGGGTAAAAAATCTTATTATAAAGAAATTTAAAAAATTTAAAGTCAAAGAAATACTTTTGAGAATTCTTGTTATAAAGAAGTCCTCTTAGAAAACAAAACATTTTGGAAAACCTTATTAGAAATGAAATTCATTTTTTAAAGTAAAATAAACTTTTAAGTATTCTTGTTATAAAGATATGCTTGGAAATTAAATATTTTTGAGAAAAAAATTTATCATAATTTTTTTTTTTCAAGTGAAACAACTTGGAAAAACTTATTATAAAGAGATTATGATCCTTGAAAGTAAAACAACTTTTTTTGAACTCTTGTTATCAAGATGTCCTTTAGGAAAATAAAACATCTTTGGAAAAACTTATTATAAAGAAATCCAATTTTTTAATATAAAATAAAGTTTTAAAGATTCTTGTTATAAGGATATCCTTGAAAAGTTAAAAAAAAAAAAAAAAAAAAAAAAAAAAAAAAAAGTGAGAAAAACTTTATCAAAAATAAATTCTATTTTTTAAGTAAAGCATCTCATTTGAGGACTCTTGTTATCAAGATGTCCTTGGAAAAGTAAAGAACATTTTTTTGTTTTTTGAAAAAGAAACTTTATCTCTCTCTCTCTCTCTCTCTCTCTCTCTCTATATATATATATATATATATATTTCCGTTTTCTTAATGTAAAACATAATTTATTTGAGAACTCTTGTTATTAAGAAATCCTCTTTAAAACAAATCTTTTGGAAAAACTTATTATAAATAGATTTCCATTTCTAAAGTAAAAAAAAAAAAAAAAACCATCTTGGAAAACTTATTATAAAGAGTTTCCATTCTTTAAACTAGAATACATTTTTAGGACATCTTGTTATAAAGAATTACTTTTAGAAATTAAGATATCTTTTGATTTTTTTTTTTTTTAGGGTTAATTACACTTTAACTCCTTGTGGTTTGACCAATTTGCACTTATCCCCCCTATAGTTTAAAAATCGTCACTTACCCCCTCTGTGATCAGATTTTCAAACCACTTACCCCCTTGATGTAGGGGGAAAGTGCAACAGATATCTCACCACAAGGGGGTAAGTGGCTATTTTCAAACTACATGGAGGTAAAGTGCAAATTTGCCAAACCATAAGGGGATAAAGTGTAATTAACCCAAAAAATTATTATCAAGATATTTCCCTTTTCAAAATAACATAATTCTTTTTAAAGGATTCTTATTATAAAGATGCCCTTGCAAAACTAAAACCATCTTTTCACGGAAATGAAATGCAATATTTTGCCAATTTAACCTTAACTTTAAAACTGGTTAAGGGAAGTGCCTATCTTAACCCGTCATTTAAAGTTTCGCACATATTTGGGAAACCTAAAAATGGGATATAGGGGACTCTCCCCTTTCAACCTTTAGTTAATACATTTTTTTTGGTTATATGTAGATAATAAACAATAAAAGTACAAAAAATTTAAAGCATGAAAAAAGGCGCAAAACAAAAAAAAGTACTGGAGAGTAAATGACAAAAATGTAAAGCATAGAAAGGTGCAGAGTAGAAAGTAAATGACAAAAATTTAACAACGCGGAAAGGCGCAGAATGGTAAAGTAAATGACAGAATTTTAAAGTGCGGAATAGTAAATGATTGAAATGTAAATGCGAAAAAATAAATTATTTTTAAAGTGTTCTTTTGAGAATGTCCTCTTAGGTTTTGTCCTTTTTTAGGTCTGACCTTTTAAGTGGTAAAACAAAAACGTAAATGTTTTAGAGAGGGGTTATAGAGGACTTACCTTGCTAGGGATGAAGTCTTTTTTCCCTTTTTCTTTCTCATTATCCTTTCTTTTTCTTCTTTGTGAAAGGCTTTTGGGGAGTTTTGTGGGGGATCTTGGGAAGCCCGAGAGAGAGAGAGAAAGAGAGAATATTTACGCCTTGTGTGTGTTTGGGGAGCAAGAGGCTGCCCCCTTTTATAGCCAGCATAGACCATGCAAGTGTGCAGACCTCCTTGATGGTGGGTTAGTTGTCCTTTGATGGGCGCTACCCCCTATTTCGTGAATAATACTCTTTAGGCCTCCTATTTTCAGTAATGAGTGTTAACTTTGTCAAGTCAACCTACCTAAGTCATACCATAAGTGGTAATGATCATGGGACACTCCTAAAGGACTATCGCAACTCTCAAGGTGGTATCCAAAACTTTGTCTTATTCCTGGGAGATGCACGTGAAGTAAATTGGGTGTTTTGGGCACCCTTTATATATATATATATATATATATATATATATATATATATTTATTGAAATTGAATTGAAAATTATGAAATTAAAAACAACGAACAAATTGAGAATCTTAAAATATAAGGATATTCCACATATGATTGAAATGTTCAATTTTAAAAAAATAAAATGAAATTGACCGTCAATTTGATGAAACCGGCGAAAAAGACAATTTTTGGAGTCAAAATGAAAAGTATGTGCAAAATACACAATTTCTTGAAATTAAGGAGTGCAAACCAAAATTAACCATTTTAAAAGTGATATCCTTTGAAAACCACTTTCAATGTAATTAATTTGGCCCCCAAACTAACTTTTAAAATTTTTAATTTTGACCTTAAAACTTTTAAAATTGCTGGAATTCATTGGGAACTGTTTTTTTTTTTTTTTTTTTTGGTTTTTCTTCAATTAAAACATTATGAAAAAAATTTAATATGAAATCTAAAATGAAAATTCGTCCCTTTAAATATAGATTTAAAGTTTCTCGAAATTGCAATTTAGACCCAAAACTTTTAAAAATTGCAAAATCGAGCGGGACAAAATATGTTGTCTACAACTGCCCCTCTTTATCATGCGAGTTTACTCGAAATAAAAAAGATAGAAGACACATACACCATTTTGTTCGGCTAAAATAAAAAATAAAATAAAAGAATAAAACGAACTTGTTCAAACTAGGTTGGTCTCTTAAAGAAAGGAAATGAAAATGGTATTGCCTGGGCATCAAGCCCTAAAGCACCAAAAAATCCATTGCTTGATAGTGAGAAAAGTGAAAAGTGTATTTTGAGGTGAAGTCTTGGCCACTTTTCTCAATGCAAACAAACCATGTTCATTATCAGAACAAGAAGATGAAGAAAACATTAAATGTCTCAGGCCATTGCTGACTTTAAACTAAAACAGTAAATTTAGAAGACATTATGATTGAACATCTATGCGGTTACCTTCATACCTTGGCATCTTTCCAAAGATCAAGTGAGACGTAGTTTGAATAAGTCCACATCCATCAAGGTAGAGGAAGGAAAGTAAATAATGAATCCTCCCATGAAAGGCTATGAACAAAGCTATGAGAAGGGTTGACGGACCAGTCCTAGAGAAAATACGCCACAACATAGGAATGGAGAATGTCAATCATTAACATTTTCTAAATCTAGACCAAACCTACTCGGGGTTCCCTACATATTTTAGTTGTGCCAAGAATCAGGTTAAATGTAATTCTAATGTCTCGTCCTTTTACAAGGTCAGGAGACATTAGAACAAACACTTATCCAGTCTATTAAACATCTATTCCACCTATTATCAAGAACGGGGAAAATATATCCAACATCTAAAAATATATTCAACATCTAAAAACATATCCAGTATCTCAAAACATATCCAATATCCAATTTTCGAAAAAAAAAAAAAACATATCCAGTATCTAAAAATATATCCAATATCTAAAATCATATATATTATCTAAAACATATCCAGTATCTAAAACATATCTAATATCTAAAAAATATCCAACATCTGAAAACATATCCAATATCTAGAACATATCTGACATGTATCCAGCCTATCCTCGATGCAGGGAGATCACATTTCAAAATTATATCAAATAATGACACATCTTGCCTATTAGAGGGCATATACAATATTCCCATACTAAAATTATATCCAATAAGCTCATATTCGGCCTATTAGAGGGCATATCCCATAATTCCATAACAAAATTATATCAAATAGTCACATATCCTGCCTATTAGAAGGCATATCCAGTAATCCATCTATCTTGGCTGTCATCAGGATAAGAATAAAATATATATCCAATAATCCATCTATCAAAATTATATCAATTAAACACATTATAGGGTCTATTATTAGGACAGGGAAAAAATACATCCAATAATCCATCTATCAAAATTTATATCTAATAATCACATTATCTTGGCCTATTATCAGGACAGGATAACTGTAAGATCCGGACTTTAGCATGTACGTCATTATTTTCAATTTAGATCATTTAGAAAAAATTTGGGGTAAAAAATTGAGTTGATTAAAAACCAAATTAAAAGTTTATGGGTCAAATTTCCAAAATTGTCAATTAAAATCTAAAAATTTAAAATGTAATGGGTGAAATTATAATTCTAGAAACTCATAAATGTTGAATTGAACTAAAATGAAGATTTTAAGAAATTAGAGGGGAGGGAAGAGTATTTAAGCACATGGGTCTTTATATAAACTCATATATATAGACATATATTCGTGCGTGTGTGTGCAGTGAAGGTCGAAGACAGCGAGAGAAGAGAACTAGCGACATGGCGTGAAGAGATTAAACATCCATCCACTTAATTCATGCATATATATAGGATTCATTCACGCTAGAAGGATCGGGAAAGCTTAAGAAGAAGAAACTCAGAAATCTAGAGAGAGAAGAAGAGAATCGAAGTGTGTTCTGTTCACCAGCGGTGTGTGGGTATCGTCGTCATCGATCAATCGTTGATCAATAGTGTGTGTGCATGTGATCGGACGAGTGTGTATTCTGTATGCATTGTGAGTGTGTGTTGATTTCACTGAAAACCAAACAGGGCCGATGGGCGTGTTTTTGACCCTCGCCATTGACGTCGCCGGAGTTCGTGTGTGGGTTCTATCCTAATGGGCTGGCGATTGTGGGAATGTATGGGTGTGTGCATTCTGTTCGTCGTTGATGGTCGACAATGATCATGTGTGTGTGTTCGTTCAAATATTGTGGGTATGTGTGCGTTTTGTTCGTCGTCGATGGTCGTTGGTGATCGGTGTCATCGCCGTCTATGTGTATGTTATTTCTCTGTGTGTGTGTGTGTTCAGCCGTCAATGGTGTGGCTGTGTGTGTGTCGTCATGAGTGTGAGAGGTGAGACCGGCGTGTGTGTGTGTTTCGTCGCCAGCATGTGTATGTGTGTGTTGTTTCGATAATGTGTGTGGGTGTGTATGTAATTGGGGGTGTTGTGCGACTGTGGGTGTGTGTGTCGTTTGGTTGGACGGTAGGGTTGTGGGTGATGTTCACTTGTCGCCGCCGGTAAAGGGTGTGAGGGGGTATGTGTGGCCAGACGATAAGAAGCCAAAACAGAAACAGGAAACAAAACGGAAAAAGGAAAAGAAAGAAAAAGGGAAAAAAAAGAAAAAAGAAAAAGAAGAAACTACACAAATGACCCCAACAAATTCAAAATCCGCCTTGCGACCCATAAACGATTCGGAATGGGTAACGTTTTTCCGTTAAGTTTATTTTAGTTTTGTTAAATTAAATTCTAACATAAAAATTTTGTAACCGAAATAATAAATTTGGGGACTGTTAAATGAAAAATTAACCAAATAATAATTTTACATAATAAAATGTGGGGACGGGAAAATAACCAAAATTAGGGCCCGCATTACATGATTAGGTGATTTTATATAAAATATTAATTTAGGCCCTGTTACTATTAGGTTCGCAGGCACTGGAGTATCGATAGAAAATAATCTGTAAAAACTGTTCGGAGCGGGTAGTTAGGTAAGTGTACTGTCTTCTTTCCAAATCTATTTTCATATATATGATGGGAAAATGTGTTTATTAAAAAATGGGACGAATTTATAACTTATATGGATCAAGCGGATTTAGGTGTTTTAAAAATGTGAATTTCGTTGGTTTTTAAAGAAAAGTGGAAAGAAATGATTTATTGAAATCAGTGGTTTTTTTAAAGAAAGTGAAAAACATGATTTTTGAATTAAATCGATTTTGGAGATAGAGGTCGATGTTATTGATTTGTAGTTTGACGATGTTGGTATTGATTTGACGATACTGTTGATTTTATCTGCTTTGGCAGAGCGTTGATTATTTATTGAGTTGTAGTTTGATGATGATATTATTGATTTGATGATGTGGTTGAGTATGGGCAGAGTTGTTGTGAGTGAGGTGGAGATGAGTTGTTGCTGTTGAGATGAGGTGGAGATTGGTGTTGGATATTCACCCGATTGGCATAGTCCAGTGGAGTGGTGTTTCACCCGTCTGGCATAGTCCAGCGAAGCGTTGTTCACCCACTTGGCATAGTCCAGCGAAGCGTTGTTATGTCTTGCTAGCAAGGCATATCCTATGGGTGGTACGGTACCGTTGCAACTTCGAATCGTGAGGTTAAAACGATCACTATAGGTAGCCTGTGTGTGTTGTGGTGGAGTGGTGGTTTGAGATGTGTATTTGAGATGTGGTGTTTTACTTATATTGGGTGATTTATTATTTATTATGGTGATTGGTATGATTTTATACTAGATGGATTTGGATGGAACTTATCTATATCGCTTTATTTTCACTGCTTATATGCTGAAGATTTTACGAGCTATGTGGTGTTTATATACTTACGCTTGATCCATTTAGATGTTGTAGAATGATTTATTATTATAAAATATTTTTACTAAGAAGGCAGTACACTCGCAGGTGGAGCAAATTTATGAGTCGCTCCTCTACTGACACTAGTTAGAGTTATGCGTGTCATGCGATGGAGTCATATGGGAGTATTTTGAGACGGGCTGTCAGAGGTGAACCTAAGAGAGGTTCATGAGATTAATTTTGTTGTTCTTATTTTTGGGACGGGTGTGTCCCTATAGCACATAATTTTGTATATGTTGTATAGATGATTTTATATTGTTTTATGTATATTGTCTTTTTATGAGTTGGTTTGACGGTCAAGTAATGTCATGTCGACGTCACGTCGGCCCCACGGTGACGAATGTCCGGGGTGGGGTGTGACAATAACCACATATCAAAATTTATCCATTAATAGTATATATCCTACCTATTATCAAGGCTGGGGTCAAATCACATCAAATAATCATTTATCCCGCCTATTATTGAGAACAAGAGAAAACAAATAAATACTGGTTCAAAGTTGAATTGGGTAGGAAAGGATCTCAATCAGAGAGCTATGGGATACAGCTTTATCCGTTTGGTTTTGTTGGTGTAATAAGACCAATGGAATACATTTCCCACATCAAAAAAGGCCACAGATCTGCCAAGCAGTGTAGTTCTGTCAGCGACAGGTGAACTTGATCACCATGCACTAGGCACTTATGATATTCCTGCTCAATGTCTTTGCAGTCACCTCTATTGTTAACCAGAAGTGGCAGGTTCGGAGGGTCTTATTAGCTAACATGAACCCGCTCATGTGTAGTCCACAGACTCCGCTACACACCTCTTTTATTAACTGTATCACTTCTCTAGTGCCCACGCATTGCAAGAAACCCAAATTGGATGATCTCTTATATAACGTGTCGTCGCTTAGGAAATACTGGCATGCTAGTCTTCGTAGAGTTCTACGGCTTACACTATCTGCTCTTTCCGGGTTCCCGATCTTTCAAAAACCTTTGGATATCCACATACCAGGGTTCTATTTCTCGCTCTACTTCGATTTAATTACAATGGGCTGGCTAATGGTATGATATACTTTAATTGTTATGGAATTTATTCATCACTTTCTTTAATTACGAATATCATGGATGCCAAAGTTGTAAGAGCGTTAGTAGAATTATTCTTCTATCTTGGTACATGCTCAAATTCTTTCTTCCAAAAAATTTCAAAGAGATCAATTAGATGATTGTTATACGGTACCAGCTTAGCATCTTTTGTCGTATACTTATCCATGATCTGGTTTACAATTAGCTTTAAGTCCTGGTATACTATTAACTCTCTTACTTTCAAATTAATGGCCAATTCTAGACCCATGATGCAGGCTTTGTATTCAACAATGTTATTCGTATCAGTAAACCTCAACTTGGCAACTACCGAAAAATGATGTCCTATTGGAGAAATCAAGACAACTCTGATTCCAGCTCCTTTTTAGTTCGTAGCTCCATCAAAATACATTTTTTTTTATATTTTGTCGTTTTCATCGCCTGTTAAGAGTGTGGTAGCGCGTAAATTACGTCGCTACTTTACCCGCAAGTGTACGGGTCAAGTTTTAGTATAGTAGGAAGAGTAAGGGTTGTCGTGTCCACAGAGATTGGATTACATTGTCGCTAATTACCGCGATTATCATAACCGAACTTTATTTAGGTGATAAAAAATAGATTTTTGTTTTTATAAATAATATACTAAATTAACAATTAATTAAACTATAATACTAAATCTATTATATGGGAATAAATTATCGAGGGATTAACTTCGTTTACATATACATGTTTAATTCAATCTAGTTTACATTAATGGTGTTCAAACTATTCGACAATTTAGATATAGAAAACTCACTCACTACCTCTCCCGAGTGTAAAGTGAATAAATATGTGATTTCGCGTCAATGCCGAAGTCCTCCTCAAGCATCTATACGACACTTGGTCACATGAATCTCACCCCAACCTCATGGATTGCATACTTTCTAACGCCCTCCCGGGTCATTAGTTCGTTACGTTGTGTTTACACCCTAGTCCGAATATGGGGTTACCTCTCCCGAGTGTCAAACTCCGATTTCTCAATATATATAAACAATCATATAAATGAGAAGAACGGAAAACACAATCAAATAGGTAAGAACAACCGATAACAAAACAAAGATTAAACAAACGACGTATATTAATAAACTACATCAATCCCATAGATAATCAGTGTTTAGCTCATGGCCACAACTATATATTCAATGATAAACAACATATACATGTTCAATCAACCAAAAAGGAGTTAAAAATAAAGAGAGAAACAAGGGAGAATAGCCGTTATCTAAAGGTGGCGTCCGTAATAACTGCTCCAATCTTGTTTCCTCTTCTCCAATTGAGTTCCTCCTCTTGGTTGGTTGAGAGCTCCTTTCGAACACTCCAAAAACACTCCCTATGTGTTTTCAGAACAATGGGAACGAATGGGAACAAACAAAATATCTAGAAAAAATCTAAAACAGGTGGAGCTTGACCGTTGCAGCGGTGGATTCACCGTTGCAGCAGTGGGCATGTTGGTAGGCTTTCTACTTTATCACTGCTGCAACAGTGGATCTTACTGCTGTAGCGGTGAGTGATCAGAACTTAGGGAACTCTCTGTTGTTTCACCGCTATAGCGGTGGAATAACCGCTGCAGCGGTGAAACAACTGCAGCGGTGAAACTACTACTTTGAATATTTGATCCTCTTGATCGTTTTTCCACATTTTTTCTCGTTTTTTCGACCGTTTTCACTCCTAATCCCTATTTTAAACAAAAAAAAAATAAATAAAAAATTAAAACTTAATAAAAATACTAAAAAACTACCAAATTCGGTTTAGAAATAAATAGATAAAATTCACCTATCAGAGTGCAACAGATTCATCGTGAAATTCTATCTCCATTGGATCATCATTGGACCTTGGATTATCAATGAGTTGTTCGACAATTACTTGTTCTTTGACTGTATTTTGAGTTACATATACGATATTAAATTCTATGAGAAGCATCTACCATTTAAAGATCCTTCCTCTGAGCACCAGTTTCTCAAATATGCACTTCAGAGGGTCCATACAGGTGATTAGGTGAGTAGTGAATCATAGTAGGTAGTGACACAAACATTTAGCGATCTAGGCCAAAGGGCAGTAGGTTCTTTCTAATACTTAGTATTTTTCTTCGTGCAGGGTAAATGTTTTGCTGACATAGTGGATTGATTGTTCTTTCTTCCTTGAGCTGTTGTGCTGACCCAACATTCTCCCATGGAAGTCTCCAAGACAATAAGGTACAATAACAAAGGACGTCCTCACTAAGGTGGTACTAAAGCGGGATGATTTATTATGTATACCTTACATTTGTCTAAGGTTGCCTGACATTTCTCCTTCCATTTTCCACTTTACTATTTTCTTAGCAGTTTGAAAATTGGTTTACAAGTCATCGTTAACTAAGAAATAAATCAAGCTACAAAATTAACTTTCCCTGAGAAAATCGCGGATCTCATTTTCTGTTCTTGGTGCTAGCATTTTTATTATGACTTTCATCTTGGTAGGGTTGATCTTGATACCTTGAGCCCAACAGTTTTCCTAATCTACCCTAAATGCATATTTGGCCGAGTTAAGCTTTAGCTGAAATTTTCGAAGACAGTTGAACGTCTTCTTTAAGTGCTCCACGTGATCTTCATCTTCTCTGGATTGGACAATCATATCATCTATGTAGACTTCATTTTTTTTGTGTGGATTATATCGTGGAAGAGAGTTTTCATGACCCTTAGGTAAGGTTCCCTGGCATTTTTAAGTCCGAAAGGCATAGCTCTGTAGCAAAATACGCCCCATGGCTTGATGTGCGTTCTTGTGCTTATCATTTTCATTGACTAGAATTTGATTATATCCACAAAACCATCCACAAAGGATGAAATTCTGCATCTGGCGGTATTATCTAGGATGATGTAGATACTGGGTAATGAGAAGCCATCTTTTGAACTTGTATCGTTGAGACCTCGATAATCCATGCAAACTCGGATCTTACCTTCTTTCTTGGGTATCGTCACTATATTACTCATCGAATTTCAATGTGCAGACTTTGATGAGGTTTGATCCTTATTTTTTTAGAGTTTTTGCTTGATTAGTTTAATCTTTTTTTTTTTTTTTTTTTATGGAAAGCTTGTATGTCACTATATTAGTTTCTAGTCCTACCATAAATGACCAAGCGAACTTGTCCTGGTACTCCCTCAATAGAGCTATTAAATCTTCTCTTTCAGGGCTACTCAAAGATTTCTCGATCTTAGTCTCCTTCGGATTTTTCGGGTTCCCTAAATTTACTGTTTCCATTTTGTCTTGGCTAGGAATCGGTCGATCTTTAAATCGTTCTAAGGCTCTTTGAATTTTCTCGATATTCTCAAGAGTGGGGTCATCATCTATTTTGATTCCCATTAACTCTCAATTTACTTCCTTATCAAGATTGTACTCTTTAAGTAAGTGATTTTATTAATTCTATGGATTATTTATAGATGCACTTGGGCACTTGAAAAGATAAAATAAGATTTTAAATATGATATTTCTTTAAAATAACCGAACTTCATTACATAAAAAGAAATTACATTAACAAAAGGCCTAAAGAGAGGATAGTCATTACCGTCTAGTGGCTAGTCAAACGGGAGATCAGGTCCCAAATTATTAAAGCTCCCATTGCACTAGGATCAAGCGACGTTCCCAGTTGCCAAGATTTTTTGGTGATTCTTGTCTTTCTGATAATACCCTAACCTATGGGTATCTCACTTCCCTTTAGTTTTAAACGGGACTTGCATCCATGTTTTGTTCTTTCCAAGGCCTTTTTTAGGTCAAAGTCCATGGCTTGCAGGTGGAAGACTATCATTGTTATGGCAGCTAACAACTCGGGTACTAGCGGTGGATTTTCCTCGCGAACATATGTGGCGTTGGCAGTGTAGCAAACAAAAATGTGTCCATAAGGTGAAGGATCACCCTAGGTCTTTCTTCCTTGCAGGTGTTGTGGTCAAACTTCTCTTTTTTGTTCAAAATATACCCTAATCCATGGGTATCTCACTTCTATTTTGTTTTAAACGGGACTTGCAGCCCTGTTATGCTCTTTCCAAGGCCTTTTTCCACGTCAAAGTCCATGGCTTGTAGGTGAACGGCTATCATTGTTGTGGCAACTAACAACCTGGGTACCAGCGGTGGATTTTCCTCATGAGCATATTTGGCGTTGGCAGTGTCAAAGGCCTAAAATGAGACTGTTTGCTCGGTTTGATCTATTACAACTACCGGGGTGGCTGAGGACCTATAGATGACAAGATCATCCTTGGCGTAGATGGTTGTGATATTGTCTTTGAAGATGAACTTTGTCTTTTGATGCAATGATGACAACACTGCTTTGGCCAAGTAGATCAAGTTTATGGTAATTGGCAACGTAATTTCCCCCATTAATTCACTTATCTCACTATTAAAGGCTCGGTTCATGATGATAGTGGCTCGGATTCGAATTTCATCAATCCCTACTTTCTTGAGCGTGCTTAAGGGGCATATATTCAACACTGATCCATTATTCACGAGTACTCGGGACAGAATGAAATCTTTGTACTGCACTAATATATTGAGTGATTTATTGTGCCCAGTCCCATCAGAGGGTATTTTGTTGTCGGTAAACGTCACAAGGTTGGTGTTGAAGATGTTCTCCACTATGTTAGTGAAGTGATCTTTTGATATGGATATCGATACATGGAACTCATTGAGGACTTTCAACAATATGTTTCGATGGACCTCCGATGCCATTAACGGTAATAGTAGCGAAATCTACACAGGCGCTTTGCTTAGTTACTCGATGATCAGGTATTTTGTGTTCTTTACAGCCTTCAGGAAATCTTCTATCTCTTGCTCGGTAATTGGTTTCTTAGGACCCCCTTGGGTTCTTTATTGGGTACCTTTAAAAGGTCTAGTTTTGCGAATACCCTTTTGCTTCTGTAATTCCTCTGACTTCTTCTACTTGACCTTCTGTCTTTGGTAGCATATTAGTCTTTATGGTGGTAGAGTGATTCTAGGGCATCTCCTTCAAATTTTTCATCGTCTCTTGCTTTAGTGTTTCAAACATTAGCACCATTTCAGGTACAATGGTTATCACTTTTCGGGAAGCCTGCTATTGTATCGTGATAATTAAGGCTTCAAAACTCCACAATTTTCTCAGGATCTATTTGCATGAATCCACAATCAACTAAATTGAACCCATAATCGTCCTCTAACCTCATGCTTTGTCTTTTACATAGGTTACATGAGTCGGATCTGGCTGGTGTAGCAGCATTAATCCACCATAACTTACCAGGAGTTTTTTTATGAGGTCCACATTGGTAGGTGCATCTTGTCGGGTGGTGCTGGTTGGTTGAGTTCTAATCATTTGCCGAATACTTTCTTTGGTGGAATAGATAGCAGATATCTAGGATACACTTTCTTGTTTCTAGGTGAATAGCATATGTCTAATACTTTCTCGAACATGTCGACTATCTTTGTGTCACTTTCACTTAAAGTGTTTATTTCTCTCCAGATGCGATTTTGTTGGCCCAATGATCTACCCTAGAGGGGGTAAATTGGGTAGTTATAAAATTAAAGAAAATATCTTTCAACATTTAAATTTTCAAATAATTAATTTAATCCTAAATTAATTATTATCTTTATATAGCAACGGATAAGTATAATTAGCTCTAGGTGCAGACCCAAACAACAAGAAATAAAGAAAATAACAATGCAGTACACCACGATGTATACTAGTTCACCAAATTACTCTTAGCTAATCCAGTCCTCCGAACCACACGGAGAGTCATACCCACTAAACCATTAAGATTCATTTAAACAAGTAGGAACTAAATCTTTACACAATGATTTTTCACAGGCTCATAATCAACCTTTACATTTTTTTGTTCGCAGGGAAAAAACCTTTATTTTTTTAATAAGCTAAAGACTAACCTAATTCTTTTAAACTTAGGTTAAGAATCAAACCTTACCAAAATCATTCCAAGTATCCTTTTCATCAGTAAGGATGGAACCGTTACAAATCACACAAACTAATTCTATTCAGGAAGAATTAACATCTATCTTTTTCATAGAAAAGAGTAACCTAACTTTTTTATGTCTTAGATAAAGATTAAATCTCAATCTCTTTATCGAAAGAGATTGAAATCCAACTACTTCTGATTAAATATTCTCAATAATATCTAATATGCACAAAACTCACTAATTACAATAAATCAATAAGTTTTTTCCCACTCGGAGCTTCTACCACCTCAAATCTATTTAAACTCAATTAATATCCTGATAAATACTAGTGATAGAATTTAGTGAGGAATTTAAAATCTGATTATAAAATAAGTGGGTAGCACAGAATCAAGCACGTAATCAGATTACCACAAAAAATCGTTTTAAAATATTTTTTATGCACTTTAAAGTTAAAAAATGATTTCACAAGATTTAAAATCCAAGTAAGCAGAATAATATATATAATCACAATAAACAATGAAAGCTTGGAACGATCTCACCAGGATATCACCAAAGGAATGAAAATTGACTCGCAACAAAACTTAGATCGGTGATGCCAAAATAATCAATACTTATTCTCAAGAACTTTTCTCAAGAATGATCTCACAATAATCTATCGATATAATCTCAGAATAACAACTTTTAGAAAGTACAAAAATTGAAAGTTCTTAATAGAATGATATATTGATATGTGAAAAACGTAAGTCTATTTAAACATATTTGAAACAGACCTTCTAACGGCTAGTTCCTACAAGATATGACATTTAAATTCTCATATAGACCTCATATATCAATATTACTCAATCCTAATTCAATTCACTCAAATATGACTTTTAAATCATTCAATTTAGTTCTCAAATTATTTCATATTCTCAAATCAAAAGGATAGAAAGTATTAAATAGACTAAATTGTGAAACACTTAAAATAAGTGTACCATATCTATAGGGATATGTAAATATGAATGATATATCTATAATATGTTCAAATCCCTAGAATATCTCCAAGATATCCTCCAAAAAAGGTTAGTAACGGCTAGTTTTGGATCAGATCTTGAAAACCCTCAAACACTAAAACTACCCAGTCAGTTAACCGACCAATAAACCATTGGTCGACTAATTGTTTCAGGATGTTCCCCAGGGCATTTTTTGGCCTTAGTCGATTGATCGATCATCGACGATCGATTGACCGATCAATTCAGAAAGTTCACTTCTCAGCCATCGGTTAACCAATCTCTCTTGGTCGGTTGACCAATCAATTTAGAGACTTCTTCAATTCCCAGCCATTGCCCGTCAGTTGACCAATCCTCTTGCTATTGGTTGACTGATCAATGTTGGATCACTCATTCTCAATTATATTTCAACTCCAATCTTCAACATTTTTTACCCTTTAACCGATTTCTTTTCTTAATTAACTTAATTAATACTATTAATCAATTTTAAACAATAATGTTTCTTAGGTCAATTTTTATTTTTCAATTTCACATTGGAGCAAATATGTTAACTAATTAAGACCCTAATAAAAACACACATAAATATAAATCATTTTTGTGTCGTGTGTGATCCTAATCGGGATACATTAAGAGTAAAAAATGACTTGAGTTGTTTTCGCCTAGATTTTCCAGAATCTTCAATCTCTTAATGTTAATCTCTTTGTTTATTTCTTTGCATCCTTAGCAATTACTTCATGATTACATCAACAATAAAACTTTTATACTAAAACACTCAATAAACTTGTTAGTTCCGCAAAAAAATATCGAGACTTAATTGTCCATCAAAATCTTGGGATCAACAGGTTTAACTCTTACCGATTTTGGGATTTTTTTTTCTACATCATCCATGTCTATATCAATTATTGGCTCCTTCCCTTTGTCTTCTTCTCACTTTGGTATTTGTTCTTCGAAGTCACTTTCCCGACCAACAAGAGTAATTGGGTTGTTGTCTTTGCTCAATAAGGGAGTGAAAAATCTATCTAATATGCCTTCTAGCAATTTACATATTTGACCCATATTACTCTGGGTGGCTTCAGATCGGTTCTTCAAATTCCTAAGTTATCATTGGGATAATTTCCCCAGTCTTGCCCAACCATATTGACGGTTGGGGCTGAGGCTTCATGTTTCGGTAGTAGGTTTTGCTGAAAATTTGGTCAAGGCATTTCTCCATCTTTTGAGAAGAATATTATCTTGTCTTGAATGAGGTCTTCCATCTAGTGCTTTAAGTTGTAGCAATTGTTAGTATGATGACCTATTGCCCCAGAGTGAATTTGCACATAACTAGTTGGGATTGAAGCTGGGGTTTTACGGATTTCAGTGGTTTGGTGGGATTGGCAAAATCATTTTGTTTTTGACACACTCCTCCAAAATTCGAGAGAGTGGTACAAGAAAATAAGGGAATTTCCTTGGTTCTCTGAGCGGGTAGTTAGGTCCAAGGTATTGGTGATTATGATTGTAGCTGAAAGGAACTAGGATAGGGAGCGATGAAGCTCTATAGGGAGTGTAATATTGATAGGGATATAAACCGAGGCTTGAAATGGCACAAACTAGTGTGGCCCTTGGTTTCATAAGGCTAGATCCTGGTATCCATGGAGATTTGGTTTTTAATGACTGTACTGCGGCAGGATGCTCTAGGGGTTCCTTTGATTGTGAACAACCATTGCCATTTCGGGATATTTTTTCCTCAAGGGTGTTGATTTCTTGGTTTCATTGTCAGCTAGTTTTTGTATCCTACCAGTTCGGATACCTTCTTCTACATATTCTCCATGGAGCACTACCTCTGAGAATGGCCCATTCAGGGTGTTGAGTAGGGGCTCATAGTATGGATGAGGCTATGCTTAGATGAATATTTGGACCATTTCTATTTTTTCCATGGGCGGTACCACTTGCACAACTTTATCACTCTAATGGAAGGTAAATTCTCGAAAACTCTCGCCACTTTTTTTTGCCAAGGTTCAGAGTTTTATTTTGTCAGGTGAAATTTCTCAGTTGTACCCGTACTGTCTTAACCATGTCAAAGAATTTTTTTAATTTTTCTTTCTCTATAGCCTCATACCACCGGATGACTGATCCTTCTAATGATTATTGGAAGAACCAGATAGCTAACACTTTATTGTGGATATAGGCACTCATCTCTTTTTTGTACCATTGGATATTGCCAATCCGGGCATCTTGATCCATTATATTTGGTGAGGTTTGGTATCATGAAGTTATTCGATAACTTCACCTGGGATACTGAAGATAACCCGATATATCAGGCATCAACCGTTGACTCTCTTTTCTTCACCTATTTTAGTTTATTCTCCATTTTTTGTAGCTTTTTGGTTAGTAACGAAGTCTTTTCAGATTTCTCTTTCACTTCTTTCTCAATACACTAGGCTACTTTCGTGATGACAGGGCTCGCGGTAATAGGTCTTGCATTTGCCAGACTTAGGTTCAAATTTGGATTGACCACTGCTGAGGCTACTTGTGATCCTGTTGTCGGATGCGGTGCATGGACTACCAATTTGCCAATCACCAATCTAAGGCCTCGGGAACTAGAGGGTTGATGTAACGTTTCCAGTTCGACTGGATCCGGGATTTGGATGGATGCTATTGGGTTCTATAAAGATTGTCGAAGTTGCTATAACAGCTCAGTTATCTGGCCAATGACCTCTTTCAACAAAACCATATCCTACACGATCTTTTTTTGATGTCTTATATTAGGATATACTTATTTGCTTGGGCACAATTGTGGATCAGGTAATGGGAGACGAGACTCTTTATACGAGAATCAATTTTCCTTATATGAAAAAAATCGTGTTAATATCACAATTTGCAAAACGCGTTCAAATTTGATCATGACTTTGGTGATATGAGATTTCCATTTCTCTTAAGCTTTAATAGATTATGATCACATCAAATTTTTGACATGATTACCCCTATAAACATGGAGATTTCATATTACAAACTCAATGACACTTTGTCTTAGGACTAAATAGAAATCTTGTTTTATCTTCTTTCTACTATCAATTTTAAACTAGGTAACAATGTATTGGATTTGTACGAAACAATACCTCTTGGTCCATCAAAGTGCAATATAGCAAAGTAGGGATTGTCGTTCACTCCCTAGTTCTTATTCACAATCATTATTTAAAAAAGGATTTTAACATTTGAACAAGCTCATGAAACGTGGGAGAAAATAGAAATTCCTGTGTTGGCTATTCCGTTCTTTGTAGGTCTTAGAGATTTCTTTTCGTCTGGTTCCAAAGTATAAGTAAGTAAACAAAAATTGTTTAACAACTGATATCTTTCTCAATCTCTTAATAGTTTCCTGAATAGGGTTTAGGTAGCAATCTATCCTAGGATCACTATATGAGGCTTACGATTTTTCACTAACGTACCCTAAAAGGCCCAGTTCCCTGATCTTCAAACCTCTGGCATCCCAAGGGAACATCTATCGTTGGTTGGTGATCAAAGCAAGGTGAGTTTTGTAACCTGTCCCGTCGAATGAACCATGTTGCCTAGAACCTACTATTGACCTCTTTCAAATCCTACCAGTTTTTTCTTTGAGTTTGTGCAATGCAACAATACTCAGTGTTTGTGCCTTGGAGAGAGTTACAATTGGAATGCAATATGTAGAATATGGTAATTAAAAGCGAGATATAAAAAAATAAAATACAAAAAATAAAATGTAGAAAGTAAAGCAGAAAGTAAACACACTCACAAACCCTTACATGCAAAATTTATTATTGAAAGAAACAAAATTTAAAGGAAAAAAAATATATATATTTTTAACAAAGGGGAAATATCATTTAAATCGAACCAAAAAAAATATTTCTTGGACTTGATTTTAATTTAAGATTTATTTAAACAAACCTAGGTCTGACCTTCTAAACGTCTCAAGCTGAGTCTCCAATTGATGCACCCTGGAAAAAGCTCAGATGCCTCACTTATCTTGAGGCATTTGGTCCGTTTATTTTTTAAAGAACATTTATCCTTTTTTGAAATTCTTCTAGATAAGTTTTATTTTTGAAATTTTATATAAAAAAAACATTTCAAGGGAATTTTCTAGGCACCGATTTTGAAAACAGCTCTTTGGGCCAGTTTTTGAGAAAAAAAGTTACTACCTAGCATTAGATTTAAATAGTGTGTTAGGTCACTGGGATTTTCGAAAATCCTTTTATCTTTTAAAATGGCTTGAATTTGACTCGGAATTTTTTTCGGTCTTAATTAGAGAATTCTTTAAGGTTCGGGGGTCGGTTATGTTCGGGGAATGTATTAGGCACCCCAAGACACTTGTTCGAAGACAGTATTTTTGTTTAAATAAATAATTTTTTAAATTAAAACAAATCCAGTAGATTTTTTTGGTTTGGTTAACATAATATTTTCCTAATTCATTTTTTATATTTAAAAGAAAACTTAAAACAAGAAAATAAAAGACAAATGTCCCCCTCTTTTATACTGCCTATCGATTATGAATGGAATCGACAAGTTTGCCCTCGGGGGTGTTTTGTTTACTTTTCTCTTTTTTAGTTTAGGTAATCTTGGCAAAAATTGAATTACAAATGCATGTAGAAATGGGGGAAAAAATTAGAAAGTCAAAATACAAAACATCTTTTTGGGATCACTTATTATCAAGAAATCTATTTTTTTTTTTAAGAGAGTTTATATCAAGAAGTCCTTTATTTTTTTCCTAAGTTTCTTATTATAAATAAATCTTTTTAATTTCTTTTGGAAAAAAGTAAAGAAATAGTTGTTTTAGATTCCTTATTAGAAAGGAATGTCTTTAAAGTAAAGGCAACATTTAGGAAATTCTTTTGATAAACAAGTCCATTTGAAAGTAAAGCATTTTGAGGAATTCTTACTATCAAGAGATCCCCGGGAAAGTAAAATGAGACAACTTTAGGAAAAAATGTTACTATAAAGAAATTTCAGAAATTTAAAGTCAAAAGAAACACTTTTGAGAATTGATGTAATAAAGAAGTCCTCTTATAAAATAAAACTTTAAGGATTTTTGTTAGAAAGATATCAAAGTAAACATTTTTGAGAAAAAACTTTATGATAAAGAAATTTCATTTTTTAAGTAAAACAAATTGAAAAAACTTATTATAAAGAGATTATGATCCTTTAAAGTAAAACAATGTTTTTTTGAACTCTTGTTATCAAGAAATTTGTTATAAATAAATTCCATTTTTTAAAGTAAAATAAAGTTTTAAGGATTCTTGTTATAAATTCCATTCTTTGGAAAGTAAAAAAAAAAAAAAAAAAATTGGAAAAAAAATTATCATAAAGAAATTCTATTTTTTTTTTTTTAAGTGTATCATCTTTTGAGGACTCTTATTATCAAGATGTCCATGGAAAAGTAAAGAACATTTTAAAAAAAAAAATATTAAAATAAAAAAAATAAAAAAAGAAAAAGAAAAAGGAATTTCTACTCTCTTAAAGTAGAACGTAATTTCTTTGAGGACTTTTGTTATCAAGATATCCTCTTTAAAATAAATATTTTGGAAAAACTTATTATAAAGAGATTTCCATTTCTAAAGTAAAAAAAAAAAACATATTGGAAAACTTATTATAAATAGTTTCCATTCTTTAAACTAAATTATATTTTTAGGACATCTCTATATCTATACATATTATTTGTGTTACTATTCATTTGTATATGTAGAATTACATATTTATCCTCAAATTTTTTGAAAATTAAAAATCTACTCTTCACCTACTTCTTTTCTATAACTATTAGCTATTATCTATAATTATTTTATACCTATTTAGATTTTATAAAAGTCAACATTTTTTACTACTCATTTGTATGAAAACAATATTAATTTATCCTTAATTTTTTTTAAAAACTAGAAGTTCACTTTTTCATATTTTGTTAAAGAAATATACTTTATATTTCTATATATTACATACAATAATTACTAGTATATCCCCTGTGCTTGAAGGAACTAAAAAAAAAACCTAAAATATCTTTGAAATTTCTTTAGATGTCATTCAAAAATTAATCAACTATTCCTCGATAATCCCAATACAAATAGTCTAGAAAATAAAAAGCCGCACCAAAAATAAGGGAGAATTGCATTAAAAATACCAATAAAATAAAAAATTAAAAACATGCATTATAAATTCATAAATTTTAGAAAAAATAGTTTTGAACTTTAACAAATCAAATGGTGGAACGAAAAATGATTGTTTTGTGATGGCATGTGGATTGTTAATAGAGATGTGTAGTATGTTGGTCATTGGGTTTGAGAGTGAGACAATTTGCTTGGGGTTGAGAGAGAAAGAAAGTGTGGTTTTAATAGAGGAGGTTTCCACAGTTAAGAATTGAAAGATAAAAGAAATGTTTTAAAAAAAATACAATGAATTGAGAGAGATGCATGTGCAATGATAGATTTTTTTTTCTTTAATATTTTCTTAAAATACGAAATCAAAATATATCTAAAAATATATATTTGGAAAATATATGCTGAGCTATTTTATTATATAGATATACATGCAACATGAATAAATCTTTTTTTTTTTTTTAACAAAAATTTCATACACAATGTAAATATACAAATTGCAATTAAGCGAATAAAAAAACAATCTACCAAGTTTTGTATTATTCACTTAAAAACAATATTATTTAATGTAAAAGAAAATACTAGAACTATTTAACAAAAAACAATGTTAAAATAATTAAATAAATAGGTAACCACAAAAATGAATATCTATATTTAATTTAAGTAAGTTTATAAGATTTGGGTTTTTTAAGTAGATTCATTTAGGAAAAATCATTGATATTTTTATCTCTATATTAATATAAATAAATAAAGAGAAATTTATTGTTTAGCCTTTCAAAGATAGTAAAATTGTAAAATAGACTTTTGACACAAATAATTAAATTTATAGTCCTCAAAAAAATTATAGAAAAAAGTCTCCAACGAATGCCCTTCCTGTTTATCATTATTTACAAAATGTGCCATTTTGATATTTTTGAAACTTCTTTGTGAATATTCACTCGATATTTCAAAAATATATTTCAGTTCACTTAATTTTATTTTCACTCAATGTTCACTCAAATATTTCACTCAAATATTTTAGAACACTGTACACTCATGTGTGAATATTCACTCAATATTTTGGAACAAAATCATAAAGAAATGTTCGATAAAAAATATTTAGAATAAATGTTCGCTCAAAATTTTCAGAACAAATGTTCAGTCAAATTTTCAGAACAAATGTTCACTCAAAATTTCAAATCTGAAATTTGAACAAATGTTCACTGAAAATTCCAGATCGAGAGTTCAATGGTAAAAAAAAAAAAATTAAAAAATCAAAACTAAAATTAAATAAGGGGTGAAAAATATAATTATGAACCCTTTGACCATTGAAACTTTAGAATTTGAATTTATACTGGAAGCAAAACAGAAGACTTGAACTGGAACTTCTATGCACCACCATTGAACTTCTACTGGAACTCCTATGCACCACCATTTACCAATTTCGATGACGACGAACGGTGGAGCATGGAGGTTGTGAGTCTTCTTCGCTCTAATTTTCAATTTCATCTTCAACTGGACGAAGCTCGTCGTGCTGTTCTCTGTCTTCGTACTTGTCGTTCGTATTTCGCAACCGTTTCAAGATCTGGAACGTCGTTCGCCACCGTTTGTCGACGAACATGGCGGCCTTCACTGGATGACGGCGAGGCCAAATGATGTCGGTTCGATAAACAGTGAGCACAGCTGCGGCTTGCGGCTTGCGGCTATGTGAGAAAGAGAGAAGAGAGAGAGACAACTATATGAAAAAAGAATGATGGGATTAGAGTTTCTACTATTTACTCCAAATTATATATAGGGGTATAAATGTATGTTCATTATATTGGTCAACGGTCAAAGGACTATATAATAACAATATTCCAAAAAAAACAAAAAAACAAATTACAACATAACTATTTAAAAATAATTTTTTCTAGATGAACTCTTAAATAAGTGCTATTAAATAAAAACCTCATAAATAAAAGATTTAAGAAACACTATTCGACGTTCAATACATATTATATGTCATTTCTTTGTGAGCGACTTTTACAATTTCGTGTGTGTGTGTGTGAGAAATTGGACAGAAATTATCACGTTCATAATTTTACATATTGAAGATATTAATTATTATTATTTTTACTATATTACTTCAAATATAATTAATGTCACATATTTAACCACAATATGTGTATATTAGTTATAATAAGTTAAATCACTGATATCAATTATTTCAAATTTAAACAATATATAAGAAATATCTATATCTATATCTATACATATTATATAAAGTAAGGTTTGTGTTTCTATTCATTTGTATATGTCGAATTACATATTTGTCCTCCAATTTTTTGAAAACTAAAGATCCACTTTTATCCTGCTTCTTTTCTATAACTATTAGCTATTATCTATAATTATTCTTATACTTGTTTAGCCTTTATAAAAGTCAACATTTTTTACTAAAAATTTATAAACTTATACTTAAAATTTTAAAAAACTAGAAGTTCATTTTTTTCATATTTTATTAAAGAAATGTATTTTATATTTCTAGATATTATATACAATAATTACTAACGTATACCCGATGCTTGAAAGCACGAACATAAAAAACTAAAATTTCTTTGAAATTTCTTTAGACATCATTCAAAAATTCATTAATTATTCCTCGATAATCCTGATACAAATAGTAGAGAAAATAAAAAGCCACGCAAAAAATCAGGGAGTATTGCATAAAAAAGACAATAAAATGAAAAATTAAACATGGAATATAAAATTCACAAATTTTAGAAAAAATAGTTTTAAAATTTAACAAATCAAATAGTAAAATGATTGTTCTGTGATAGCAAGTGAGTTGTTAATAGAGGTGTGTGGTGTGTTGATATTTGGGTTTGAGATTGAGACAATTGGCTAGGGGTTGAGAGAAAAAGAGAACGTGGGTTTTAATTGAGGAGGTTTCCATAGTTAGGGATTGAAAGATAAAGAAAAAAAAAATACAATGAATTGAGAAAGATACACCTGCAATGACACATTTTTTCTTTTAATATTTTCTTAAAATATAAAATCAAAATATATCTAAAAATATATACTTGGAAAATATATGTTGAGCTATTTTATTATATAGAAATATGTGTAACATAAATATTTTTTTGTTATTATTATTATTATTATTATTTTTATTTTATTTTATTTTTTTTACAAAAACTTCGTACACAATGTAAATTTACAAATTACACTTAAGCGATTAAAAAAATAGTCTACCAAGTTTTGCATCGTTCACTTAAAAACAATACCATTCGATGTAAAGGAAAATACTCAAACTATTTAACAAAAAATAAAATTTGCAAATAATTAAATAAATATGTAACCACAAATATGAATATGGATAGTCAATTTAAGTAATTTTATGAGATACGGGTTTTAAGTAGACTTAATTAGGAAAAATTATTGATATTTTTATCTCTATACTCTTATAGATAAATAAATAAAGGATTTAAGAAACACTATTCGATATTCAGTACATATTATATGTCATTTCTTTGTGAGCGACTTTTACAAATAATTGGACTCAAATTATCAAAGTCATAATTTTACATATTAAAGATATTATATATTATGATTTTTACTATATTATACTTCAAATATAATTAATGTCAAATAGTTAACCACAATATGTGTGTATGTGTTTTTTATTGATGGGATTTTTATTGTTTAGCCCAAATTTTACACTCTCTCTCCTCAATTAGCCTTTTTAACAAAAAATATATATTATTTAATCCTTTTCTTAGTATTGAATCCTTTGATAGTTAAAAATAGTAATGAATAGATAATTTTACCCGTGTATAAAGATGAAACCCTAGCCCTCTCCTATGCACACTTTTCATTTCAACCTCTCTCTATATATTTTTTCAGTCCCACCTCATTCTTACTCTCTATTTTTCTTCATTTCAGTCTCTCTCTCTATATTTATTCATCAAAACTGCCTTTGATTTTGGTTGTAATGTTCTTCACTCTTGATTTTGAGGGACACACAGTGTTCCAAGTGTAAAGAACATTAAAATTGGTTTTAACTCTTGGTTTTAAGTTCATCACTCTTGATTTTGAGGGAACAAAGTGATTCCAGTGTGAAGAACATTAAAACTGGTCTTATTCTTGATCCATGCCGACAAGATTTCTGGAGATACATTTTTCATCCGATCAAGTCAGTATTAGACGTAAAATTCGGTCGCCTGAGCTTAAGTTTGTTTCAGAGTTGAAGTCGTAACAGGCGTCGTTCGGTCGTCGTTTGTCGTTCACTTCTCTATGTTCAGATCTAATCAAGAATTTTTTTGGATCTGGAAGAACAGATCGCACCGTCGTTCATCTCCGTTCATCTCTCCATTTTGCAGATCTAACCAAGAATTTTCCAAAACTGAAAGAAAATTCTAGATCTGGAAAATTCCTCGTCGTTTGTTGTTTGTTTCAATGAACATTCATTTTTTGTTTGGTGAATTTTCATTTGTTTTTCGTTGATTTTATGGTTTTTTTCAATGATCTTGATTTATTTTTTCGCGATTTTTGTGGAGATTTTTGTTTATTCACGTGAATGTTCTTTTCGTTGATTTTAGATTTCTTTCAATATTCTTAATTAGTGTTCTTGTGAATGTTTGTACAGGACTTTAGATTTGTTTTGATTTAGTTTTTACGATGAATGTATCATTTGTGGTTAGTGAATGTTCAGACCGATTTTGTTTTTGTTGATCTAATGGGATTTTCGATGGCTTGATTTGTTGTTAACTGTTTGTGATGAACATTCGTGTGATTTGATGAAATGTTCACACTGGTTTATTTTTCGTTGATCTTAGTTTTTTCATTTCAATTTTTTTTTTTTAATTTCTGGTGGTTTTGGTGAATATTCATACCCACATAATAAAAACGCAAATTTGTTTACAGAAAGAATAATGCACATTCACAACAATAAAATGAGAGTGAAAATGTATTAAAATATTTAAAACTAGCAAAATAAAAATGTTAACGTTCACATTTTGATTTTTGAACAGAATGACATTGTATATACATAATAGAAAAAATATAGTCAAAGAACATATGACTATTTTCTAAAAATCTATGAGGAGTAAAAAAATTATTATCTTAGTTGGATGTCTATTTTATGATTTATATATATCTTAAATACTATATAATAAATTTTTCTTTATTGATTATAGTAAGTTAAATCACTAACATCAATTATTTCAAATTCAAATAATATATAAGAAATATAAAGGATAAATTAGGAGTTTGATGAATTTAGGTGACTCAACTAAACACTACGGGACTCCATTAATTTTATTTCTTAAGTATAAAAACACATGTTGAAATATTGAACGATATTTTTCAATCGATGTAGAATAAAATTTAAGTTAATTTTATACTTTTGATACTTATAGATTTTATTTTTTACCTTTATATGTTTAGTTGGAATTAATATAATTAAATTTAATATTTTTTAATTATAACACAAAAAAAATCAACAAGGCTACCTGATTGTCATTGAAATTCATATGGTTCTACTATTATTATACTTATGACTTAAACACGAGATTTGTCAACAGTGACGCATGTTGTTGAATTCAACACGAGATTTGTCATTGTATTGAATTAAATAAATATTAAATTATATAATATATATATATATATATATATATATATATATATATATATATATATATATATATATATATATATATATTGTTGAAACAAATGAATTTTAATTTAATTTTTAGAATAGAAAGTGCCAAATGTGTCAAATTGATTTTTTCCTCAAAACCTTTTGTCCCACATTGGTTGGGAGAGGAAAAATTAAAGTGGATATCTAGGGGTATGTGAGACACTTGGGGTGTGCCCCAAGGGGTACCCACATTTTGTGGAGGGGAGATGAGTTACATCTCTATCGGTTTACCAAACACGCGCGCGCCGCCGTCCGTCCGGCCGTGCCGAGCCGAGTCGCGCGTGTGATGAGGTGACACTTATTTATAGGAGAAAAAAAAAAAAAAAAAAACCGTTTGAATTAAAACCGAAAATAAATAAATAAAAACGTTTTTAAATAATTTATTAAAACGTTTGAAATATTTAATAAAAAAAAACGTTTTGTTTTTTTTTTTCAACGGTTCCAAAAAAACAAAAACACGTTTTGTTTGTTTTATTTTTTATTTTTTTAATTAAACTATTTTATCCCAAAAAAAATAATTGTTGTTGCAGAAAATAAATAAAGTACGAGTTTACCAAAATTTCTTGGGATGAGTCGCGGACTAGGTCGCTCTCTTTAAGACGTTTCACGGCTCTGTCCAAGAACGTGCAAGCAGTGTATTAGCCCCGTCGTCCCCAGGATAAAACAGCCCAGAATTCTCCTCTGTCTAGGACGTTCTTTGCACTGTAGAAGTCCCGAAAACCAAACACCCCCACACACTGTTCGCAAAATGAATAAAACTGCTCGGAAACCAAAATCGGACTGATTAAACAGTACCGAAACAGATCGGAACAATTCCGGAAGATGAAACCGAAAATGTTTCGGAACAGAAACAGAAACAAAATCGGAACAGAATCAGAAAAAAAAATCGGAACAGAAACAGAAAAAAATCGGAACAGAAACAGTGCAGATCAGGAACAGAAACAGTACAGATCACTGTTTTTTTTTTTCGTGCTGAAATTAAAGAAAAAAGATTTCAATTTATAGGAAAAAAATTTTGTTTTGAAACCGAAAGTAATAAATAAAAAAAAAACGTTTACATATTAATTTAAAACGTTTTGATTTCAAAACGTTTTTTCTATTTATTTTAACGGTTTTCAAAAAGTTTTAATATATATATTTTTTATTTAATTAAACTGTTTTTTAAAAAATTATTTTTTAAATAAATTTTTTCTAAAAAATAAATAAGTGCCACCTCATCACACGTGCGACTCGGCTCGGCACGGCCGGACGGACTGCGGCGGCGGCGCGCGCGTGTGTGGTAAACCGATAAGGATGTAACTCCTCTCCCCTCCACAAAATGTGGGTACCCCTTGGGGCACACCCCAAGTGTCTCACATACCCCTAGATATCCACTTTAATTTTTCCTCTCCCAACCAATGTGGGACAAAAGGTTTTGAGGAAAAAACTAATTTGACACATTTGGCACTTTCTATTCTAAAAATTAAATTAAAATTCATTTGTTTCAACAATCCCCCACTTGAATTTTTAAAAACAATTTTTTCATCGAGCAGTATAATTCAATATAAGATTGTGCATAAGAAAAGGTGTCTATCGACTTGAACCTTTACATAGTGAAGATGCTTTAGATTATACTAGAGTAACTCGTAGTTTTGAACTCTATCTCTAACAACATCACACACACAACCCTATCAGGGTGTAGTCCAAAAGCCCGTGCTTTACGGCCATGCACGTGTATCCCAGTATAGTGAATGCTCTAGAGAATTTTGCCCAAAATTCCATAGGAAGCGGCCACACTTCCACATTCACATAGGTGAATCTATCAAGAGTACTCTTGTAGCCAGGTACTCCACTCAAATATAGAGTATAGATCTCATTAAGAGTTAATAAAAACTCAACCTTCTATCGCTTCAAGATATCATGCTTCAAACAACACATTTATGAAATAGAACTCAAATTTATAGCATGATTTTTCTCATATCACTTCATGAGTTGTTATTACCCTTTGAACCTATTTCTTGGGATCTCCAGTCTATAGGTTGGGTTTCCCTCACAAGTGACTCGTCAATCTATGGGCTTGAGTCCCATTCTTTTCGAGGTTTTGTAAACCTTTTCTCGAGCTAATCCTTTCGTCAAAGGATCGGCTAAGTTATCATCAGACCGTACATGATCCACTCTCACAGCCCCTGTAGAGATATACTCTCTAATGGTGCTGTGTTTGCGACGTATTTGTCGCTTCTTTCCGTTATAATAACGGTTCTGAATCTTTGCAATAGCCACGGTACTATCACAATGGATCAAGACAGCTGGAATCGGTCTCTCCCATAAAGGGGTATCAGAAAGCAGGCTCCTTAACCACCCTGCTTCCTCGCTAGCCGAAGCTAGTGCAATCATCTCAGACTCCATGGTAGATTGAGCCAAAATAGTCTGTTTCTTAGATTTCCAAGAAACAGCTCCACCAGCTATACTAAATATATAACCGCTAGTTGCCTTGGAGTCATCTGAAAGGGTGTTCCAATCAGCATCGCTATATCCTTCCAGAACAGCGGGAAACTTCTGATAATGTAATCCAAGGTTCATAGTTCTCTTTAGATATCTCATAATCCTATCAATAGCATGCCAATGCTCAATACTAGGTCTACTTGTAAACCTGCATAGTAATCCCACAGCATACGCTATATCGGGCCTAGTGCAGTCAATGGCATATCGGAGACTGCCAATGATGCTCGCATACTCAGTTTGTCTAACACCGTCACCGGTGTTCTTGAACAACTTCACACTAGGGTCATAAGGAGTACATGCTGGTTTACAATCAAAATAATTGTATTTCTTTAGAATCTTCTCTATATAATGAGATTGATCCAAAGAAATTCCATGTTTAGACCTAGTTATTTTAATACCAAGGATTACACTTGCTTCACCAAGATCTTTCATATCGAAATTAGCACATAGCAAGGATTTTACATTATTCACAACATGAATATTGGAACCAAAAATTAGCAAATCATCCACATAAATACATATAATAGTGCAAACATCATTTTCAGATTTATAGTAAATGCATTTGTTACTTTCATTTACTTTAAAACCATGTGAAATGACTAGATTATCAAATTTCTCATGCCATTGCTTAGGTGCTTGTTTCAAACCATAAAGAGATTTATCTAATTTGCATACTTTGTTTTCTAGACCAGGAATAACAAATCCTTCAGGTTGGTCCATATAAATCTCTTCTTCTAATTCACCATTTAAAAAAGCAGTTTTAACATCCATTTGGTGCACAATAAGATCATGAATTGCAGCAAGAGATAAAAGCACACGAATAGATGTAATTCTAGAGACAGGTGAGAAAGTATCAAAGAAATCTACATTCTCTCTTTGTCTAAACCCTTTGGCTACAAGACGAGCCTTGTATTTATCAATGGTTCCATCGGGATTCAATTTCTTCTTTAGAATCCATTTACATCCTATTGTTTTACAACCAGGAGGTAAATCTACCAAATGCCAAGTTCTATTTGACTCGAGAGAGTCTAACTCGTCATCTATAGCCTCTTGCCATAAACTGGCATCTATAGAGGATAATGCCTCTTGGAGGGTAAGTGGATCCTCCTCTAAGGTATATGCATAGAAATCCGAACTAAAGTCTTTAGCTATACGAGGTCGTTTACTCCTTCTAGGTTCAATATCTAATTCCTTATTAGATTCATTAATCCTAATGATAGGTTCATTACTAGAAGTCGAGCCCCCACTATTCTTCAATTTGAAAGAAAATTTATATTCATAAAAATCAGCATCATTTGATTCAATGATAACTCTATCTTTCAAATCATAAAATCTATAAGCTTTACTATTTACCGCATAGCCAATAAAAACACATTCATAAGCTCTACTGGCAAGTTTTCTTCTTTTGGGGTCAGGAATTCGAACATATGCCAAACAACCCCAAGTTTTAAAATAAGACAAATTTGGTTTCTTATTTTTGAAAACTTCATAAGGTGAAATTTTACTTTTCGATTTGGGAACTCTATTAAGTACATAGCAAACCGTTAATAAAATTTCACCCCACCAGTGAGAAGCTGCACCGGAATTAAGTAAAATAGCAACTACTGATTCAGCAAAAGTTCTATTTTTCCTTTCAGCCTTACCATTCATTTCAGGAGAATACGGTGCAGTTTTTTCATGAATAATCCCATGAGATTTATAAAAATCAATAAAAATATCGGAATCATATTCTGTTCCTCTATCACTACGTAATCTCTTAATTTTCTTATTGCATTGATTTTCAATCTCAGTTACAAAATTCTTAAACATTTCAAAAGCTTCACTTTTATTTTTCATGAGATAAATATAAGTGAAATCAGAACAATCATCTTAGCAGATATTGAGCGTCTTAAAATTGTTGTTGCAGAAAATAAATAAAGTACGAGTTTACCAAAATTTCTTAGAATGAGTCGCGGACTAGGTCGCTCTCTTTAAGACGTTTCGCGGCTCTGCCCAAGAACGTGCAAGCAGTGTATTAGCCCCGTCGTCCCCAGGATAAAACAGCCCAGAATTCTCCTCTATCTAGGACGTTCTTTGCACTGTAGAAGTCCCGAAAACCAAACACCCCCACACACTGTTCGCAAAACGAATAAAACTGCTCGGAAACCAAAATCGGACTGATTAAACAGTACCGGAACAGATCGGAACAATTCCGGAAGATGAAACCGAAAATGTTTCGGAACAGAAACAGAAACAAAATCGGAACAGAAACAGAAAAAAAATGAACACTGTTTTTGTTCTATATTCTGTGCTGAAAAATGAACACTATTTATAGGAGAAAAAAAAAATTGTTTTGAAACCGAAAGTAATAAATAAAAAAAAAACGTTTACATATTAATTTAAAACGTTTAAGCCTTAAAACGTTTTGATTTCAAAACGTTTTTTCTATTTATTTTAACGGTTTTCAAAAAGTTTTAATATATATAATTTTTATTTAATTAAACTATTTTTTAAAAAATTATTTTTTAAATAAATTTTTTCTAAAAAATAAATAAGTGTCACCTCATCACACGCGCGACTCGGATCGGCACGGCCGGACGGACGGCGGCGGCGGCGCGCGCGTGTGTGGTAAACCGATATATATATATATATATATATATATATATATATATATATATCTTATGTTGAAGCCAATAACCTTGGATTATAAATCTGTAATCAAATTAAGCAAACGATACATAAAAAAAATATTTGCTATTATAAGAATATAAAAGTGGTTTAGTTTTAATTTGGTAATCGTTCGTACTTTTATGGCATGGAAAGTTATGTTATCAAATATATGATTCTGAATTTGTATGGACATTATCATCAATTCATTTGGTCAGAATTTGAAATTGGGACTAAATGGTAATGATTAACGTGAATTTCAGGATTAATTGCAGGACATTTTGGTAGATTGACTCTTCTAATGAGACCATTCAATCATTTTCCCTATTTTTAAATGTGCCTAGACTTGTATTTTTACTGAAAGTTTCAATCTCAACATTTTTTTTTCTAATTTATAGAATCAATTATTTTATATAGAATCAATTATTTTATTTATTATCATAACACACAAAAAAGAAAATCAATATCATAATTTAACTATCACTTAAATCCATGTAGCAATGCTACCATTGTAATATGACTTATTTAAGTGTCTCGAGTGTGATATTTCTAAATGGGTCCCTATTTGCAAGAGATTTTTTTATTTTATTTTTATATATTATTTTGCTGAATGTTAATTTTTTGTTATTAAATTTATATTGATGACAGGCATAGACGAAGTCCACGCTTTCTTTCTAGTTGTTATAAAGAACTCCTTTCAAAAAATAGATATTTTTTGGAAAAAAAAACTTTTTATCAAGAGATTTCCATTTTCAAATTAACACGTCTTTTTAAGGATTTTTATTATAAAGATGTCCTTGGAAAAATAAAATCATCTTTTGACAAAAATGAAATGCAATTTTTTTTTTTTCCAATTTAACCTTAACTAAAAAACTGTTTCGAGGAAGTAGCTCCCTTAACCCGCTATTTAAAGTATCCAACATATTTGGAAAATCTAAAAATAGAGTATAGGAGACTCTCCCCTTTCAGCCTTTAGTTAAGACATTTTTTTTGGTTATATGTGGACAATAAATAAATACAACAAAAAAAAAATGCAAGAAATTTGAAGTTCAGAAAGGCGCAGAACAAAAAATAAAGTACTGGAAAGTAAATGATAGAAATGTGAAGTGCAAAAAGGCATAGAGTAGAAAAATAAATTACAGAAATTTAAATACACGAAAAGGCACTGAACGGTAAAGTAAATGACAGAAATTTAAAGTTCACAGTAGTAAACGACTGAAAAGTAAATGTGGAAAAGTAAACCATTTTTAAAGTGTCCTTCTGAGAAAGCCTTCTTAGCTTTTGTCCATTTTTAGGTCCGTCCTTTTAATCGGTAAAACAAGAAAGCAAATGTTTTCATAGAGGGATTAATGGAGGACTTACCTTGCTAGGAATGAACTATCTCTTCTCTTTTTCCTCCTCCTCCTCCTCCTCCTTCTTCTTCTTTCTTTTTTTGATCTCTTTGTGAAAGGCTTTTGGGGAGTTTTGTGAGGGATCTTGGGAAGCCTGAGAGAGTGTCTAGATAGAGAGGGAATATATGTCTTGTGTGTGTTTGGAGGGCAAGAGGCTACCCACTTTTATAACCAGCATGAGTGCATGAACCTCCCTTATGGCGTGTCAGTTGTCCTTTAATGGGGGGCTACCCTTTATTTCTTGAATAATACTCTTTAGGTCCCTATTTTCAGTAATGAGTATTGACTTTGCCAAACCCATCTACCTAAGTCATAACATACGTGGTAATGACCATAGGGAACTCCTAAATGACTATCGCAACTCCCACGGAGGTATCCAAAGCTCCGTCTTATTCCAAGGATGTGCACATGAAGCAAATTGGATGTTTTGGGCTCCCATAATCAATAAAATACTTTTTATTTTTATTTTTTCTTGAAATTGAATTGAAAATTATGAAGTAAAATATCGCTCATATGATTGGAATGTTCAATTTTAAACAAATAACATGAAATTGACCATCAATTTGATGAAATCGGCAAAGACGACAGTTATTGGGATCAAAATGAAAAGTATGTGCAAAATGCACAATTTCTTGAAATTAAGGGGTGGCAACTGAAATTAACTATTGTAAAAGTGATATGCCTTTGAAAACCACTTTCAATTTAATTAATTTGCCTGCAAAACTAACTTTAAAAAATTTAAATATGAAATTTAAAATAGAAATTCGTCCCTTTAAATATCGATTTAAAGTTTCTCAAAATTTCAATTTCGACCCAAATTTTAAAAAAAATATAAAATCAAATAGGACAAAATACAGTGTCTACAAATCCCATGACCCATCCAAGATGAACTTAATAATGTTTTTAATTTAAAATTGCATAATCTCATGATTATAGGATTAATACCTAGAAATGCAAACAAAAGCTATTCCCAAATACCAAACATGGGGATATAATGGTCGTTTACCATTTCATTCCTTAGACAAAAAATTTCTTTCCAGACATTTGTGGATCTTTATTATAATATCGTGGGAATATAGGGGTCTTTTGACAATTTAGGGTTTCTGTGTTAAGAACTTTTAGTAAATAAAGGGTTCTTTTAATATTTTAATTAACAGGGGATTCAGGTGCCTATTTGCAATATGACGGGGTGGCCATTGACAATTATTCGGAGCTGAGTTTGGGAAAGACGCCCCATCTTTCTCAGTTTCTCTCTCTAGGGTTCAAGAAAATCGAAGAAATTTCACATATAAAGTTTATCCAATATTGGATTAAGCTCCCCTTTAATATAGCACACTACTTTCAAGCCGGGAAAAAATCTCAAGTAAAATAGTTGACAAATTGATATCTGTTGAACCTAATATTTTGATGAACAATTAAATGTTGATATTTTATGAAACTAATGATTTTATTGAGTAGTTTCAGATCAAAAGTTCAATAGGTTGAAATGAGAAAAAGAATGGGTCAAAAAAGATTAATCATTAAAGAATTCATGAGGTGATTATTGAAGAATCAATTGAATTCAAGACAGGTGCAAGATAAAGATAATGAAGATTTTCAGAGTATTGAAGACGTTGAAGACAATTAGGTGAAAACAATTCATTACCTTTATGCTCTTACATGCAACCCGAATTAGGATCACGCACGACACTTTAAAATGAATAAATCTATTTGCGTTATAGTAAGAACTGATAAGTTTAAGGTCCTAAAATGATTTTTATGAAGTGATAATACATAAAATATTTTTGGTTTAGGGTTTAATTTAAAAAATGATTTTAACACTTACAATGATGGGTTTTCGGGTCAATTCGGTTAACCGACGAAAGAGGTCGGTCGACTAACTAAAACAATGGCCGAAGGAAAGAAAAATGAAAAACCCACGGGTCTGATCGGTCAACCGACAAGTGGTTGGCCAATGGTCATAGAAGTGATCGTTGAAGAAGGCGGTCGACCGATAAGGCTATCGGTCAACTGATAGTCGCACTCCTCAATTTCAATGATTTCAAGAGAAGTTTTCAAGCGAATTAGGCGTTTTTCTCATATATATCATATATTATATGTTTTCTATTTATTTGCTCCACATATTTATTTATTCTCATAATTGAACTGATAAAATACTTCATAATCTTAAGTATTTTCATTTAAAAAAAGTTTTAAGGGCCAAATTGAGCTTTTTGAAAAGTAATTTTTTTTTTTATTGAAACATACTTATATTGAAGATATATGATATATGGGGATCTTGAAGTGTCATTTGATGACATAACATTTGAAAACTAACCGTTATAAGTATAATTTTAAGTCTATTAATAGAGACCTATGAGATTAAGAAAAAGTAATCAAGAATATTCAGTTTTTGCAATTATAAGAGAGTATTTGTATGCTGATAAATTATAAGAAAGTATTATCGAAAGAATTCTTGATCGAAGCGTAGAAAAATTTTGGTCACTAGTCTTTGTTCTTCACTGAGATATCATAATCGTTTTCAAGAAATCCTGTTGAGATCGTTCCAAGTTAATTAATTTGCTTTCTTAGATTATTTATTTCATTACTTGGATCAAGTGTTTTGAGAAAAATCATTTTCAAAACTAATATCATGAAAATCTTTTTAAAACAATTTTTATTTGTGAAATTTTATTATTTATTATTTGTGCATTAAATTGATTAAATCAGATTTGTGTCTCACTTAGATTTTATCACATAGTTTTCGGGACATTAATTAAGCATAATTGTTTTGAGGTAGTAGAATCTTTTTTGAGAAGAAAAGTTATTTTTTGTATTTGTAAGGAATAGTGGATTAGACATATTAGGACAATGTCTAATAAGGATAGTTAGGGTTTGATCTTTAGTTTGAGAAAAAAATTAGGATTTGATCTTCAGCCTAAGAAAATGATTAGGTTTGATCTTTAGTTTGTTAAAAGGATTAGGTTTTGATTCTTCCTGTAATAAAATTAGGTTAATCTTTAGCCTCGTAAAAAGGTTGGGTTCTTTCTAAGCTTGTGAAAAAGATAAATGTAAAGGTTCTTCCTAAGTCTGTGAAAATGATAAGTGTAATAATGTAAGAGTGTGATAGGTTAATTCTGAGCTTGTGAAAAGAATTAGGATTGTAAAGGTTGATTTTGAGCATGCGAAAAGAATCAGGATTGTAAGGGTTTGGTTCCTACTTGGGAAATAAATCAAGGGTTAGTGGATTGCAAAATCTCTATGGAGATCGGATGACTGGATGTAGATAAGAGTAACTTATCGAACAAAGGTAAATATTTGTGTGCCACATTGTTTTATTTTTAACTGTTTAGATGTGCACTTAGTTAAACACGTTTTCGCTGTTTAACAAGATAATAATCAATTAGGAAAATTGATAACTCGTGTTTGCATTAATTGTTTAATTTTTTGTAACTACCCAACTCACTCCCCTCTTGGGTAGATCTTTGGGCCAATAATATCAATGACATTTTGGGTTAAACTAATTTACTCCCTAAACAAATAATCATTAAAGCAAGCAAATTGAGTAAACGAGGTAATACCAATTTTTTAAATATCAACTTGTTGAAATTGATGGTGTTTTGACAAATAATTAATGTTTTTAATGCCACTTTTAACAAAAAAAATACATGAATGAACAAGATAAATCATGTAAGTAATGCAATCATGAAATATTAAACTTCTCTTAATAGATAATATCAATTTTTCAACATATCAAAGTCAATCAAATTTTTCAATTTAAATTCATAAACATTTAAGATCAACGGGGGTAAAGTGCTATTAACATGTATTAAATTAAGATCAATCATCTAGCAACTCAAGAAACCAATTTTGTACTAGAATAAAGTATTACATCAATTATAATTCATAGTACCAATTGGAAACCTATTGTTGCATTATATTCTCAAATAAATCATGTGTGTCAAGTAATAATCAATTCAATCAATTTCATATGTTACATCATAGTCCAAGTATATCATTTAAGCACGATGGACTAAATCACAAAATTGTGTGTTCTAAAAATATCATAAAGATTTTAAGTATAGGAGAGCACCCTTAATTGAATATTCAAAATGATCATCCTAGGTCACATAATCAATCATTGAGCATATTTGTCATCAAATGAACATCTCACAATTAGTTAACCAACAAAAAAAACAACTCACAATTCAACATGTTTTTATCAGAAAATTCAACATATATGGGAGTAAAAAAATTCTTCATTCATCAAAAATATTCAGCAAATTTGTAGCAAATATTCAGGAAGTATTTGTATTAAATTTAGCTCACTAATCACCGACGTACTCATAACAATTGCAGCAAAATTTCTAGCATGTACACAATAATGAAGATGCTTATCTTATTATATTACAATGGATTTTATATCTCTATTTAAAAGTCTGAGAATTATCAAGATATCAAAATTTGAACGCATAGTATACATTAACTCATTTCATATGAACATAAGACATATGGCACAAGATAAGAGCGAGGTTCAAATAAGTTTATGAACATGATGATATTCTTATCAAGTACTTTATTTATACAACATAATTTATCTATCGTCATATGAGTAACTAAACATGAATTCAGTAGATAATCCAACTCATATGATATCAATCAATTAGTTCATCACATAACTTTCAAGCATATCATCTTTTCATGTAATATCATTAAAAATACACATATATAGTGATATCAATGGTAAGATGAACTAAATTTAATTAGTCAAAGCACAATGTTCAAGCAAAACAATTTTACATGTGATGTATAAATATTTCACAATAAGGATTTCCACATGAATTTCATTAATTCTTTTAAAAATGTCAATGACTATAAGATCGTTACATTTTATCCAAAGATATAATGAAGACTTCACAATCCATTTTCAATATTTGCATGTGGTAACATGATTTTAAGCATATTCAATAAAAATTTGATCTCATACAAAAAAAAATCATTCAATCATATAAGGATATTGTTAACGTTGCATTGCTATTGTTAGTAAATAGACAATCATAAATGATATAATCAATAAAGACTAGAATGATCGGGCTATTACGATGAACTTGGTTACCATCGGGTTGAATGGAGATTCAACCCCATCTAAACATTCTTTGAAGTTCTTGAGACTTCCAACAATCTATGAATCTTCATAGTCGTTGACAAAGAAGAATTAATCCTTAATAACCTGAAACTCATTTATTTCGGTCCCTCTTAAGGATTATAAGCATATGAACATATAGAACATTCAAAATACTTAATATGATCCATTGTGATGCAAATTTGAACCACAAAAACATAAGATCAATTAAATCACGTATAACAAATAATAACACTCAAGTCTAATACATGCATGTTTAGATTTTTGTCTATGAAAACAATATGACTATGAATGATTAATGCACATCTAAACATACAATATTATTACTCTATAAAACATATATTATGTAGTAGTAATAAAATCATTTTTTGATTCTTAAAGAACCAACATATCATGTTTCTTAAGACAATAAGTATAACCTTTAAAAAGTATGTCTAGGAAACACATCCCACCTTGTTTAATTAACAAGACAAATATCTAACGCTTTCCAAAAAATTATAATTTTAGAATTACTAGAATTAGATGTACCTTCATATGCCGTTGCAATGGATTTACTTTTATATGCATAGGCGTTGATATTGGTTCTTGGTTTGGTCGGTTTCTCTTGTTGAGGTTTTTATCATTAGACTCATTCTTCACAACATGTGGATACGTAGGTTTCTCTTTTGATGGATACCTTGGTTTAGATGCCATATTCATAACTCCATTATGAGCTTTATTCATAATATTGTAATTTCGTGCAAGATTACACTTTGTTTCCATTTTCGGTATTTATATCCTTTTGGATTAATTTTAGTTAGTCTCAAAATCATATTTTCTATAAGGGCATGAGACCTTATAATGATCAATTTTGTTACAATAATAACATTTATATTTCAATGAGCCATTATTTCTTCTAATATGATAATTAGCATATGATATAGATAATTCATAATTTTTTGACGATGCTAATCTATCATTGATAATATGAAGAGAAAGATTAGATAATAAGGCACAATATCTATTACAATCTATAATTCTCTTAGAATCAAAATCTTTATGTTTTGCAACAATCGATTTATTCGATTTTGATGTTTTGAGATATTTCTTTAAATTTTTAAACTTTATTTCCAAATTAGATTTTGTCAAAGTAACATAATAAAAATCATTTTTAAAGTTTTGTACTCACTTTCAAGAAATTGAATATTTAAGAGTAAATCTTATTTTTTAAATTTAGAATCAAGATCTTCATTTTATCTCTTTTTAAGATTTCTAAAACTTGAAACATCATTTTTCAAAAATTCAACTTTTTCAATCAAATTGTTTATTTCCAAGATCATATTACAAAACTCTTTTGTATTCCAATAACTTTCCAAATCAAAATGTAGTCTTGATTTTTTTTAAACCATTTTCTTTATTTTCAAACAAATTAATTTTTCTTTTCTATTTAAAATTCTCTTTAGCAAAATATTGAGTTAGAATTAATAAATTTTCAATTGCAACATGTGTTGTTTCCTTGTCATTATTTCTACCACTTATACCGCAACATGTATCATATTTTATATCATTGACTATGGGTCTTTCAAAATTAAAATTCTTAGTGAGTATTAAAGATTTAAAAGATTGCACCTCCGAACCAAAATTGTTTGATTTGTTCCCCTTCGTATCTATTTCTTGTACACAACGAGGCAAGAAAAGTTTTTGAGCTTTTCTACAAAACGGTTAAACTCGATCCCATAGATCGAGTTTTGATACCAATTGTTGGCCCAAAGATTGACCCAAGAGGGGGTGAATTGGGTCTATAAAATATTTTTCGTATCTTCTTATAAAATCTGTCTACTAAATCAAATTTGGTAGTTCTTGTGCTTGTGTGTGTGCAGTGGAATAATCAATCAAACCAAAATAAGCAATGTAAAAAGTAAAGGATAAAGACAATCAAACCATACGACACAGAAGATTTATAGTAGTTCGACAAATTCCTTGACTACGTATACTCCTCCACATTCTAGATGGAGAGTTCTAATTCACTAATCAATTTTTATCTAACTTCCTAGGGATAGATTAAAGCCCTTACAATCTCACTTTGCTTGTAGAAAATACATCGTATCTCACTTCCCTTGGATAAACACCCTCTTGCTTCCCTGGTAAAAAAAACCTAAATCTCACTTCTCTTGGTAGAGATTAACACCTTCTCATTTCTCCAGTAGAAAAACACCATATCTCACTTGCCTTAGCGAAAATTAAGTTGATGATATACTTTATCGGAGAGATCAATCCATTAATCTTCTTTATTGGGTGATATCAGAACACGATTTCACTTAATCTTCTTTTCAGATAGATCTTTGGGATCAATTTTCAACATAACCAATGGCTCCTCATTTGGTCTGTTCAACTTCTTCACAAATTGATGTTTAATGTGGTGATGATCTTTGGGATCTTCCTTAATTTGATATTTCCATGAAGAACAATCTCTCAACATAACACTCCAATGATTTTGTAATCTAATTTGCAAAAATCGACCTTGGAGCTCTAAATATTCTCTACAGATATTACAATACTTTTGTCTCACTAGTGTTTAGTGCTTCTCTCAGATAGCATTCAAGAAATAATAGTTAAACTTTTAAGTACAAGAGTGATAACATAAAAAGTATAAGAATAAGAATCAAAATGATATTGTTAAAGAATATAGCTTGAAGATCTTGGGAATATTTGTTCTTGTAAACACTTGTGTGAGATCTTACTTCTCCTAGCTGTTTGACCTTCATTTATATAGCCAAATATGGATTAAGATCAGTCAAGAAGGATATACAAAGTTCTCCCAACCGTTGCTCCTTGTCCCTTGATGCAATGATAGCAATTGAGGCTCCTTAGCACAAGTGTTCTCAGTATATTTCAAAATTTCAGCATTTACCTCAAAGAAAAATGATCATATTTGGACAACCACAATATGTTGGACCAGTATTTAATTAATATGGTTTGAAATCTATGTAAAATAGCTTTACAACAAACCAATAATCATTTCATTTTGTTAAGTATTCAAAGAGATATGGAAATTTTGATCAACAAGGGTTCATAGAGCATTTTCTAGACAACCGCATATACTTTTGTATATTCAATGCACATATCAACTCCTAGACAAGTAATTATGATCAGGATATAAATTATAACAAGTTGTAGATCAATTATGACCAGACAATGAGGTAGGTGTCCATGCTCTAGCATTAAATGCACAACTCCACTTAAAGTCAAAAGGTATTTTGATCATATTTTTAAATATACCTTTTAGAAATACATGTATATACTTTATATATGTATAATGTATCAATCAAGAATGTGTATACATGCTTCGTAAAGATGTATAAGACCAATAATAACACTATAAGGCAACTTATATGATATTTGAATCATATGGAACAAGAACAAACACTTAAAACAATTTCTCCTTGGTAAAAATAGAGGTTGTCTTGAACTCATGCCAAAAAAACAATTAAACTCTAATTTAATGTTATCAACTTGATTATAAAGCATAGATATCATGTAGATAAATTAATAAATCATATAATAACATAGAATGAGCAATGGTAAAAAGATTTGACAAGAAAAAAACAAGATTAAGTTGAAGAAAAAACGTTGTCAAAATGAGAAAAATACAAATGAAAGGATTTTGATCAATTAAGTTTAATCTAATGTTAATTTGATCAAATTGATTGTTTGGGATGATCACAGACACCTTAAATAAGGTATAAAAATACTCCAAAAGTTTCAAGAACATCCAAAGAGCAATGTGAAAAGCAGAGCAAAAACAGAACAAGTGAAATGACCTACTGACCATGCTTAATCAACTACACATTCAGCTTGTAGTCGACTACCAGCATTCTGTCAGCTCCTTAAAGTTGTCATCTCACCAATTCTAGTCTGTTCTTTAGTTTAGGTTGTAGTTTATGATTATTTATCATCCAAAATATTTTTAAAACATAATTTTAAACCTATTTGAAGTGCTTTAAAGATGATTACATATACATGTAATGTATATATAGATCACATTGAAACCATATTTTCACATACTAAGCATATTGTGATCAAAATATGAAATTTTCATATATGCATGTATTGATCAAACCAATCATATATATCATGGTATAAACACATATCGGATATGTTGAATATATTATATTGTGAATGTAAACACATATTAAGCATAGTGAACATAAAATATCACGATGAGTACATTGATTACATTAAATCAAGTATATCATGATGTTATCGTAAAATGAGCATGTTGAACACATTAAATCAAGTATATCGTGATGTTGTTGTCACACCCCACCCCGGGCGCCCCAACGCCCAAGGCTAGGCATGACCTCGACTTGATGTTACTTAACCAACAACAAATATATATAAATATGTATCGATATAGATTTTCAAAAAAATATTTATCAACTTCAAAATTCATAAATACACATGTCTCAAATATCTATAACAAAATTATAAAAAAACTGAATCTTTCACGGTTTACATTTGTCCTACTAATCCTAAAAAAAATGACACCACCATCTAACTCTATCTAGTGTTAATAGTGGACCCGTCTCTAGCAGACGTACCTAAGACAAAATATTTTATCGATGTACTATTTTCATAATATAAAAATGATATATAGATCAAACATAATTATCTAGCACCATTTTTCAAAATATAATATAAATATAATCGCATACTGAGCCGAAATAAAATTCTACAACCATCATCACAGTAAAACAGATACATTTAAATTAACTTGTAAGATTACTTTAACATATATAATAAAATACCACACACATATTTTCCTACTAGTCATAGGATCGTTTTACCTCATGATTGAGAGTTATGATGGTACTGTAACTTGTACAACTATGCAATCTAAGATTTTCATCAATGTCAGGGCCATTTAATATCTCCAATGGTAGAAACCAACACAAGGTATAAATTACCATATCATGAAGATAATCATCATTGTCAACAACAACAACCATCTATAGGGTTTGCCCTCCTATCAGGTTGCAACATAACGTCCTATAGGACATGCCCTCCTGTTAGAACCAACAATATCTCGCATAACATGCCCTCCTGTCGAAATCACATTATAGCATAGTCGGATAATAATAAAAGTCACTTTCCACATTTAAAATTTTACTTGACCCATATAAAATTACAAAATCGTCCATTTTAATTTTAAAGAAAATCATAATTTAATACAAAAATATAATTTGGCAATTTAAATAGAAGACAGTACATTTACCTCGATATTTGCGCTACTGAATATCCTACTGTCGTAATGCTGACGTTATCGGCGTCGCCTGTAAACTTAATAATGACAGAACCTAAATTAAGAATTTATTTAAATAAATCTAAAATGCAATGCGTGAAATGCGTGACATTAAAATGCAATTCTGCCCAATCCAATTTTTTTTTCTTAATTATATAAAATTTATTAAAATTAAACGTTCCATTTTTTCAACTTATATTAATTATACAATAATTAAATATATCTATATATGAATATAAACTCACTATATTTCTCATACCCATATATTTATATATATAATTTTCGCACATATATAGGTTGGGTTGGGGGGGAGGGGGGGGAGAGAGTAAATGGAAAAATGACTCCCTCTCTCTTTGGGTCTCTCTCTCACTCGCTCGTTAATCGTAAGGTATGTGTGTGTGTGTGTGTATATATAGTGAAGAAAGGTTCACCGCCTCACTTTTTTACCATTTTTTTTAAACCTTCATGTGTCATGGCATTAGTCACCCCATCAATTTTATTCTTCTTTTGAAATCTATCATTTGTAACTAGTAGTAAAATTACATACAACCCCCTATTAAATCTTTAAAATTTAGTTTAAGCCCAAAAGTTAAGATTAAAATTTTAAAATAGCAATTGACCCCCAAAGTTTTAAAATCAAATTTTTAAATACAATAATGACCCTTAAGGTCTTCACCGTGAAAATTAAAATAACATACTAGACCCAAATATTTTCTAAATATTCTAAAATGCAATTAAAAATACGCATAACCAAAAAATATCGGGTCTTATAGTTGTCATAAAATGAGCATGTTAAACACATTAAATCAAGCATATCACGATGTTATCATGAAATAGACATGATGAACATAATAAATCATGTAATGTATGTGAGGTGTGTGTGTGTTCATCCTAACGAGCCAAAAATATATAATCTCAAGAGTAACAACCTATGAACTTATACTTAACTATATAGACTTAACCTTATATCGGGTCTTACAATTGTCGTAAAATGAGCATGTTGAACACATTAAATCAAGCATATCATGATGTTATCACGAAATAGACATGATGAACATAATAAATCATGTAATGTATGCAAGATGTGTGTGTATTCATCTTAACGAGCCAAAAATATATAATCTCAAGAGTAACAACCTATGAACTTATACTTCACTATATAGATTTAACCTTATCTAAGTTTTGTAATCTTGATATCGAGATTATACCTACACTTCACATTTAAAATTCAAGAATGGTTTGCACACCCAATGTATAATTAAATCTTAATATCTGCACTTAAGATATTATATTGGTTAGCACACTTAAAGTACGATTGAATCAAAATTCATTGAAACATATAATTTGTTTATAATAATATCAATGTGACATTATCATCATATCACTAATATTGACATTATCAAAACACATATATAAACACATTTAAATATAATTAAATAATCAAAAATTAAAATACATAAATATCCCTTTAAATATATATATATGTGTGTGTGTGTGTTTATATATATATATATATATATATATATATATATATATATATATATATATATATTATTTTTCACCCTTTAATTTTTAACAAATTAAAAAAAAGACCCCTTTGTCTTTCTTCTCCCCCCCTCTCTTTCCCCGAATATGTGCTCCAGTGCACAAATTGGCATCGATTGGCGAATGGATGGTCCAAATGGTTGCTTATATAAACAAGTTGGTCCAGGCTTGTGCTACTTCATTAGACCATAAAAAGGCGAAGGGTGCTCATGAAGATGCAAACAGATTCGGGGTTCATTCTGACCTTTTTCCTTTTTTTCTCTCTCTCTCTCCCGACAGATCTAGGAAGATTCATGTGTCGTCGCGTGCAGATCCACCGTGATGGATCTAGGGAGAGAGAATGATGAGGAGAGGGAAGAAGAAAGTGGCAGAAGAAGTAAAAGAGAATTCCGATGGGGTGACAACGAGAATAGTAAATCAGGTGGGGGAGCGATGGCAGTGGTGGGGGGAGGGTGGGGTGGGGATAATAGGGGTAATGAAATTGTTTAAAAAATTAGGGATAAAAAATATATTTTTAAAAATAGGGGTGTTAGTGAATTTTTCAAAAAATTATAAAATAAAATAAAAAACATAGAGCATTTATATGTTTTTATAAGAAAAAAAATGATTAAAAGAGGGCGACCGATAATTTTCAAATGACAAAATAAATTTATGATTTTGGGCAAAAGTATAAACAATCAAAGGTATGCTCGTATACCATTTCATGTTTTAGACAAATCGTTTCGTGGCAAGCTATCATAATATCATAGCAATATAGGGGTCTTTTGGCAATTAGGGGTTTCAGTGTTGTGAATTTCCAGTAAATAAAGGGTCCATTTAATATTTTAATTAACAGGTGATTCGGTGCCTATTTGCAATTCGACGGGGTGCCCATTGACATTTATTCGGAGACGAGTTTGGGAAAGTCGCCCCATCTTTCTCAGTTTCTCTCTCTAGGGTTTTCTTTTCTCAAAAATTTCCGGCTGTTTCTGTAATTTCTTGTGAAGTTCACTTCGTTGTCTTATGGTCGGTCTTCTTCAGCATCCTCTCTTTGATAAAAAGGTATGTTTATATCGTATGCGCTCCCTTAAAAACTCGATATTTACGGTTGCGTCTAGCTCGTAGAATGAAATCGGCGATGAACATCGCCGATTTCGAAGCAGATCGAAAGGGTGACGCCGTTGACGACCAACGCGAAAGAGGAAAATTAAGAGAATCACGGCTTTCTAGGCTTTATTATCAATTCCGTGTTTAATTAAATCAGGGTTTTTGTGGTCTCAAATTCTGATCTTTGTACAGTATTCTGTAGATCTAGTTTTCCTTTTTTCTTTCTGCTTATTAAGGTTCTTGTTATTGACTTCGTCTAATCTGATCTCTCAGTATCTGTGTTTGTATATTTATTTTTTCTTTTGGCTTATTAATATGTGAATGTAGGTCAAATTTCAAAATTCAAATGTAATTCGCCTTTTTTGACTGTAACCCCTTGTAGATTCTAAAGATTTGAAATTCATTGTTTCGCCTCTTTGCATGGTGACATTAGCTATATGTTTTCTTTTTTTAAAGTAAAGAATATTGTTGCAACAAAAATCATGTTGGGAGTCCAAGCTTACACCAAATCAAAAGCAGGAACTAGGGAACCATATTGTATCTCATGTAAGCAGATGTCCAACTTACTCTCCCAAGAAGAACTTGTATCTCATGAGGATGATTGGGGGTAAACTCTCATTCTTTCCTTCCAGATTGCAGGAACAGTAGATGATGAAAATTATGTTACCGTAGTGAAAAAATTCTGTTGATTAAGCCGTTGAAAATCCCAATAGTCCACTCTGGCAGTTCCAATTCCAACACAAATCTGTGATTAGATTATAAAGTGAAACCCTTTAAAATGGCCGCGGAGAAATCACACCTGAAGATGATGTTCTGTTTTCTCAACTTCTTTGTCACTAAAGCAGTAAATATTGTTTTTGGAAGTGGATCATACCTCTTCTAAGTTCTAATCCATCTATCCTTGTCTGTAACTCCCCAAAGCGGGCTAGTCGTATAAGAAACAAAGCACATTGTTATACATTTGACAGATCCAAACCAATTTTATGCAGATGAATCTCTGGGATTTTCTCAGTAAGCATCTCGCTGTCACTATCAGTTTTTTGTGGTGATATTTATTAAGTTTGTTATTGTTGTATTCATCCTTTCATTTGTTTTCTAATTACCTACAGTTTTTTTCTTGGTTTTATTGCTTTCAGTGCCATCGAGTTAATTTCTGATTGCATGTTCATTTGTTTGATATGTTTATCAAGTTTCTTGCATGTGAATCGCTGTATATGTTAGGTTGTACCTTTTAAATTCTTAAATTTTACTGTATGTTTTGTGCTGTCAGTATTTTGTATGGCTTTTTATATTCCAAAATTTTCAATACTATCTTCTATTTGGTAAATGCAGGTTGATTTCCTGATGAAATTTGCGTCTTGAAAATACTGTTTAGTGGATCCATATCACCTGTTCCTTGCTGTTCCCATATGTTGTGGAACATTGTTTGAGAAGACAGTAGTTTCTTTTTTGGTTGTTCTTTTTTTCAATTGCAAGTATCTTTTGGCCCTGAGATGTCTTCGAAGAAAGTTATTGCAATCTGCATATCTGGGGGTGATTTTGTGACAGATGCAGATGGGGTTTTGTCATATACTGGTGGGGAGGCTTATGCTGTGGACCTTGATGGGGACACGCAATTAAATGATTTCAAAAAGGAGCTGGCAGAAACATTCCCATGTAGTGTTGAACGTATGTCAATCAAGTATTTCCTTCCCGGAAACAAAAAGAGACTCATCACAATATCCAAGGATAAGGATCTCCAGCGTTTGGTGAACTTTTTTAAGGATTCTGAGCAGGTAGAGGTTTATGTTACGGTAGAGGAGGTTGTTACTTCAAAAGTATCAAAGAGGCCGGCTAAAAGGTGCTTCCTGTCCTTTAATATGTGTTAATTTAATGACTTAACATATTAACTGCGTGCAACATTAGTCGAAGTCAATTGCATCATCTTTTATGTTTCTTCATGCTTTCATTCCATTGAATTAATAAGCCTGTTACATGAGGTGAAATGCTTTCTCCTCTTTGCTTTTGTATGGTGTGCTTTGATGTGCTTTCATAACTGATATTTTAATTTGAGTTTCAGAGAGCCTGGTTTTGTTTTCAAAAGAAGTTTTGAAAATAGCTCTTGAAAACACTTCTTGAATTGTGAAAAGTTGTTTGATTTAGTTTTGAAAATATTAATGTGTTGAAAAATTTAAAGTAAAAGTGATGTGTATAGTTGAAATATGATATTGAAAGGAGAGATAATAATGATGTTTGTTGGGTGAGTGTACATAGAAAAATTAAAAAGTAAAGATGTTGAAAAAAATTTAAAATTAAAATTATAAAATAATAAAGGTATTATGTTAGAAGTAGGTGATGATGTGATAGATTGAGTATTGTAATTTTTTTTTTGTAAAATTGTTTTTGAGTTGTGTTATTAAAATAGATTGAGTAGTGGTATTTTGTGTTTTTGACAACAAAGAATGCATACTCCAACTCGGAACCAAACAATACCAAATTCTTACAGTGAATGAGTTAGAATCTTATGGAACATTGATAATGCAGGCCAAGCAAGCCTGCTGCCCCAGTGCAAGAAGCGGCTCTTCCTGCTGTCCCTGATCGTGAAATGGTTCTTCCTGCTACTGCTCCTGTTGCTGCTGCTGTTTCTGTTGCTGCTGCTGCTGCTGCTGTTGATGTGATTCCAAGTGTTGGTCGCAATGATCTCACAAATTGCGTAACTCCAGGCTCTTACATTGAGAAACATCGTAAGGTTGCAATGCAATGGGAAAACACTATCACTGGTGTGGGCCAAAGATTTAGCAGTTTCCGGGATTTCCTTGATAAACTACGCAAGTACTCGGTTGCGCATGGCTTTTCTTACACATATAAGAGAAAGGATAGTCATCGTGTAACTGTGCTATGCAAATCAAAAAATTGTCCATGGCGTATAAATGTATCAAGGCTGCCAACCACCCAGCTAATCTGTATAAAGAAAATTACTGGAGAGCATACATGCGATGGGCAAGCCAGTTTTCGTGCAACAAGGGAGTGGTTGGAAGGTATAATAAAGGATAAGCTGAAAGTTTCTCCAAATTACAAGCCAAAGGACATTGCAGATGACATCAACCGGGAATATGGCATTCAACTGAGTTATTCTCGGGCGAGGCGCGCGAAAGAGAGTGCCAGGGAGCAGCTGCAGGGCTCTTACAAAGACTCATACAATCAGTTACCCTTTTTCTGTGAGAAGATTATGGTGACCAATCCAGGCAGTCTTGCAACATTCAGCACGAAGGAGGACTCAAGCTTCCATCGTCTCTTTGTCTCTTTTCATGCATCCATAGCTGGTTTCCAACAAGGCTGTCGCCCTCTCCTTGTCCTCAATAGCACTCCCATAAACTCAAAATATCCAGGAATGCTATTGGCTGCAACTGCTGCTGATGGAGATGATGGTGTCTTTCCGGTGGCTTTTGCCATTGTAGATGAAGAGTCGAACGATAACTGGCGTTGGTTTGTGACACAACTGAAGTCTGCTGTCTCCACAACTCAACCAATCACATTTGTCGCAGACATTGAAAAGGGCCTGAGAGAGTCTTTGCGTGATATATTTGGTAAAGAATGCTACCACGGCTACTGTCTAGACTGTCTTGCTGAGAAATTCAACAAAGATTTGAAAGTGCAGCTTTCTTATGAAGCAAGGCACCTATTGGTTCAAGAGCTTTATGCTGCTGCTTATGCGCAGAAGATCGATGCTTTCGAACGGGTTACTGAAAACGTAAAATCCATCTCGCCAGAAGCTTACAACTGGATCATCCAAAGTGAGCCGGACCATTGGGCAAATGTGTTTTTTGGAGGGGCAAGGTATAACCTTATGACATCGAGTTTCGGGAAACCATTCTATAGTTGGTTATCAGAGGCAAACGACTTGCCAATAACTCAGATGGTTAATGTATTGCGTGGTAAGATAATGGAGTTGATCTATAGTCGACGTGTTGATTCTTCTCAATGGGTAGAAAGGCTAACACCATCCATGGAGGAAAAGCTACGTAGCGAGACCTCAAAAGCACGATCACTTCAAGTTTTGCTTTCTCATGGTAGCACTTACGAAGTTAGGGGTGAATCTGTTGATATAGTTGACATTGGTCATTGGGGATGTAGCTGTAGGGTATGGCAACTTACGGGATTGCCTTGTTGTCATGCTGTTGCAGTGTTGGGGTGCCTCTGCAGGAGTCTGTATGATTATTGCTCTAAATATTTTTCTGTTGACAGCTACCGGTTAACATATGCAGAGTCAATTCACCCGGTGCCGAATGTTGATAGACCGGAGAGAGGTGAAGTGGCTCAAACTGCCATTACTATAACTCCACCACCTACTAGACGTCCACCGGGCCGGCCTAAAATGATTAAGAGTGGAGCAGCCGATATAGTCAGACGAGAAGTTCAGTGTAGCGTGTGCAAGGGCTTTGGCCACACCAAGAGAAGATGCAAGCAGGTATTCATTTCAATACTATGAAGCCTTATGATCACTAATAACTCTGCAATACGCCATAGCCTGTATACTTGATTTTTTTTCAAATATTCCGATAAACGTGGGGATAAAACAGGAAAATAATAACCAGATTAAATCTGTTTGTTTCTAGTTATTTTGGAAAAAAAAGGGGATCAGAGTGAAAGTCTTCCCCCATGTTTTTCTGGGTATAGAAACAAAAAATGAGGTGGCGTTTGGTTAGTGTTTCTGTTTTTCTGTATTCACTTCCAATAAATTGGGATGGGATGGGATGGGAATTTTGTTTCAATTCTGGAGTATTCTGGAAATAGAAACATATTTGGTAATGACCATTATCCTGAAATTGTTTATTTTAATTTATGGGAACAGAAACAAGAAACGCATTTGGTTGCAACATTTGTTCTTGTTTTTCCTTACATGTATGGTGGTGGATTTTTTTTTTCAGATTCTTAAGGAATTCAAGAAATAGTCCCAAATTACTCCAAAATTTTGGGAACAAAAACTTGTTTACCAAACGTGTTTTTGTACATTTATCCCAAAATTTTGGGAGCGGGAACAGAAACAGTAACCAAACAGGGCCTGAGAAACCCAGTAAACAAACCTCCCCCCCCTCTCTCTTCTCTCTCTCTGCTATGTCAATTATATTTCTGTATGTGCATGATTTCTTTGCTTGCTGATTTCCCTTCTTAAGCAGAATGTGTACTTTCCTTCACACACAACAGTGTAGTGTGAGGAGAGGGGGAACATTCCAAAATTTTATGTTTATTGCATTTTACCGACAGGACTATTCTTTTTGTTTATTTTCAAATTCTTCCCTTCATGTTTTGAAGGAGTAAAATATTTTGTTTTTTCTTTCCAATTTTGTTGGGCAAATTTCCTAGTAATGGTATTGCTATTGGTGTTTTTTCTCTAAAGGTAAGATTGGTTGGTATTTTACAGCTTATAAGGGAAGTAGAAGAGGAAGGGATCCAATTTCAACTTCAGTGAGGGGTTCTGCAATAATCAGGTCTATTCCACCTCAACCCCAAGTTTCGTTAGAGCTTTTTTGTATGTTATGATGCCCGTGACACCATATGTCAGCTTCTGTGTTTTTAGATTTTGATGTTTTTTCTTTTCTCTGTCCATTCCTTTCCTCTTTTTCCTTTGGATTATTTGACATTAGATAGTTTCCTTGTAAAATGTTATTTTAAACAATGTTTTTAAAACCGGATTGGGCATCGAATTGGAAGAGTCACCAGGTCACGAGTTACTGATTTTTGGGTTAGCAAATCGGTAGGGGGTGAAAAGGATTAAAGCGCCAAGTATAATATGAAAGGCAGTGAAATGTCTTAATGAGGTCTAATTTAGACCGAAAATGTACTACATTGGGAGAAAAAAAAAAAAGAAAAAAAAAAAAACTATAGTAGTAGTGGAAATGATTACAGAGAGAGAGAGAGGAATGGGACTTGCTCATTCATTATGAGAAAGTCGGTCGTCTTGCCGAGACTGGCCAGCCCATGGTTCTGGGAGACAACCCTATCTTCAGGTGCGTTAACTCGTTCCATCTCAACTGTGCATTGCTGAAAAAAGAACACCCAGAGATTGCGTAGTGGTGGATGGAGGGCTAGAGGGGAGGAAGGGCTGGAGGGTGGAGTCGGTGGAGGCAGAGTCGCAGACCATCTGTTATACACACACACACAACCGGAACGAAACTTGGGCCAGTTGATGGTTCACACGATCAAACCGGCTTTAATAAAACTGATTTTAGACGTTCAGGAATGGAAAATGTTTTTCAGTGTGTCCTTATTTGGGCCCTTTATTGCCGGCATATAATATTTGTGCCCCTAAAGCTTGCTGACGTGGGGGCACTTGTCCCACTTCTTTGTCTCTCGGGGCTAAATTACATTTTGCACCCTAATTTGAGTTGTGAATAGGGATGGTAACGATTCGATTTTGAGTTTGTTTCAAACCGAAAGTGTTAGGCATATAGCAAATCCAAAACCTAAATCACCATTTTTTTTTAAAAAATTATTTTAAAATCGAGTCGTTTAGTTTTATGTAAAACTAAAATTAAAACTGTCATTTTTAAATTTTATAACTAAAATTGTGAATCATTGTTTTTTATATGTAAATAAAGCATAACTAAAATACCTGAAGAAATTATAAAAACTGTAAAATTAATCCTAGTTAGTTTTAATATATATATATATATATATATATATAGATAGATAAATATTGGGGGGTTAAAATGTAAATAAATAAAAAATAATAATTTATATAATAAAAATATATCTAAAATACAAATTATAATTCGGTTTTACAGTATTATCCCAAAATCAAGAAAAATTGTGTCTAGGCGGTTTAATTGTTTTAATTTATGGACTTCAGCAGTGTGTTGCAATTGAAAGGTCGCGGTGTAGCGTGCGAATTTCTGGGGTGAAGTGTGAGCGTTTTTTAAATTTCTGGAGCTATCAAGAAGTAATTTCTGGTTACCTTTTATGGGCAGATCCTCTTAGGTTTTTCCCCTCAATTTTATGAGCTATCAAATTGGAGTTGATTTGATGATTTAATCAACTAAATTTTAATTTTACTCTTATGAAATAAAATTCACCGATAAAATTACTTAATTACCCATTCTATTTGTTGACTTGAACCCATTTTTTTCCTTTTTATGTTTTCAATTATTTTTCCTCTCTCTCTCTAACCTAGCTAACCACCACCATTCATAGCCATGAAAATCGTTCACATCCACCACCACCGTCCAACCCCTTCTTCCCACCACCACCATTCATAGCCATGAAAATCGTTCACATCCACCACCACCGTCCAACCCCTTCTTCCCACCACCACCACCACTACCACTGTATATCCCCAGCCGCAATCACCACCATCATACAACCAACCATGAATCCACCATCATCTTCGCCGAAGTTCAACCCGACCACCATGTCACCATCTTCATCGTGGAAATTCCCAACCATAACTACCAGCCCCAACATATAATCCCCTCTCTCACAATCATTCACTCCCACATCGTCCAACCAAATACACACCAACATCGCCATATGTATATGTGTACACACACACACACATATTACAGAGAGAAGGAGGAGAATGAGAGATCGGGAGAGAGAAATTGGAGATCTTGAATGGTGGATCAATGGAATATCTTCAAAGGCCCCAATGGTTGTTTGACGGTGGTCATGACCGTTGGTGGGAGGTTGTCAGTGGTGGTTGTGGACTGGGGTGGAGGAATTGGTTTGGGTAATACCCAAATTTGGTTTGAGAATTACCTAGATAAAGTTTGGTGGTAGTGGATTGGTGTTAGACCCTAACAATGCTGGAAGACCAAACAGCACCGACTTTGTGCGATTTGCTACCGGACATGGTGCATGCGGCAAAGATGGGGTCGTTGGCAAAGAGAGCACCAACTTGGTGCCTGTTGGTTGGCAGAGGCGTTGTGGCACAACACTGGCGGGTGTTGAGCAGTGTGGAAGAGCTCGGTGCGATACCGAGGCAAATGTGCAACGTAGATGCAACGTTACGTTGTAAATGGTGTCAGGGTCGCAGCAATATGCGTTGGAGGAGCGGGGAGGCGTTGGACCAAGCTGTTGGGTAGGCGTTGGCAAAATGGTACGTTGTTGGGCAACGTGGACGCACGTTGGCAGCGTTAGCAGAGTATGCCGATAACGGGGTTGTCGTGGGGAGTCACGGGACCAAAAGAAGATCTCGGTACGGTACCGAGGTAAAATGGTGCAACGGAGGCGCAACGATACGTGGTAAACAATATCATGTGTGCGGCATGGCGGAATGTTGGGAACGACGGTGTATTTTGGTGAGAAAAATGCATACGACGATTGGGACGTCGTTAGGTGCAACGATGTAACAAAACAGAACGTAGGCACAATGCTACGTTGTGGGCAGAGTCATGTAGGAGCATGGCACACCGTTGGGCGACGGTGCATTCTGGTGCGGAAATAGCACACGGAATGTTGGCAGTCGTTGGGCGCAACAACACGTTCCGGCCATGCAACGGCATGGCAAAACGTTGGGGAACGTTGGTTGAATATGGGATGAGACAACAACGGGCAAACGTTGGGACGGTGCAAAAACGCTGGAAAAGAAGCTGAGCTTGTGAGCTGATGGATTGGTGGTTTCTAAACATGTGCAAGACATGTATGAGCAGTTCTAGGCAGTTCTTGAGTGGTTTTGGTTGGTTTTCAGATAGGAAAACCAACTCCTGTGATGCTGACATGTGTCGGGACAAGTGTTAGTAGTCTACCTATGCAGTTAGGGCTGTCAACTACTGTCTTCTCCTATAAATACTGTTATTTTGGTCTATTTTAGGTTGCTGAATGTATTCCTATGGATTTGCAGACTAAGTGTTGTAATTGGTTCCTTGTAACCCGAGTTTATTAATACAAGGTTGGGTTTTCCCGTAGTACGTGTGTGTACCGTTGCGTAGGTGCGTTTCCGGTAGTGTTTCGGTGCATTCTCATTGTATTTCGTTACAGGAATGTGTGTGTTTACAATATGTCGGTGGATTTTCGTTGTGAGATAGTGCATTCATAGGGGCTGATAGTTGTCGGTGCAATTAGGCCATCACTCGGTTGCAAATTTTGCGGTGAAAATTTCGACCTTGTGACAATTGGGGTGGAGAGATCGGAGGTGGCGGTGAATTTGTGGTGGTGGGGGGCTGGGTTGGAGATGGTGGCATGGCAGCGGTGAGTGTGGTGGCTAATGGCGGATTGAAGAGAAAGAGAAAAGAAGAAAAAAAGAAAAAAAGTTAATTATGAAAATATATAGATAGACAAGGACAAAATAGTAATTATATAATTTTATTTTTTTTAAATTGTTTATTGATAAAATATAAGCGTAAAAAGGTAAGTGATCAATAGTTTTTTCCGACAGGGGGTCTCCGTGGTACTTGGTAAAAGATAGGAAATTTCTCTAGTCCTCGTCTCAAATACAAAGAGTGTCAATAGCAATTTTCCATATTCTCACTACCATTACCATAAAAAGAAAAACGACTATTGTCTAATTGGAAAATTCTTGAATTCACTATTAAAAAAAGCAGAATATATTTTTTGTCCCTCAACTATGGGATGTGTTTAAATGTGTCTGATATTTCTAATATAACACATTTGATTCTTAAAGTTTTAATTTCATTTCAATTTGATTAGATCGAAAATTTTGTTAAAATTTTTTGATGGAATCTGTTAAAGAATGAGCATTTTTCGTCATTTTCACTTGTTTTAAATGTTAATGTGAAAAATTAAAAAAAGAAGGCGTAAAATGCATTCCTTATTCTTTTTCTTATTACCTTATATGATTAAAATAGGATTATCATTTCAACATCCATAGATAGTAAACCAATTAACACAAGTAACAAATAAAGTATGAGACACGATTTTTACTTGAAAAAATCCAAGGCGGGGAAAAAACAAACCACGAGACCGAAGTCCGATATCAACTTTCATTATTTTTTGTGAAATTTTCAAAGGATATAACACATCGAAAAGTTTCAATTTTGCTAATTTTTTGAAACAGTCAAATTTGTTATATTTTGAAAAATTAATACTCACGAAACCCCCTGATTTCGTACTATTATGAGAAAACATCATTTGAATGAGTAACAGAAAAAATTCATCTGAAATTCGAAATTGTGAAATTTTCAAAGGTTATTGCACGCCGAAAAATTTCAATTTTGCTATAAACAGTCGAGTTGGTGAAATCTTGAAAGGTTAACACTCAAGAAATTCCCTAATTTTTATACCATTATGAGAAAACGTCATTTGGTTGAGTAACAGAGTTACAGAAGAAATTCATCTGAAACTCGAAATCGTGAAATTTTCAAAAACCTATAGCACATCGAAAAATCTCAATTTCGCTAGTTTTTTTTTGAAACATTTGAAGTCGTCAAATTTTAAAAGGCTAACATTCACGAAACTCTCTAATTTTGAAACCATTAAGATAAAGCATCATTTGTATAATGCTTAACCTTTATAAATTTTATGATTTTGAGTGTTTCAAAAAAAAAAAAGTGAAATTGAAATTTTTCAGTGTACTATAACCTTTGAAGATTTCATGATTTTCAGTTTCGGATGTATTGTTTTTGTTAACCCATCAAATGATGTTTTCTCATAATAGTATGGACATTTGGGGGTTTTGTGAGTGTTAATTTTTCAAAATTTCACGATTTCAAATGTTTAAAAAAAGTTATAAATTTTGGATTTTTCGGAGCCTTTAAAATTTTTATGATTTTTCGTTTTTGATGAATTTTTCGGTTAACTAATCAAATGATACTTTATTGTAATAGTATTGAAATTTGGGAGTTTTGCAAGCTTTAGTTTTTAAAAATTTCATGATTTCGTATGTTAAATAAGTAGAGAAATTGAGATTTTTTTATATCCTATAACCTTTGCAAATTTCATGATTTTGTGTTTTGAATAAATTTCTTCTGTTATCCATTCAAATAATGGTTTCTCGTAATGGTATTGAAATTGAGGAGTTCTTTGAGTATTAACCTTTTAAAATTTTACGATTTCAAAATTGTTCACATCTTCACGCAAATTTCATGATTTTGTGTTTTGAATAAATTTCTTCTGTTATCCATTCAAATAATGGTTTCTCATAATGGTATTGAAATTGAGGAGTTTTGTGAGTATTAACCTTTCAAAATTTTACGATTTCAAAATTGTTCACATCTTCACGAAAAACACTCTTGGATCACTACATAAACATCATAAAAAATAGTAGGTTCAACAGAAAACGACAAATACTGATTTAGAGAGGAGTATAAAATCATCAATTAGAAGAGAATTACCAAAGATCAAAACCGATAGAAACAAAGTATTTGATACCGAGAACAAACTCCTGAAATTTCAGCTCAATCGGAATTCAAATTACCGTCTAATAGTGATATCCTTCTCTTCTTACCTCTACATGTTTCTCTCAAATTAATTGAGGGTTTTATCACGTAAATATTTTGTGTCAATTCAAATTATTTTCAATCCTAATTCTTAGTTATGTGATACTGTTTCAACCCATTATTCCCTAACATAATGGGCATTGGTGTTCTTTTTTTTTATCTTTCATTAGTTGAGCCCAGGTGAAATTTTTTTTTTTTAATTTGTTTTTCTTTTTGTTAAGCCCAATTTAGGTTCAATCCCACGTGGGTGGACCTATCCAACACTTTTGCCACTCTCTCCCACTTCTCTCGCTCTCTATATATATGTGTGTGCGCACGCGCGCGCGTATTTTTTATGTAGAATACTATCTCCCTCATATCTCTATTTCTCAATTCTCTATGTCCTCTCTTTTCTCTCTCTTTTTTTCTTCCCAACATCTCTCTCACACTCAATCTATTTTTTTTCTCTTCTTTTTTTTATAGTTTTTTTCTACCCTATTCACTCTCCTTTGAACAAAAAATAAAAGAGAAGAAAAACTCTATTTTTCTCTTCTTTATATATATATATATATATATATATATATCTTCCATTTTTTTTTTTTAAATACATAAAATTAAAATAGAAGCATCAATTTAGGAGATAGGGGTCTTTTGTCGTTAAAAATTATTAATAGGAGTTTGTATACCTTTTTTTTTTTCCAAATTGGAGTATAGACAAAATTTTAATTTAAGTAGATCTCAAAAATTGTTTGATCGTGAAATAGGAGTTATGGAGAAAAATTCCCAAAAAAAAAAAAAAAAAAGAAGAGAGAGAGAGACAAGGGAGTAAAAAATAGTGCAAGGCAATAAAAAAATTACATTTTATTTACCTCTTATTTTAATTTTTTTACAATAACAAATAAAAAAGGCCCTTTTATGAATGGATTTCATCTAAATGTTTTAATAGAATTTTTTATTTGACCAAATTGAAATGAAATTGCAACTTTTAGAATCATATGTGTCATATTAGAAAAGTTGGGGTGGATTTAAACTCTCACCCCATAATTGAGATACCAAAAATGCATTTTTCCCATTAGAAAACTTAAAATAAAAGGCAAATTACATATTTGGTTTTCTTATTTACAGCGTGCTTTTATGTCTCCTCTCCCCTCCACAAAATGTGGGTACCCCTTAGGGTACATCTTAAGTATTCCACACATCCCTTTTTATACTCATCTTTACCACTTCTCCCAAGCAATATGGGATAAAGGGAAAAAAGGGAAAATTTTGACATTCAGTTTTTTTTTTTTTTATTAAAAAAAATAAAAATTCATTATGCTCCAACAATCCCCCACTTGAATTTTTAAAAACAATTTTTCATCGAGCAGTATAATACAATATAAGATTGTGCATAAGTAAATGTGTCTGTCGACTTGAACCTTACATAGTGAAGATGATTTAGATTATACTAGAGTAACTCGTAATTTTAAACTCTATCTCTAATAACATCACACACTCAACCTTATCAGGGTGTAGTTCAAAAGCCCGTGTTTTACGACCATGCACGTGTATCCCAGTATAGTGAATGCTCTAGAGAATTTGCCCAAAATTCCATAGGAAGCGGCCACACTTCCACATTCACATAGGTGAGTCTATCAAGAGTACTCCTGTAGTTAGGTACTCTACTCCAAATAGAGTATAGATCTCATTAAAAGTTAATAAAAACTCAACCTTCTATCACTTCAGGATATCATGCTTCAATCAACACATGTATAGAATAGAACTCAAAATCATTATTATAACATGATTCTCCTCATATCACTTCATGAGTTGTTATTACCCTTTGAACCTATTTCTTGGGATCTCTAGTCTATAGGTTGGATTTCCCTCACAAATGACTCGTCAATCTATGGGCTTGAGTCCTATTTCTTTCGAAGTTTTGTAAACCTTTTCTCGAGCTAATTCTCTCGTTAAAGAATCAGCTAGATTATCATCAGACTGTACATGATCCACTCTCACAGCTCCTGTCGAGATATACTCTCTAATAATGTTGTGTTTGCGACGTATTTGTCACATTTTTCCATTATAATAACGGTTCTGAATTTTTGCAATAGCCGCGGTACTATCGCAATGAATCAAGACAGCTGGAATTGGCCTCTCTCATAATGGGGTATCAAAAAGTAGGCTTTTTAACCACCCTGTTTCCTCGCTAGCTGACGCTAGTGCAATTATCTCAGACTCCATAGTAGATTGAGCCAAAATAGTCTGTTTTTTAGATTTTCAAGAAACAACTCCACCAGCTATGCTAAATATATAGCCGCTAGTTGTCTTGGAGTCATCTGAAAGGGTGTTCCAATCAGCATCGCTATATCCTTCTGTAACAGCGGGAAACTTCTGATAATGTAATCCAAGGTTCATAGTTCTTTTTAGGTATCTCATAATCCTATCAATAGCATGTCAATGCTCAATATTAAGTCTGCTTGTAAACCTGCATAGTAATCCCACAACATACGCTATGTCGGACCTAGTGCAATCAGTGGCATATCGAAGACTGCCTATGATGCTCGCATACTCAGATTATCTAACATTGTCACTGGTGTTCTTAAACAACTTTACACTAGGGTCATATGAAGTACATACTGGTTTACAATCAAAGTAAATGTATTTCTTTAGAAACTTCTCCATATAATGGGATTGATCTAAAGAAATTATCTGTTTTGACCCAATTATTTTAATTCCAAGAATCACATCTGCTTCATCAAGATCTTTCATGTCAAAATTAGCACATAGCATGGATTTCACATTATTCACGACATGAATATTAGAACTAAAAATTAGCAAGTCATCTACATAAAAACATATAATAGTGCAAACATCATTTTCAGATATATAATAGATGCATTTGTCACTATCATTCACTTTAAAACCATGTGAAATAACAAGTTTATCAAATTTCTCATGCCATTGCTTAGGTGCTTATTTCAAGCCATAAAGAGATTTATCTAATTTGCATACTTTGTTTTCTTGAGCAGGAATTATAAATCCTTCAGGTTGATCCATATATATCTCTTCTTCTAATTCACCATTCAAAAAAATAGTTTTAACATCTATTTGGTACACAACAAGATCATAAATAGCAACAAATGACAAAAGCACACGAATAGAAGTAATTCTAGAGACAGGTGAGAAAATATCAAAGAAATCTACATTTTTTCCTTATCTAAATCCTTTGACTACAAGACGAGCCTTATATTTATCAATAGTTCTATCGGGTTTCAATTTCTTCTTAAGAATCCATTTACATCCCATTGTTTTACAACTAAGAGGTAAATCTACTAAATGTCAAGTTCTATTTGACTCAAGAGAGTCTATTTCATCATCTATAGTCTCTTGCCACAAATTGGTATCTACAGAGGACAATGTCTCTTGAAGAGTGAGTGGATCCTCCTCTAAGGTATATGCATAGAAATCTGAACCATAATCCTTAGCAATACAAGCTCGTTTACTTTTTCGAGGTTCAAATTCTAATTCTTTATCAGACTCGTTAATTCTAATAATATGCACATTACTAGATGTCAAGCCTCCACTATTCTTCAATTTAAACGAAAATTTATGGTCATAAAAATCAGCATTATTAGATTCAATAATAACATAATCATGCAAGTCATAAAATTTAGAAAATCTTGTTGAGAGATCTCAAGACACAAAAAATCACTTTCTAAGGACTATGTCATGTGTTAAAAAATTATTGTTGCAGGACCCCGCAGAGTGATGGTTTTATGAAATGGGACCTTTCACCAAATTTTTCTAAAATCTATAAGCTTTGTTATTCATAGTATAACCAATAAAAACGCATTCATAAGTTCTACTTGCAAGTTTTCTCCTTTTTGGATCAGGAAAACGAACATATACCAAACAACCCCAAATTTTAAAATAAGACAAATTTGGTTTCTTATTTTTCAAAACTTTATACGGTGAAATTTTACTATTTGACTAGGGAACTCTATTAAGCACATAGCAAACAGTCAATAAAATCTCACTCCATCAGTGAGAAGCAGCACCAAAGTTAAGCAAAATAGCAACTACAGATTTAGCAAAAGTTCTATTTTTCCTTTTAACCTTACCATTCATTTCAGGAGAATAAGGTGCAGTTTTTTCATGAATAATTTCATGAGAATTATAAAATTCAATAAATATATCAGAATCATATTCGGTTCCTCTATCACTACGTAACCCCTTAATTTTTTTATTGCAATGATTTTCAATCTCAGTCACAAACAATTTGAACATATCAAATACTTCACTTTTATTTTTCATGAGATAAACAAAAGTATAATAAGAACAATCATCTATTAATGTAATAAAGTAGCGTTTACCATTTCTAGTCAAGATACCATCAAATTCACAAATATCAACATGTATCAAATCAAGAGGTTCAAATTCTCTAATTACTAATTTATGAAGAGTTTTGGTAATCTTGGCTTGACTACAAAATTCACAATAATCATGCAAAGACAATTCAGGAATTAGTTCTAAGTTGCTCAAGTTTTTAATAATGCATTTGTTTACATGACAAAGTCTAGTATACCAAATATTAAAATAACACAACATGTAAGTAAAAGATGAAATTTTATTAGCATTAACATTCAGTTTGAACATTCCATCAGTTGCATAACCCTTCCCAACAAATACATTATTTTTGGTTCAGGTGTACAAATTAACCCCAATAGTTTGAGTAAACTCCGCCTTGTTGAGAAGATTGCCCGAAACCAAATTCTTTCTCATCTCTGGAATATGCAGAACATCCTTAATAATAATCGTCTTTCCAGAGGTAAACTTCAATTCCACGTCACCAGAACCAACAACAATTGTGGAGTGGGAATCACCTAGCAGTACTTTCTTGTCTTCACTTTCAGAATAAGACTTGAACATGACACGATCATAGCAAACATGGCGTGAAGCACCGGTGTCTACCGACCACCATTCGGATCTACCAACTATGTTGATTTCAGAAATCATAACAACTAGTTGGTCCTCGGTAAGATTCGCCTGCGGAGCAGGACGACATCTTTGCCGGCAGTTTCGTGCCATATGGCCCGCCTTTTCACAGTTAAAGCAAGTAAACTGTTCAGATTTATCTCTTAAATGGGGTTTCAGCTTATTCTGATTTTGATGTACATTCCTGTTCTAGTTGTTGTGGTTGTGATTCTGATTCTTCATATTTTTTCCTTTGGGTTTCAGAATAGCAAATGATGATTTCCTGCGAGCGTTGTTGGACACAACGAGCACTTCATCTTTCTGATCTTGTTTGCGGGCTTCCTCCTCAATCCGAAGACGAGTAATCAAACTTTCTAAAGAAAACTATTTTGTTTTGTGCCTGAGAGTATTCTTAAAATCTTTCCATGAATGAGGTAATTTGTCAATTAAAACAACAACTTGAAATTGTCCATCAAATGACATACCTTTAGCAATTATTTCATGAGCAATTTTCTGAAATTCATGAGACTGAACTTCCACAGATTTTTCGTCGGTCATTTGGTATTTTAGATACCGACTAACAACATATTTGTTCGTTCCAACCTCCTTAGTATCATATTTCTTCGAAAGAGCATCCCAAATTTTCTTTACAGTTTTGTTAGAACAATAATAGTCATACAAATCATCAGACAGACCATCAAGAATAAAATTCTTACAACGGAAATCATTTTTTGCCCAAGACTTATCTTCCTGAATCTGAGCATCAGTAGGATCTTTTGATAATTCAGGTTTTTCGGTTGTACAGACATATACTACTTTTTCAATAGTTAGAAAAAATATCATCTTTTGTCTCCATCTTTTAAAATGAAACCCTTCAAAACGAAAGGGTTTGTTGAGATCAACAATGACTTGTTTAAACTCGTGATCAGAAGACATCGTAGTAGATAATTGACAGAATATAAAACATCTTAAAATTGTTGCTGCAGAAAATAAATAAAGAACAAATTTACCGAAATTGCTTGGGTTGAGTCGCAGATTAGGTCGCTATCTTTAAGACATTTCGCAACTCTACTCAAGAATGTACAAGCAGTGTAACAGCCCCGTCGTCCCCAAGATAAAATAGCCCAGAATCACCTCTATCTAGGACCTTCTTTGCACGACAGAAAGTTTGAAAACTGAACACCCACACTGTTCAAAAGACGAACAGACTGCTCGGAAACACGAATTTGAAAAGAAATAAAATCGTACAGATTGATCGAATGAATTGGAACAGATTGATCATGTGAATGAAATGAAAAAAAAAAAAAAAAACAATCTGATCAGAAAGCAAATACTAATCGAGAAGTAAATTGTTCAGAAAGTAACGACGAAGAACAAAAAAAAAATCGGAAATAGCAATGCAGTTTCTGGGAATTTTTTCGTATATTAAAAACAAATGAAAACTTCTGTATTTAAAGAGCAAATAACCGAATCAGAATCGTTGGAAACGGTTCGAGATTCGTGGAGGGATTTCGGGGACGTGGAGGGAATTGTGCAGTCAGATTTTACCAAGTCAAAATTATTTTCACAATAAAATAATAATCTTTAAATAAATTTTGTCTAAAAAAATGTATATAAGTGTCACCTCACCACACGCGAGCTCGGCTCGGCACAGCCGGGCGGACGGCTGCGACAGTGCGCGTGTGTGGTAAACCAGTAGGAATGTAGCTCCTCTCCCCTCCACAAAATTTGAATACCCCTTGGGGCACATCCCAAGTATTCTAGACTTCCCTTATTATACTACTCTTGATCCCTTTTCACAAACAATGTGAGATAAAGGGAAAAAAGAGAAGATTTGACACTTAATTTTTTTTATTAAAAATAAATAAAAATTCATTTTGCTCCAACAGGCTCAAATTTTCGTTAAAGAGATGACCCACAATAGAGTTAATCGTACTTCGACAGAGTTGTGGAAAATGAAGCTCGAAAGCTCCAAGGTTGCTCCATTAAAGCTTTGATGGTGTCAGTGAGGTTGAAGTTGCCGTAACCACCGTCGTTGGTAGAGGCATGGAAGAGTGATTGTCTGCCGGAGCCATCGTAGCAAACCGGAACTTCGAAAGTGCATTTGACCACGATAACAGTGTAGACCCCAAAATAAATGGCAAGTGTATCTCACGTACTAAAATCCATCCGAATTAACATCAGTATTTAACAGAAGGGCTACATAAAAAATCGACAACAAAAAATAGGATCACTTTGAAAAAATATAAGTTGGAGGGCCAAGTAAAAAACACGGACAACCAAAAATATAATTTACCTAAAATAAATTATATTGATTCTCAAATTTGAATCGTAGTCTATGACTTACAATAATTTTTTTATAACTAAAGATTCAAACCCCAATTCACTAAAATATGGAGAATGCATGAAAATTAGTGGGAAAATACAGTCATAAAAAGTGATAGAATCGCCGATTATGCTAAAGAAATTGTTAAATTGAGCAATTGAGCGTTAATATATATATATATATATATATATATATATATAAACTATTTTATCCCTAAAGAAAACTCTTTCTATTAATTTGGATGGAAAAACTGACAGAATGACAAATTAAAAACGGTTACATACTAAGAGGATGTAAACTGAAATAAAAAACTTATTGGACTATATAGAAACATATTAATAGTTAGAGGGTATAAAAGGTAATTTGCCCTAAAACATATGACCAACACATCCAAACGCATTTTTGTCATCGCCAATAGCTTCGTCGTTTTCTTGCTCCTGCTTAGGTTGGAAGAAGCTCACATAATTCTCTCTTTTCACCTGCCCTCCGGCGAACGTGAACGGATCAATAGGCATCGGCATTGTGAATTCTGGCACCATTGGGGCCATATTCATGAATGATCCATAGGGCATTTGATAGAAACTCTCCATATTACTATTACTATTACTGCTACTAGTGGTGCCCAATGATGGTTTCTTCTTCGGGCTTTCGGGCCTCGGGATATTACCGTTTCTGGGTAATGTCATGAGGCCCGAGCTCGAGTTCATGTGACCACCGCCGCCGATACTACTTCTTGATGCCGGCACTTGGTGGTTGTGTTTGCCTTCGTAGGTTGTGATTATGCACTTGAGATTGTCGGATGCCCTCTCCACGTGTTTTCTCACTGGACATCCCCCACTTGTGCACTTATAGTAGCTTCTGTATGTACGTGGCTCAAATAATATTAATAAAAAAATAAAATTTCATTTCAAATATTCCTATATAATATAATGTACAGCCAACGTTATTCGCACTCTCAAAATTAACTAATACAGTTCTTTTATTTTTAATGTTAAATCATCAAAATATCTATTATTTAATGTCAAATTACTAAAATCAAGTACTAGCCTCATTCCATTTTATTTAAAGTTTTAAAATGCATTTCACATTTATAATACAATTTTATTCTCGCAAAAAATTAAAATAAAATAAAAATTACTCATAATAAATAAAAAATGGGGTCAATTTTTTTATTTTTTTTTATCGAATTGGAAAAATAACATGTCATTGATTCAACCATCGAACATTATAATTAAAAATAGATTTTTATAAGAAAAATTAAAAAAAAATAAAAAAATATTTAAATAGTTAAATTAATAAAAAAAAAATGTTAAAATATTTGAATAATTTGTAATTAATTTAAAACAGAATTACCTACACTACCTAGGATTGGGATTTCCTTTGACGACTTTCTGACCGTACTTGCGCCAGCGGTAGCCATCCTCCAGTATATCCACTTCGCTCTCCACCTGGATTACGATTCTCGGTTCTCGTGTACTCCTCGACCCCATTAAGCACCCCTCCCTTTTCCTGATTATTATCACATAAATAAATTTCATTTTCCCAATATATTCCTCCTCACAATTACATAAGATAAGATTAGGTCTTAATCCTTTATCGACAAAAAACATGACTAAATATTAACCAAATATTTAAATTAGAATAAAATTTAATTAAATTACTATTTTACCCTTTAATATCATTCTAATACCACATGTAAGTCATTTTGTTATTAAACATATAAATGGTAATGGCCATTCAATTCCATTACGATTTTAATTTTAATTTTATTGTCATTTTATTTCATTTCAGAGTACCAAATGGAAAGTAAAAGAATCAAAATACATATTAGGAACGGAGCAGAAACACTGAAAAATAGTTCAAACATTTTAACATTTTTCAGTAAAAATTAATACTCTAACAAATGTGTCATCTATTGTTTCAAAATAACACTCCTACCTAAATAATATTTACCACAAATGAGAGTCTGATAGAAAATTTGGAGGAAAGACTGTTAGAGTGAGTTGGTACTCCAACAATCATCAACCCCCAAAATACCAAATATATATATATATAGTTTGTTAATTTTATTTTATTTATGTTCATTTTAATTTATTAATTAAGTTAGTTTATTATTTAATTTGAATTAATTTAGATTGGTTTGATTTATTTAGCTTAATTTGATACATGTAAATTCAGAATCTAATTATTAATTTGATAATTTTAAATACACGGTAATAATTCAAATTCTTACTAAATAAAATAAATTAATATTAAATTTTTAAAATAAAAAAATATATTGAAATTTGACTGTCACTTTAGATTTTTGGGACAATGGGTGGGTGATCCTACATTTAAGTTCTAATTGGTCAAACATCCTATATGCGGTAAAAACTTTTGATTTAGTCTCATATCTTTTAAAAAGGCGGAAGTCTTACTCACGTAATAGCCACGCGTTAGTTACATGTAAATACTTTATGTGTAATATTATTGTATTAGTTACAGGTAACTAATTTTTTTTTTTCAATTACATATTCCAATAATATGTAATTTTTTAATTACATGTATCTGATATGTAACTAAAAAGTTTGATATTTTTCAGTTATATGTTTCAATAATATGTAATTTTTTAGTTACATGTCTCTGATAACTAATATTATATAAGCACATATAATTAAAAATACTCAAATATGTGTGAAAAGTAATAATTATGAAATTGTAATTAACATTAGTTATATATAACAAAATTCACTATAAAAATCGAATGTTCTCACTAAAATACTCCCTACTATCCCTGCAACATCCTTACAATTCCTGCAATTGGGGACTAAAACACAAGTAAAATCTAACTTAAAGGACTAAATCAAAACCTAATAACACAAAAAAATCTTTCACCAATTAGACTTAAAAAATAAACTTTTCACCCATTTTTTCTAGATTTTTTTATCTAAGTTCATTTTTATTTTTTATTTCAATACAAAATACATTTAAAAAAATTACACACCATTTGCATAATTGGATGTGCTATACTACCATTGATGTACACTAAATTTGACCAAATTTGACCAAATGATTGGAGATGCTCCGGCATAAAATCTGTTGTTCACAAATTTTTAAACAATTTTTTTTAAACAAAACAATATTATATCTATATTTCTGTTTCTTGAAATAAAAGGCAAAAACTAGAGAACAAAAACACAAAACAAACAGCACCCATACGTACCTCTTTAGTGATTCAGATTCGCTATCATCATCAACATCATATCCAGCCGACATGCTTAGCTGGGTAGACCCGCCGCCACCGCCACCGCCGCCGCCGCCATCATCATCTTCATCATCATCATGGTTCATCCCAACTGATTCGAACCCACCCATCAGGTAACCGGAAACCTCGGGCGGTCCATTGTCACCGAGCATTAAGGATCGGCGGCATGGCGGCTGCGGCGGTTTGGGGTGATTGTGGGTGCCCTTGTAGATGATTTCCGTGATTTGGCCGTCGTGTGAACGCTCCACTTTTTTCTTCACCGGACAGTTCTGATGAGTACACTTGTAGTAACTCCTTGGATACTCACTCCCTTTCACCTGTTTCTGCCCGTACTTTCTCCAGTTGTATCCGTCTTCCGTACTCTTCGTCCCTCCAAATAATAAAGGGTATGTAGTCGTCGCCGCCGCCGCCGCTTTACGCTCTTCTCCTCCTCCTCCTCGGTTGGGGGTTTTCCGATCACCGAACTCTGGAGTTATCGTCGTTTCTTCTTTTGGCAATCGGAAATCTACTGCTGGATCCTGCACCACCATAACACAAACTTATTATGCTGAATTACATTTTGTACCCCTGTAGTTCTTGTATTCACAGATTGCTCCTTCAATTTTAAAAATTTACATATTTCAACTCGGCGTTTAGTTTAATTTTTTTTTTTTTATCTATGCTTATTTTGTCCAATTATAATTTTTTTTTCTCTTTCAAAATATGTTTAATGATGTCATCAATTAAAAATTTAAAGTTCACAAAAATCTTTTTAATTACGCATTAAAAGATCAGATGAAAAAATAAAATATATTTTCGTGATCATATCATTGAACCGAAAATTAGAATTGATATTTGTATTTTCTTTTTCAATTGTTTTGTAGATTTCAATTTTAAATATGTAGTGGAATTGAAATTAACGTAGACGTAGAATATTATGAGAGAATATGAGATGATTATATTGATATGCTAAAAAGTTACCCTTTACAGAGATCTACATAGGTGTCTATATAAAGACAGTGTTTAGGGTTTAACCTAATCGGCCTAGGGTTTAACTTAGTGGGTTAAGTCCTATGTACACATATTAACATCCACCTCAAACTTGTAGTGGTAAAACATACCTAAACTTGAGTTTGGAAAGTAAAGTGTGAAAACATCCGGATGCATGGCCTTTGATGAAAATATTTGTTGTCTAGCAGGTAGAATTGATAGAGTGGAGACGAACAATATTCTGAAGAATGTGATGACGAATGATGGGGCAATCAATCTCGATGTGTCTAGTGCGCTCATGAAAAACGTCATTGTAGTCGATCTGAATAGCACTTCGATTTAGAATAGTAGTTATAGGGGAGAATATTCCCATGTTAGAAAGGAGCCAACAACACCAAAGTAATTATTGCGTTGCGTCAGCGATGGCACGATACTCAGATTTAGTAATAGATCGAACAACCACGATTTGTTTCCTACTAAGCCGTGAAATGGCTTAGTTGCTCAAGAATAAACAATAACCAATGGCAGAGTGGGATCCCCGGCACAATCGACATCAGAATAAGTCTGTAAGATGAGATGGACTGGGCATAGAAATGAAATCCATGAAATAAGAGGCATTTGACATACCAAATAATGCAAAGAACAATTGAGTTACGAGTGGGCGCAAAGAACAATTGAGTAATGAGTGAGTCCAAGAAGCGGACAAACCGTTTGACTTGATGGACAACATTATTCAATGTCTTGGCTAGTAGATGTAAGAAATATCAAACTTCCAACTACTTGGTGATAGAGAGTGACGTCTGAAAAGGGAGAGCCATCTAGTGGAGTAAGTCTGATATTCGATTTTAAAGGAGTGTTGGCAGTGGTGAAGTTAGTGATGTCAACCTTGAAAATGAGATTAGAGGCATATTTGGCCTGAGAGAAAAAGTATCAATCCAAACCTGATAAAAATTTGAGGCCAAGAAAATTGGTGAGTACTCTAAGACCTTTCATCTTGAATTAACCATTGAATTTTGTTTTTTGAGTTCAGAGATTCCGTGTAGATCACCTCATGTAATGATCATGTCGTCCACATATAGTAAATAGAAAGTAATACCATTGTCAATTTGGCAAATCAACAGGGCAAGATCATGAGCGTTGGATGTGAACATGAACTTACGGATGAAATGGAGAATAATATCACTATTAATTTGACAAATAAATAAGGCAAGATCTTGAGCGTTGAATGTAAACCTGAACTGGTGGATGGTGGTGTTGAATTTTGCAAACCAATCGACTAGGCTAGGACGAGTGTGCATATAAACTTTCTCAATGAGATTATCATTGAGAAAGACATTCTCGACATCCATCTAAAAAAAATGGTCTACTTGCAAAGGCAACGACAACAAGAGAATATGGAAAAATATGAATCTAGCTATTGGAGGAAATGGACAACGTTGATTTCAACTACACTGCCTATTCAAAGGTTGAAATCAACGTGTTGTAATTAATATCAACTTTGACCATGTAATCTAGTCCAAAATCGAAATTTGAAATCAAATTGAAAATCAATTACACTAATTCGAATTCAAAAGCAAGTACATGTTTAAAAGTCGAGTTGATATTAATTAACTACACTACTAAGTACTCAAAAAATATAAATATAAATTTCAAATTAATTGTTCGACTAGACGATGATGAATATATATATCTTTGTCCCTTAGTTTTTTAATGCACAAATAGTTGAATTATTTTGCCTTTTTAATTTTTGGATGGTACAATATTATTAAGTAACATCACACATTTTTTTTAATATTAATGCAAAATTTGAATTTTTTTTAACAAAAGTACAAAAAGAAGGATAAAAATATTCAAATACAAGCTCAAAAAAAAAAGTTGGGACTAAATAAAGAAGTGGTTTTATTTTTTTTTAATATAAAAAAAAAAAAAGTTTCAAACGTGAACAAAATACATCAGAATAATAGTCATCACCAAACGTCATTCTTAATTTCTGTTCACATAAATGGAGGAAATAATTTTAAAATAATATCATTACCAAATGTGAGTTTGTTCAAAAAATAAAATTTTGCCGTTACTAAATACAATTCTGTTCTCAAAAGAAAATAAAATTTTCATCACATCTCATTTCAATTTTTTTAAAGTGAGATTGAAAAAGTGGAAACGCGACCTTTGACTACTTACCAGATCTTGTAGAACTGGGCTACATGTCAAAGAAGAAGCAACATCACTCCCTCCATCTTCATCCGCTCTACCATTACTCACCCAATTCGGGATTAAGCTTTCGGGATCCCAAGTGGCCCCTATTGGAAGGGTACCCGTAGTAGGAGATGGTGGCTCCTATTAAAAATAAAATAAAAATAAGGGACTATTTTTTTAATGAAAATTTAATTTTAGAAAAAATTGTATTTCTGCTTAAAAATTTAAACTAAAAAATGAAAATATATTTCACAATGTACAGATGATAACTTGGTATTATCCATAAAAGCGATCTTGTAATCCAAAAAACTTTTGATTGAAAATTTTTTGTTGAAAAAATCATAATCTACCGATCTCTTAAAATATAAATTAATCACATTTTTCCCATGACCAATAGTTTCTTTTTTGGTAAGCAAGCTATTATTTCTTTTTCTATTATTTTTTTTTAAATTTATGAATATATCTTAATTTATTTTGAAAAAAAAAAAAATTATCTTAAAAAAACATCACCCTTTTCTTTTTATTCTTCTATTTTTTTTTTTTTTTTGGTTTTCGATCAGGAGAGTCGAACTCTAGTTAATAAGAAAAATGGTACCTTCCTTTACTAACTGGACTAACACCTTCTGAATATACCGGTATAGTGTCATTTCTATTACGCCAAATCTCGAGAAAGGTAAATGACATTTCTCTAATTTTTACAATAAAGTACTTAAGTTTTTAAGATTGTTCTAATTTTTGTCATCGAGTGTGATGAGTTTTATTAACTCAAATAAAGAACTTTAAAATTATAAATATCATTTTAAAAAACAAATTTCCGAGATTGACATACAAAAATTTAAATTATAAAGAGCGAACACACATAGGTTCTCGTTTAGACCCAAGTGATGTTAGTCTGACTAGCAAGTCAAGGTGTCTATTTTCTTGTCAATTATGGAATTAAATCTTGAATTTAATCCTGAATGCACCAAACCGATGTGGGAGAATACGCCCTTAAGATCGTCCGGAAAAGTGATTAGTCGAGATACGCGTAGGACGGCATCTTATCATAAAACCCAAAAAAAAAAAAAAAAAAAATCGCGTTTAGCCTGAACACACAGACGCATGTATGTATGTGTGTGTGTGTATATATAATATATATATATGTTTGAACAGATACTGTAAATTATTTAACCTGAGAATGGGGAAGCATGATGGGAGCTGAGTCAAACAAGGCAGAGGGACTCAAACCGGCAGGTATGGTAAGGTAAGACAGAGACAAAGGAGTTGTGCTCCCAGTGTACTCAAAACCCCTTGTTGAAGCAATTAGATCATCATCACAACCCTTTTCTTCCGTGTCCATTGAAGAACACACAGCTGCTTTTTTTAGGTTTCTACTTTACCATCCAAGAAAGAATTAGTATATTTCACTCGATCCACGACTACAGTGATCAAGTTATATATTATCCGTTTTCCTCGCACTTTCTGTTTTTTCCCCCCTTTTTTCGCTCCAAATTAGTTCACAGATCCAGCCTTAAAACCGCAACGTCACAGCTGTAAAACAGATCCAGCCCCTTCATCCACGATTGTCGGGTATCGCCCCGCACCGCCAAGCCGTCATCGCCGGACATCTCCACGCACCGGCTCGCTTCCCTCTCTCTCTATTGCGTACCCATATTTCTAAAACCTTCGATTCATGACCCTGTAATCTCTGCTGGCGATCGCGTATGCAATCGGATCGGCTATTTTACTAATAGATCTGAGGTAAGAACTTTCGACCTGTTTGTGTAATTGATCAGATCCCTGGATTGTGAATCATAGGGTTTTGCATCTGCTGATCGATTTGATGATTGGTAGTGTACTTTGTCACATGTGTGATGATCTCGACCTCGAACTTTGATGACTCGTTTGAATTTGTTGTTCTGTTGGAATTGTGGAGTTTGAATTTGTTGTTCTGTTGGAATTGTGGAGTGGTGGTATGATTGATTTAGTGTTGGTATTGGTTATTTGCAGAGTTTGGAATTAGTTGTTTTGATTGGGGCTTTCTAGCTCTCAATGGCCTCGATTGCGTTCCTCTATCAAAGCCTTCTAAAGTCAAGCACGCGTCACTGCACCGAACCACCATCACACTCGGTTGAACTTCCACCACCATGTTTTGCCATGCAATTACATCACACACACACACACACACACACAAAGTCATTTGTGTTAGAAAATCCCTCTTTGCAGAGCATGTCCATGTTTTTCCTCTGTTCAAAAACAATTGGCAATTTAATTTAATTGGAAAGGTTTTGTCTTTATTAGACTTCTGTTTTAATTTAATTGGAAAGGTTTTGTATATGATTTAGGTTTTGTTGTTTAGTTGGAATTGTGGAGTGGTGGTATGATTGATTTAGTGTTGATGTTGGTTATTTCATGAATGGAAGGTTCTGGTATGATCGCCACTTTGATTCTTTGTAAAAAAAAAATTATTTCTTTTATCTATTCTTTGCTACGCAGTTTGTTCATTTTCCTTATTTTTTAATGAGATAAAACCCTCATCTTTCACTTATATTTTCTATTTTGAAAACTCATATGATTTTTGATAATCTTATAATCTCATCAAGATGATGCACCAGCCTATAACTTCTATATGTGAGTGATGAGCTGCAGTGAGTGATAACACGTGGATGGAAGTTGGAACTCCACTGTGTTCAGACTATGAGAATATGTTCATAGGCTGTATATTAAGATTTCTTCGGTGTGCGATTTTTTGATGCAATTTAAGAATAATAGTCATTTAAGAGTTGACGTGGGAAAATTTTCTACGTGTGAATTATGAAACCGGTGATAAAGAGTCGGGCCGAGTATTTAATAATAGAAACTTTAAAACCCGTGTCTTTAGGCACGGGATATACGCTAGATTCAAAATCATTAGTTGTTGTGAAGATTTAGATGAGTGTACATGTCATGCTAGGCCAGATGAGTGTAAAAATAGGTGAGTTTACATAATAGTAGTTTAAAAATTAACGCAATTGGTCTAATACATGGTTAATTGCATTAACAATAATTAATAAAATTAGGAATTAAAAATAATTTAATAACTTAATAAATTGAGCATGTATAAAAAATAGTTTTATAAGGTTGGTTCGCTAATCATAACTTAATAAATTTTCAATACAGTTCAAGTTGATTTTCCTATTTCTTTTAATAGAGGAAGAAATAAAACTTATCTTATTCCTTTATTTTTTATGTAAACTATTACAAAATTTAACAGTCAAATTCAAGTGCAAGTAATAAAATTTCCTATTGCAAATCATGATATTAATTCAATAATTTCTTTGATAAAGTGTTTTAGGTTTTTTTTGTTTTGTTTTTTTTTTTAAATGGATAGCATCACCGCTTATGGAAATGTAAGTTTATACGTTGAATTACATTGATTCTTTTGCCTCTTTTACGCAACGGAAATTCATATTTATGTTGTTTGATTTTCAATTCGTAGGTAAATTATGATTTGGAAGAAACAGTAAAATATACATTTTTTTCTTTTAACTATGTTTAGATTAACAGAATATAATATAGATTGCTTATATCCGTGTAACTCATTGAAATTAAGTACGATTTCTTCGGGAAAGAAACATGGGGATTGTTATTCGTGATGAGCGGGAATACAATGCAATACAAATTTCAAAGATAATATCTATGTGAATGTCACACACTAAGTAACAATAGATATACAATGATCATTAATGCGTTTTATTATTATTATATTAATTACAATTAACTTATCTATTATAAATCAGCGAAAGCAAATGGAAAAAGATAATCAAAATGCAAGTGCAAAGGCCAAGGAAAAGGTGAATGAAACTTTTAATGTGGTATGTTGTTTGCAACAATTTTTTTTTTTTTTTTCTTTTTTTTATGAAATTGTATATTGTAATAAATTTGTAAGATGTGAATTAAAGATTAATGATAATGGAAAGAAGTAATTATTTGCTTTATTGTTTTACATATGTGCATGTCCTTCAAAGTTTAGTATGTAATATATTGAAATGATTAAATTTAATTTCTTTAGTCATTCTATTCGTTAAAAAAGTGTAACTTACGATATGTATTAAAAAATCTAAATTAAGTTTTTTTAATTAAATTTAAAAAAAAAAAAAAAAAATTAAACTTCGAACATTTTTTGGTTAATGTTAAAAGATATATGAATTTTTAAAAATCAAATCATTAACTTTTTAAAAGTTTTGCGACAATCTTCAAATTCAATATTAAATCTTTTTAATTCATAAATTTAAATTAATATCGTCAAATATCATATGAAAGATTTTCTTTTTTATTTTAATTAAAATAGGTAACCATCGAAAACAACACTTTTAAAGCTACAAAAGCCCAACAAGCACGTAGGGAAAGAGAAAGATATAACCAACAATTTGTTGGAGACTCATCTACGCTTGCACCAAAACATAGAATTATTGAGCATCCTGATATTAGTGCAATGACTTCTTTATGTTCACATACACGTGCATATAAGTATTGAACAAAATACTACTTCTAGAATGAATAGCAGAATTACCACTACCATTAATCCTTCCTCTCTCAATCCTAGAGGACAAATTATGTCGGCAATAAGCATTGATGATGTTATAGCAACCAAAGATATGGATTTACCACAAGAGAATTTTCGGTAACTTAATAATAGATTTGAAGTCATATTATCTAAATATGCGTAATTCACACGCATTATTTTTTTTAAAAAAAAATTAGTTGATTTATATATGTAGACCAAATACTATAGAAGAATATTTGCATGATGAATAAGATATTGTTGCATTAAAAAATTCTTCTCTAATTTACCCTCCTGCTCATATAAATTCAAGTCGTCATTATCTCGAACCAGTGGATGTTATTTGTTCATATTGTTCTGCATTACATTGGATGAATGAAAGATTGACAAAGTCGTCGCTTAGGCATCTTTTGTTCGATACATGTTCTTTGCAAGGAAAAGTTAAATTACCTTCACTCCTTGTGCCCCCTCCGACGCTTAAATCGCTATATGATGGTAATGATGAAAAATCTAAATCTTTTCGCCGCTACAATCGGGAATATAATGTAACAAATGTTTTTACAAGTCTTGGTGCTAAGTTTGATGAGATAGTTCTCAATAGTAGGGGTCCAAACACGTTTGTGATACATGGACAATTGCGGTAAAGGACTGCAGCACTAATTCCAGACACAGAAAGAGATGCAGTTTACTCTCAGTTGTACATTTATGATCCTGATTCTGCTTTCAATATTCGATGTCATAAAAATCCTAATTTGAGAAGCGATGTTTTGCAGATCATACAAAATTACTTGTATGAAAATAATACATTTATCGACAAATATCGACAGGCATACGCAATGTTAGATCAATTAAACGTAGAAAGTCAAAAATTACTTATTCATCTTCATTATAGTGCAACTACAGATCGCAGACGTTATAATTTGCCCACAATAAATGAAATTGCGGTTGTAATTCTGGGAGATGGATCCGAAACGAATGAAATTAGAGACATTGTTTTACATTTAAAAGGTAGTAATGAATTTATGCAAATTAATGAATGTTACCCAGCGTATTTGTTGTTGCATTATGTTCTTCTATTCCCTTTTGGTGAGCTTGGTTGGGAACCAGAATTTAAATAATGGGATGTCACAATAGGTTAGCACACCAACGATAGACTAACTCAACAACAATTTTATAGTTATAGCAACCAACAGAGTATTCTGCAATTCTTAGAGGAGAAAAACTAATTTAAGAATTTATAGTAGATGCTTGGGCAGCAACTAAGCAAAATCGGTTGAATTACTTTAGGTTAAATCAAGTTAAGCTGCGCACTGAACTCGACAATGATCTTAATGATATAGTTAGTGAAGGGTTGGAGCCAAGACAAGTTGGTCAAAGATTTATTTTGCCATCATCATTTATTGGGAGTCTCAGATATATGTTTGAAATATTTCAAGATTCAATGGCTATAACTCTGATCAACCGTCACCCTAATGTCTTTCTTACAATGACTGTTAATCCTAATTGGCCAAAAATCATTTTAGCTTTGTTGACTCATCAAAATCCAATAAATCGTCCAGATTTAGTTGCCCATGTTTTTGAGTTAAAAATAAGAGTTTTGATGAAAGAAATTGAAAACAATAAAGTCTTTGGGAAGATGGATGATCACGTTTTTACAATAGAATATCAGAAGCGAGAGTTGCCACACATGCACTTATTGATATTCCTTGATGGTCCAGACAAAATTTGGACATGTGCACAAGTTTACAAAATCATTAGTGCTGAATTTCCAGACCTAATTGAAGATTTGACTCTTTTCGAAACTCTAAAGAAGTGTATGGTGCATGGACCTTGCGGTGCCCAAAATCCTAAGGCGCTTTGCATGGAAAATGGTAGATGCACAAAGAGATATCCACATGATTTTACTGAAGAAACTACTATGGGCCAAGATGGATATCCAATGTACCGTTGACGAAATGATGGTAGAGTTTATACTATAAGTAGACAAGAAGTTGATAATAGAGATATTGTACCTTCCAATCCTTACCTTTCTAGAATGTTCAATTGTCACATTAATATTAAAGTTTGTTCTGGAATAATATGCATTAAATATATTCACAAGTACATTTATAAAGGAGATTATTGGATAACAATAATGGTGGGAGAAGCGGACGAAATCAAGCAGTATCTTGATGCGAGATATGTTGGACCAATTGAAATAGCATGGAGATTATTCGGTTTCATTTTACATAAAAAACTTTCAGATGTTGTTCGATTGACACTTTATTTACCTGGAATGTACCATGTGGTATTTGATCCTAATGAAGAAATTGATTTAATTATTTCGCAGGCACAAAGACAAGTAACAACACTTACTGCTTTTTTTTAATATTGCGCATCACATAAAGATACATGTGCTTATACATATCAAGAGTTTCCTCAACATTTTTTTTGGGATAAATCTCATTAGGTATAGAAAGTAAGACAACGTGGGTTTGCAATTAGAAGAATGTACTTTGCATCTCCAAATTCTGGAGAAAAGTTTTATTTGCAATTACTACTGACTGTTGTCAAAGGACCGCAATCATTTGAGTGCTTACGTATATTTAATAATGTTTAACATCCGACGTTCAAAGCGGCATGTGTCACAAGAAGACTTTTAGAAGATGATGGAAAGTGGGTACAATGTCTGCATGAGGCATCAATTATGAGCATGGGATATAAATTAAGGAGATTATTTTCTGTCACACTCTCACAATGCAGCCTGGTGGATCCATGTAAGTTGTGAGATCAATTTTCACCATATGTTTGTGATGACCTATCTCACAAAATTCGCACAAAATTTGGATTCTCTAATTCGACGAAATTTCAAATTAAATATTATAGTTTGTATCTTCTAAATAAACTTTTACAAGAATCAAGAAAGAGTATAGTTGATTTTTCATCCATGCCCAAACCTATTCATAATTGGAGTACGGTTGTTGGTAACAGACTAATATGGGAACATCGACAATTAGAAAGCATGGCACAGGATTTGAATGTCCAAGTTAATATTGGTCGCCTAAATAATTGTCAATGATTTGCTTATGATTCAATTATGTCTTCGTTACTTGGTAATAAAAGAGAGACATTCTTTTTAAATGGTGGCACCGGTACTAGAAAGACTTTTTTGTACAACACAATTGCAACAAAATGTCGTAGCCTTGGTTGTGTTGTCATTACTATTGTTTCGTCTGGTATTGTATCGCTACTTCTGCCAGGAGGCAAAACTACACATTCTACGTTTAGTAAGCAATCATTGCAGGCAGAATTGTTCAGAGAAACTAAATTAATAATTTAGGATGAGGTCCTAATGCAACATAGGTATTGCGTTGAATTGATAGATCGCACACTTCAAGATATAAGAGGTAACACAAATATATTTGGGGATATCACTGTTGTCCTTGGTGGAGATTTTAGACAAATATTACCCGTTATACCCAAAGGCGTTCGTTAACAAATTGTGGGTGTTTCACTTAGACGGTCTAAACTTTGAAAATTCATGAAGGTGTTAACTCTAAATCTCAACATGCGCTTGAGTAGCACGAATATTGAAAATGATGAGTTTGTCAAGTTTTTATTAGACGTACTTCTTATTTATTATATGTAGATAAGATTTTAACAAGCTTAAACATTAATTTTTTATTTTTTATTTTTGGTTAAAGATTGGAAGCAATCCACGTGAGATAATAGAATTCCCGTCAAACATCCACAAGTGTCAAACACTGTCTGAACTCATCTCAACAGTTTACCCACAATTGAATGTTGTTGAAACAGCTACCCCGACATATTTGACTGAGCGATCTATACTTTCGACCCGAAATGACGATATTAGTGCGATTAATTCAACAACATTTGATAGTTTTCCTGGAGAAATGATCACATACTTGGCTGTAGATAAAATATCAGAAGATGATGAGGTTAATCGTCGAATCACTAATCGTTATCCCAATGAATATCTAAATTCGTTCGATCCTCCAGGACTTCTCCCGTTCAAATTAAATTTGAATATAGGTTGTTCGATAATGTTACTGAGAAATATTGCACCTAACGATGGACTATGTAATGGGACTCGATTGATGGTTGTTAGATGTGTTTCCCGAATAATTGAGGCTAGGATTTTAACAGGGGATAAATCCAAAAATTTAGTATTTATTCCAAAAATATCTTTAACTCCTTTGTTTTCTAATTTTTCTTTTCAAATGACAAGACGACAGTTTCCTGTTCGTTTAGCTTATGCAATGACAATAAACAAATCACAAGGTTAATCAGTGAAATTTGTTAGGATAGATTTGACCACACCAGTTTTTAGTCATAGACAACTTTATGTAGTCTTACCTAGATGTACATCTTTTAACCGATTAAGCGGTACTTCTACCTAAAGATGGGTCTCAATCTACAACAAATATTGTTTATCTCGAAGTTCTAATATAATTAGCTCAAGCATGGCATCGGTATATTACAATTCCATATTAAGACTATTGGGAAACATTCTAAGCGAAGGCGGAGTAGTGCTAACTTTTTTGAACTCTAATGTTTAATTTTTGTCCCATATTTTCAACTTATTTTATAGCTTTATATTTGTTATTCTCATTTAATTCAAATACCCTTTAACTATTTACCCAAAACTTTTGTTGTTAATATCTCGATTGAATTATAGTGCGGTAATTCAATTAGTAATTCTTTTTTGTTATTTGATTATATATATATATATATATATATATATATTATTACTATTTGATTATCTTGGTTAATTGTTGTGGTTGGGTGAAAAAGTTCAACATTGATGAGGATAATATTATGTGAGAACTAAATAATTGATATTGTTTCATTATCTTTGTTTTTCATTTTATGCTAAAAATGAATATCATTGTATTTGTCTATCAGTTATCTTTGTAAATTTTTATAACTAATATGTTGGTTATTTAGTAATTATGTGTTCATTTCAAATTTAGTTATCTTTTTTTAGTCTGTGTCTTCAGGCACAGGTTATACGTTAGTATGTGTGTGTGTGTGAGAGAGAGAGAGAGAAAGAGCGAGAGATATTTGTCTGAAATATGAGAGAGAGAAAATTGAATCGTTATTAGGAAAAAATATTTTAGATTTAGTAAAATGATGAAATGACGAAAACATTGTCATTAGAAAGACATCTGTTGAGTGCAACCCATATTTCGTTTAAAATTATTAAAAAATATTTTCAATTTTTTGGAATTAAAACAAATGTCAAATATGAGAATCAAATATGCAATTTGTCAAAACTTAGGGTTGACATAGCCACCCACCCCATACTTTAGGGACCGAAAATATAATTTTCCCAAAACAAAACTTAAAAGAGAAACGAAAATAATATAATGTCATGCATGACAAGCACAAACACAAAAGAAAGGGCTAATTGTCTTTTAGCCATCTACATTGATCTTATTTTATTGTCTTCTCTACTTTAAAATTTTGCACTTTACTCTTATCTATTTATAAAATTAAAAATCTGAAATTTTTTACCTTATATATTAAAAACAAATAAAATTAAATTTTATATGACACGAACAAAATTATCTTTTATTCTTATAAACATTAAAAAATAAATAACAATTAAATTATTTTATATTTTTTTTAAATAAAATATTAATTTCTCCTTTAGTCAAGAGTATAAGTGAGTGAGTAAATAATATAAACGTAAAAGTCAATTAACCCCCCAAAAAATAGGAATAATTAGTGATTAGTTTCAAATAGCAAGTAATTTATTTTCACTCCCATTTAAAATATTATTTTTGACTTGTTCCCTTAAATTAATTTTTGTTTGCATATTAGTTCTTCATGTGTTCACGTCTGTATAATATTAATTACATATACATGTATAATATTAATTATAAATAACTATGTTATATATATTTATGTAATATTTGTTTCATATAACAAATATTTTACACACAAGTTAGATATATATAACTGCGAAAATTCAGTGTTTGTATTAGACATTCCGCATTTTTTGAATGCACTTGACTAAAACACAAATTGCAATTGCGTACGAGATTTTTTTTAAATTAATGCTAAGACACTTGTCACAAAAACACCAAAAAGAAAAATGTTATAAAATTGTAAAAGATTAATATTGTGGTGTCTTAATCCTCAACAAGGAGAATTTAAAACCACCAAAAACAGACTTCGTTAATGACTTCCCAACTGTAGATACATTTCTCAAATTAAAAGCCCCAACCAGGTAAATGCTAGAGCTGAGAGATAACACAGCACACGATTCTAGAAAGTGCCTTTTGGCAATCAGATCGTTCCCGATTTTTATTTCCTAGGAACCAAACTGAAATTTTTAAATATATGTATGTATGTATATATATATATATATATGTGTATATATATATATATATAACTAAGCAGACTGATTTTCCTGAATCAGCTTGTGAATGGTATTCATGTCAGCAGCTTCCTGGAGGGTGCCTTTCACAACATGATCCCACCACTTGAACAAGAAATTGTCCACAACTAGTCTGAACCAAGGAGACAATTTCAGACCCTCCTCACCAGCATCGGCTTTTCTTAACAGCTCTTTCAACTCTTCCTGGTTCACATACTTCACATCCGCGACTTCGTCTGGGTTTGGGTGAATGTTCACATCGCGCACGATAAAGAGAAGGTAATCCACTGCAATAGATAGAACGGTCATTAACATCAAGGATAGAGCATGTGAATGTACAATTTTCACAATGCAATCTTAATAGTATGTTTGGGTGACGCATTTGAAGAAGATATTTGATTTCGAGAAAGTTTAGCAACATTTTCTTAACAAAATTTCTTAAAAGAGCATTTGCGTGGATTAGTAAATTTTTATTAATAACTTCTTAAGAAAAAATTACATATCCCATCTCAAAATTATATACCTTCTTCAAACACCTTATCCAAACGAACCACAACAAAATTTTACAAATTACTTCTCGAAACTAAAAACCCCCTTCAAATACCTCATCCAAATGAAGTTTTTAACTCTAGAAACCCAATGGACCTAACTCACTCTCAAAAGACGCCTTTATAAGATGGGGATTGCCCTGACTTTATATATAGCTTAGGCTCAAATAACACAAGCGATGTGGGATTCAACATGCCCCCCACGCGAGGATGGACTTTTAAGAAACCACTATGAACGGATGTCGGGAGAAGGGCACAACATCAATGTGGGTTTCTCACGCCTCCTCAAGTGGACTTTTTTACAAACCACTACGAATTTGCCCCTCATCGAGGACAATCAGATTTGTTGCAATCCAAAAGGAGACAAACATGACAGCAGATCAAACAAGCTGGGAACCAATATGGATCAAAGTAAGAATACTCACGTTCATGTTCGCCCCACTTCCCATCAGAAGGAGCCTTGTAGAGCATTCGACCCAATGGCATAAACTGATCGACTGGAACATCCTCAGCAGGAATACCCAGTTCATCCAAAAGCTTCCTTTGTGCAGCATTCCGTACTCCTGTAAGAGAATTAATACCAGAAAGTGAATAAGAAAATTTCTAGTTTTTGAGGACTTAAGCTTAAAGAAAGATCTGTGAGATTAATCAGAAGATTTGCATACCAAGTGCATTCTCCTCAATAAGCTCGGATTCTCGATATAATGGATGGCTGCAGCATGTGTTCGTCCACACCAAAGGGAATGTTACCTTTGTCCCAGATCGTTGCTGCACAAGAAATGAAAATCGCAGGCTTTACTAGGGATGGAAACAGATGGGTTTCAGTTCAGTTTCACTAGAAACCAAAACCATTAGGCATATACGAAACCCAAAACCATAACCGCCGGTTTTTTATAAATGATTTTAAAACCGAACCGTTTAATTTTATACAAAACCAAAACCTAAGATTTTTTTTTAAAAAAAAAAAAAACAAAATCAAAACCAAAACCATGGACCATTTTTTATATATAAACAAAAATATAACTAAAATATAAAACATAAATTCCAAAAAAACAAACCAAACCACAAAACTATTGATTACACAGTTCGATTTCACTGTACTATCCCAAAACCAAAATCACTTCGGTTTTCAATTTCAAAACAAAAACCATAACCAAAACCATATAATCAGTTTTAAAACCGAACCGTTCGGTAACCGTTTCGTGCTCATCCCATGCAGTGGGATGGGGAATGGAATGGGATGAGATGGGATGTAATGAGAATTTTGTTTTCTTCTTGGGAACAGAAGGGCGTTTGGTAACGACAATTTTTTTTTTTTGGATCCGAGAATAGAATCACATTTGATAACAATTTTATCCTAGAAATCAAAAATGAACCCTAAACCACAAATTCGAGAACAAATCCTAGAATAAATTCAAGAACAAATTCAATAACAAATTCAAGACAGAAAGAACAAATTCAAGAACAACAATCACAAATCCAAGAACAAATTCAAGAACAAACCCTCAAATTTCGATTTCGAAATCGAAATCGAAATAGGCATCGAAAATTTGTTTATGTTTTGATTTCGATTTCGAAATCGAAACAAATCAATCGAAATCGAAACCCAATTTCGATTTCGATTTCGAAATCGAGAGCCAAACCCTTACCATTGTAATGCTAAGCAAACGATGAAGATAAGGACGGTGACGAGGCGAAGACGATGGCGACGAACACGGTCGAAATCGAAACCCTATTTCGATTTTGATTTTGAAATCGAAATCAAAATAGGATTTCGATTTCAAAATCGAAATCGAAACCAAAGAAGACAACGCTGACGAACGAACGCAAAGCAGACGAACAAAGACAAAGTACACGAAGAGAACGCCATTGATGCAGACGAAGAAGACGAAGAAGAGGACGCCATTGATGGATGAGGACGACGACGAACCAGGCAAACAAACGAAGAACAAAGAAGAAGAAAAAAAAGAAAAGAAAAGAAAGCTACAAAGTTTGAAGGCTGGTCTCACTAACAAATCCAAAAATTCCCTCCGTATCCTTTTTTAAGAATGGGAATGGAAAGGGAGAAAGTGGAAACGATTTTTTTTTAATTCTTACTTTTATAGAAAAAATGGGCACAATTCTCATTTTAGAATGAGATGGGAATGAAAACAAAAAAATGAGATGGGAATGGAAACAAAAAAATGGGAGTGGTTACCAAACGTTATGCCCAATAAAAATTTGGAAATGAGATGAGAATTTTTGGGATGGGAGTGATTACCAAACGGGGGCTAAATTTCCTAACCTAGTGAATACACAAGAATAGACAGGCATATGTGTATAAAATTCCTTCCAAAATAACAAGAAAATAAGAATTTTAGCAAAATAAGCCCAAGGCCCTTTCACTCTTGTTCTGAACAAGCTAAAGTCCATGGACAAATAGTTTCAACTCAAGTTATAAGGTCCTTAACCCTAAAAGGTTCAGACTTTTCATTTTAAAACCATTTTGTCCTTTTCCTAAATAATTTATTTGCAGCAACTTGAATCAGACAAAACACCATAACTCATTCATTCCACAATTCTGTTTTTTCACTAAAATTATATTTTGAACCTAGTCATCGATATTTGACAAGAAATATCGTAAAAATAGTATATATTCCAAATTTATTATAAATATATCTTTGACAAGGCAAGCGAAAGAAATTGTATCCACCGGGAACCAAATATCAGCATAGAACTATTTGTCAAGAACAACAAATAAAGAAAAAATTCTACGTTGAAGAAAATTCAGTATTCAATGGACAAATTTCAGTCCAACAGAGAAATGCTATTGGGACCGAAGAAACTTAGGAAAAATAAATGACTTCCACAATCAACTTTCACTATCAAGGAAGAAATAATGTATCTATCAACTCAAAGAAACATCTTAGTCCAATAGAAAAACTATAGTTACATTTCATTGTTATGTACAGAAAAAATTATACCAATGTCTATTTTCAATACCAGCCAAGATAAATCTATTTAAAATAAAATAAAAAATCAGTCAATGTAAAAAACATAAAAGTTGTAGAGAAAAAGCAACCATTATTATGTCATAATAAATTTACAGTGAAAAAATCACCATCCAGCAAAGAAATCATTTGATTTCCCTATTACATATCCCTAGTTCTTCCTGCAAACATACATTTCTCTATTGGAGTTCACAACTTAAGCCATCCACAAAAGTTTAAAGGGAAAATTGCCTTTTAAGCCCCCATACTTTGCCTTAGTATCAATTTACCCCACTCCACATTAAAAAACCTACACTTTACTTCCTTTTACTTTAATTAAAACTTAATTAAGGTGAGAAATGAGGTCATTCCGTTTAAGTTAACGGAATATGCTAAAAAACAAATCAAGTTATATTTTTCATCCAAGTTTTAAATGAAATTGACCAAATCACCCCTTTGTTTTAGTTATAATTTAATTTTTATCCTTTCTTTTTCATAAATATAAAGACTATATAAATTAAAAATACAGGTCATCCACTGTACTCATTACCCTTGTATTCATGCATGATGGGTATAGATTTTAGGAGATGGGCACCATAGTCAATGAAGAAGACAACATCAAATTATCACGACATCTGTTTTTCATCCATTAGCCCAGATCAGATCTGTTTTTAATCAATTTCAGTATCCATTTTTTCATCAGATTCAGGGTGATTTCATCAGATCTGGGTGATTTCGCCCAAATCCATATCACCAGCCGGTTCATTCTCGATGGTTCAACATCGAGAAATTCGGGTTCGGCATAGCGATGGCTGGAGAACAAATCGAATAGGCAACAGCGCCCTAATCGCCACAGCCAAGCACAGCTCAAATCTACAAGAGCTTGTTGTAATCGGTATGAAACTTAACCCTCAAATCGATTGCTTCGAATTGCCAAAAATTGGAGAGATTAGCATTTTCTAGGAGTGAAACAATTGGGGATTCCGAAATTTGTAGCCTTGCTTCAAAATGTTTGGCTCCGGGGAAGACATGCAAAAATGGGTGTCCGAATTCTGATTAGGGGATCGAGGCTTTTGCTTGGGGTTGGTCCTAATTTGGTGAAGATGAAGCCGAAGAAGTGCACGGGGTGAGCGGCGATGTGGTGGAGTGGCTGATGGTGAGGTGGGGATCGTTGGTGGTGGATTACGATGCTGAGAAGCTTGAGGCGAGAGGGGTAAAGTGATACCAAGTCAACATAAGGATAAAAAAGGCACTTTACCCAAGTTTAAAAGAAATTTTTAGTTTTAGATGGAATACCACATTTTTAAAATAGCTGCAGTCTACTTCTCTTTTCATGTTGTTTTGACATCTCATATAAATTCTTGCCAAATTACTATTATTATACCCTATTGTATAAAAAGAGAGAACGGACAGGAGTTTTTTGTCACTACATTTATTTTCTCAATTTCTCTCCAAATCTCCCAATTTGAGACACTCGCTTTTTACTTTCAACACCATGTTTGGATTTGAGAGAAACAAAGAGAGGAGGAACCAATTTTATTTTTTTGAAAGAAAAAAGTAACTTAGGTTTTTTCATTATGTTTGGTAATCTCAAAGAAAATATAATTATTCTAATCACAATACTATCATGCCCCACTGTATAAAAAGAAAAATAAGAGACTAAGGTTCCTTTCTGGTCATTACGTACCTTGTCTCTCAATTTCTCTCACTTCTTCTATCCTCCCTAAAATTACCAAGCAAAAGAATTGGAGAGAAAACACAACTTTTTCTTCTCTTCTCCCCATTTCTCTGAATCTGAAGAGACGATAAAGAAATTTTCTCCCCAATTCTCCTTTAATCTTTTCCTTAAATTTACCAAACAAATAAAATGGGAAATAGATATCTTTTTCTGTTCTATTATTCCTCATTTCTCTCAATTCAAATGGGCCCCTAGAGAAACCTTGACAGAATGAAGCAAGTTTTATCAATACAAGAAAATTGAAGTAGTCCAAAAGGGGGCAGAAAATACCCCCCTTAAATAGAGGGAACCAGCCAAAGCCCCTCACATGCAAAAACAGCGCAATAATGAAAAACAAGTGCGCATGATTCTTTAGCGCGAGCGAGGTTCCTTAACTCAGGCAAAAAGAAATGGAGAGACAAACAATGAGCATTGCATTGACGATCAAAATCTGAGCTGTCAAATTTACTTTCAATACAGCATGTGATTATAAACATTTTGAACCATAGCTTTCAAGATATACCTGAAGGAGCAGCTCATATTTTGAGTTGAATAAAAACACACTGAAAGCTCTATGGAGTAAGTTTTCTGATTCAATCTTCTCCATCAAGTGACCTGCACATTATAGAAGCATTGTAAACAAAGACAATTGAACGTTTGAGCACTAAAATTATTCCAAACAAAATATGGACTTCGAAAAATATATAAATAATAGAGAAGGAAACAATAGAAAAAATATAATTCAGCAGAAAAAAGAAAAAAAGAAGATACATAACACCAAATTTGTCTACTTCAGGATACAGTGGAGTAAAGACAACTTCGGTTAGAATTGAAAAACGAGATCCTGATTGTAACAAGCCTAGCTTTCATCCTATTCCCTTTATTTTAAATGTGATAGAGCAGGGCTTAGAAGAAGAGTGAAATAAAGGTTTTCTCTACTAAAATAATTGAACTCAACCCTAGATATGGTTTCAGTAATTCTAATTTATTAAATTCTTTTAACAGATGTCCCTGGAAAAACTAGAACTTCTGGTTGATGTTCTCATTATTAATTTGATGACCATTTTTCATTAGAGGCATTTACCACAACATTGCAACAAAGTTAACAATAGCTTTGCCTCGGAGAAATATTCCTTCCACTAGAAAAAGACCAGTATATTGAAGTGACACAAGGTAGCCAAAAAAACTAAAAACCAACACAAAATTGTCAGTATAGTCGTTCCTTTATTGTTCTATTTCAAGAATATATTAGAAACATATCATATTTGAGGGCATAGATGTTTTGTCATATTCATTCAAGATTAGGTCATTTATCTTTCCTCCCCAAAATAAAATTAAAGAACTTAATATGTTGTGTTGTCAAAAAATTAAATTTAAAAAGGATCTTAAATTGTTATCCAAAAAAAAAAAAATTAAAAAAAATATTAATTTGTTTACAGTGTTTTTATCCAAGAATTTCAGATTGCTCTCCAGCGGAAAAAGTATTTGTTACATACTACATGATTGCTCCATATATGAAAATGATGAACATGAGGAAAAGAAATAAAGAAGAAAAATTTCAAGCATACCTGAAACACTTTATTCTGAAGAATATATTACCCATATACCATACATATATATAACATTCGGCAACTTTAATTACTCATAAACATTTTATGTTGCGAGATATGGAGTGGCAATTTTAATGTTCAAGCGCAAGTGTATCATGTTCTCCAGTCCACCAATTGTTCCAATCTTAGTTTCTAAAACCTCTTAAAAAGGTCAATCCCTTTCTGAAGAAGAACCTTGCTCCAACTAGCTCCTATCATAGCCAAGTCAAATAATAGCTTATCCCAAAAAGTTGAAGTTGCAATTCTTATCGTTCTAGACTTCAAGTGAAGTGCATCGTGTTTACTGCCAATTGTTCATCTCTTAGCTTCCGTAATCAATTAAAGAAAAGAAGTCACACTCCTAGGTATGAGACTCACAATTCTGCCTTAGAATCTTGTTCCCACATAACCTCCCTCCAACTTGTCTGATCATAACCAAGTCTGGTAATAGCTTGGCCCAAAAATTTTTGGAAAGGACAGATTTTTATGTAGGAAAATACATAACGGGACTTCAAGAATAATATATACTATTTAGTATATCATTTTGACTTTCAACTATTCGTTTTAACTTTCAGCTAACTCTTTTTCACTAATTATACTTACTATATTTGATAAAAAACAAAAAAAGTGTTTCTGTACAACTCCCTACCACTTCTTCTTTAGACTTTAAAGCGTTGCTGCTCCCGCATTTCAATGTGCAATTCGTTTGTGGTAAAGGTGTTTTCTGATAGAGAAGTTATTGCAATTATTATTTACCAGATTCAGCGGAATAGAGTGGCCTTCTCAACTGTAAAAGGGCTGAAGCAATATCTTCTAGTGGTGTTTCGTTTTGGGCAAAAAGGTTGGCAAGGGTCTCGAAACTAGAATTGTTTGTAGATTTCAAAAATCAATCTGATCAGGTCCAGGGATTACAACAAATGGCTTAATAACAACTAAGAATTTGGGGGGGGGGGGGGGGAGGGGATATTAGCTCCAGCCGGCCATCCTCGCCATCATTGAGCTCAATCAACTTAACACAATTTTTTCTTCTTTTTTTGACGCAAGCAGAGTCACATATCTGACCCTATTTAGGTGGTACAAAAGTTTTGTTGTTGTCGCTGCTGTTGGGAAAAAAGAAGAGGATAAAGAAAAATTAAAATTTTCAATATATTTTCTTGCAAAAGGTGGGTTTTCTTGTCTATTATTGTAATGGATCTGACATGTTGGTTTTACATTTGCACTTTTGAATGGGATTCAAGTTACAAGATGTGCATATGTCTCGCAGCAAAGAGCAATCAAACTTGAAACTGAGCTTGGTTAGCTGCCAACGCAACTGCGGGCCTAAATAAGTACGTTGTATAAGAAAATATTAGATAAGAATCAGCGGAGTGAAAAATCAGTTTGCCTAGAGCCCAATAGCTCATGGAAATCAGGATAGCAGTGGTAAACCCCTAAACTACATACAATGGGGGAACCTTTAATTAAATATTAAGGCATTTACAATCAATTATTACAAGTTGCACAGGTTAAGAATTATTACAAGGTAATCTTATTAATGGTGATGTAAGCTTATAATTTCTTCATATACGCTACCAGTCATTACTTTCAATTAAATTTCATTCAAGTATTCATTTGACTAGATAAAATGAATATACATGCACACATTTGTTTACTGCATTATGTAAGGAATGATAGTATGACAGTGCCCATCTTACGACCAAGCTAATAAACACTCTTTTATTTAATCAAGTCTTGACCAATTTCAGGGAGACATTAATTGAATTAGGATCTTGAAATAAGATTTTTAAAAAGTAACCATATAAAGATTACACTATTATTTATCATTTTAAATTCTATAACTGAAATTCAAATTGACAAATGCATTTGTTAAAACAAAACTTACAATTGGATAAAGTATTTAAAAAAAAAAAGCGAAAAAGGGAAGAAATCATTTTTTTGTTGGCCGGGGGGGGGGGGGGGGGGGGGGGGGGGGGAGAATTAATAATCTTAATTTCATGGGTAATATTAGGAATCTTTGTAATTTTGTGGGATCAAGTGACCGCACATTGCCACTTGCCGGTGGCAGACCTAGAACTTTTTGTGCCTAAAGCAAGCTACGAAATTGGTGCCCCTTTATCTATATAATATTATATATTATTTTACATTTGAAGTTGTTGGAATATTTACTTTAATGTATTATAATATTATATATTATTTAGTATTTAGTCCATTTGACCAATTTGGTAGTTTCTTTTATTCAATTAATTAGTTCATTCGTTAGGGGTGATTTATTTCCTTATTTAGCCCACTGTTGGACTATATAATTAGGAAAAAATAGTCTCAAAGTAATATATAAAAATATTCTCGTGTATATTCCTTGTTTGTATCCAAAGCCAAATAAAAAAGTACATATTCTCTAACCAAATACTCCTCTCTTTCCTATCATACCACGAGTCTTCGGGTGCACTTGTTTCGTTCAAAATCGTAGTCCTACCCATATCAAACTAAATGGTAAGGCTATTTAGGGTATCTTCTTAGGATACTCTTCCATATCCAAAGGATATAGGTGTTATGGTCCTGCTGCTCGTTATTTCTACCACTCTATGGATGTTACCTTCCTAGAAATTGTTCCCTTTTTTTTCCAGACAATTATCCTCCCTTCGCTAGGCCTACTAAAATTCTCTACGACGGACCTTTAATAGGGGACCCTTCTTTGCTTCTGTAGCCAATCATGATACTTGAAACGCCTCCGCCAACCACTACACCTTCCTCTAGTGAGTCCCCATCTTCTGCTTCTCTTTCTACCCATTTACAAGTCTACTCCCGTCGTCCACGTGCTTCAGCTCTCCTACAAGCATTTTCTCCAGACTCAGGTTATCCCCATCTCCCATGGTCTTTGATCCTATTCCTCCCCGTTATCCTACCTATGAACATTGCCTCCCATCCAGTTATATTCCCTGAAGCAATGCTAATCATTCTATTGTATGTCTTTTCAGGGTCTCTCAAATCAGTAAAAATCTTTCATTAGCCAGGTTGTTCCAGTCTCACTTCCTCGATCAATTGACGAGGCTCTCCAGAATCCAAAGTGGGTGGCTGCTATGAAAACAGAAATGGATACGCTTCCACATAATCAAACTCAAGACTTAGTTGATCTATCTCTTGGTAAGCAACCAGTTAGCCATAAATGGGTGTTCAACAATTCATTGCCAAAGCGTTCGCACAGGTACCAGGCAAGGACTTCAGTGCAACATTTACCCTTGTTGCGAAGTTGACTACAATTTGCCTCCTTATCTCATTAGGTGCTTCCAATTCTTGGCCTCTTCATCAACTGGAAGTCAAGAATGTGTTCCGTAATCGCAATCCGTTTGAATTCATCTAAATGGATCCTCCACTTGGTTTTCGAGCTCAGGGGGCATATTCAGGAATAACATGTCATCTTCGTAAGTCCCTTGATGGACTTAAACAGTCCCCTCGGGCTTGGTTCAATCATTTTAGCAATGTGATCCTTACCATCGGATTCACCCAATATCACTCAAATCATACACACTCCATCCGTGGTCGCCCTCAAGGTCAGTGCACCATTATCTCCATTTATGTAGATAACATCATTACTAAAGATGACGCGCCAAATATTGTTTGGGTAAAGACTAATGTCGGAAAAAAAACATTAAGGATTTGGATTCTCTTCGTTAATTCCTTGGGTTGGAGGTTACTCAATCTTGCCTAGGTATATCTCTATCTCAATGAAAGTATGCTCTTGAATTACTTCAAGATACAAGTATGCTCAAGAATGCAGACCGACATCTAACCCAATGGACCCAAACCTAAAGTTGGCAGTTGAATTAGGGGAACCATAACCAAAGTCATCAGTATATCAGAGACTTGTGGGCTGCCACATTTACTTCACCAACATGAGGCCAAATCTTACGTATTTTGTGAGTATTGAGAGCCAGTTCATGCACTCACTTCGCAATTCTCATCTGAATGAAATTTATCAAATCTTCCGATACCTCAAAACTTGTTCCGACCTTGGTCTCTTCTATGTGGCAAGTGCACAAGAAGCATTCTCCTACTTTACAGACCCAGCATGCAAGGTCAAAGAGTAATAGACGTTCTACCTTAGGACATTGCACATTTCGCGGTAATCATCTCACCTCGTGGAGAAGCAAGAAACAAGCAATCGTCTCCCAATTCTCCGACCTCCGCTGAAGCCGAGTATCACTCTATGCCCCAGGGAACATGTTAACTCTTTTGTCTTTGCTCCCTTCAGACTAAATTGGAATTTTCCATGACAACTCTAATACATTATTTTGTGACGATAAATCTGCTATGATATTATCCTTTGACAGTCGTTTACGAGGGAACAAATCACTTCAAAGTCGATATTCACTTCATTCGAGAGAAAGTTCGCTCATGAGTTATCACACCCCGCTTTGTTTCGTCCTTTGAGCAGGCTACCAATATGTTTACCGAACTTATAGAATTGATAAAATACAATTAACAAAGATAAAAATTAATCATCTAATCTAGTTTAAATCAAAAAGTAAAAAATAAAAACTCAAAATATAATTTTTGCATTTCCAAAAGCAAAATTACTGATTATAACTTCATAGTCAAGTTGATCTTTCATACCTTGTTTAATAGATAAAATAGATAATTCATTCAATTTTTCTTGAAACATAGTCTATCAAAGGCATATTAAATCAAATTTAATTTCAAAAAAAAACTTTCCACAGATACAACCGCTACTGATATAGTCAATAGAGTTCTATAAACAATCCCAAACATTCGAGAAATTTAATTCTATTAAACCAGAATTCAAAAAATTAAGTACTTCAATCGCACTTGTTTTATTCTTCGGTAACACCACTTTCACAACTTTTAGTTCGAAAAATAACTACCTTCTATCAACAACAACATCATGTCATGTTTCAAATACCCTTTGAGTTTAACACAAGAATCCTTCAACACTTCATCATTTGTTAAAGTGAGTGCCTCTGGGCTAAAGTATGAAAATATTTAATTTATTTTGGTAGTTTTTGTAAATAATAATTTTCTTTAGATATATCTATATCTAAAATTTAAAATTTGGTGCCCCTCTTATATTGAGGCCCAAAGTGGTCATTTTGGTGGCTTTGGGCCAGTGTGCATCCACCATTGGATTAAAGAGCTTGCTCCAAGTCCAATGAAAGAAAAATATTTTCATCACAAACTTACAGATTTCAGCACATGATGAAAATTCAAGAGGTTTGGCCCAACTAATATATTAATCCATCAATACAGCAATGGACTATGTTAAAATAATGCTCTACCAAATTGGAAGCAAAGCACATGATGAGGCTTGTGAAATTATCTTGCTGTAACAACAAATTCTTCACGAGAACTTCCAAAACTATTGTTAGAATATAGAAAGTCTTGAGCCATTGGCTATATCAAGCATGCAATAGAATGTCCATCGAGAGATAATGAACATAGCTTTTCAAAAAAATTAGATTCGATGTCCACTGGATCAAAGATGTAATAGCTATAATGAATAACCTATCTCCTGAACATCATGACAGAATTCATCTTATGGACTAAGAAGGCAAGATTGAAAAAATAGAAATATTGCCGGACAAATAAGGCAACTTATGAGACCAAAGGATGTACGAAGAGCAATGTGACATTAACATAAGAGGAAGATTTACGTTCTTATAAAAATAATATGCCTTCCATACAAGCACTGATAAGAGAGGAAAAGGGATATTTGTAGAATCCACGCATACAATGCATGCATTAAAGAAAGTAAATGGTATGCAAAAAAACTAAATGGTAAGCAAGCAAAGAAGCAAGAAGTATTATGTTATGCTGTAATTGAAAGATGGTAGTCACGAGTTACTGTATAATGATTAATCTCGGCAACTAAATATGTTAAAAGTTAAAACAAACTTCTATGTGTGTGTGTTGGGAGGGGATCAAGGAAATAGTTCTATAAGGAGAATACTCCATGGCATTATCTTCTTTGTGGGGATGCATTACAATTGATAGAAGGATGCATTACTATTGATAGAAGAATAACATGACATAGTGCACAACAAGAAAGCAGTAGCTAATGTAAGAAGGTAGATATATAGTTGAAAGGAAGAAAAGCTTCAAATAAATACAAATAGGAACAGAGACTAAGGATGGACAAAGTGATAAAACAAGTGGAAACACCAACTTACAATTATATTTGGTATCATGACCAACAACGTGGTCACTCTCATCCACCAAAATACATCTGCAAAATTGAGAGCAGAAGGAGTTATAATACTGTATGCTTACAAGGAAAACAGAGTAAAGTAGATTCTTCCAACGGAAAAGAAATGAATCAAAAATAAACAAAAATGACTTTGTTGCATGACCACAAGTAAATTACTACAAAATTTCATGATATACTTTGAAATATTATCAATAAATTGAAATGATTAGAGAAAGAGATCACAAGTTTTGCTGAGCATGCATGCGCCAATGAAAAGCCAAAAGACCATTAATAAGTACTCAGCCTTAATATTTCTCACCACTAAATGTTCAGCATACAATGACATGAAATGAGATAGAGAGAGAGATGCCATCACAGTTTGCAACTATCTGCAATTAACATGGGGTCATTGCAAACTGCTTTGACTCCTGATAAGATATTCTCAAGACCTTCATTACCCAGTTTTTTGAAACAAAGTCAAAAATTAATTTATGTCCAGTCTAATGCAGCGCCAGTCAGGAAATTTGTACTTTCAGAGGCAAATACATACAAATTGGGGGTTAATGTACATAATTTGAAGAAAAATAATACACTATATAAGGGAGGTTCTTGAAAAGTTAACTGGGCTAAAATAAGAGAGGAGTACGGAAAACAACAACAACAACTAAGCCTTTGTCTCACTTAAGTAGAGTTGGCTACATGAATCCGTTTACGCCATAATGATCGATCAGGGTCATCCCCTTAATCAGGTCTAAATTCATCAAATCAATTCTAATAATCTCGTCCCAAGTCTTCTTAGACCTACTTCTCCCTCTAGTATCCCCCTGTACTTGAACTAAATCGCATTTTTTTACTAGTACTTCTATGGGTCTTTTATGTAAGTGTCCAAACCACCGTAAACGATTTTCTCTCATCTTCTCTTCAATAGGAGTTATTCCTAAATTTCTTCTAATAGTTTCATTTTTAATTTTATCCAATCTCGTCTTCTTATTCATCCACTGTGGCATCCTCATTTATGTCACACCAATTTTTTGGACATAATTTATTTTTACTGCCCAACATTCTGAATCATACAGGAGTACCAAAAAATGAAAATAAAAAATTCATTGAGGTAAATTTTTTCAGTCAATAATATTTCATTAAAACAAACAGGACACAAACAAGGAGGGAGCTAAGAAAACACCAACAACAAAAACGGGAAGCAACTATTACTACAGAGATAATTTCCACTTCCAATTCCAGTATTGTTTAGGAAGACAAAACGAGAGACTAAAATTATGCTTCCAAAAGTTTATCATCTTTGACGTATCTCAGTCAAAAAAAGGGGAAAAAAAAAAAAAATTCAAACCATGGTCAATTGGGACCAGAAACCAAATTTTGTCTCCACCAACCATTTCCATTAGCACTTTTCATTTTCTCCCATCCTTCCCACAGAACAACAAACTCAGTCTAAAGAGATCAAATTTCATGGCAACAAAGAGAATATTGACCAAGCACCATTGACAACCAGTAAATCCACGTAGATCCCCATATCCAAATATAACGTCATTCTAATCAACGAAAATGAGAACAATATACTCTTCAGATCCGATATATGTTCAAACATTTCTCAACTTAAGGGAGAAAAAAGGGGAAAAAAATGGCACTGGCCTCCTCATTCAGGTGTATATACAGAAAGAAAGAAATGATACCGTTCATTTTCTAAAATTGTCCCATGCGCGAAACAGAATCAGAATAGATAGGAGATCAAAATCAAAAAAATATATATCATAATGATCAAAAGAACACGTATCAAAGACGAACATAGAGAGAGAGAGAGAGAAGGTCGTAAGGTACTGACTCGTCCTCGAACATGAGACGCCTCTGGACGGCGTCCATGCCAGAATCAGCGACGGCGGTATCACCCATGGCAGTGAGAGACGAGAAGACGATGGAGGAGAGAAGACGAAAGCTGGACCGAGTTCGTGCGGCTCCGAGGGAGAGAGCAGTATGTGAAGAATACGAGAGCGAACGAGATTTATTGGATGAGGCGAATAGAGAAGGACGTGAAGAGGAGATTCTGGTGGCCAAGAAATTTTGAATGGAGAATGTCAGAGACATGGTGCTCTCTCGAACTTATTTTGATTTTAATTTTATTTTTCGTGGAGTTGGCGACATTGGACTTTCCGCCATTAATTGTTGATTTAATTCCTCTTCGCTTATTATTGAATGACATTGATCAACAATGGAGGCCCATAAATAAATAAAAATATGCTTATAATTGACTGTGAGCCGTACCCACCCTCGTGCTACACGATGCTAGTAAAGAATATAACATGTCAACAAAAACTAGTGGAGGTATCTTTCGCTTTTTTGTTTGTTTTTTGGTTCTTAGTTGTCAAGTACCTAATAATCTTGGCATATACCCAATTTTTTTTTTCTTTCTCAATCACAATTTAATTTTATTAAAAAATAATTTAAAAATTAAAAATTTAATGTATCATATTGATATGGGAAATACAATTTTAAAATTATAAGAAGATAATTAGTCGAAATATATAAATTGATCAAGACATAACTTACTTACTGTATAATAATTAATAAAAATATAATCTTTTTATATCGCTATCTATGTGCAATTTATAAAAAATGTAACATAGTTTGGAGAAAAAAAATAATTTAATTACTTTATAATTAATTATCTATATAAGATAAGAAAAAGGTATACCAACATAATATGACTCAAGTGGTATGGCACACTTAAATTAAAGTCGTCAAGTGACCTCTACAATATTAGAGGTTTAAGCATGCGAAAAAATATTTATTGGGAGGGGTAGCCACGCACATCCGAACAAGATTAGTCTTACATCCTATGTGGATATAACGACACTCATAGGTATACTAAAAAAAATAGAAAAAAGGTGTGAACCCCAAGATATAGATCAAGATTTATCTACTACAATGACTCAAAAAATAAAGGTTAATAATAGAATGATTAGGATTTATTCTCAATTCTTCCATGTAGATTGAATGGTTCACAATAACAACAAACTAAATACATTTTTTTAACAAAATTATGGAAGTTACTTTAATTCATTTTAATCAAAACAAACACTTTCCGTCGCTAACCAAATAAATTTGAACTTTAGGTAAAAAATTTGATAAATTTATGGAATTTAAAAATGATGGGATTTTAAAAGTCTTAATTTTAAAATTCCATCATTTATAAATTCTTTATTTAGATAATTTTTTTAATTGAAGAATTTGATTGTGTAATTTTATAATTTGAACAAACAAGTATTTGTATGTAAAATTTTAATAATAAAAAATATGAAAATATATCTCATAATATAATTTTTATTCAGTAACTTAATAATATAATTTTTATACTTATTTTAGTAATATAATTTTAATAATATAACTTTAACTATATATCACTATTTTAATAATATAATTTTGATACATATTTTACAAATATAATTTTAGGGAATTTTGAAATTTATATAATTACAAATTAAAAAATAAAATTGAGCTGAAATGGTTAAGGTATTGAAAAAAAAAATTCCCTCTTGGAATGATTTAGAAATAGGGTGCTTACCAAGCAATCTTAAAAAGTGGTCGAAACAACCAAAAAAACCGCTACTTCTTTTTTTTAACCGAGCAGACCTTATGGCATTCTTGTGACTAAAATACCCCTATTTAATATACCGCTTCATAAACATCATATAATCACATACTCCTTATGTAAGACTAAATTAGGTCGCATATGAAGAACGCTAGATGGAATAAAATGTTTGTTTTGATCTCAATCCAAATGTGAAGCAATAAATTTTTTATACAATAATTATATTCGATTAATTTTCTTTAAAATGATATATCAATCACATTTTTGGAATTATTTATCATAATGAGTGTGAATGTTACATGTAATATTTAGTAACTAAATCATATTACATGTAACATTAAAACCAAACCAAAAAGGTTAGTAACTACACCATGTATACGGACAAAAATTTCTTCAAGGTTCATTCGTGGTTGCAAGATCTTAATAGAAGTTTGAGCTACAAGCAGTCTTATTTTCTGTTTGGCACTCACTCACTCAGTTTGTTAGGTTGTGTTATTCGTCCGCCCATCACTCGTGCTCCCTCCCTTTGTCGTTGGTCTCGTCCCACCAACGATGTTTTCAAGTTGAACGTTAACAAGGCATTGAAACAATCCACCATGCTTGCCAACTGTGGTGGAATCATTAGGGACCATCTTGGTCAGTTTTGCTTCACTTTCTATTCACCCCTGCAGGTTACGACCAGTTTCCTCGCTGAAACGCATGGTTTATTTCAGGGGCTTCAACATGTCATCTGGTTAGGCCTCCTTCCGCTTGTTATCGAGTGTGATTCGAAGAGTTTAGTTATGGTCGTCCGAAAGAACTGTCCTGACTGGTCCGTTTATCACATTTGTCTCTCTATCCAATTATGGTTTCACTCTTTTGATATTAGTATTTCTCTTGTGTTTCGTGAATGTAACTATGTAGCGGATGCCTTAATTAATATTCTTGCTCCTAGCAGTATTAGTTTTCATGACGAGCATGAACTCCCGTCTTCCGTTAGTTCATGGCTTCATGATGATCATAGGGGATTCCCCCATATTAGGATGCAATTTATTTTCTTTCTAATAAATTGCCTTCGCGACTTCTTAAAAAACACAAAAAACTACACCATGTTACATATAACATTCATGCAATATCAATGTTACATATAATATTAAAATTAAACCAAAATCCAAAAGTTAGTAATTACACCGTGTTACATGTCACATTCATGTAACATCAATGTTACGTGTCATATTACTGTATTTTTATTTATATTTGCATATTCAATGCAACATCAAATCCAGCAGAAAATGCACTATAATGTCCGCGTCACATCTAATTATAAACCCTCATTCTTTGCGTGTAGAATATAACATAAATGTGAAAATTAAAAATTCTGGAAGCACCATGTTGAATATAACATGAATGTGAAAACTGAAACTAATGAAAAAAAAATAGTAAATTTGATATCATTTTGAAGATCTTATTTAGATGAATCTGAATATATAATTAGATTGTAAAAAAAAATGTGTACAATAATAGTTATTTTCATTTCAATAAAATAATTTTGTTGATATGGAAACTCTCAATCCCTATTATAGAATCTTCATTGCCTTATATAACGCGAGGGCAAATATGTCAACAAGAAGTGTATAGGTCCAAAATCTTGGACTACGCTATGCATGTAATCTGCGAAGAGGGACAGCTCGGTTTATTAATGAATTAGCGGGTTTAATCGATAGATTAGTGGTTAATATGGGTCAACACGGTAATTTTTCCTTTAAAAATAACATGTGTTTTGAAAGGATTTACAAATCTCTCTTATTCTCCTATTTTACAAATAAATGAATTTTATAATTCTCTCTTAACAGTATCAAAATAAAGAATTTGCTAAAAAGGATTTGTGAAACCCTTTGAACAAATGAAATTCGTCCCCCAAATCCTTTACCCAAACACAATTTTAAATTAATTCTTATTTTAAAATTATTAATAATTGGAAGATATCATTTAAAAATTAAATAATTACTAATTTATTTATTTATTTTATAATAAATAGTACCTTTAGTTACGGGTACTTGCTAGTTTTGTACTGAGGACACTTTAGACATCAAATAAGGGAGCACCCAAAAAATGGAAGCATAAATGTCTTCGAGGCCACTTGGTATTTCTATAAATGTTTATCCATTTTTCCCTTATATATATAGTATGGAAGTAATAGTTAAATGCAATAAAATAAAATAAATTAGTTATATGCCTGCTAAATGCTATGTTGGAGTTTGGTATTTTAGATTTTCTCTAAACCGATTTATGCTATAATTATGGTGTCTAAAAAAATTATTTTGGGGGGATTGTTATTCTTTTCTTTCTTAGGCATTATGTTTGACTTTTTTCACTCAAATATTCCATGTTAATGAAAATTTATTTGATTTCTTCACTCGATTATGATTTTTTTTTTTTTTTTCCCAAATGTCAAGCTTATGATGGTCTAATTAAATATATATTTTTGGACGATTATAATTAAAAGGAGATAATTTAGATTCTCACTCGCCCCTTACCCTAACCCAACATACTCATTCCATTTTTGCCTCATATCTCTCTCACACACACATTATTTGAAAATTGCATAAGGAGATATATGTATTGATTTCAAAATTAATGTTCTTCGAGTATTTAGAAATTATTCTATTTACTCAACTGAAATTTTTTCAAATTAATGGATCATTGATAACTTGATGGATTGTTTGTGTGAATTTTATCATATCATAAAATCCAACATTCCAAAATTTTTAAAATGCTCCTTACTTTTTGGGATGACAAATGAGAAAAGAATATGATATTTTCAAATTAGAGTCATAAAATGTTTTCAAAATTTTTGTTTCATCATGCATTCATAATATCTTTTTTGATAGATTCTTGTTGTAAAAATGCTTAAATACTTGGTGCTTAGAATATTTCTCATTATATATCTAATTGGCTAAATAGACTCGTCTTCATATTCAATGAGAGTTTTTTTTTTTTTTTACTCTCTCTAGAAATGAGGCTTTTTCTCTTTAGAAAACCCCAGTGAATAGCGATGGCCGCAACTAGGGATCCTCCGTTGCCGCCGCCTATTCTATATGGTTCCAATTCTCGGATCTCACTTCCAATCCATACACAAACATCTTCCCATATTCCATTTGCACATAAAACATCCGCCAATCTATTCCATGCGAAAACCTCAATCGTTCCCTAAAAAGCGATTCAATCTTACCATGGAGAACCGACGATTTTCATCACGGATGATGAAGTGGCCAAGCTCTCTTCCTCATTCCAATTTTCCCTAGTTGGTAAATTCAATCAAGGTCGTCCCTCTTACGATGTAATCAAGAAGATGCTATTCACTTTCAACCTGACGGCTGATTTCGATCTTGGTTTCCTTGACCAGAAGCACATTCTCATCTAACTCAATGCCGAGGAGGATTTTCAATGCCTTTGGATTAAATAACACTGGTATGTTCATCGCTACCCTCTACATATGTTTAAATGGTCGCCAGAGTTTCGAGCAAATGTCAAATCTCCAATGGCGCCTGTATGGGTGGCCTTTGATTTCCTTCCCATTTACTTCCACAATAAGGAATCATTTTTTTCTTTGGCCTCTGCCATTGGAACCCCTCTTAAAATCAATTCCACCACAACCAATTTATCTAAACCTAAAACTACAAGAGTCTGTGTCGAAGTTGATTCAAGTCGATCCCTCCTCAAACGGATCTGGATTGGTTGCGGCTCTAAAGGGTTTTGGCAGCTAATCTCTTATGAATCTCTACCATCCTACTGCAACCATTGCTCCAAATAAGGGCATTTGGACTCTAACTGCAAAATCAAAAACCCTTCTGCTCCCGATTTAAATGCAATGCAAAAATCACTCCCTATTACCCGAAACCAAAGTAAGGCATGTGCCATAATTCCTAATCTAGGATTAATCACCACTTCGGTAAAAATACCACCCTCCATTCCTCCCTCCGAGACACCCCAAAATTTCCCAATTGGTTTCTTGTAGATTATGTAGAGGATTTTGATGAAAAAGACCCCGACTTTATAATTAACACTGTCAATCAACCTATTAACCCTAAAAATCCTTCCCATGGAAAAAAATGTGGTCCCCAATCTCCCAATACTATTATTCCATCTAATCCTCGTGCTTCTTCAGTTATGCAGCCTTCAGCTCTTCCTGAGAACCTCATTGAGCAGCCCCCAACCTCTGGTCAGCTCCCAGCTTTCTCTCACCCCAACCTTATTGATGTCCCTATTCAAGCTTATTCTGCTTTGGCTTCCTTAACCCAGCCCTACCACCCTCATATTATTCAACCACCTACTACTCAAGATGCCTCTCAGCCACCCCAAATTGAAATTGAATCCTCTCTACCCTTTTACCACTCCAACATTGCCAATCTTCATCTTTACCACTCCAATATTGGCAACCATCCCAACCCTGAATTCGGCCCTTCCTCAACTGAAAACTCCAATTTTGATAGTGAGAATGTGATTCATAAATTCACCCTCTCCCCAAGAAGAATTTGTGATGACTCAACCCCTCTAGACCTTGGAGAAATTGAATAAATCTTCCCTAAGAAGAGACACCAAATCAGACAATCCAGAGTAGTCACTAGATCATTGAGACATAACCCTTCAACCCCTTTATCTAATGTTCTTTTTACTGTATTCTTCCAATATTGGCTACTATATTCTATTTGGTTGTTTTTGGTGCATGGTTTGCTTATGTATTTTTGTTGTTGGGAGAGTTCTCAGATTTGTCGAAGGCTCCTGGATTGCTGCCTTTTCTAGTTGCATTTTTGCTTCTACTTTTGCTACATTATTACCTCGTGTTTATATCTATAAGGTTATTTTCAACTTTTTACAGTTATTGTTGTTAGGGGTTAGAATGGTTGTTTTGTGTAGGCAGTATTTTTTGCTGTTATTTGGTTTTTCTTGTGTAATTCTTGGGTTTTTTCAATTCCCCCATTTAGTATATGTTTTCTTTCTTTAAAAAATATGGTTTTTATATTTTTAATGAGAAACTATTAAGTTAATTGTTATCATTAAAAAGTGGGAGATTGTTAACCTTAAGGTAGCGTGTGGTACGCAGGATTCAAAATGAGATTAAAATGACCATGAGAATGATTATTCCATTCCCATGTTTGGTACATGGAATTTTCTAATCCCACAAAGTATGGGGTTAACCAATACCAAGATAAACTTGGTATTAGTGAATCCCAATTACATGGGATTAGGTTTTAATTAATAATCGGCCAAAAAATGAGATAAAATATTAACCAAATATTTGAATTGGATCGAAATTTAATTAAATTAACTATTATACCATTTGAAAATTTAATTAAATTACTGTTTTACCATTTGATGTCATTCAAATACCACATGCAATCCATTTTGTCACCAAACATAGGAATGATAATGATCATTCCATTACCACATTAATTTCAAGTCTATTGTCATTCCATTTCATTCTATTCTAGTATACCAAACGCAGCATAAAAAATTTAAATCCTGATTTGATAGTTTTGATGATTCAATTAACTTAAATCTTTATTTGGACTAATATAGTGTTTGAGATATAATGAAAGTATTTAAAGATATTAGTTATAATTATGCTAGACAAGAAATTCAAATGACAAATATGAAGTATTGAACAAAAATATGAAAATATAGAGATGATGTAGTCCAAAGACATTATGAAGATTATATTTTGAAGAACAATCATTTTTTCATATATAATTAACATAAAAAAACACTTATATTGTTTAAATTCATATCAAGCCGACTAGGATCACTCACTGCACGTCAGCATGTGATTAAATGCATTATGTGTGCGATTTAATGTTTATCAGTGCTTGATTTCATAACTTAATATGCCTTAAACCTACCTTACATGTGTTAGAGGTTAAATTAGTTAGAATACGTCAATTAACTTAAAAATTCAGTCAACTGATTGTAACCGAAATTTGAAAAATTAACAAACAAATCAAAATGGTCAACTGACTGGAAGAGCTAGTCTACTAGTTAATATAGGGACCATAGGGACTAGAGAAATTGTGAAAGGAATTGAAACAAACAACTGATTACTTGAACTGGTCGTATTCAAGTTCCCAAAAAATTTATGATTTAAGGCAAAATGGTCGAATAACTTGGAATTTGGGTTTACTAGTTGATTCAGGTTCTCAGTGGATTCAACAATCTTCTCATTTTTTATGATGACAATTAAATTTGATGTTTTCTTCAATAAAGGATGAAATCATGCTTCCCCTAAATCCGAGGACAAGTATTTAAACTCATTTAAACATAATTATGAAAACACAAACAAACAATGCAATAAACACAAACAAATAATGAAATATAAACTCAATTTAATCAACAATGATATTCAACATTAAGCTCAATAACTAATGTCTCCCTTTAATCAATGCAATACTTAGGCGAGCGAAAAAATTCCTAAATATCAACGAACTTATTAAACATCAACTTTTCCCCTTTGTCAATATCCCTTTTTTCAATTTAAGTATAACATATTATTGCCCCATTTATAAAAACTTCTTCCCCTATATAATTGTAAACATTAATTCATGCTTAGGAGAATAAAACAATATCATATAACTTTCCCCCCTTAATATCATATTATCTTCCTCTTTGTTGCATCAAAAGTGAAAATCATGATGAGAACAACTTTTAAGATTAGTTTAATCATCTTGAGGTAATTTTAAGAAAACGTCAATGTGACGTCCCGGTTTCCCAGGGCCATTATTATGGTTTCTCCTATAGAGAATTTCTACTCTAAAACTGACTAGTCAAATTTCAAATCTATAAAATTCGGTAAATTTTATAATAACGGCAATAATTTTAGTTTTCGATTTTACGACAGAAATTAATAAATCTAATAATCACCATTTAAAGTATCACGAATTAATCCCATACTACATTTTGAGTTAATCCGCGGACTGTTTATACAACGGCGACATCAATTCGTTTATAAAAACTCTCTTTCAATTTGCAATACGGAGGCAACACTTACAATTTAATAATTTATTACTTAAAACCGGATATTTAATAATTCCAAAATTTAAAGATTTCGAATAATCGACCCACCGATTTTAATATCTATAAAATCCAATAGATTTTTGAATATGCTGGTGGCAAATAATTAATAATCCAATATATGAAAATATTTCCCATTTAAAATCCAGTAGTAACTAGTAATTTCTGAACTCATAATTTAAAACCTAATTTCCAACATTTTATCAAACCGATTATATTCAAACAATTTTATTAACCGAATATTCAATACATTAAAATTGAGAGAAATATTTTACAACAATTACGATAAGTAAAATTTCCGTTTTCTCCGATTACAATAATAAATCATAATTACAATTTTTACAACTAGAAATTTCAAATAGAATTCTCTTCTCGTTTTCTCCCAGCCGACCTTGAAACTAAAAACTATGGGGTTATGAGCCAACGCTCAATAGAACTCCAACCTCTCTAATAAATGCATTTAATTAATATAACACATAAACCACATTAGCATACTTGTCATATAAATTCCACATTGTCCAAATTATTTCATGAAATTAAACAGGTAAAATGTCACCACGATTTACCAAATAATTTCATAAACGCACCATGAAACAATTAAATACATATATTAAGAAAGTTTAGAATTCTACATGTCCCAAATCATCCGCCTACCGAGAGATTGGATGTTAGATTTTTATTTTTTCTTCATTTTTATGATTTCCTGTGCCCAGCCCCACCGTCGAGGCGAACATCCTTCCCATTCTCTGTTCTGCTCATTGAAGCTTCACTGTCGCAGCGAACGCTCTATAGATTCAATTATGCTTTACTGACTACTCACCACCGCAGCGACGAATCACACCGCCGTGGCGATGGTCCTCTTTTTCTGCTTTGTTTTCTAGTTTGGAACCAGTCATTGGCTCTCTCTCTCCTCACCAAGTCCGACGATCACCCTCGCCACTCTTCCTCAACAATTTGAGCACACATACACACAGAAAACTTACACACACACACACCTCAATCACATACCCACACTAAACACACACATACCCGCTTCTCCGTCGATTTAACTCCACGGCCAATGACCACCATTAATGGACCACCACCGACCGCACCACACATACATACACAACAACATACACACACGACGAACATGTATCCACATGATCTCTCTCTCTTACACACACACATGTTGTCGGACACACACAGACACAAACACACACACTTACCAAACGACGGCCAACCCACCCACACCGTCGAGCAAAACGGCGACAATGGGAAGGAATTGGTGGTCAGCGTATAAGCGTGAGGGAAAACCTCACTTCATGAGCTAATTTTTAGAGTTGAGAACGGCCCAAGACCATCCTACAGTCTTTCGATCTAGTGTTCTATTTGTATCAATATTTGGATAGCAGTGTTCTTACTTAATGTTCCATGCCCAGAAGCGATGCGCCCTGGGGAAAAGGCCAACGAGTTTGCCGTCGGCGACGGCAAGGCAACTCGCCAGTCTGCTCAGAAGAGCCACACGCATTGCATTGGATATTAAGTAAAACAGAGAAAAGATCTTCATCCCAGTAGGAGTATACATATTATGCAGGGAATGATTTTAATAGCGTACCGTCTTCTGATATTCTGACATGCGACGAATATCACTATTAAGATCGCCTTCAAAATGTTGCCCACCAACACCATCTATTATTCTTCTTAAGTTTGGTGCGATTACTGATTCCGGAGAGAAATTTTGCATGTTGGGACACTGACACACTACAATTATGCTCAAGGCAGGCCATACAAGAGTTCCATTCCCAAAGCAAAAACTCCTAAGATTAGGTAGCTTGTCAATTGTAAGTTGTTGTACTTTGGGGAAGATGTGTCGGTCTCCAATATTCCTTCCTTGTTCAAGCACTTCTTCCATTGTACCACAATCCTCAATCTTAAATGTTCTCAAGTTTTGCAACCATGGAAGTATTTGAGGCGAAAAGAGTTTTGACAAACTATGACAACCATTAATGTCCAAGCGGTCCAGCGAAGGCAATAGAACCTGAAACATTTTATCCAAAAAAGTCCTTCCGAAGTTAACAGAGTAAATGAGTTGAAGAACAATATGGTCAGTCAATTCTTCTATTTTGACCACCATTTCGACGGAAAACAGTTGTTTGCAGTATAGTATAGAATAAAAATAAAAATTACCAGTTTGACACCATACCAAAACTTGAAGGACCAATGATGAAATTTATGAATGATATTTTCACTTCTTTTTTTTCCCGCAAAAATTAACTATGATGTGTTGTAGTATACATAAACATAATGATGACTCTTGAAAAATGGTGTCATGGTAAACTGCAAGGAGTAAAAAAGGCTAAAGCTTCACAAATTATTTGTCATAGAAATGTGATATTATTTGTTATAAAATAGAAAAATTAAAATTATTAAACATTATTTTAATATTTTACAATGCATAAAAATAAAATAAATTTGAAGAATTGTAAAGATTTATAAACTTGGGTGTTTATATATGTTGAATTATGAGAATTAAACTTTTTTAGAATAAAATATTTTGACCCATTTAATACAATTTATAAAGTAATTATTTTTTAATATTTAGTTTTGAAAAACTAAATACTTTTATTTTGTGAACACATACAAAATAATTTACTTTAGAGTTTATATATATTATGTTGTTCTTGTTTAATAAAAAACATGAAAGGTTTTATGTTTTGTAAAAAAAAATTGAAAGGTTTTTATTATTTATAAAAAGGGAAAAGAATGTGAAATGTTTTTATTCTTTGTAAACAAAAAAAAATCATTATATTTTATTAATAGTGATAAATTTCTCACTTGAAAATTGGTTCCTAGTAGGTGTTAGATTATTGTCCAATTTTTCATTTTAAAATAGAACCTTATATGTAATAAGATAGTTGGCCATTATGATTAAATAGTTCCTAATAGTAGACTATTGGTCACAAAATTTGTGAAAAACCTAGTAGTAAGACTGTTGACTACTAAAATAACATTTTAAAGCGAGATTTTTAATATTGTGATTAAATTTTAATTATGTGATAACATAGTAATAATTTAATTGTCTTCATATAAAATTAAGGGAAAATTGAATTATTGAAAATTCAATTTCAATTATTGGAATTATCATGTGGTTTCAAGAAATATAGAAAATTCTCTAAATAAAATAATATTTTACTTCTCACAAATTAATTTGAAGGGAAAAATGATTTATTGTATTTTCATTTCACAAATTAATTTTGTATTATAGTTTATTTATATGATAAAAATGAAATGTTTCTATTTTAAATTATTTGTTATAAAAATGTGATATTATTAGTTATAAAATAGAAAATTATAAATTCTTAAATATTATTTTAATATTTTACTCTTAGCTTTCCCTCCCAACCACCACAACCATTTTCTTTTTTCAACCTAACCCATAAAACCTATTCATGTATGTAAGCCAAGATAAAGTTGAGCAGTGGTTCTATTCATTTATTTTGATTGGAGTTTTGGTGAAAGAGGGATTAAGGACAAATAGAAGAACAAAATTGGAATAAATGTGTTGTGTGATACAATACTCAAAAGTATAGGAGTATAATTGAGAAAATTTAAACTTTATAAACCAATTTGACACTATCCCAAAACTTGAAGGACCAATGATGAAATTTACGCATGATATTTTCACCTTTTATTTTTTTCCCCTAAAAAATTAACTATGATGTGTTGTAGTATGCATAAACTTAATGTAGATGACTCTTTTCAAATTGTGTTATGAAAACATATTTTAGAAGTAAAAATGGACTTACCTTCTCATTGAAAAGTGTTGTTGCGGACCTAACAAGTGTTCTCATTTTAGGACATTCTCTAATGGTCAGTTCCCGTAAGGTTAGAAAGTCTAAAATACAATTCCCCTTATAGAGACATACAAGCTCCAGCAAGTATCCAAGGACCTCTTCCATTGCACCACAATCATTTATCCACAGTTCTCTCAAGTTTTGCAATCTTGGAAGTGTTTGAGGCGAAAAGAGTTTTGACAAACTATGACAACTTCTCACGGTCATCTCTCTCAATTGACAAAACGACTCAACTGAAAGTTTGTTGGCCCATAATTCTGTAAAACTAATCTGTGCACCATCAATCTCTAAGCGGTCCAGTGAAGGCAATAGAACCTGAAAAAAATTATCCAGAAAAGTCCTTCCAAAGTTAATAGAGTAGATGAGTTGAAGAACAATATGGTCAGTCAATTATTCTATTTTGACCACCATTTCGACGAAAAACAGTTGTTTGTAATATAGTATAGAATTAAAATAAAAATTACCAGTTTGACACCATACCAAAACTCGAAGGACCAATGATGAAATTTAGGTATGATATTTTCACTTTTTTCTCCCTAAAAAATTAACTATGATGTGTGGTAGTATACATAAATGCCAGCACTGCATAATCAGGTTATTTTAAATAGACTATTAATTTAGGCCCTATCACTGTTAGGTTCGCAGGCATCGACGTCCCGATAGAGTGTGATCAGTAGCAATTTTGCAGAACGGATATCTAGGTGAGTGTACTATTTTCTACGTAAATTACAAATTGTATTTTCGTATATATTATGGAAAATGTGTTTATTTAACATTGGACGAATTTACAACTTATATGGATTAAGCGATTTTGGGTGTTTGTGGGAAAAATATTTTGTGGATTACGTTGATTTTAAAAGGGTGAAAAATGATTTGTTGAATCTGGTTGGTTTCAAAAAGGGTGGAAAAATTATTGTGGAATGAGTCATTTGTTTTTTAGGTGGAAATTGATGTTTGGTCCGATTATGCCATAGTAGTTCTTCCCGAAAGGGATGTGAATTACCTGCTAGGCAAAGTCTGGCAGAGCGTTGATTACTTGCTAGGGAAAGTTTGGTAGAGCGTTGATTACCTGCTAAGCAAAGTTCGAAAGAGCGTTGATTACCTGCTAGGCATAATCCAGCAGAGCATTGTTTATCTGCTAGGCATAGTCCTGCGGAGCGTTGATTATTTGTTAGGCAAAGTCTGGCAGAGCGTTGTTGTGATCTACTAAGAAGGCAATCTTACGGGTGGTATGGTACCGTTGCAACTCCCGATTGTGAGGTTAAAATAATCCTATGGCTAGTCGGAGAGTGGTGTGGTATTTTATCGTATACGGTGAACTAGTTGGATAAATTTATGTATATTACTTTACATTGGATTGGTGTATCCATATATATTGGTGTATCTATTATTTTGGTTGACTGGTGGGATATTTTATCATGTGATGAGATGTTGGACTGGTGGGTCTAAAATACTTGGACGGATAGATTTAAAATATTTTGAACTGGCTATTTTAAAATATCTTGATTAGTTGATCTAGAATAAACGGGTTGATTGATTTATAATGTTTGAATTGGATATTTGCAATATATATATATATTGGTTTATTTCATTGGGGACAGGAAAACTGAATTTCCATACGGTGTGTGATTTTATTATATTTATATTGGGTGTTTTAAATACATTATTTCTTTACATTGTGGATAGAGGGGAATTAGTTTCGAATGTAGTGTGCAATATGTGGTTTTATCATTATATTATTTCTTTTCATTGGTGGCAGTGGAACCAGGTATGTGATTATATTATTTTATATTTTGAAATATGGTGTTTATTATTTATACTTGATCCATGAATTTTTTTTATTTTATTTTTATTATGAAGACAGTACACCGATAAAAGTTTTGGGGTGCAGGTACCGCAGCTAGGAGTGGTCTACTACTGGCACTAAGAAAAGTCCGAAGGCTGTGTCGTATTGAAGGTGAGTCGATCGGACGTGAACTATGGAAGGTTCAAGTATATATATATATATATTTTGCAAGGAAAATTTACAAGTAGGCGAGTGTGTTTGTTTGGATATTCGTAGATTGGTTCGGTAACGTTAGGTTGACGTCACGCCCAGCCTCGGGTGACGAGTGCCTGGGGTGGGGTGTGACATACTAAATATCAATGTATATCGTTCATGTTCTCCCAACTTTCCATCTGTTAATTATCTTAACTATAATACAAATAAAAAATATTTTATCACACCAATCTCTTTAAAATTAAAATTCTGTTAAATAAAAATTTCATCGTACCATCAAACATTAAACAATGCTCTCAATTTGAATATCAAAAACTCAAACCCAGACAACGACGGCAACGTCGGATCTCACCACCGACAAGCTGGCCTGCCTTCTCTCTCTCTCTCTTTCTCTCCCTTCGTTTCTGGATTCTTCTTCTCTCTACCGTGCATGTGTGGATGTGTATATATATATTAATTATTTTCAAATTACATTAACCTCCCCCTAATTAAGAATTTGAAATCATTGTCCAAAAGTTTACAATTTGCATTTTGAAAATTGCTAATTAACCTCTCAAATTTTAAATTAAATAATAAATAACACAATCTACCCTGTAATTTCCTAAATGTGTGAAAATGCGTCTTAAAAAAAATCAGGGTCTTACAGTCAAAATATTTCAACAATGTAACATGAAATCATATAATTTCAATTAAGTCAACATACTTTATTTATGATGTCAATTAATATCTTCCATTAACATAGAATCAAAATATGTAATTTTTAACGCACTAGGACATGAAGCATATCCCAATGATAATTTATGAAAGTGACAACATAAATCTAATGCATGCTTTAAATATGGATAAGTGCATATTTATCTCATAAATGTTTCTCTCAATTTTAGAATAATAATCATTTAAAAAATATGAGACATTACTTGTATGCCAAACAATTAATGTCTATAAGGATATCGACATGCAATAGTATCAACAGATTGAAATGTCATATATATTCAGAGATCATGCAGATGGTATTAAAATGAATTAACATGATTTCATAAGCCAATATCTGCCATGCAAGCTTTATCACGATCATGATCAAAATTTAGAATTCAAATCATATGAATGCATCAATTAAATAATTCGTTTATCATTTAAATAACCGTAATATTTCAAATATATCAAGATATCATACATTTTAACAAATTAACTTAATTAAACAATGAACAAGTCATGGATTGATATAACATTTTTTGCATATTTTTAAACATTACTTTTAGTGAATTTCATATAGCATAACATAAGAATATCACATATAAATATGTAAATTTAACTAATTATCATGCAATACTTCTAAGACAACAAAAGAATATGTAAGACAATACAAGTCTTATAAATTCTTATCAGCTTATTTAAACTTATTTTCTTATTCATGGCATAGTCTCCAGAAATCATATGACTTTCATCTTTAGGTGTCAAAGACGTAAATTTTACTTTATCCCCTGTTACGTGTTGAGAACAACCACTTCCTAGGAACAATTTGTCTTTACTCATAGATGCTTATTAGATTAACCTACAAGGAGCACCTCAAAACGTTCCTAGGTGGAACCCAATCTAAGTGGGTCCAATTTTGTTAGTTGGGACAATTTTAGTTCCTTTAGGAACCCAAACTTGTCTACATTTAGATACTTTAGAAAAACATTTATTAATAGTATACCTCCACAAAGTTACATTTAAAGCATCTAACAAGATTCCTGATTTCAAAAAAGAATTTATGAAATCTCTTTTGTTTAAGGTTTTTCTGAAACTCAATTCCAACTTTATCAAAGATACCTCATGAACTCCCCAAAAATATTTTTAAATTATTTTCACCACTTGTGAATTTGAGAACAATCGAATGTAAATCTAAAATATTGGATTTCAATTCAATTTTTCAAATTCGAATTTCATCACTTGTTTGTTAAGTGTAATACCTCAAAAATTTATATTTTTGAAAATATTATTTTATATAAATTTAATATTTTTGGGATTGTTTTGCAAATTTATGATATAAATAATATTTGATAATTTTTGGGATGAATGTTAATTTTAATTTGATTTTTTAGGACTATTGTGTTATTCAAAATATACTTTTAAGAGTTTTGGGGATATAATTAATATTTTTTTTTATTTCAAGAGGGATGTTTATGTAATTAAATAAATAAATAAATAAGTAAATGATTGAAGATGGTTTCCTTCTTCATAAAGGAAACCAAACACAAATATATATAGAAGTATGTGGACTTTCTAATGTCCACGTGGAATTGTTAAAAAAAAACAAAAAACAAACAATTATTATAATAATAATAATAATAATAATAATAATAAATGACAATGATAACAATGATCAATTGAGTTATATATATACAGATGCTTGCATATCATAATGAAGTAATTGAGGGAGAATATGTAAACATATATAATTTAACAAGTTTCTTTGAGTGAGAATATTATTACAATCCAAATTCCTATTCGGATTTTGGCTTTGGATTTCAGGTAGAAATTCTAACTCTTTTAATATATGTATTTAATTTTCCTATTGTGATTTATGGTATTATTTTTGTTGAATTTTAACGGTTAAATTTTATGAAATAATTATGATTATGTGCAAACTATGTGACAATCATGCTAATATATTTTATTTGTAGTATTAATTAAATGCACGTATTAGAAGGATTAGAGTTCTACTGAGCGATGGCTCACAACCCCACAATTTTGATTGCAGGCCCGGTGGGAGCGAAACGGCGATACAAATTTTAGTTGAATTTCTATTTAAAATTGTAATAGTTGTATTTATTATTCACCGTTGTAAAATCGAATCGATAAATTATAAATTTAATAATTATAATTATTGTTGCCGGATTGTAAATTAAAATATTTTTATAAAATGAATTATTAATTACTTGTCGCCGACGCATTTTAAAATTTATCGGATTTTATAGAATAAAATTTTGGTCAATTCAATTTTAGTGTTAATTCTCCAAGAGGAGAAATCTCGTGGCGGCCCTGAAAAATCGAGCCGTTACATTAAGTGTATTAATTGTACTTTGTAGGGTATTAATTTGAAAGAACTAGTTTTTATAATCATGCGTTAGTTCTTGATAAACATCAAATAAATCATTGAAATCTAAAGGGTAAAAACTAGAACATTTTGTTACCTCATCTTCAGTGGCTATCAAAGCAAGTATAGATGAATCATCATCGCTCGATTTTTCTAAGCTACTCGACTTCGAGTTATCCCAGGTGGCTTTCATTGACTTATTCTTACTCTTCTTAACCTTCTTCTTTTCCTTTCTCTTTTTCTCTTTTTCCTTCTCTGACTCGGACATTCGAATTGAAAATTATCGATTTTATAACAATTGAAGCACTCAACACTATTCATGTTGAAGTTTTTGTTTCCACGGAACGTTCGTTGGGTCATCTTTCTGAAATTTTTAGTGAGAAACGCCATATCATTTTCTTGCTCACTGTCAAGATTGATGTCATCACTATCGTCTCCTTCTTTTGTCTTTTGAACCTTTAATACTAGGGACTTCTTTTTGCTATTCCCTATTTAATCCTTATATCCTTGAATAGTCGTCTCGTGAGTCATTAGGTTGCCAATAAGTTCATCAATGGTATACATTGTCAGATCCTTAGTTTCCTCAATTGTAGTAACTTATGGCTCTCAAACTTTCTTCAAGGATCTCAGATTTTTTTGTACTTTGTCCACCATAGAATAAGGTTTTTCGAGTTGACCAAGGTTGTTGCAAATATTATTGAATCTCGTGTACATTTCCAGAATTTATTCTGCATCACCCATTCTGAATAATTCGAATTGACGAAGTAAGGTATTGAGCTTAGACTATTTCACCTGATTTGTCCTTTCGTGTGTGATTTGCAATGTGTCCCACATTTCTTTTGCCGATCCTCAACGTGAAATCCTGGCATATTCATTTGCATCTAAAGAACAAAATAGAATGTTAATAACTTATGAATTTATAGATAATTTTTGTTTATCTGAGGGAGTCAGTTGTTCCTTCTTCTTAATCACTCTATTCTCTTTAGGAATGAATGGACCATCCTAAATGGCCAACCACACATCATAATTAGTGACTTGAAGAAAATTGATCAATCTGTCCTTCCAGAATGAATAATTATCTCTGGCAAATAAAGGTGGACGGTGCATGGACTGTTTCTCACCTAGAGTGCTTATAGGGTGCGCCATGTGATCTTTCTTAACTAGGATTTAAAGCCAAACGAGTTAAACCAGCTCTGATACTAATTGTTGGCCTAAAGAGTTACCCAAGAGGGGGGGTGAATTGAGCAGTCACAAAATTTAAACAATTAATTCATTTAAACACTAAGTATCAAATAATCAATTTTTTCTAAATTAATTATTATCTTAGTCACGCAGTGGATATGTGTTTAATACTAAGTGCACACTCAAATACAATATAATAGATGATAGGAGGAATTTATCTATATATTTTCAAATCGATTTTAGTAGTTTGCAAGTGTTCTTATTATGTTTTAATTTGTTTTTATTTATTTTTATGTAAATCAGGTATTAGGAACGAAAATGGGTGAAATCGGTTGAAAATTAAGTAAATCGGTAGGACATCGATGGAGAAAAGCTGAAAAATGTCAAGTTCAAAAACTGCAAGCTCACCGCTGCAACAATCAAAATGCAAAAACGTTTATGCCCAACCACCGCTGTAGTGGTGGCCTCCACCGCTCCAACAGTCAAATATCAGTGGCCTACTGATTTCTCTTCGCTGCAGCGGTGCTTTCCACTACTGCAACAGTCCGACACCACCTGACAAAGATATTTTGGGATATTTTTTAGATATTTTTTATCCCTACTTGATCACCTCTTTTCCTACACCATTATGGACGTTTTTGGGACTTCTTGAGAGCTCCAAGACCATACCAATAAGGATATATCATCAATTTGGAGAGGAGAAAATGAGATCAGAGCGAAAATCATTGACGTGGAATCACGCGTTCTTAAGATAACGGCTATTCTCCCTTGTTTCTCTCTTTTATTCTTAAACCCTTATTGGTATTTGATGTTGTTTAGCTTATTTGTAGTTGAATATTTGGTTATGGACATGTATAGCTAAACATATGTTGTCTAGGGTTTGATGTAGTTCATGAAAACGTGGTTTGAATAAATTGATGTTTTGTTAACTGTTGTTCATTTGTATTCGATTGTGTTTACCATTCTTTCACTTTCATTTATGTTTGTTATGATATATTGAGAATACGGGGTTTGACACTCAGGAGAGATAACCCCGAATTTGGATTAGGGTTTAAACACAACGTGACGATCTAATGACTCGGGAGAGTATTAGAAAGTATGCAATCCGTGAGGTTGGGGCAAGACTCATGTGATCAGTGTCATTTAGACACTAGATAGGGATATCGGTGTGAACGCAATGTCACATATTTATTCACTTTACACTCGGGAGATGTAGTGAGTGAGTTTTCGATACCTAAATTATCGGATAGTTTGAATACCGTTAATGTAAACCAAACTAAAATGAACATGTTTAAATGAACGAAGTCAATCTCTAGATAATATATTCCCATTAACATCAGATTAGTATTATAGTTTAAATAGTTAGTATTTTAGTTTAGTTTTATTATTTCTCTTAAAAAAAAAAAAAACAAAACAAACCTAAAATTGGAGAGCCTAAATAAAGTTTGGTTATGATAATCGCGGTACTTAGCGATAATTTAATCAAATCTCTGTGGATACGATAACCTTATTCTTCCCACTATATTAAAACTTGACCTGTACACTTGCGGTAAAAGAAGCGACGTAATATTCCGCTACCAATAGAAAATAAACAATACAGTACACAACGATATATCATGGTTCAGTCAAGGTAGTCTTGCCTATGTTCAGTCCCCCGAGCTTTATGGAGGTTCGCAATCCGCTAAACCCCTTTGATCCATTTACTAGGTAGAAACCAAACTCTTACAATAATTCTTTTACAGACACAAAATCAACTATACAAATTACTCTTTTTCCAGGCCAGGGATGAACCTTATCTTTTTACCAGGCCAAAGATTAACTTAGCACTCTCTCACTTATCATTTTCCCAGGGAAGGATGAACCTTTACAATTCACTCAAAATACTATTCAATCACTGGAAAAATCAAAACCTAAATTCTTTTCAAGGGAAAATAATAACTTAACATTTTTGCAGAATAAAGATAAAACCCTAATTTTTTTCACTGGAAAAAAATTGAAACCTAACTACCCTGATTAGATACCATCCCAAATGTATTTAATCCGTTCAAACTCACAAATACAAAAAATGTGAGTTTCTTCCCACAGGGAGTTTCTACAACTTCAATACAAATATACTCGGTTAATATCCCAAATAATTACTATATGATAGATACAATGTGAGGCAAACAAAATCTGATTAATTAACAAAGTGGGTAGCACAATTTTAAACACGTAATCAGATAATTAAATAAAATCGTTTAAAATAGATTTTCAGACTTTTAAGTTTAAAACGATTTTCTAAACAATCTTAAACCAAACAATCAATAAATATATAAATTTAAAGTAAATAACAAAGCTTGGAAAGATCTCACTGGAAAACATCGAAGATAATGATAGAATTGCAATAGAACACAAGTCGGTGACGCCAAATCACAAGCGTTTTAGATCAAGAACGAAGAATAAATCTCTCACAAAAATCTCAGCATAAATATAATTCTTAAAAAAGCTTGAACTGATAGTTCTTGATGTGTTGATTTCTATTCATGCAGGTCTATATTAATAGACACGTATCAAACCCTCTAACGGCTATTTTTTCAAAGATATGTCTCTAAAAGACACTCTTAGACTTCATATAAAATTACCTTTCATTTCAGGTGTATTCCACATTAAAATATCTTTCAATTATCTTAAATAAGTCCACAAAACTATTCTCAATTTAAAACCATAAAGATAAGAAGAATTAATCTATTTAAATTAAGAGAATCTCAAAATATAGGGACCAAATCAATAGGGATAACAGAATAGGTAAATAATATCTCAATTAGGTTCAAATCCCCAAAATCTCTTCCTTGGAATCCTAAAAAATGGATAGATTTTGACCAAGAGACCAAATCTCTCGAATACCTAACTGCCTCAGTTGGTTAACCGAACCCCTACTAGTCGGTTGACCGATCTGTCCAAAAAAGAATCCAACCGTTGTTTATAGGCCAGTTGGTTGACTGACTACCTCCAATTGGTTGATCGATTGGTTCAGGTAATTCCAATTTCTCTTCCATTTACCTACTGACTCAAATGGTTGACCGACCGATTTCATTCGGTTGACCGACTGGATCAATATGCTCACTTCTTTTGCCAATTTAGTCACTGTTTCAAACGGTTGACTGACCTATTTAATTCGATTGGCTGACTAGATCAGTAGCACCTCATTTTATCTTCAAAACTCACTATTTAATTTGGTTAATTGATTGCTTTTCTCGGTTGGCCGATTTGACCAGATTACTTCACTTTTTATATTTTAAAACATGTTTTCTATTTAGGTCAATTATCAAATTCATTTCACATAAGGAGCACACTCAATATCTTAAATTAAGATTCTAAACTCTATTATTTTATATCGAGACACACATAAAAATAATTCATTTAAAGTGTCGTGTGTTATCCTAGTTCAGGTTGTATTAAAAGTATATAAGTAGAGAGTTGTTTTTATCTATTTTTCTTCAATGTCTTCAAAACTCTTCATATCTTCATTACATACATCTTGCACCCTTTATATTTTCTTCATGAGATATTCCTCTTAATCACATGCCTAGAACTTATAAATCTGAAACACTTGATAAAATCATTAGTTCCACCAAAAATATCAATACTTAATTGTTCATTAAAACCTTGAATTCAACATGTTTGTTTAATTAGGGTTAAGTAAAATTTGTTCGATTATATTTATAACACCAAAATATAACAACTCATTTGGAGTTGCTCCAAGAAAGATGAATGGAGTTGAAAACTCCAAGTAGGTTTTGAATGTTCATGTTGAATATGGTTCTTCAATGTTCCTCGGATGCATGTTCTTGCCAAAATTAGCTAGAAAAGCTTCTATTTCTAGATTTTTTGAACTTTTTCTCTTGTCTCTGTCTCTCTATCTATCTATTTAGATTTTGCAGCTCTCTCTCTAAAACATGGTTTAGTGAGTTGTTTTCTTCCTCTGCTCGGGTGACTGTTCATTCTCGACAGGAGAATAAATGAATCGGAGAACCGATCTCGAATAGCCGTTGTTGTTGTGGGACTCTTCGCCAGAGTTGAAATTGGAACACGTCGCCGTAATAGCTCTATGTTCCAGAATGAATTTCACCGGCGGCATGACAAAGTTGGTCAGCGCGTCGGATCCATGTAACTGAATAGATGCGTGGTAGTAAACCATGGCTGCCTCTTCGTAGTGCCATACGTACTCAACGAGAGCCGTCCGTGTCTCAGGGATCTCTTATCTCTGCCGCCCATTTCCCCATGGTAGTTGTTGTACACCGCGAAACTTTATCCGAGAGCTCACCTTAAGCTAGTTCACTGTCAATTTTGACTTAGCAGAACACTTCTTCTGGCTATTCATTGCCATCTCAACACTCCCATTCAAGTTTTCCCTCGAAGAAAACGTCTCTATTGTCATCTCGTTCATGAACTTCTTCACTCCGCTTCGCCTCAACCGCCAGTTGTCCTCGTCGCTGGATGAATCAGTGGTGTATTATTCTTTCTCCTCCTCCTCTCTCTCTACTCCGGTGCACAGTTGATATGTGTGCCGGAGCACTTAACGACACAGATCTTCTGTGCACTGGAGCAGAGACAAAGGTTTATTAATGGAGTTTGGAGGTTTATCAATGGAGCTTGGATAGGTTTATCAATGAAGGAATTTGCTGATGGAGAGAGAGAGGAGAAAGAGGAAATGCCGCTGGTCTGTGGGCTGTGAGAAAATGAGAATAGTTTTTTTTTTTTTTAATTATTTTGTTAAAAAAAAATGTTTAAAAGAAAATATTTTTAAAAAAAAATATCTAAAAAAAATTAAGAGATTATTTATGTATTTTAATTTTTAATTATTTTTAAATGGTTAAGGGTAAAATTGTTATTATAATAAAAAATTTAGTAACTTCTTACCTATGAGGGAATTAAGTGGTTTTTGATTAAAAATGATAAGAGGTTGACCAGTATTTATAAAATGATAAATAATATATTTGGTTAACGGCCAAAAAATAAGGAAGGTAAATGGTATAAACCCATAATATTAATTCAAATTAAATTAAATTCTATATCTATTAAAAATTGTTGCATAATAATTAAAATAAAATTCAATTTAAATTTTGAGTTATCCAAATTCCATGTCTATTAAAATTATTTCATAATATTAAAATAAAATTATTCAATAAACGTGTAATTTGTTTGTAATTATCCCTTATTTAGAATTTAAAAAAAATATTAAATAAAATTTTAAAAATAAATATAGATAATTATCAAATTTAAATGATTAATCAAATAATTTAATTTAGGAAGTTTAAAATTTAAATTTTAAATAAGATATCAAATCCGATTTGATAGAATTTTTTTAAAAGATATCAAATTTGATACACACACAATTTAAAATTTAAATTAATTTTGCATAGTCAACATTTGACTTGTTTTTCCTAAATATCCCAAATACCAAATGTACAGACTCTAAAGAATCACAAGCAATTCAAATTCTACTAAAACAAAAAATGAACCATTATGTCGGGAACCACCACTGAGCCACAGTGCCTTCGCGCTGCAAGGACGCCAGGGCATCGCGGTCAAGCACGTGTTGCCCAATGGGAAGTGAACTGCCTAACTATGCTAGTAGCATCCCCACGGATGCCACCATGAATGGAGGCCCGCGGCGATGATACCATTGCCACTACCGTCTGATTCTATTTGGCTCTCATTGGCATCATGGTTTTAATTGCAATGTCGTTCCCTCGATTTTTCTAATTTACAATTTGAAAATCCTCTTTCGGATTTACATGCGATCGATATATCATTAATATTCCTACGATCCAACAATTCATAAAACATAACCAAGAATTGGTTTTAAGTTAATTATGGAGACTACGTAAAGGGATCGGGTATTAAAAAAATAGATTTACGCAATGGAATAAAAAAATTAAATCACATTTAATATTCAATTTCTTAAAAGCTAGATTTAACCGTGTTAACATTAAAGTAATAAAGTAGAAAATATTAAATCATATTTAATACATTGATTACCTCTTCGGGTGCTTCAATCATAAAGTTGGTAATTTTCGAGGTGTGATTTAAGTAGACTCTTTCAAGAGCATTTGAACATAAACAAAATCGGCACGGGAGTCGATCTTCTTAGAAATTATGCAAATGTCTCACCTCTAATAGTATCCACATATAGAATATTGGATAGAAAAGTATTCTTGTGATTTCTAAGATCGAAACTATTCTCAAAACTCTAGGATAATTCTGATTTGAATGTAGGGGGCAATTAGATTCAAATCAATAGGTGCAAATTTGAAAAACGTAATCTCAGAGACAAATAAGATTGTTGTCCATGAGAACAGGGAGTGACTAACTTATTCTTAGGGTGGGCAACCATTATGGTCTTCCAACTTATAAAGATTGTCTAAAGATCAAAATCCTGGACCCACTCTTTTCCGTATTTTTACTTTGACCTCCGAGCTTCTTAAGTTTAACATTACTACCCATTCTTTTTTCAAGAACTCTTCTAACTTCAATTTTCCTATTATGTGTGACCCATTAGGTCCATACCAAAAACTGGATGATGAAATTAATTAAGTAATTAGTTTACTAATCAATTAATCAATAAAATTTAAAACAACTTCAATTTTGCCCTTCTAAAAGAAAATATTTTTTCCTTAAAACATTTCCTCAGACTATGAGTCACGTCTACCCAAACATCAAAACCATATTCAATTGATAAAAGTTTAACCAAGAGAACCACCCCATGTATGATTAGAGTATTATAAGATCTCTCTATCTGTGTACTCGAAAAGACCAATAAAGTATGATTAAGTGAAAAAAACCTAGTCTAATCATATGTATTTTGATTGTGTTGGAAAGGAAAATAATCAACAATAAATCAGCAGTGCTAGAAAGGAAAATAATCATTAACAATAAATCAACAATATTGGAAAGGAAAATAATCAGCAAATTAGCAACAATCAGTTACTGATTTCTGAGAATATGTTAGCTGGCAATAAATGCTAGATGGTCAACTTTTTGTATATAAGGAAAGTTAGTATCAATTATTGTACCCTTAATTTAGTGCTCTGTATTAGTCTTTATTTATATACTAGGTTGTGAATATCATTCATACCATCAATGAAATATAATTTCCCATTATTCATTAGATGGTATCAGAGCTGGAACATTTGATCTGACTCTTCTTAGGATTTCTGGACTTATTCCAGCCTTTTTTTTCTTCTATCTCTCGCCTCTTTGGTCCATATCTGTGCGAATAGCCATTCGAGGAAGAGGAAAAATTGGATACCTGACTGGAGAGAGAAAGGCGCTTGCAGCTGATGATGCAACTTACGCCACATGGGATGTTGAAAACTCATGGTAATGGCGTGGCTCATCAACTCCGTGGATGAAGACATCGCCTCAAACTACATGAACTATCCTACCGCCAAGGAACTCTGGGATAGCATCAACCAAATGTACTCTGACTTAGGCAACCAATCTCAGGTGTATGAACTGCAAATTCTTCTAGGTGATATTCGGCAGAGAGAGAACAATGTCACCAAATACTTTCATACTCTTAAAAGGCTATGGCAGGATCTCGACCTCTTCAATACCTACGAGTGGAATTCTCCTGAGGACTAGGTTCATCACAAGAAGAATGTGGAAAATGATCGGCTCTTTAAATTTCTTGTAGGACTAAATGAGGAGTTCGACGAAGTAAGGGGCATAAGCATTGGTCGCGGCTCCTTTCCCTCACTTGAAGAAGTTTTTGCGGAGGTTTAGAGAGAGGAAAGTCGCCGTAGTGTCATGCTTGTAAAGAAGGTAATTGTTGTCCCTATTGAAAACTCTGCACTAATTACTGTTGATGCAAACCTAAGCAGGTCCATAAACAACCAGCAACGTGGGAATAAAAAACCCCGTGTGTGGTGCGACTTCTGCAATAAACCTTGCCATACCCATGAGACATACTGAAAAATTCATGGGAAACCTGAAAATTGGAAAAGCAACAAACCCGGTGAGAGGTTCAACCAAGAAACACCATCAGTCAATGAAACGGATACTAATTCCAGTCTATTCAACAAGAAGCAAATGGATCTCCTTCTAAGGATGTTGAAATCCAATCCACAATCTGGTATTCCTAGTGGTTCTTTGGCTCAAACAGGTAGCAATTTTTGTACCTTCTCATGTAAGTTAAATTCTACACCTTGGATTATTGATTCCGGTGCTTCTGACCACATGACCAATCTTTCATATGTTTTTCATTCCTATTCACCTTGCTCTGGAAATAGAAAAGTTAGGGTTGTAGATGGTAGATTTTCTCCTATTGCAAGAACAGGTTCTGTTAAAATTTCTGAGAAAATCACTTTAAAATCTGTCTTTCATGTACCTGACCTTGCTTGTAATCTCATATCTGTTAGTCAACTCTCCAAGGACTTTAATTGCCGTGTCATATTCTTTGATTCCCATTGTGAATTTCAGGACCAGAGCACGGGGACGATGATTGGCAGTGCTAGAATGGTGGATGGACTTTATTTATTCGACGACAACCTCCTCTACAATAAACAAGCTCACGGATTTCGTAATAGTATTAGTTATCTTCATATTTGTGAACAAATAATGCTTTGGCATCTTAGACTCAAGCACCCTAGTTTTTCGTATTTAAAATACCTATTTCCTACTTTGTTTAAAAATAAGGATTGTTCATCGTTTGATTGTGAAAGTTGTCTTTTATCTAAGAGTCATCGTACTACTTATAATTCAAGACCCTGTTGTGCATCAAAACATTTTTACCTTATTCATAGTGATGTTTGGGGTCCTTCAAAAATCTCAATAACTTCTGGAAAAAAAATGGTTTGTGACCTTCATAGATGATCATACCCGACTTTGCTGGGTATATTTGATGAATGAAAAATCTGAGGTAGAAAAATTATTTAAAAATTTCTATAACATGGTTGAAAACCAATTTCAAATGAAAATAAAAATTCTACACTCAGATAATAGAACTGAGTACATTAATCATGTGCTGGGAAATTTTTTACAAGAAAAAAGAGTTCTTCATCATTCTACTTGTAGTGATACCCCCACAACAAAATGGTATAGCCGAACGAAAAAATAGACATTTACTCGAAGTTGCTAAGGCTATTATGTTTTCTATGCATGTACCAAAATATTTATGGGGAGACGCTATCTTGACCGCATCATACTTGATAAACCAAATGCCAACTCGTGTTTTAAAATATACCACCCCTCTAGCATGTCTTAAACAAATATTTCTCGAGTGTCGAATCACCTCTGACCTTCCCTTAAAAGTTTTTGGATGCACGGTATTTGTTCACCTACCTACTAGAATTCGATCCAAATTAGATCCAAAGGCAAAAAAATGTATTTTCATAGGTTATGCACCAAATAAAAAATGTTATAAATGTTTTAACCCTCAAACCAAAAAAACTTTCGTAAGCATGGATGTCACTTTTCTAGAAAGCCAATCTTATTTTCAGCCTAACTGTCTTCAGGGGAAGATAATTACTAGTGAAGATCAGTTACATCATTTTTGGGAAACTGCCGATCCATTGCCTATGTCATTTTTTTCCTCTCTTGTTGTTGTGCAAAACAATCAGGAAATAGGTAACCTAAATATAGAAAATGAAGGAACCAATAGTTTACCTTCGCCAAACATTGGGAACATACATTCAGGGGAAAAAATATTAGAACAGGATCATACCAATCCCATTCCTGAGCTGCGTGTTTATACAAGAAGAGGTACTCATAAAAAAAACAAAGATCTGCCCACTTCTCTAGCACAAGACCAATCACTTACTCCATGCAATGGTTCAACTAAGGGTCCAGGTAACTCTAATCCCTCTATTTCAGCTTCACATCCCACTTTACTAAACAATGCTCCTACTATATATGATCTTGATGTTCCTATAGCCCTTAGAAAAAGTGTTCGAAATTGTACTAAACATCCCATTACCAAACATGTGTCATATCATAGACTCTCTAAGCCTCACAAAATATTCACAACAAAAATATATAATCTATTTATCCCAAGAACTATTTAGGAAGCACTAGAAAATATAGATTGGAAGTCAGTAGTCTTAGAAGAAATGAATGCCCTAAGGAAGAATGGAAGTTGACAAATTGTTGATCTACCGAAAGAAAATAAAACCATAGGTTGCAAATGGGTGTTTACGGTTAAGTGCCGAGCTGATGGTAGCGTAGAAAGATACAAGTCACGTTTGGTAGCCAAAGGATTCACTCAAACATACGGAATTGATTACCAAGAGACATTTGCCCCTATTGCAAAAATCAATTCGATTCGTATTTTATTATCCTTAGTTGCAAACTTCAGTTGGCCCTTACACTAGCTCAATATAAAGAACGCATTCCTTAATGGGGACTTAGAAGAGAAAGTTTTTATGAATCTACTAACCGGTTTTGAGGAACAATTTGAGAGTCATAAAGTTTGCAAGCAGAGAAAATCCTTATATGGCCTGAAACAATCGCCCCGAGCATGGTTTGAACGCTTCGGCAAGGCTATTAAAGGACACAGATATACTCAGAGTCAAGCTGATCATACTCTGTTCTATAGACACTCAAAGGAAGGAAAAATCTCAATTTTAATTGTCTATGTTGATGATATAATTTTGACAGGTGATGACTATGTTAAGCAAGAAAGACTTAAGAGCGTGTTTTCCGATGATTTCGAGATCAAAGATTTGGGAGCTTTAAAATACCTCATTGGAATGGAATTTGCTAGATCCAATAGAGGTATATTTGTATCCCAACGAAAGTATGTGTTGGACTTGCTTGCAAAAACAGGGTTACTTGGTTGTAAGGCAGCGGAGACACCAATGGAACACAACCTGAAGCTTCTTCCAGCTAAGCCCGAAGATGTAAAAAATAGGGAATAGTTTCAAAGACTGGTTGGAAGGTTAATATACCTATCGCACACACGTCCAGACATAGAATTTGTTGTGAGTATAGTCAGCCAGTTCATGCACTCACCAGGGCCAGAACACTTCGAGACAGTATATAGAATTCTGAGGTACTTAAAAAGGACACCAGGAAAATGACTATTATTTGAGAAAAATGGTCACCTACAAATCGAAATCTATATTGATGCCGATTAGGCTAGTAGCTTAACCGATAGAAGATCGACTTCCAACTACTACACATTTGTTGGGGGTAACTTGATTACATGGCGTAGCAAAAAACAAAACGTGGTGGCAAAGAGCAGTGCTGAAGATGAATTCAGATAAGTAGCTCATGGAATATGTGAGGTTCTGTGGGTCAAAAGAATCTTAGATGAGCTAAAGATAGGAAACCCGTCTCCAATAAAGGCTTACTATGATAACAAAGCAGCGATCTCAATAGTACACAATCTGGTCCTTCATGACAAAAAAAAAAAAAAAACACGTTGAGATAGATAAACACTTCATCAAGGAGAAAATTAAGAGTGGACAGATTTGCATGACATACGTCCCAATTGAAGAACGAGTTGCAGATATCCTAACAAAGGGTCTACCAAAAAAATAGTTTGAGAAACTAACAGGCAAGCTGGCTATAGAAAACATCTTTAGACCAGCTTGAGGGAGAGTGTTGGAAAGGAAAATAATCAACAATAAATCAGTAGTGTTGGAAAGGAAAATAATTAGCAACAATAAATCAACAATACTAGAAAGGAAAATAATCAGTAAATCAGCAACAATCAATTACTGATTTCTGAGATTATGTTAGCTGGCAGTAAATGCTAGATGGTCAACTTTTTGTATATAAGGAAAGTTAGTATCAATTATTGTACCCTTAATTTAGTGCTCTTGTGAGACCCCGATTTTTTTTTTTAAAATACAAATAATTTTTGTTGTATTTTTATAATATTTTGAAAATAGTGGGGCGGGTTTCAAAAATTAAGATGTGATTTAAAAGTTAGGGGACCAAATTGCAAATGTTTAGAACATTAAAATAAAACTTGATGTTTAACTAAAATAAAGGGGCTTAAGTGCAATTATACACATTTAGAGAGAGAAGCGGTGGAAATGGCGATGAGGAGAGAGGCCAGGTGGCTGGCTTCTAGGACATGCATACACACATATATATACATGTAGAAATATAGAGAAAAACGGGAGAATAATCGAGAAGGGAAGAGAGAAAAGGGTCCGCCGGTGTGGGTTCCGGTTATCCGTTGTCGGTGTCGCCGCCGGTGAAGGAGTGTGCAGACGGAGTGGGTATGTGCGAACGTGGGTGTGTATTCTGCGTTGCCGGCGGTGTGTAGGTAATCGGACGTGTGTACATGTGTTTCGTCTATGTGTATGTATGTTTTGCTTCTTCGCTTGAGTGTGCGTGTCCGTGGTCCGCCATTGCTGCTGTGTGGGTGTGCTCTGATCGCTGAGGAGGGCTAGCTGTTAATCGTTGCGCCGATGTGTGGGAGCCCTACTCCGTCGTCGACTGTCAGGTTGTCGGTGGTGTGTTATTTAGTCTGGTGGGTTCTGGGTTCAGTCGGCGATCGTCGTTAGGTGTGGGTGTGGTGTCGTCGGTCGACTGAAACAAAACAAAAACAGAAACGATCGTGTGCTGTGTGCGTGTGATCGGGTGCATCGTTGCCGGCGTGAGTGTGATCGGAGCAAGTGATCAGCGGCAGCGAGATCCGGCGATGAGAACAAAAAAAAAAAAAAAAATAGAGGAAAGAGAGAAGTGGGTTTCGATCAGTAGTGTGTGTATACTGTTTAACTGACGTGGGTATGTGTGGGTGACCATCGGTTTAGCCGGTGAGTGTGTGTGTGGGCGTGGGAGGACAGGAGATGGTCTCCGGCGATCGATGAAGGAGGAGTGAGAAAGGGGTCGACGGTAGACGTGGTCGGAAGAAGGAAGAAGAACAGAAACAAAGGAAAGAAAGAGAGAACGGGTTGAGGCAAGACGGGAAACAGGAAAAGAGAGAAAAAAAAGGGGGGGAGAATTACAGAAAACACTCCAGGAAAATCCAAAACTCATTTTGTGATCACCAAACGTTTCGAAAACAGGTTCGCAGGCACTGGCGTCCAGATAGAATGCGGTCAGTGTCAGTTTTGCAAAACAGATATCGAGGTGAGTGTACTGTCTTCTTGCCAAACTATTTTTCTATGAATATATATATGATAAAATATGTGATTATTTAAACTGTATGAATAAATGATATGGATCAAGTAGGATTTAAATGAGTTGGTAAATTGGATTTCGATAGTTTTCAAAAAGGAAGTTGAAATGAATTTCCGCTGGATTTGGTGGAATTAGACTGTGTTTTTTAAAAAAAGAGAATAGGAAACATCTATTTTTCTAAAAATGCCTGGTTTCTTAAAAATAAAAAGGAGAAAAGTAGTTTTAATAAAATCAGACGGTTTCTTTAAAAGAAAGTGTGAAATATGATTTTTGGATTTAAAAATTGATTTTGAAGAAAAGAGGTAGACGTGGTGATTAGACGATATTTATTGAGTTGTGATTCGATGACGCTGTATTTGATTTTGATGATGCCATGGTTGTTCTCCCCGAAAGGGGTGTGGTTTCTCCCCGTAAGGGGTGTGGATTCCTTCCATGGGATATGGATGTTTCTCCCCGTATTGCAACTCCCGATCGTGAGGTTAAAACGATTACTCTAGCTAGCCACAGTGTGTGTTGTGGTGGAGTGGGGTGTTTGAGATGTGTGTTTGAGGTGTGTGTCTAAGATATGGTATTTTACTTATATTGGAGGATTTATTATTTATTATGGTGATCGGTATGATTTTATACTAGATGGAACTTATCTATATCGCTTAATTTTCACTGCTTATATACTCATGCTTGATTCATTATTTAATTATGGTAATATTTAGAAAATGTCATTATTTTAAAAATGTTTTACTAAGAAGGCAGTACACTCGCAGGTATAACAGCTAGGAGTCGGTCTCCTACTGGCACTAGGTAGAGCTATGTGATGGAGTCATATAGGCGATCGATAGAAGCTGTCAAAGGCGAACCTATAAAAGGTTCATGGATAAATACTTTCAGTTCATAAAATAACGGGATGGACGTGTCCCCCATAATAGATGTTTGTATTATTAAGTGTATGTATAGTTTATTTCGTTAGTTTATTTGGATTTTGGTGATGTCATGTTGTAGTCATGCCAGCCTCGAGATGACGGGTATCCGAGACGGGTTGTGACAAATCTGTATTAGTCTTTATTTATATACTAGGTTCTGAATATCATTCATATCATCAATGAAATATAATTTCCCATTATTCATTAGAGATTGATAATATAATTTCTTATGATATAGAATGAAATCTCATCGCAATCACTACACTGCTCTAGTTAGAGATTTGAGTGAATTATATTAAATTGAATCTCATAGGACATATCTCTTTTGCTGAGAGGGACATATTTTATCTTGTATACTTGTATATCCATATGTATGTACCATTATATCTAATAAATACCTTTGAAGCATTGTGGCTAGTGAGTGACACTTAGTATCATTAAAGTATAGCAGTCCATACATGTAATGTACAACAACTCAAGTCTGAAGATCACAACTATAATCACACCTCAGATATCCTATTTTGACATTGTTCTAGTATTTTATACTAATGGTTTAATACATAGCATTCTCAAAAAGAAAATAATGGAACAAGCTAGCCTAGACAGTTGAAGACCATTTTCAACAATCCAATATCGACGAGGAACAATTAGAATATCAAGTTACTAAACAACTTTAGTCTCCTCCTTTTAATCATATTAAATAACCAAGATTCTTCAACTTGATATCTAAGGTTTACAACAAAATTGATATAATTCAAGAATAATATCAAATATAACTTTTATTAATACTTGAGATTGAAATATTTTACAAATACAAGCCTTAAATGTAATATTACAAGAATGGTTATAAGACTTACATCCAATTGTTAGAGCAAGACATTTGTGTTGCTTTTGAGAGAAACAAACTCGGTTACTATTTCGGGATTAGATCTATCCGCTCTTGGAAGAGCCTAATCAAATCATGCCTTGGGGATCAATTAGATTTGAGGTTGAAGCACCGAAAGAGGTATAAAGTTTAAATATGATTTAATTTTTACATTAGTTGTTTGGTTTTATGCTAATACAGATAGATTCGACTTTAAGAAATCTTGCTTATTGAATTGATTTAAATTTTTTGTAGTCAACTATGTTAATATGTAGTTGGTATTGGGTTGTTAAAATGGGTCTTTAACAATCTAGACTAGCTTATGAGGTGTTTTTCTTGTGAGAATGGTAAGTCTCACTCATTAGTATGAGATACTAAAATAACCAAAATGGGACTTACTAGAGTAGTATGGGCCTTGAACATGATCATCCTTGATGTCCCACATGATAACTTTGTTCAATATCAAAATAGGATATCTGACTTATGATTTTACATGTGATCTTTAGAGTATGTTTGGTTGGAAGGGTGGGAAAGAAAAAGGGAAATGAAAAAGAATTATTTTTTATACTTTGTAGAAGGAAAATCATTTTCCTTAGTGTGTTTGGTTGGAGGGATATAGAAGGAGGGGAAATAATATTTTGTGTATATTAAAAAAAATAATAATATGTTTTTACTTAATTTACTATTTTACCCTTAGTACAAATGAAAATGGTATTTGTTATATAAAATGAAGGGGTAAAATAGTAATTTTGACTTTTTTCCCCTACAACTTTTCATTTTCACCTCCATTTTGGGGGGGAGAGGGGGGGGGAAGTGCCGGGAATGCTATTTTTTCTCTCCATTTTCTTTTTCGTTTTCATTTTTCTCTCATACCAAACATAGAGGGGGGAAAAAATTCGTATTTTCTATTCAAATCTACATACGAATGATAAAGAGGAAGGTGTTTTTCATTCGCACATTAGTGGAGTTTATATTACATTCGATTACTCTACTCTAGCTACTATTTTTATTTGCTGCTGCTTCTTCTTCTTCTTTATTTTATTTTTTTATCTCAATGTAACCTCAAACTCCAAAACAATTCACAATGGCTTAAAACTAACACTGATTTTGCTATTATTGCAACATTGAATGTTCTAATCGGAAGAAATGTATATGAAGATCATAATAATATCACCTCTTCCAAGTTTCATCATGTTTATCACTTGATCCATGACATCATTGTGTATAATATTTTATCCAAGAGAGGAAATTGAACATACATTACTCATCTTGAACTCTATCTTCTCCAATCAATCGTGAATAACATGAATCTCGATCTTCTTTTTATTATTAGAAATTTCATGCTTGAATAAGAAAAAATCACAAGAAGTCATTCCCTATAGACAAGAGTTCATATCTCTCTTTAAACACTTTTATGTTGACTCTTGAGAAGTGCTTTCCTCCAATATCACAATTATGTTTAATAGCATCGATGTTAACTATGAGATGCAAATGGTTGCATTGTGGAATGGTGTTTAGAAGAAACTGAAAAGATTCGTTTGATCTAATAATATCTTACGCTTTTCCAGTCCACCGGGACAAGGTGATTCGGCTTGGAATCAACATGTCCAGGCAATGCATAGAACACTAGCATGGGTACTTGGGCCACACAAGAATCTAGCTTGACGGGTCCCATGTCGTGAGAATAAGTCTATGAAGGTTTCTTGGGTTGAAGTGGAAACAATTTTTTTCTTTCTAGACACCAAGTTTTTTTGAATCAATCACATAATATGATTATAACTGGGAATAAAAACAAGATTTCTCTTTCTAATCTTAAATTTTAAAATTTTACGAATGAGAACAATTTTTCGGGAGCAAAAATATTAATAAACCGAGGTTTTAGAGTATTTTCAAGTCTTTCTATTTTAATTTTTTAGTTAAAGTAAAAAGAATTTAAATAATAAATTCCAAGAGTTTTTCTTTTAGTTTCCTTATTCTATATATATATTTTTTTTTGTATATATGTTAAAGGAGGGGGTTGAATTGTAGACCTTCCACAAACGAGATAAACTAGATATATACTAGGTTACAAGTAATGGTATCCCTATTCTATCTCCCTCTCTCATTTTATCGCTCCACTTATATAGGTTTTTTTTTTGTTATAAACCGTCCGATATCCGATAGCCACATTGAGTTTTGACTAATCCGGATCGAGCTAAGTCGGACTATAAGGGCAACAAAACTCTCCCTACCGAATTTTAACGCAGTTGCATTCCCAAGTCTCGAACTGTAGATCTTAGTTAAATTAGAATAATTTCTCACCAGCTGATTTACGCGCTCGGTGTTTCTCCACTTATGTAGTTCAGAATGAATATTTTAAAGACAAATAATAATTGAAAAATATTTTTAGTTAATCTAAGAAATATTGTTGGAATAAATTAGTTTATTAGTTATAATTACAAGCTAGACCAAGTTGGTGAAGACTGAAGAGTGAAGCTTTCGTCCCCCACCACCACTCTCGAGAAGCCGTAGAATGTACTATACAAGGTTATGATGTCGAGAATTGAAAATAAAAATTCTCTTAAAATGGCTGACAAATGATCCATTTTTCCACAGGTGCAGTACTCAATAATGGCTGTCCCCGTAGAAGAAGCCATCTCTGCTCTGTCGACATTCTCACTTGAGGTAATTTATTACTCAGTTATATACCTACATACATATGTACAAATATGTACCAGCACGAGGTGAAAGATGCAGCAGCAAAATACACGAATTTGATAGAAGTCTACATGGCTAGATTTTTTATTAATGCTATTGCGTAGTTCCAGTGGAACGATTCAAATTTTCAAGTCCTGCGGCAATTGCAATCAATTGATCCATTTTTTCGGACAATGGCGAAGCGCGATCTAGTTGTCTTAGTTAGCTGGGACTAGTTGCAATTTGAAAATGTTAAATTTTTTTTTTTCTGCACATAAGCAGGAGGGTTCGAGAGAGTTCTGATTCGGTAGTTTGAGGTTGATGAATAGATGAAATATTAGGGGTTACGGATTTAATGGTTGGAGTAATGAACCGCCTCTCTATGCTATAGTACTAGTTGTTGCTTCATTGAATTTGCTGAAAATTTGTGTAAAAGTTGCTAATTCTACTTTCTAATAAAGAGCCAAAAGGGATGGAACCCCGATTCATTGGTAATTCAGTCATCCCGAATGGATATGGAAACCCAAAGTCAAGTTATGAGTTAGTTGAATTATCTGGCAATATGAGCACGATGCCAATCTCCATTGAAGCATGCGGCATACAAAAATTCTCTTGATCTTTTCTTCATCAAGAGGGATGTGGAAGGTAGAATTGTAGTAGGGAATTTTCATGGGGCATTGTGGGACGGATAAGTTTATTATGGTTAATATTCATTTGATGTAGTACTATTACTGAATAAATGTGCTTCTATTGCATATCTTTTTCTTGCTCGATATTGTATCGAGTTGCACATTTTTCATAATTTTAAGTGTTTCAGAAAAGAGGGCTGTGGAGAATAAAAAATGCATATGAAAGAGGATGACATCTAATTCTTGATGAACATACACTATTTTCATTGACTTAGTTTTTTATTTTTTATTTTTTTTATTTTATAATTTATTTATTTCTATAAACTTGACGAAGTATGTGTAAATTTGTTTGTTCCACTTGACAAGCCTTGATTTTATTGGAGCTATTTTCAGAAGTAATCTGTATCATCTTTAGTTTGAAGTGTTTTGGTAATAAGGGATTGCTAAAAGTAATGAGTTGTTTCTATTCTTTGGCAATTTTTCCTGGTTTAAAATGTTCTCCACTTAATTGTATCATAAACTTGACTATTTTGTAGGATGATCAGCCAGCGGTACAAGGGCCAGGGGTTTGGGTATCAATTGAAAGAGGTGCAACAAATAGTCCAATTGGTATGTAATTGCGAGAAATTGTAACTAATCTATGCACTTCTCTGTAAATATTTGGAAGATACATGACTCACTACTTCTCTTTACATCGTAAATGGATACTAAGACGAACACAGTTTTAATTTTTTAGTTTTTTTACTGTTAGAATACGGTGAAACAAGTTTTGTTGATTCAACAACAATGAATGAAGGGTTTTTGCATCCTAGGCCTGTGCTTATCTAACACAAGGTGTATATTTCTTCTGAAAAGTAACTAGCATGAAAAGAGACTAATTTATGAGAAAATTTTAAATCAGTGATCTAATATGATGTCCTACGACCAAAGTGCACTAAGTGTTGCCTTTCAGATATATTGTTTACAGAAAGTTTCGGATCTTAACTTAGTTACTGGAACCTTCTAATGTTACTAGATTATATTTTCTAAAGTCGCAGTTATCCAGTGCAAATAATGGAATTCTTAATATTAAATACTCGAGTCCCAGGTAGATTTTTAAAGTTGATCATGATATGGTCAATTGCTTTCTGGGATATCCTCAGATTTAGCTCCAAGGAGTTACAAGCGACTTTGCAAATTCATGTGTTTGGCTTTGTGAGATCTAGTATCCTCAGCAAAGCTTTTTGTATCTCCCCTCTATTTCCTGAATACGTTTCAGTGATTAACCCATGGAAAACATATTTAAATGAAATCTTTCAAACTGGATTTAGTGTCGTTTGTGTGCGTGTATAAAATGGAACACTTCTTCTGAAAACATCCGTGGAAGGATGTTTAATCATCTACAATTCTACTACATAAGTAAATGTTGTTTCGCTTGATGTACTTCCATTGGTTACTATGTGGATTTTGTAGTGCTTGCACGTCGATCTTGGGACACATGTGAATAGTTTACTGAGGACATCTTTGGTTGGAAACATTGAAGACTGGTTTTTGTACACTGCACCACTAAATTGTAGAAGCAAAAGAAAGTGTGCTTGGCATTTTCAGTACAACTAATACACATACCTCTTATACCCAGGGAATACTTAAGCATGGTCTTCATGTTTCAGATAATCATGTTTGACAAGAAAATATGTAGTTTAACAAGAACTGTGCTAAACAGTAAATTTTAATCAAGTAAAGTAACGACTTTTGGGATTTTCAGCATGGAAGGAATCCCAATTGAAAAGGAATGTCTTACTCCCGATTTTTTGGTGTCACAATTATTTTACCTTTTTCATTTTGTCTATTGCATCAAATTATGAAGCAAAATAGGATGTAAAACATTCATGTATTGTGAGCAGAAAAGATGTGGTTAATTATTTTGTGCCCAACAAGTGTAGGAATATGTGGAATGTGATGGACATTATTGATTTGGCATTTTCCCGGTCAAGGAAGGTTGGTTCATCTAGTGCTTGGCAAGGTTTAACACAATTTTTTGGATTTTTTCTATTGGAACAGGATGGCGATGCTGCATTGTTTTAATGGTAGACACACACACACACACATATATATATTTTGGACTCAAAGAATTAGCCATATGAAACTATTGTGGGTGTAGTTATTGATGCACATGTTTCGAATAGGAAATCTCTAAATTCAGTACGAGTATCCTCCATGAGATGAATGGACAATTTAAAACCTTAATCCAATTTATCAATCTCAATTTTATTTAGGTCCAATTAATTTACTAAGTTTAATTAATAAATAATGTTTAGTGTTCCTACTTTTCTCAACCCACCTGGGATGGGATGGGTTGGGTTGAGTTGAGAATTCTGTTGTCTTCTGGGAACAGAATTGCGTTTAGTAATGACAATTTTTTTGTTGTTCTAGGAACATAATCGCGCTTGGTAACGATATTATCTTAGAATTGTTTCCTCACAATTGTTCTTTTCTTTTTATTTATTTTTTTAAGCTTACAACGAAGAATATGAAATCAAGAACACTAATTTTGAGAGATCAAGAAATCATTAAGAAATCAAGAACGAACCCTAAACAAAAATCAAGAACCAAACCCTAAATCAGTTTGAGCAATGAAATCGAAATCGAAAATCGTGATCGATTTTAGTAACGAAATCAAAATCCTAAACCAAAATCAAAAAGCAAACCCTTAATCGATTTGAGTAATGAAATCGAAATCGAATCAAAAATCGAAATCGATTTTGAAGGCAAGGAGGAAGAACGATTTCGATGAAGACGAAGGGAGGAGGAGGAACGATTTCGACGAAGACCATTTGGCGAAGACGATGGTGACGGTTGTGGAGGTGATGGCGTCGGAGGCTACGAAATTGGAGGGAGAGTTAGTCGGAGGCCAGGAAATTGGTTGAAACGAAATCAGAGCCCTATTTCGTCGGTGGTTGGGAAATTAGAGACCTATTTCGTCGTTGGAGGTTGAGAAATCGCTGGTGATGGCGACGGTTGTGGTGGCGATGGGAGGCCAATTTCGTCGTAGACTGCGAGGCTGGAGGCGTCGGCTGCAGATGGTGAAGGAATGACGGAGGCTGCAGATGGCGAATGAACGACAGAGAAGAAGGAGACGTGAAAGGAAAAAGAAAATGGAAATGAGTTCAGCCAAAGTCGAACACTGGACCAATTAACAATTTTTTTAATTCCTAGCGTGTCTCTCATTTAGGATGGGTTGGGTTGGGCTAAAAATAAATAAATAAATTTTTGTTTCTCATTTCCTTAGGATTTTGAGAATCAATTCTCATTTTTTGGGTTGGGTTGGATTGAGTTTTGTATTGCCAAATGCGTTTCCAATATTCAATCCTAGAATTTTTGGGTTAGGTTGGGTTGGAATGGAAACACTAACCAAACGGGGCCTAAATTAATACATCCTCATTAAATCAAATTACAACTTAAAGTAGAATCAGGTAAAAATTAGCTGTAGAAAAAATGTAAATAAAAAAAAAAAGAAGAGAAGACACAATTTTTTTTTGTCAATTATGGCACCAAATAGGCGGGTGAGTTATCCATTATGGAATGAAGTCAATAAGGGCAAACTTGATGACTTGTGAGTGACCTAAACTGTTCCCTCTCACTTGACGTCATGAATTGTCTTGAAACCTCCTGATTTGATCTTCACTCTAGTGGCTTCAGAATCCCTTACAACCACGTCACTGTCTAAATCTTGCAGAAATATCCTGTTTGATATTTTCCGTGTAGGTGTTACCACGACTTGGGAGCACATCCCAACCATGATATGATGTATAAATGATGTAGTGTTTGTGGTTTCTTGAAAAATTAGATAATAAAAATATGAATCGATGAATGATCTTGATCTAGGAATCACCGAGCATGCATAGGAGTGGAATAACAGCTACCAAATGTTTTGGAGGCTTTGAGTTTCTTGCTTATAGGGTTTTCAAGCCCATATGTGGGAACTTGCAAAAGATCAATGCTGGAAGAGTTTGAGCAGGTTTGGGAACTGAACATCTCAAATATTTTGATTACGTGGCCTGGCAATGTAACAATAGATGTTTCCAGTCAAACGCCCAAATGATGTCTTACCAAGATTTGAATTTTGCAATTTGGACAGCTGAAACCTATTTCCGAAAGCATTTTGATGCGTTCTTTGTAAGAAATTAACTCAACTAAAAATCATTAATGCATCCTATTGTATTTGAGTTGTTTAACTCATGAACTTACCAATTGGATGATGATCAAAGCGGTAAACTTTCATGATCGATTAACCTTCATTCGTAAAAAATTCAAATCATCCAACAAACGCATGACACATACCACTCACACTTCTTTCCAATTATAATGTGTTTTGACATACTGAACTGACCAATCAATGTAGCTTTAACAAAATCAAAGGCCAACAATTTGAATAGGTTTAAGGATTATTAGGTATTGATGATGGTGTGGTGGCTTAGAAGCATGAAGCAAGAGCAGGGATTCATTGAAGATTAAGAGGTTTAAAAGATTGGAGCGTACAAGAGAAGGTTAGACATTTTAAGTAAACTAGTTTTAGACCCGCACATTATTTCAGGCTAAGAATTTTTTTCTTTTTCTTTTTTTTTTTAATCAACTCTCAATAATGAAGTATGAAACACAGGTATCGTTGGGTTGCTTTGGTAGTAATATCCAGGAGAGGATACATAAATTTTAGTGAATAATGATGTTTTATAAATACCGAAAATATATATACTATTAAAAATTACATAAATAATCATAAAAGTGAAATAATATTACTTTAAATTAACTTTTACCAATATGCCATAAAATAACAAACAAATAAACCATAAATTAGGATTGATTTTATCAATTTTTGCAGTTGATAAATTCTAATTTAATTAATTTATATCGTAGCTACTTTCTTTTTGGGTAAAAATATTTTTTGAATCATATTAGTTATTTTTTAATTAATTTAAAATGTGCACTAGGGCAATTAATCATATGATATCTGTGCATTAATTAAAAAAAATAACTAAAACAAAAAATAAAAAATAATTGAGTTGAGCAACTTGTTATTAGATATATGAAAATAAAATTAAAAATAGAAGTATAAGAACTCATGAGAAAACTTGAAGGAGACATTCTCTAATCTCGTTAAAACCTTAACTCTCCTTCTACTTTTAAGTAGTAATATTAGATGTACACTGTAGTCAATTAATGAAGTGCTATGAAGCATGAGTACGGATGCGGGATTTGGAAATACTCATATATATAAAATATATACACGTTAATACAATAATAATACAAATAACAGTGAACCACTTAATAAAGACTTGTTTAAAGTTCCATATTCTTATATAATAGTTTTCAACAAAATATTAACCTTAAATAGAAATTAAGCTAAAATATTCAACGTGCCTTTATCGTTAATAAATATAATGAAGAAGAGAACATTATTTAATAAGAACGGTCAGTATTCCTCTTTAAGTAGTAAAATGAACACATAAAAGATAGCTTGAATTGAAGATCTAAAAACAATCAGTACCTTAAAACGAAAAATAGCTTGAATTGAAGATCTAAAAACAATCAGTACCTTAAAACGAATAAAATACACCATAATTGAGTTCGAACAAATCCCCAAATACCCCGATGCATCGCCCTAACATTACCAATGTATCCTATTATTTTATTTTATTTTAAACTTATTTCTGAAGAGTCTGGCACGCACTTCGAAGAATCTGAGGAACACCTGCATCCTGTGCATGTCTGGCTTTTATGTGATAAAAGCACCCGTGCTTCACAAATGATGAGGGATTTATGTTTCTATAAGATCTTATGACAGCAGATTAATTTAAGAAGTCTTAATATTGTATCTTTCTCTATAATTATATTTCTTGGGCAAAAGGTTGAGCAATATTAGAATATGGTTCTTATACATATGCTATTTTGAGTTTTAATTACGGCTGATGCAATCAAGGTTCTAATGTGACGAGTGAGGTTTAAATAAGCCCCTTAGCGAGAAGGCAGAATCTAGAAGTCTTAAGTGGGATTGTGATCTATCTAGAAGGTTCCTGCAAGTACGGGTGTTGAATGGTGGTATTCAGGAGCTTTAATGAGGTAATTTTAGGGGTTTTCAATGATATTCCACGTTTAGTGAAACTCTCTCTCTCTCTCTCTCACACACACATGCGCGCATGCACCCACACATTAATTGTGGGGTGGGCTTTTATTGCCGGGGTTAAACTATTTGATGGATAATTGTACTTGTTTTCTCCTCTTATATTGGGCTTCTTAAGAATAGGATTTAGGGTAGAATATAGTAGCGGCACAGACTTAGTTGCACATATGTAATATCACACTCTCTGTATGATTATGAAAGACACCATAAATCTCCAATTAATTACAGTCGTCAAGTCATAAATTAAGTCGTATTTCTGACTTACTATTCTGCAACAAGATGTAAGTTCCCTAACCAAATTCATGGAAATGATAATATTTCAATTACATCTTTCTCTCAATACATTCTGCAGAATATAGGGATGTTTCTGCATACCGCTTATCTTTATCGGAAGACACAAAAGCTCTGAATCAGCTGGTATGTTGTTCATCCTTCCGTCTATTCATTTTTTCGTTCTTGCAGTTTTGGACTCCTTTTCACAAGCACTTTATTTATGTTCACTTCTTTTTGATTTATGGCATCCATATTAATCTTTATTAATTTACTTATTTGTTCACTTATTAAGTAAATCACTTTTTGATGCAACACTTATCATGTGCAGAATACCCTTATCCAGGAGGGTAAGGAAATGGGATCAGTTCTCTATACATATAGAAGTTGTGTCAAAGCACTCCCTCAGGTAATAAAGTTTTAACTTTTAAATAGAGCCCTTGAATACAAGGGACATGATATTTTGTTTTCACGGTTTCTTTCCTTCTCAACATCTTCCCTAGCCGCAATTTATTGGTGGTTGCTAAAATTTTTTTGCTCTTCAAATATATGCATGCATGCCATTAAGGTTCTTAAGATAACCTTTAAATCTTATCTATGAACACCATTATCTATGACAAATTGCATATTATATGTAAAAGTCTGGTCTTAACTAGCTGAAATTATTCAATCGAACTAAAGTTGCGGCTAAGCAAATGTTCCTTTTTCCTGATTTGCTTTGCTGTTATGAGGATCTATAGTTGATGTACAACTTTGTATATTTTGCTTCCTCACCCGTTCTGCCATTCTCTTATATTTTGGTATGTCGGAATGGAAGAAAATTCTGTGGGAATGATATCGAATTTCGAAAGAGAATTTATATGGAATTTCATTCCATTCCTGCAGGATTTGATTCCAATCCCACATGAGAGAGATTGTGTAGAAAGAAGACTGGATACACGGACTAGCTGTCAGGACATGATTTTCTAATGTCTTTAGATTCTTGGTTTACCGGTACCCTTATGCTGGTTTATTTAAAAATTACATCTCTATTTGTCATTAGTATCTATATTTGTATGATTCTTCTCTCTGGGGTTTGGTGGTAGAATTGTTTATATTTGTTCTTTCTTAATTTATCAAGAAGTGTACTTCAGTTTCCTGGAGCCATTGTTGGATCATTAACATGGAGAATTTCCTGTGGAAGGAATTGTATGACTTAAATCTCAGTAGCAATAGTGAACATTCAAAAGACAACTACTTTATGCCAAGTTCCCTTTGTAAAATTCCAAGTAGCTTAAATTGTCAGTTTCAACTATTAAAGAGAATGAGAAATATTTGGAATCTTGCCTTGCAAAGTAGCCCATTCGTTGTGCTCGTGACAAGAAATAGTGCCATAATTGGACTTCAAAGCCATAGCCGAGCTCCTCGATAAAGGTGGATAATTGAAAGATAGAAGCCTCAAGGTCATCTTCTCCTTCCCCCGTGAATTCTTAGCCCTCTAGTCATGATTCATAGCTCACCTCCGAGTCAAACGTTTTCGGGGTGTCTTGTTTGCCTGGCAACTAGGCCCAAACTGGCTATGGACTCACCAAAGCACTCAACATCCTTCGAAAAGGTCAAAGCTCATTAGTAATCTTTGCCTAGCGCGAGAGAGTATTTTCATATGCATATATAAAAACAGCCAAGAGCCCAAAGTGATATGCTTTTCCCAAATTCCAAATGGCCACTTGATTTGATGTGAATGTGCCCTACGCCCTTGGCGGTCTAGTGTCGTGCTTTTCATTGTCTAGTGTCGTGTGCAATTGTCTTACTAGATGAAAATATGCTCCGATTCCCTAGGCCTGGAATCCCTAATTCTTCAGCAGCCTTTACCCTTCACCATAGACGTCAGAATAGCCTTGGAGGTCTTCCTCACAACAATCCTCACCCATACGTAGTGAGGCCACATCTTTGTGTTCACATCTAGTGTCAAGCACCATGGTCTTCGTCGATGAACATGTGCTGAGATTCCCTAGGCCAGGTATATACAGAACTGCAAAAGAGATGATTCTCTGAGAGTCTGTACCCACCACCAGAAATGCCAGCATAGCTTTGGAGGTCTTCCTCACAATAGTCCTCTCCCATTTGAAGTGAGACCTCATCTTTGTGTTTTCATCAATGTCCAACAAACCCCCATATAAATCAACTATGTCTCGAAAAAACTCTTCGTCCCAGAAACTTGTAGGGAGGGTAACGACTTGAATCCAAATAACATCATCGTCCCAGCCCCTGCAAAACCCAGTTAGAGGCTTCAACTTATTTTCACACGTATTAATCAAATACCTTCCATTCTTAAATACTCTCTCTGATCCTTTCTTGGAAGGGAAAACGGATAGAAAAAGGGAACCAAGGGAACCACCCCCGCCTTCACCGTCACCCCAAATTGCACAGCCTATCGACTAATGGCCAATCATGAAATAAAACCGACCTCCAGCTGTTATTCACTCAACACCCCTATCACCCCACCATACCCCTCTTCAAGGAACTGTATTCTTCTCACTAAACCCTCTATCCACAAGAATGGCATCATCCCACCGTCGAAGGTTCCCTGGCCATTACTCCAGCCTGGCAGTTTTGCCCTCTGATCTCCCTTCTATTAGGAAATATAGAAAAGGAATTCCTTTCCTTATGTATATTTCCTAATACCTTCTCTGTACAACTCAATGAACCTGCGAATACCGTAACCATTTCCAGCCAACACTGATTGTCTGGAAGAGATACAAGGGACTTCTGCCACTGAAAATTCCCAACCCCCCCACGAGTGCTGCTTCCCTGTGGCCCTCTAATAGTGGTTCCAGCCTGGCAGCATTCGGCTTAATTTTTGCTCTCTGATCTCCCTTCTCTGTACTACTCGATGAACCTGCGAAAGCCCACTTCCAACCAGCAATGATTTACCTCAATATCTGGAAGAGATACAATTTGCTCCAGCAACGATAACCTCAACATCTGGAAGAGATACAATTGGATTGGTATGTTTTTAAGATGATTGGCTTATCAATGCATAAACAGGAAATGCATAGTTGGCATATTCAGTATATTTCGCACTGTGAATAATTTGTGCCAAGTACAATCGTTTCTACTTAGTGGATTGTCTTTAGCAAATGGATCAGATATTTTTCTTTGGAGAATATGGTTTGGGATAATAATTGTTGTTATACAATTTTGAACAGTTCTTAGTAAATTCTCTCTCTTTCAAAAAGATGTCCTAAAGAATTTTACATGCAACATATACTATCTATTTTTAATATAGTTTTTGAGCTTCAATGGCTTGATTGACCTATGGCTTCAATGGCTTGATTGACCTATGGATTTAATTATGTATAATTTTAACCCATGCCCCTTTCCACGAATGAATTAGTTTTCATTCCAATAGAATGAATTAAGTTAGAAGGCTCCAACCTAAAACCATACGACACTAGGTGAAGCAAATCATTTCCTATATATTAGTTTGAGAAATCTCACAAATGCGGATTGGGATACAACATCCACCCTCACGTGCCCCAGCTTGCGTTTGGTGCGATTGACAGACACCAGAAGACAAGAAGAGAGAATTGAAGCAACTTGGGACGAACAAACGAGGCTTCCCAAACCCAGCTCTGTTGTCATATTAGGAGGTTCCAACTTAAAACCGTATGGCAATAGGTGAATCAACCTTTCATATACAGACTAATTTGAGAAGCCTCACAAACGCGATTTGGGATTTAACAAATTTCAACATTACTTTGATATGTGTTTTTAGCCAAGTAACATTACTTGAATTTATTTGTCCATTTAGTTAGTTAATTCTTTTGGGTCAGTTTTGTTGCTTCTTTAACAGTAGAATGCCACAAAAAATTACAATTCCACAAAAAATTACAATTTAACTCAAACGCATGGCTTATGAAGTATATATGGGTCCATGATCAACTTCCCAAAAGCACTCAGGTGCTCACTCACAAACAAACACACACACAGACATACACATGATGAGATCTTATGTACCCCAGACAAGTTAAGAGACCTAAACAATATGATGTCAACAAATAAACATTTCACAGATCTATGATGGAGTTAGGAAGAAGGAAAAGGCTATTGAAACTATCATTTTTTGAATGCAAAATGTTAGCACAATTCGGGAAGTCCATGGTAATACAGCCGTCTTAATTTCTGTAAATCTGAAATTAATGGGCAGTATACTTTGCAGAAGAAATCTTGAGCAAGAGAACTAGGGGGTAGTGTGGCACGAATTTCTGTCTGGTAATGTTAACATACATGACTGAAACTGTGCCCAACAAAACCGATATATGCTGTTTTTCTATTTTTCCCCTTAAAGCAAGCATGAAATTGAGAGGGCTTATTTTTGTTTCAATATATAGGTGGTGATTGTATTTTTTTCCTTGTACTTTTGTCATGCATACTTGTAAAGTAAAATGTTTATTTAACGTGCAGCTTCCAGATAACATGAAGCAAAATCAGGCTGATTTATATTTAGAAACTTATCAAGTCCTGGACTTGGAAATGAGTCGTCTGCGTGAAATTCAGCGGTGGCAAGCATCTAGTGCATCAAAAGTATGGGCATTCATGTCTTTTATCTTCATCATCTGGCAAATATTTAGCATTGTCGATAAGTTTCATATATGTGTTTCTGATGCAGCTGGCAGCTGATATGCAACGGTTTTCTAGGCCTGAGCGACGCATCAATGGTCCTACTGTCACCCATCTCTGGTGTGATTTTACTTCTTCAACAATCTTTCTCAAAAGGGAAATTATGTTCAAAATATCACAGTTCTGAATGTCAGCCATTAAATGTGCTTGTTCAATTGAGAAAGATGTAATTGCAATTAGGTAGATGTCACGCCCCTGGTTTCTGTACCAGCATGTGGTGCGAGCTGAAAATTTAGTTCCGAGCAATCAGTTTAGAAAATGAAGCAACACCTACTCCGAGTACCTGACAAAAGCAGTCTCTTTCACATCTGCAATACTATTGCATAATTGGTCAATATTTCAGCATAGTGTCTGAACTTGGATGAGCTAAAATTTGGATGAAACAAATATGTTGATTATTTTGGCAGAATCTAAAAATTGGACTTAAAATCCGCCAAAAAATGAATGTTTTAATACTCAAGTGGTTGGTTGACTAAAAATTTGAACTAGTTATTATTAGACCACCATGATTTTAGCTCTTAATAATTGCAAATAAATTGCAATTAATTTATGATCAATCATAAAAGTGTAGGTTATGATTTAGGATGCAGAATTAATTTGTAATCAATCATAATATTTGTAGACTATAATTTAGGAATTTAGATTTAGGATCAAGAAATAATTTGTGATCAATCAAAAATATTGTAGTCTATAAGTTATGATCTAAATTTCCTATTCCACTCTCTGTAGTTGTATAAATGGAAGCTTCTTTGAGAGAAGAATGTGCACAGAAAATTCATCTTACAGTTGTTTCAAATCCTCCTGCTCCACATCAAACTCACTAGTTACTACCACTTGTAGTATGGTCAGTATTGGTTTATCCTTTGGGTGGACTATCTGCTAGTTTGATGTGAAGAATGCATTTCTTCATGACATTTCGGGTGAAGCTGTCTATATGACTCAACCACCTGGCTTACAAACCCTACTCTTCTTCATCACATCCGCCATCTACAAAAGGCTATTTATGGCCTGAGCTTGGTTTCAACGTCTCAGCATATTCCATACCTAATATCTTTGCCGAATGCCTGCCAAATTCCAACAAGGATAAGATAGAAATAAATGAAATGGATTTGGACCGAGTCATACTCAAAGGACAGATAGTGGGCAAAGGTCAGTTTGAAAACTCGTCATCTGTGGGTAGGGTTTGTTGGATAAATTTTAATATGTGGATATCATGTTTCAAGCTAACCAATGATAAAAAGCATATTTAGAATTAGAATCTCAAATTGTGACAAATAGAGATAACCTTGCTGATCTTTCAAAACGCTACTCCATTACCTGGACTCCCTTCACTGAGCCAATATCAGTGGCGTTTGAGGTTCCCAAAGGAGGAAATAGCTGTTTGATCAGTTTTTGAGGTGTTGGAGGTAAAATGATTCGTGTTTTGCTTTGCATCTGGCCATTCAGATCTCCCATGGAGGTGCCCGGATGCAGAGGAAATGTAAGTCTATGATCATTCAATTTAAGAACCCTGGAAACTACAGGAGACCTGGTTTGTAGAACGATACCCAAAATCCATGCCCAGTGCTGTCGAATTCCTACAGCGGAAGGACAAGAGATACACAAAGAACAGACAGGGTTTGTTGTTTGAGTGTACTGAAGTTGGAAAGCACATGCAGGAGAACTGGGATACGGACAACGACGTTTATTTTGCTTTATGTGGGCCACATGGGGGAGTGGAGCAGGACGGTGTCTGAGGGACTGAAATTTCCTGTTAAAGATCTGAATGTCATGTTAACTCTTCCGTCTTATGGGTTAATTAAGCATTGTCGAGGCTGTTAGATTTTATATTTTGAACATTTCAGGATCCTTTCCCTGGTAAGCTTGTAGGGTGTTCTTGAGGCCTTTGCGTACGCTGGGTGCATATGTGCATTGGAGTTGCTCTTTTACTTTACCCAGTAGAAGGTGTTCTTGAGGCCTTTTTGTACACATTGTGCAAATGTGCATTGGTGTTTCTCCTTTACATTGACATCTTTCCTATTAAATCTCTAACCATACAAAGTAGTGGTCGTTTCAAATGTATTGTCGCTATGTTGCAGGTCTATGTTGAAGTTACTTGATGTTCTGGTTCAACTTGATCATCTAAAAAATGCGAAGGCCAGTATACCTAATGATTTCTCTTGGTATAAGAGGTATGCTCCTTGGTAGTTCACGCGTCAGAAATAGTTCTTTCTGCTAGAAATTGTGGGGAGTTGTTAAGAAAATTCCTAGCTGAAACACACTGGCTGTGGAAAACTTGTGGTTTCAATTTTTACTCCAAAACTATTTGTTTATTGGACTATGGCTTAATATCTTTTACATAAAATCTCATATTTTTCATTGTTATTCTATTTCCAACATGATAAACTCATCCCTTGAAATGCTAGCCGCTTTTCCTGGAAGCAAGAGAAATGACTCTCTTGATTCAAAGTGATTATTTCTGATCTTTTGACATTTTATTAGGACATTCACTCAGGTCAGTGTTCAATGGCAAGACACTGATTCAATGAGAGAAGAGCTAGATGATCTACAGGTGCGTTTTTGTCTCTTTTATCAACATGTGAAAAAGAGAGATGCTTGTATTTTCCAGTGATTATTTAGTGTATTCGGATGACAATGCTTTACTATAGAGCTGTTGAACACAGTCATTTCCAATCGCGTTAACCAAAAATATTGTGTTTTCTTGCAGATTTTCTTGAGCACGAGATGGGCAATTTTATTGAACTTGCATGTTGAGATGTTCCGCGTAAATAAGTATCCTCCATAAAAATTTTCTTGCAGTCAATTTTATATGTTTACTCTTTACCAAGCTAGCAAAGGAGTTTCTATAAAAGAATGCGAAGGGCATAAATTTAACAAGGAAAACAAAAAACTATGAAGCCTCCAACCTCTCTAGAAAAGCAAGAGAGAATTGTTGACTGGAGGATAACCTTTCAACAAAAACAAATAATATAAAAAGGAATTGTTTAAACAAAAATAAAGGCCAAGTATTGGCTCTTCCTCCTCAATGCACATACTGAACCTATTGGCATATAAACACCTGGTCTTTCAAATTTTCTAAAGTAAGAATGGATACCCAGAATGGATCCCCAATCAGTTTTTCAATTTTCATTTTTGGTTTTTATTTAATATTTAATATTTAATATTTTTGTTTTTGTTTCCGTTTTTATTTTTCTTTTCCTTTTTCTTTTCTATTTTTTTTCATTTTCATTTTCCTTTTCTAAATTCTATTTTTGTTGTTTCATTTGTTTGTTTCCTATCGTTTGTTTTTTCAAAAGTAAAATAAAATAAAATAAAATTTAGATATCTCTCTCTCTTCTGCACTTATTTTATGTATTTTTTTTGTTTTGTTTCTGTTTTCTTAAATTTAGATATCTCTCTCTCTTCTGCGCTTATTTTATGTATTTTTTTTTGTTTTGTTTCTGTTTTCATACAAGACTAAAAACAGAAATTCAAAATAAAAACTAGAAAAACAAAAAGGGGATCTTATTATAAAACTCCTCTATCTAATGTTTTTACTTTTGTTTCGGTCCTATTTTAAGGCAATTTATTTTTTAGTCTTTTTCAACTTATTTTCAATCCGAGTTGGTATTAGCATTATGAATTTAACAATTAGTTAATATTAATTGAAGAATTAAAAGTTTGTTAATGTTAACCCAAAAACAAAAAAAATAAAAATAAAGAAAAACATGGAATAAAAATGATAAATGACTTATTTCAAGCAACATGATAATTTTCCAAACAAAGAACTAAAATTTAAAAAACAGAAGCCATAAATAAAACAAAAATATAAAATAAAAAAATTTGAAATTCATAGTAAAAAATAGAAAAAAAATGGAAAATAAGACAACAAAATAAATAAATAAATAAAAAACACAGAAGATAAAAACTAAAACTTGCAAACAATAAAAACTAAAAAATACAAAATGAAAACTGAAAATAAAAATAAAAAATAGAAAATAAAACAAAAAATAAAAAAATTACAAAAAAAAGTATCGCTAAAAAAAAGAAATGAAAATATAAAACAAAAAAAAAAAATAATAAATCAAAAACCAAAAAAAAAACAAAAAAAACAATGAATATTGTAAAAACAATGACAAAAACTGAAAATAAAAATAGAAGCGGTTCATGGGTAATGAAGAAGGAAGAAGAAAAATCTAGTAGAATTACTTTACTCCTTAATTCATTAATAATCAGACATATAAAAGACTTATTTTTTACTTCAAGGGTAATAAAAGAAATTTGTGCAAAAAAATTGGCGGGGATCATCATTTTTAACTTTGATTGATAGTAGGGGTTCTACTTTAATGACAGAACCAAACCTCAGGGAAATGTAATCTCTGAAAAAAACAGGGGTTCTATTTGCCATTCGGACGAACCTCAGGGGTCTAGGTGTAATTAACCTTTTTTTTTTTTTTCCCCGAACACGCTTAATTTAATAAGTACTCAATGCATTGAAGTTTTAAATTTGAATTGTGTTATCAGACAAGCCCTCTCTTGGATGTACACTAGACTTGCATGCAATGCTAAAGGGGAGGTCTAAATGATCTCGCGTTTTACCTTCCCTTCACAATAAAAAAGCTTATCTATATTAGTTTTCATAGATGAGCATATCTGCTTGTTAAAAATAGATACTTTTTAACTATGCGTTCATGGTGCTCTCTACCCTTTGTTGATCTCCTTAACTCAAAATAGTGTTGAAGACATTCTTCAGGTTCTCATAGTTTTTGCTGTCGAGACACTGGAGCTGGACTTTGCCCAGCTGTTTCCAGAACGATACATTCTTCTTCGTGTTTTGCCTGTTCTTGTTGTCTTGGCGACATCATCTGAAAAAGATAGCGAGTCTTTGTATAAAAGGGTGAAGATCAACAGACTGATCAATATTTTTAAGGTATAGCAGCTCATTTATTTACTCTTGCATTTTCTTTTCATCAACGAACTTAATCAACTGCTTAAAATATGCCTTCTTCATTTCCTTTTCATTAATAAAAAGAATGTGTTGTTCAAGGATCAGCCATATTTTTTTTCAACAAATGCCTTTTTTCCTCTTTCTTTGCAGAATGATCCAGTTGTACCCGCATTTCCAGATCTTCATCTTTCCCCAGCTGCAATTTTGAAAGAGTTATCTATGTACTTCCCCAAACTCTCTGCTCAAACTCGACTTCTCACACTTCCAGCACCTCATGAGCTTCCACCCCGCGAGGCACAAGAATATCCTCAAAATATTTTTCTGCTGTATTTGACACTTAACAATATAACTTTTGATAGGTTTAACATCTTATGCTTTGTCCTTAGTATTCATATATATTTTTCTAATATAAATACTTTATTTTTGCCACGTCGCATGCCATTGTGCTGTGGGAAAAAAGACCATTTTACCTATGGATGTTTTTATAGTTCTTATTACCATGTTGATTGTGGATGTATCACAGAGAAATACGTGCAACATATAACAACAATTTTGATTGGCAACAATTTTGATTTAATGCGGTTGAATATTTTGGTGCAGCAAAGAAAGAAGGATGGGTGGGATTAAAATGTTAACCTTTGGTGGTTTGTTTGGGCTATCTGCTGGTTTATATTGGTACTACTCTTTGGATGGTTGTACGGATAAGTTGATTTCTGTAGGTAGTAATCGTTGCACCACTTATTCTTATTAGATATAACATTCAACATCACACTGCACAAAGTGGCTCAAAGTTTCTGGGACTTACTTTTGACCCATGACCTCATGATTTTTGTCAAGAAATTAATGACCCATGACATCATGATTTTTGTCAATAAATTAACATTTTATCACAATGGCCCCTTAAATACTGAAACAACCTACTTTTAGTTCTCTCTCTCTCTCTCTATATATATATATATATTTATATATATATATGTATATTGACTTACAATGTTTAAACCCTAAAATCCTTTTGAGTTCTTAAGAAGAAGGTGGATTGCTGTGTAACCATTGCATACTTTATGATCTTGAGAATAGCACGATATGTTGAAAGGCAGTTCTGGAATGTTGCTTAACATTTTTTACCTGTTTAAATCAACTTTTTAATAGTCCAATCTGTTGCTTGAAACTCCTGAGGCAATTAGATTTGGGTCCCTAGACGGTACGCTGTACGCTAGATGAGTATTTAGTCTCCTTAAAGTTCAATCATGAAAAGCTAACGTGTTTCGCGATGGGATTCATATGATGTATGAATATCCTCACAAGTTAGGAATCTATTATCTACCATTGAACTAGGAAGCAAAGATATAGACACCAGGAACTGTCATGGCATTACGATGCTCATATGAAAAGGTCTTAGGCAATTAAAGTAAGTCACAACATTTGTTTATCAACATTTTTTGAGACATTACATTTTGTTTATGCATGTAAATAATTACGCAAATCGAAGTTGGAAACTGTTTAACAATTATATGCTGTAATGTCGAAATGAGCATGAAATGGTATTTACGGGCATGAGCATTAATAAATCATATAAAGTTGTCTAATAATCTAATACTTCTTTTTTATTTTTTTTTAAAAGAAAATACATGATTAGAATTAAATAGAAAGAATGCCGGTGGACGAGGCAAAAACCCCCTACTAGAATTTAAAGCTACCAATTCAAATGACATCCTTGAAAATAAGCATTTTTGAGAGACGTGGGAAAATCGTTATAAAAGGTAAAACAAGTAGCTGACTCCATAACTGGCCAAATAGTCTGCCACGTTGTTAACAGAACCAGTGACAATGGCAAAGTCAATTAAGCAAGGCTACCAAGAAGTTATCATCATCTGTACCATACCTTCCATGGGCGAGAGAATTTTCCTCGAATCATGTGAACCGAAACTTGAAGCTAATCCCAGGGAACAGTGAAGCTTCATAGGGTCACCATTTTGTACCATACCTTCCATGGGCGAGAGAATTTTCCTTGAATCATATGAACCGAAACTTGTGAGTCGAATTTAGCCAACAACAACCAAAAAAAACTTGCGAATCTAATTCAATAAAGATCCGCAAGGAACTAGGACCAAGCTGTAGAATTTTATCCAATCCATTCAACCAAGTAAAACTTTAACCTTGATAGTGTTTTAGATAAGCAAACATTTTATCTAACCTATATCAGTTTTAAGCAAACATTTTAAGTCATATTTTTTGATTGAATTTTTTGATTTTTCGTTAGATTTTTTTGTTGGTTCGATTATTTTCAGAGGTCAGGCATCGCCTCCCTCTAAGGTTTGTATTTTTTGGTTTTATTAATAATGCTCTCTTGCACCGCCAAGGCTCCCCTAAAAATAAAGGTCATTGCAGACACAATACTTTCACGTTTGAGTTATCTAATATGCATTCTTTTCTTACAAGAAGTCAGGGTGGTCATGGGCCGGGTTGGGCGGGGCTCTACCTAGGGTATTTATGAAAATTTATTAGGCCCGAGCCCAGGCCTAGCCCTATCATCAGGCCTTATGACCTTGCCCTAGCTCGCACACTGTAAAATGTCTCAAACCCAAGCTTGGCCCTAGGGCCAGCCCAACCCTATATTTTTTTTTTTTTATAATTAAAAAAATAATAGGTAAAATTACAAATTAAAATTATAAAATACATTCATTTCAAGATTAGGTTATTCCAAATATAGTTCTAGTTGAGAATGGAATGGAAGTGAAAATTAAGGTTAATTTCTTATATATATATATATATATCATAATAGATGGTATGGTAGGGCTGGGTTGGGCCGACCCTAAACAAAAAGGCCACGCCCAAGCCTGGCCCTAAAAACGAGCGGGCCTAAATCTGGGGCTCTAGTCCTGCCCATGGGCTTAAACATCAAGCCCAAGCCCTAAAAAATAGCTAATGGACAGGGTAGGTTGAGCGGGCCTCCGGGACATGACCACTCCTAACAAGAAGGAAAGGCCTCGTCTTTTTAGCCGAGAAATATCCTTATTTTTTTTTAACTCAAGATACCCAAAAGCCATTGGCATTTTTAAGGACTTGAATTTTAATGTTTTCATTTCATAAGCTGTTCATTAATATTTCAAACTTTATGTAGGGCCACAAGTTCATAATATAACGTTTAAAGTCCTTATACTGATTATATTGCTATATTTTTTTTTAATATGGTTTTCCTTTCTACTTACTCTTTTTCTCAAGAAGGACAGTGTTAATAATATTTACAAAATATTCAAGCACAAGATTGTCAATACACAAGGACACAATCTTCGACTGTAGACATATGCAATCAGATTCCATATATTTCCGACATCCCTACCTCTTTTAGAAGTCTTTGTGCTTTTTTGCCAACGTGCCACATTTTTTTTTTTTTTTTTTGTAATTGTTATTGCTTTTTGCATGGTGATTTGATTTGTATTTGACTATTAGCTTGGTATTTATAGATGAAGTTCTTGGTCACTGTTATAATTTTCTTTTACATGTCATCACTTGATGTTCGTGAAATAATTTGTGTCCTATTTATTTATCTTATCATCATTATCATTTTAATAATTTGGTACTTATGGAGTGGTTTCTCTCTCTCTCTCGATCTTTTGTTTTTGTTTTTGTGTGTGGGCTTGCGTTCGCGCTTTGATTGGTGTTGTTAGTTGGACAATGCCAGCCACTACGATGGAATTCGTAAAATGTTGGAAGGTTGGGCGAGTGGAGAACAGATCTTGTGAGGTGGATCCTTATGTTTATGTCAGTCCATTTGGTTAGTAACTTAGTGTGTAATAAGAGGCTTTTCAAAGTGGAGTAGATTTCTTCTTGGACTTTCATTGAGTAGTTCTTCATATTCTTGGTCCTTGTCATACTTGGGGATAGGGGTGGAGGGCTCTGCCTGACTTTGATTTGTTTTTCGCATTGTAAGATGGGTTGTGTGATTGATTTTATTTCTTCTCTTTGTTACATTGTATACTTCTTCGGTACATGGGTTTGCCATCGATGGCATGTTCATTTTTCCTTGCTGTTTTTAATCATTATCTTTTTACACTTAAATTTATATCAGCTTTTGCTAACAATCATAGCTGTTGGCCTTGTTAGCAAATGCCTTGACTCTTTTGAACTTATCAGCGACATTATTTGATCGTCAATCACATTGGAGTTATACGTGCTGAGCATGATGACTTCACAATTCGTTTTGCTTCATCCATGAATCAGGTACTTTTCTTGCATCTCTCTCATGTTTTTTATTAATAGGTATCTTTTTTGTATATCGCTACTCACTAGTCAAGACCTATCAGATGTATATCTACATATACAAGAAGTGTGAATATAAGTGTATGTATTACTATATCCGAATCTGAATTGTAACCAAAGTCAAGACTTTGAAAGCTGTAACAACTAGATTCAAAAATCTGTCGTCTTGTATGCACTGTGCAGTAAGTGGGGTCTTCATATGAGTGTTAGGTATGGCTACACTTATTGCTAATTGAAGTTTCTAATCTCACCCCTTTGCTATTTACACTTTTGCAGCTAGTCATGTTGAAATCAATGGATGGCGCCGATATTGAGTGGTGTAAGGAAGTCAAAGGAAACATGTATGATATGGTTGTTGAAGGTTTTCAGCTCCTGAGCCGATGGACTTCACGGATTTGGGAGCAATGCGCTTGGAAATTTTCTCGTCCATGCAAGGATCCAGTTTCATCTCAGTCACCAGAGGCACCATCATTTTCTGACTATGAAAAGGTTCACTTCTTTCAGTTCCCTTGGTTTTTATTTGATTTTTGGGTAGGTTTACTCTTTTTTATCTACTTCAGGTCATGTTGCTTCTGGCCCTTCACTTTAGTCCCTTTCTCTAGCTTTTACTGATGCTAACTGGTAGAACCTGGTGAACTGGGCCTAGTACTTGACTTCCCATTCCCAACTGTTGACCTGCTTCTTATGATTGAAGCTACTTGCTCTGTTAGAAAGCTAAGCAACTAGTTGATTGTTGAGAGGTAGTGAAGAAGATAGCGATTCTAGCAGCAGTAGGATAACAATCATATCTATGTTGGGCCCTCCTAAAAAAATTATTCCAGAATAAATGGGCAATAGTTAGGAGAGGTGCGCCAGTGGCGAGCAGAAGCAAGGTCATTAGATCCTTTTGACGTGCAGTGCTACTGAGATTTCTTTTCTTCTTTTCCACCAAGTAAAAACTGTAGTAAATCTTCCAATGGGGTCAGTCTGATATAGAAAAAAGCAAGGCTAGTAAGGACCGTACTCCTCCAGGAAGTCAATAAAAGGCATGTTATCAGGGGGTGCACGAACCATTAATCAATAGAGGACATTCAAAATGGTCTCCTTTTGCCCTGTTGAATGCCGTATTGGTCAAACAAGACTTCCCAAAGTAATATATTAGTCAAATGGGCTACTCCATCAATGGCCATATGGTTTTAGGTTGTAACTTCAGAGATGGTAGCATGTCTCCCTTTGCTGGAGTCATCTAACCATCTTTAATCTTTTTCAGGCCATCACTTCATCTTTGCAGCCGCCCAATTTGGTTCGCTAGTGTATGGGGAATCAGTTTAACGCACTATCATCTTTTACGGTTTGAACACTATAACTATACCATCATGCCTGCCCTTAATCACCTAAATATAATTGTTGGATACTTGTTTCTTTTCTAGAACCCACCACAATGCTTATTTGTGTACCTGACCATAAGTGATTTCCAGTTCCCCAAAAAGCATATGTAAATCTTTCTTCCTTTCCGTATATCCCCATCAATTGCCTAAATAAATATATTGTTTAAGTGGTTGAGCGGCTGGGCATAAATCTAAATAGATTCTCTTTTATGGACGTCTCTTGTCCAACTTCGTATTCTATCACTCTCAAAGTTTTATGGCATTGACTCATAAGCTCTATGTCCAACAACATTGGACATTTCCTTTATTTTTGTAGACAGGCACTAAAATACTTCTCCTCCAATCAGTCAACATTATCTTATATTTCAATATGTCATTGAATAGCTTAGTCAACCATTTATCTCAAGATTTTCCAAACACTTCCTCCATAGTCATCTCATCCGGCCCTACTGCTTTTTTATTATTTTTTTAGGGGGACCTTGGTAGTTCAAAGGAGGCTTTATTGATAACATGAAAATGAATTTCAAAAACAAGATAGGGACTTAATATCTTACCTCTTTAAATACTGCAACAAATGAATAAACTTAATGAATGCAAAAGTACTACAAAGAAATCAAATCATCTAACTGCTGTATAGTTGATCCATTCCTCTTTAAATACTGCAACAAATGAATAAACTTAATGAATGCAAAAGTACTACAAAGAAATCAAATCATCTAACTGCTGGATAGTTGATCCATTAAAGCGGTGGATTAAAGATTGGAGATTCTGCAATGTAAGCAATTGCGAGGATTATACCTGCAATTCTCCATTGCTCCCCTATGGCCACACTACTTGAAGACGATTAGCAATATATCAGGAATTTGGAGCATGTTGTCTACATCCTCATCAATGGGGATATGCTGTGCAGAATTTCTTGAAGAAAGTTACTCGGGTTACATTGGTAGAATACACCATCTTGCAAAATAACTGCTACTTGTTTCTATTTCTCTCGCACTTTTAACTTCTTCCCATCCTGATTTCCGTTATATATTCACTAGTTTTCTGTAAGAATTCCCATTAAGAATTCCACATCCCAATCACACAACCACCTACAAGCGTGTTCTGCTAAATATAATGTATCTAGAAAGATAAAGTATCACTTTCTAGCACTTTGGGCACAATCATAGAAAATCTAATCGAACAGGCATATAACTTTCTTCTCTCCATTGTCTCCAACTAAAAAAAGTAACATCTCTTGCATACAGTCATATCTCGGAAACATAAAGTTTTCAATGTGGAAGGCTGTTGAAGACTTGAAGTAGTGTATGGGAAGAACAACCTTGAAGACTTGAAGTAGTGTATGGGAAGAACAACCTTACTTGTCGTGTTCTGCAAGTATAAATATGTCAGAAACTCTTTTTGTACGCCGTCTTTTTTTGTTATGTTGGTGCATATACAATTAGCTTGCTAATTGTATATAGCAGATGGTAATGCACATGTACACTGTTGATTTGTGGAAAGTTGTGAAAAATGAATAATGATCTTGATTCTAGAGAGCACATCGAATTTATTTTACCTATATGTAAGTATAAATATGTCAAAAACTCTTTTCTTACGCCATCTATTTTTGTTATCTTGGTGCATATACAATTAGCATGCTAATTGTTTATAGCAGACGGTAATGCACTTTTATACTGTCGATTTGTGGAAAGTTATGAAAATTGAATGATGATCTTGATTCTAGAGAGCACATTGAAAATATTTTACCTATATGCGGGTGTTAGATATCGAAGTACACAGTAGGTAAATCAACAAATGGAGGTTGCTGGCAGTTGTAAATATACTTACAGGAGTACTGCACATCTTCTTTATTTTTTTATTTTTTTTGTTTATTTTTTGTTCTTTTACCTATATCATTCTTTTATTCATTAAAACCTGAAGGCATCCATGTAATTTATGGATTTGGATATCTTCATTGGTTACCAGCATGCATTCCCTTGCTTGCTTTCTGTTAGTTTTGCTTAATTGTCAAACATTTTGATTTACATAGGTGGTAAGGTATAACTATAGTGCGGACGAGAGGAAAGCAATGGTGGAACTTGTCAGCTACATTAAGAGCATTGGGTCAATGTTGCAACAGTGTGACACGTTGGTAGCTGATGCCTTATGGGAAACTATCCATGCTGAAGTCCAAGATTTTGTGCAGAATGCATTAGCCACTATGTTGCGGACTACCTTTCGGAAGAAGAAAGATCTATCCAGGTGGGTATTTGCTATGGTGTTATTGTTTATGTCATTGGATTCTCGGGTTCAAATTTACCATATTTGGCTCCTAAACATCTTGGTCATCTCTCTTGATATATTCCCCACTTTATAGAAATGAGAAAACCTGTATTCGGTGTAGTTTACTGTATGATCTTTGTGGAATGAGAATCAGAAATGTTGCAAATAATAATATTACTTGAGATGGAGTTTGGTGTAGTTCCTAATGGGTTCTTGCTCTTTCTTCCTTGGGTTTTCTCAAAATTTCAAATGTAAATTATGTAATATAACATGGTCGAAATCATCAGTTCTAACTATGACTAATCATAGTGGTTATGGTCATAAATTCATTTGATGATCTGACTAGTTTTGGATATTTAAAGAATTGTTTGCTAGCATGAGCTGCTAAACTTTAAAAATGCCCTTTCCTTGCCAAAATGCTATAGAACTGCATTCAAGATATATCTATGATGCTGTTACTGTTACCCCCAGAGAATGGGATGAAGTGTACGTATCATTCACAAAAGAGATATGGGGGGTTGAGTTCTTCAATGGAGTTGAGGGTGAGAGAAGCATTGCATGGTGCTATGTTGAGAACCTACAATATGACTATGTAGAGCTCTTCCATGGTGTCTTCTAAATTCTAATTGCTTGTCTTGTACATCATTGCTACTTTCAGGATTCTTTCTGATATGCGGACGCTTGCTGCAGATTGGATGGCAAATACAAGTAAACCTGAAGCCGAATTACAATCACAACATGGAGAAGAAAAAGGGAACTTCTTTTATCCTAGGCCAGTAGCACCGACAGTCACACAGGTTTTGTTTCCCTTGTTATGTCTTATCCCATGGCAGAGAGTGTCATTATCATTTTATATGATTTCTTATTTTCTAAATATCGTTCTTTGTTTTCCAAGCTAAAATTTGCTGTTTGTTTTAAAGCCTTTGTGTGCATGTTCCAGATGATTTTGCTAAGTTTTTTTTTTTTTTCTTTCCCTTTTCTATTTGTAGAGCTGTGCATTATGTTTCCACACTTTAGAGCAGATTTATAACACTAGGAAGGGTGATTTATCGTTTTGCACTAGTTATCCACTTTAACAAGCACAAAAGGTTCTGGCAGAGTTTAATTTTTTATCCGAACATGTATGACTGTTGCTTAGAAACTTCACCAGCTGATGAATTAGGAAATAGTTTTTGAATGTCTTGCTTGGTTGAAGCAAGAATTTGATCTGGTTCGATCCTGTTCCAACATGGAATGGAACATCTTTTACAAGAGATGATTATGTAACATTAAATAGAAATGAAATACAACCTTTCTGACGTCGTATTACACTATATGAAATATCACCAGCATCCACATCTTTTGCCCACTCAAATGTCTATTTTACAATTTGTCTGTGGATCATTGAAGGGTTTTGACCATATTACTAGCATTTCTACTTTGTTTACTTTTTATTTTAGTTTGTCCTGGGAAAGGACAGTTAAGCTTGCCAGTTGTCACGGGCTCACATTTTCGCAGCGGCATTCGCCGGTGCGGTGTCCCAACGTGTTCTCTAGCGTGGGCAAGCCTGCCTTCTTGTAGGATGCTGACTGGTTTCGCCCTGCCTTGGGTTTAGGAGAGCGGCTCTAACTCCCGACCAGTTTGTGCAGGGGAGACCAAACCCCTCTTCTTTTATCAGGTCCTTAACCAACGACATAATCTCCAAACTTAACCGGGTCGGTATGCCTTGATTCCGAAGGGATGCCTTGTTGTGTCGACGCCCGCCTGGCTGGGAGCCGCATATTAGTGTGACAACCCTCCATCCAGCATGCTTGTTCCTTGTGACCGCCTTGACAAACAACGGTCCGTGACACGGTGGTCCTTTTTCTAATGTTTCATGAAAAAAGTTGTGTTTGCATATTGCTTGATATCTCTCTCATTTTCCTATTTTTTTTTTAATGTTTCTGTTCCCCTACTTGTTAAAACATATTCCTGGGAACAAAAAGAATTGTTCCAACATGTTTTTTTACCGATCCTAGTTTTCAGGAACTGAAACAGAATTCTCGGAACAGAAACACTAGACAAAATCCATCAATGTGACCCTCCAATAAATGAATGGGTGAGATCAGCTTCTTGCGATAGGGGAGAAAATCAATCAAATGAAATAGCACCTATGGTTGTGGTGAACTACCACAAAGCTTGCTGAAAATCAGCTATTCTATTGCCTTCTCTAATGACATGGATAACAATGAAACCATGGTGAGTACGGCCAATCCAAATGAAATCTCCATTTGAACGACAGGTTCTTGGAGGGTGGGTGCTTCGTGGTGGTGGTGAACTATTTCCAACCTATCCGCTAAAGCATAACATTCATCTTCCAATATTAGAGACGCCATAATTGATGAGCTGCAAATAGATGACTGCCTTGATGATTCATAACACAGGCCCCGCCACCAAAACTTGGATCACCTTTGCCAGCCCATCCCAATTAAGTTCGATTGTCCCCAAAGTAGGGGGTGTTCTCACGTGAATCATATGCACTAATATCTGGGAATCATGCTTAATACGAATCTGAAATAGGGTAAATCACTCCTGAAGAACTATTTCCAACCCATCCACTAAAGCATGACATTCGGCTTCCATATTTGAGACATGTCATAATTTATGAGCTGCAAAATAGAGATCTGCCTTGATGATTCAAAACACAAGCCCTGCCACCAAATCTTAGATCACGTTTGCCAGCCCATCCCAATTAAGTTTGATTGTAAATTTGTACCCGAAGTAGGGAACAACCATTTGACCGAGTTGGGAGGCTATTGAGTCTAGACAATAGGACAGGAAAACAGAACTTCTATTAAAGAGAGAGTCCCTATGGAAACTGCGGGAAAGTCTTGTCTGAGATGAAGATAACTTCTATGCATAGAAGAAGATGGAGAAGGGGAAGCATTGACATACTTGGCTTTGTGCCTAGCTACCCAAATTTTCCAAAACACAACTTCAGATAAATGTGTAGAAGGTATCAAAAGGGAAGTGACCAATAAGGTAATTCCCATATTCAATAGCTTAATTAACGATAGTGTCTGAACCGCACCACAACAGGCACCACGTGATCACACCACAGTAAGCACCACATGCGCGGGGCTGCTGGCAAGGTTCAACGCCCCCCGCCCGCATCAGCGTGCAGGTGATGGCGGAGGCGAGTTTGCCCAGAAGAGCAGCGTGCTGGTGTGCATCGCCCGTGAGTTCACGGGTGGCCAGCGGCAGCGGCCAGTGAGTTTGCCACCAGTGGCGTCTGGGGAGTCAGCCCAGATTAGCCGCACATTGGCTATGGCACTGGCTGCCGATGCCAGCAAATCTTTCCAGCAGCGCCAGCACTGGCGCGTCACCGGAAGCTTTGCCGGTGATCTCACCGTCAATGGAGTGAATTGACCAAAGAGACTGTAGGAGAGGATTATGAATGTCTCTCTCCTGCCATGCTGAAGTGAAGGGAGATCTTGTCTAGTTCTTGCCTCCACCTGACTCTTTTGTTTTCTCCCAACTTCTAGAGATTTAGCACAAGTAAAAAAGACTAGGATGCAAACAGTAGTTCCCAAATGAAGTATAAGGCGGATGGATCCTTTGATTAAAATAATGTTAGATTTGTAGTAAACGGGTTAAGTTGAGCATAATGGATAGACAATCAAAAAACTTTTGTCCCATTTGCTAACTGAACTCTATATAACTAATATTCTGCTGCAATTTTTTGATGACCTATATTACACTTAGATGTGGAAAACACGTTCTTGCATGGGACTAGAAGAGTTTACATGGATATTCCTCATAGTTTTGTATCCTTCTTCAGCATTGGAAAAGTTCATAAGTTGAAGAAAGCTTTGTATGGATTAAAGCAATCTCCTAGAGAATGGTTTTGACGCATTTCTCGGGCTATGTTGTCTACGGCTACCTAAAGAGTCAAAGTAACCATACATTGTTCATTTAAGCGCTCATCACAAGAAAAAGATCTGCTTTAATATTATATGTAGATGATGTTGTGACAAGTGACGATGATGCTGATTCAAAAACTCATGGCCTAGTTGGTTGACGTAATGGATTTAGGTTCTTTGCAATATTTCTTGGAGAGTGAAGCTTCCAAATCCTGTTTTATTTCCCAGATGAAATATATTATGGATTTTCTTGCCGAGGCAAACGTATCACATACTTTTAGATTTGGAGAAGTTATAATATATTTGTTAAAGTGAAAGAAGAGTAGGAAAAGAATGAGACGGCTTGACTATTGTGTTAGCCTCTCCCACTATTTATAATAAGAATTGGGAAACAATACAGTAAAACCTAAACTGTACGGGAAACCCTAAGTGATACAGAAAATACCTAAATACCCTTTAACACTTCCCCTCAAGTTGGAGCATATATATTGTATGCTCCTAGCTTGTTACAGATGTATTTTATCCTTAAACCTCCCAACGGTTTAATAAATATATCAGCTAACTAATCAACTGAATTCACATGTCTAGTCTTAATCTGCTTCTGCAACAATTTTTCTCGAATAAAGTGACAGTCAATTTCAATGTGTTTTGTTCTCTCGTGGAAGACTGGGTTGGATGCAATGTGAAGTGCTGCATGATTATCACATACCAGGTCCATCGGTGAATTGTGTTCAAATTCAAGTTCTTCCAACAAATGTTTCAACCACATTAACTCACAAGTTGTATGGACCATTGCCTTGTATTCTGATTCTGTACTTGACCGTGCCACTACCGTTTGTTTTTTACTCTTCCAAGAGACAAAGTTGCCACCAACAAACACACAATACCCTGTAGTAGATTTCCTATCTAAGGGTGATCCGGCCCAGTCTGCATCTGTGTAGCCCTTTATTTGAGTATGACCGAAATTTTGATATAGCAAACCACAATCAGGAACACCTTTCAGATATCGGAGAATACGGATCACTACATCCCAGTGATAAATCATTGGACGATCCAAGAATTGACTGATAACACTAACAACAAAGGAGATATTTGGCCTGGTAACTGTCAGGTAATTCAACTTCCCAACTAACTGTCTATATTGAGCTGAATCTGTCAGTGGTACACCCTGATCTGGCAACAATTTGGTGTTTGGATCCATAGGCGAGTCAATCGGTTTGGCTCCCAGCATTCCTGTTTCACTCAATAGGTCAAGGACATTTTCTCTAAGACAGGTAAATGCCTTGACTTGATCGAACAACTTCAATCCCCAAGAAATACTTTAGGTGCCCCAAATCTTTGGTTTGGAACTTACTATGCAAACACTTTTTGAGTTCTTGAATACCACCGTGGTCATCCCCGGTAATCACGATGTCATTTACATACACAATCAACAATATTCTCCCGACTTTACTATGCTTGTAGAAGACAGAATGATCGACTTCACAATGCCGAAGACCAAATTCAGTGACCACTTCACTAAATCTTCTAAATCATGCTCTAGGAGACTACTTGAGGCCATAAATAAATTTCTTCAAACGACATACCAAATCAGACTCCCTCTGAGAAACAAACCCAGGAGGTTACTCCATATATACTTCCTCAGTTAGATCTCCATTTAAGAAAGCATTCTTGATATCGAGCTGATGTAATGGCCAACGAAAAGTGGCAACTAGAGAGATGAACAAACAAACAGAAGTAAGCTTGGTAACGGGAGAAAATGTCTCATAGTAATCAAGACCGTATACTTGAGTATAGCCTTTAGCAACTAAGCGAGCCTTGAGTCGATCAATGGTGCCATCTGGATGAACTTTGATAGTGTACACCCATTTACATCCAATTATAGTTTTGTCAGGCCTAAGTGAGACGAGATCCCAAATGCTATTTTGATGTAAGGCAAACTGTTGAATCCCACATCGCTTGTGTTACCTGATCCTGAGCTATATATAAAGCCAAGAGCAATCCTCCTCTTACAAGGCGTCTTTTGAGAGTGAGTTGGGCCCCTTAAATTTTTTACATGGTATCAGAGCCAGACTTTTGTCTGAAGTTGGGCATGTTAAATCCCACATCAATGATGGGCCCCCGATATCCGTTTGCAGTGGTTTGTCAAAAAGTCCACCCTGAGCGTGAGAGGGCGTGTTGAATCCCACATTGACGTTGGGCCTCCCGATATCCGTTCGCAGTGGTTTGTCAAAGTCCATCCTGCGCGTGAGGGAGCGTGTTGAATCCCACATCGCTTGTGTTACCTGATCCTGAGCTATATATAAAGCCAATGGCAATCCTCCTCTTACAAGGCGTCTTTTGAGAGTGAGTTAGGCCCATTAAAATTTCTACACAAACATTTCTTCTGTTTTTGCCCAACCAGGGTGAGTGAGGGCCTTTGAAACAGACTTAGGAATAAAAATAGAGAACAGAGAAACAACAAAAGAGGAGTATGAAAGAGATAAGTGTGCATATGAGACAAAGTTAGAAATAGGATGGTTAGTACAGGTGCGCTTACCCTTCCGGATGACAATGGGCATGTCTAGGTCAGACATGGGTGGGTCTGCTAGAGAAGAATCTGAGGGCACAGAATCGATAGGCACAATTGCGGAGGCTACCTTCTGGCGACATGAGTATACCTGCAGAGGGGCTGAAGAACGACTAGGGGGGATAGGATCTGGAGTAGAGGAATATAGTGTAGGGTTTGGTGCACTTGGTAAAGGAAGTGTAACATCCAAATCATCTCGAGAGGATGGGGCAGAAAAGTAAGGGGTGGACTCAAAGAAGGTAACATCTGCACACACAAATGAGCGACGTAATGATGGATTATAACATCGATAACCTTTTTGTGTGTGAGAATAGCCGAGGAAGACATATTTTAAAGCATGGGGATCTAACTTGTCCCTATCGGGAGATAACTGATGAACAAAATAAACACATCCAAATATTTGAGGAGGTAAACCAAACAAGGGTGAACGGGAAAAAAGAATGGAATGGGGAACCTTACCATTTGGGTAGAGGACGGCATCCGGTTGATTAGGAAGCAGACTGTAAGAACCACATCGCCCTAGAAGTGTTTGAGAACATTTATCTCAAAAAGAAGAGTACGGGCCACTTCTAAGAAATGTCAATTCTTACGCTCAGCAACTCCATTTTGCTGTGGTATGTGAGGACAAGAAGACTGATGTAAGATACCAGAGTGCGACATAAATGAAGTAAATGGCTGAGAAAAGTATTTTCGAGCATTATCACTACGAAGAATATGTACTGGTACATTAAATTGAGTTTTAATTTCAGCACAAAACGCACGAAAAATAGAGAATAATTCAGAACGATCTTTCATTAAATAAAGCCAAGTAACTCTAGAAAAATCATTCACAAATGTGACAAAATAATGAAAACCTAATGTAGAAGTAACCCGAGAAGGACCCCAAACATTTGAATGAACTAAACTAAAAGGACTCGATGCTCGAATATGAGCTGAGGAAGCAAATGAAATATGATGATACTTACCCAATTGACAAGACTTACACTTTAATGAAGACAAATGACTTAAATTAGGAACAAGTAATTTGAGGTTGCCAAGGCAGGGATGACCAAGGCGACAATGGATCTGGTGAGCGGATGCAACAGCAGGGCAGACAGTAGGTGGGTTAGCAGGATTCTCGTTATGATCAAGGTAATAAAAGCCATTTTCCTCACGCCCTGTGCCAATCGTCTTCTGTGTCCTCAAATCTTGGAGAATGACAGAATTAGGAAAAAATGAGACAGAACAATTAAGATGTTTGGTAAGCTTACTAATTGACATCAAATTAAAAAGAAACGAAGGAATATACAAGACATAGGAGAGAGATAAGGAGGGTGAGGGTTCCACTGTACCAATGCCACGGATAGGGACAGTGGAACCATCAGCAACTGTCACAGGAGACAACGAAGAAGATGACTGAATATGCGTAAATAAGGAAGATGTACCTGACATGTGATCAGTGACAACAGAATCTATGACCCAGGGTGTGGGAGGGGAAGGGCGAATGGAAAGACAAGCAGAAGAAGTACCTCGTTGAGCTAAAGAAACAATAGGAAGAGATGCCTTATACTGAAGGAATTGAGCATATTCCTCATCAGAGATGTCCTTGGCCGCCTGAGATTCTGGAATAGTAAGATTATCTGGATCAGATGTCATTGCATTGGCGAATTTAGGTGGACGGCCAATTAAATCCCAACATGTTTCTCTAGTATGATTTTCCTTTCCACAAAAGGAGCACTGACAAGAGGAGCCATGACCACGGCCACTACGTCCACCCTGAGGGACACTACCATGGCCACCACGACCACCACTGAGTTGATCACCTCGATATCGTGTAGGAATCTGCGTAACAAGCGCTGAATGCTCAGATGGCGCAGACGAACTCGAGCCAGAAATATTGTCCTTGGTAGTGCTACGCGAGAATACATTTTAGTGATAGTGGAGAGAGTAGTATTGGAAAGAATCTAAGATCGGACCGGTTCAAATTCTGGGCGCAATCCAACTAAGAATTTCATAACAGCCATCTGCTCACGTTGCTTTTGCATTTCTTTCAGATTGATAGTCATCGGTAGAATAATATTTAACTCCTCATAAAGGTTATTGAATATGGTAAAATAATCTGTAATGGATTGCATGCCTTGCTGAAGTTGGAAGTATTTGACTGATAAATCATACATCCAGGTGAGATTATTGGAATTAGGGCTGTGCAAATGAACCGACGGCCCGCCCCGCCCGAACAAACCGACCGGACCCGGCCCGAAATCTTCGGGCCTTTGATCCCTTTTGTTCAAATCGGGTAACACCCGATCCGAGAACTACAAGTCACTGTCGGTGGTCGGATTTGTTTTCCCTTACACGCAATACACCTGACCCGACTGACACCAACCTAATAAATAGGCTCTACCTCACGTTTTAGGGTTTCTTGTTTCGTAGGAGCGGTTGCTTCAAATCCATTGATCTATTATAGGATTTGGCCAATCATTTCCTTCTTTGTTTCGTCTTGATTTGGCCATTCATTTCCTCGCCTCTTCATCTCGATTTCCTCTCTTCTTCATTTCGTTTCGCTTTCCGAAAATCAGAGGCTCATTTCTTCTTCATTTCGTTTCGATTTCGAAAAACCAGCCTTCCTTTGTCGAACCAGAGAATGATCAAATGGGCACCTTATAATGAGGTTGATGGACCGACAGTGAGAGATGGAAAGGGCGGCGACAATTGACGACGGTGCTTTTGTTTCTGTTTCGTCTGTGACGGTGAGAGACGGAAATGGCGGCAACAATCATGGACCGACGGTGAGTTCGATTTGTTCTTTGAGGTTGATGTTTAGCAGTAAAGTTTTTGATCTTCGATTTTGATTTCTGCTTTGATTAGGGTTTTCGTTTGATTTTTGTATTGATTAGCCCAAACCCGACCCTCAACCTGAGCACCCGACCTTCAACTCGCCTGTAACTGCCCGACACCCGTCGAACCCGAGAATGATCGGATTTTGCTGTGCAACGGTTGGTTAACGGGTCCAAATTTTTCTCACTCGACAAGGTCGGGTCGGGTGGCGGGTTAGCCCGAATTTTGGGCTACCTGACCTGTGCACACCCCTAACTGGAATACAACATATGAAGATACTCCCATATCGCTTTACACGTATCTAAATGAGTACAAAGATCAGCTACTTGAGGCTCCATCGAATTCCACAACGACGCTACAATCTGCGCATTAGCTTGAATCCATTCCTCATACTTCTTATCAGTCTCTGCTGAGGCAGAGTCCGTGAGATGACAATATTTCCCTTGTCTGGTAAGGGCTATTTTCACAGCCTTAGGCCAATTTAAGTAATTGGTCCCATTCAACTTGCGGGTTGTTAACGGTTGGAAGGTAGTCGTCAACATGAGGGCCCATCAATACAACAACTAACAAGTTTGCGGATCATGTTTTATTTACTAGAGGAAATATACTATGGATCTTCTTGAGGAGACATGCATGCTTGGTATACTTTTAGATTAGGAGAATGAAAAAGGTCGGTTGAGAAGTAGTTGGAAAGGTAATTCATTGACTTACCTCAAGATTTGTTGCTCATGGGCAATCAAGTTTATTCTGCCATTTGCTAGTATCTATATTGTATATCAAGACAGTGTGTGCTCCACATAATAGTCTTTGTCAATAGGATGACTCAAATCTATTAGTGAAGATGTGGACTAAAATGTCAACCATTCAATTGAAAAGATATTTTCGTCACTTGGATTATGTATTTAGTGGGCCTTTCTATTGATCATAATTATTTTTAAAGCCACAACATTCTAATTTAAAATATAAAATAAATGATTTGAAAGTAATTGGTTAGTTAAAATTTAAAATTTTAATTTTAAGTTACGTAAAACTAATTTTGTATTAAAATAATATAGAGGCATTTCTTTAGGCACGAGCACTTACTAGTTGTCACAAGTTTAACATCGAACCAGATAGTTTTGCACCTGTGATGGCCTGAATTCCCAATAATCAGTTAACCACGCTATTGTTCAACCCATAAACACTATCTATGACAACCCAACGTGCATACACGCACCCGAGACGATGGTAAAATGCACCACATGTACGGCCAAAGGCCAACCCTGTTTTTTATAACTCAAGAAAACAAGTGCACACACGCACCCGAGATGGTAGTAAAATGCACCACACATACTGCCAAAGGCCATCCCTGTTTTTTATAACTCAAGAAAACTAAAAAACAAACACAATTTCCGGCCAAGGGTTGCAAAAGAGACTCTCTGTTGAACCCTTTCTCTCTCAATCACGAATTTAAAGAAAGATGATGACAGTTGACACCCCCAACAACTAGGACCATGCACAACCATCTGTCTTGATAGGTATCAAGACAGGCAGACATGGCAATTACTCTGCCTTATTTGCCTAGGTACATGTAACTGCCCCCACATGCGTGGCACATGCACTATGCTTCAGCCGTACTTTGTTTATTTTTGTGCACTTTAACTAGGCACCAACAACACCAACCCGTCTAGCTAGCCTTGCGCCCATCTTTGATGCATCCTCGTTTTGCCACTTCGCACCAATGGTTTGTCATGTTGCCTACATGATCATGACTAGACCATGCCGTTGCGCCCACGTTCTATCCGGGTTGCCTTGGCCCCCCGCGTAAAGGTCGAACTTGTTTGATGTTGTGCTGATGGAACCCAATCCTAGTGTTGCGCGTAGGATTGCCTTGAACTTTACTCTAAGGCCTCTCAATGCCCACCAACATTGCCCAACGACACCCTATTGTGCCTATGTGTGCCGACGAATGCTGATGCTCGTTGTCTTGACCCTGTGCCAAGGTAACCCTCGGTGTCATGACACGACCATGAACATTGATTCTACTGTTGCACCTACGATCACCTTGAATCTTGCTTTAGCATAACCCAATGCCCATTGGTATTGTTTCATGATGCCATTGTATTCCTAGATGCACGTTACACCTCGGTTTTTGCACCTAATCGAGATTCTAGGGTAAGCCATGCCCCAAGGCTTCCCATCATTTGTAAGCCTTGCCTACACCTTACCTTGCCGTGCCAGAACTCCTTAGCACGCCAAGGTTCCTAGCAATGTTGAGGGTCGAGAAGTCCCCTTATAATATCTTAAGCAAAATAACCCAAATGACTGCAATAGACATCAATATGTTTGGAGAGCCATAAAGGTGTTGGCATTCAAGGCCAACACTTTTGCCTTAGCTGAAAACCCTCATTTATGCCGAGTTCCCACAACATGGTACCATTGCGCCGACGTTTTGCTAACCAGCTGTTTTGTTTTCCTTGCACAATGCTTGCTCCTACTCAGATCAACCTCTGTACATTTTGGTACTTCCGTACTACTGCCTCGGTGTGTCTCGCAAATGCACCAAGTCTATGCCACTTTGCTACCGCTGCCTTGGTGCATGCCGCTAGCACCAAGACTGGTTAAGAAACTCACCAGGTCTGTGCCATTCCTCATGCCAGCTTTGGGGCTAACACTAGTTCTAGTGCATGGTTTGACAGGTTTAGTGATGTTACTGATTTTTGTCCATGAAGGTGCAGTGCTTCTCAGCAGGCTGAATATTTAGGGCCGTATATGTTGATGCTATTTTAATTATTGGTGACTATAATGCCACATTCCAAAACTAAAGGTGTTTCTATGGAACAAGTTTCACTAAGAATTTGGGACTAGTGAGGTATTTTCTAGGCATTGAAGTTGCTGGTCAGATCAAGGCATAAGCATTTTTTTACGGGAAATATGTTCCTGATTTGCTTATAGGGACAATAATATTGGGATCTAACCTTATTAATACTAGTATATGTCCCAATAGCGAACTGAAGTTGGGACAAGTGAGGTATTTTCTAGGCATTGAAGGCCCCGTTTGGTAACCGTTTCCATTCCAGAAATTCTCATCCCATTCCTAGATTTTTGGGAATTTTGTTTGGGAATAGCGTTTGGTAATTTTTGTTTCCGTTTCCATTTCATTCCCATTTGAGAATTGTGCCCACTTTTTTCTTAAGAAATGAGAAATAAAAAAAAGTTGTTTCTCATTATTCCCATTCCATTCCCAAAACACACGGTCACTGTTCATCCGCCCGCCCGATTACCGTCTGCCGCCACCGGCCACCGTCGGAGGGCGGCCATCTCCGGCGACCATCGCCGGTCACCGTCCGGCCGGAAAACTTTCTGGCCACTTCCGGCCGCCGGCCACTGTCACCACCCGCCACCATTGTCCGACCGTCGCCGGGGCCATGCCGTCTGGCCGTCGCTGTCGCCGTCACCGGAGCCGCCGCTGTTTGCTGTCGCCGGAGCCGCCGCTGTCTGCTGTCGCCGGAGCCACTGCCAACCGGCCGGTGATGGCGCCACTGCTGTCCGGCCAAAACTGAAAAAAAAAAAAAAAAAAAGATTTTAGGATAAAATCGTTACCAAACACAATTCTCTTCCCAAAACAAAAAAAAATTATTGTTACCAAATGCGATTCTACTCCCAAAAAGAAAACAAAATTTTCATCCCATTCCCATCCCACTGCTGAAATGAAAACAGAAACGGTTACCAAACGCCACCGAAGTTGCTGGTCAGATCAAGGCATAAGCATTTTTTTACAGGAAATATGTTCCTGATTTGCTTATAGGGACCATAATATTGGGATCTAACCTTATTGATACTCGTATATGTCCCAATAGCGAACTGAAGTTTCTAATATTTGAGCCTGGGACTTCCATGTAACAATGGAACAACCTTATCATTGTACCCAAGGCCACCCTCGGTTTGAGTATAATATACAATGGACTTTCCCTTGTTAAGCATAAATGCATATACTGATACTAACTGCCTACCTTAAAAAAAATTTGAACCGCTAATGGTTGCTGTAACTGTTAATAAGCGTATCATGCATTTATTTAATCTATATTATGTGTCATGCATGGCTGAATTCTCTCTACCAACAAGCTCCAAAAAGGTTGATTTTCTCTTTGATTTGTAGCTTCCTAAAGTCGCATGAAGTTTCTCCTTGTTTCCACCATTTCTTTTCTCCTGATATTTGTACAATTTCCTTATTGGAGTAATAACGCACTGAAATTTCCTTCATAAGTTTAGAGTATTCATAAAGAAGTTATGACGCGAATAAAATTTGAAAAATTAATTAAATCTTACAAACTTTTACTTTGAAGTTGTATGTCTGGTCAAATTTATTTTAAATTTGCTCCATGCGAAAAGATGCCATGGCAGTGTATACATTCAGTAGTTCTGTCTAGTGGTGGGCTTTCTTAAATTTAATTTTGTTACCATGAGCCATCAAGGTCTTCTCTACATCTCAAGTATGTATAATGTGAGAATTTTTATGTATGTTTGGCTTTTAAAATCTTAGGTGCACCTTGTTACCATTCAAAAGAAAGTTCATGTTCATTTTTAGCTGCATAACCCATTTCTGTTTACTTTTCAATTTTACAGGCAAGGCAAGTAATTGTTGACTTAAATATCTATATAACATTGGTATTCTGTATTTATTTGGACAATATATGCATATGTTTATATACAAATACATATATTTTTCCCTAAATTGAGCATCTCCAATGAAGGTTGTAAAAGTTAAAAAACTAAATTGAGGAGCCACATCAACAATTTTACAGACTCGTAAAAAAGTAATTATAGTTTTGCAAGTGTCTTTCTCTTCAAATTTGAAGGTTGGAGCAACTCTTGAAACGCAAAAACTAGCACTATTTTGCTATTTGAACTTTCACATGTAAAGACTACCAAACAAAAATTACTCTCCTAAAAAAAACCTTCTAGTTTGAAGAGTTTGTTAACGCGCAATTACAAAACTCTCTCTCCTAAGTGCAGAAAGGGTAGCAAGCACAATTTATAGCCTACATTTGCTAGTAGATGCTCTTAGTCTACTTTCTTTCTTTCAGGTCCATTGCTTGCAGTTCCTAATATATGAAGTGGTATCGGGTGGAAATATGAGGAAGCCTGGGGGACTCTTTGGCAATAGTGGATCTGAGATTCCTGTCAATGATTTAAAACAACTGGAAAGATTCTTCTACAAGCTTAATTTCTTCCTGCACATACTGGACTACACAGGTTTCTGAGTCAACTTTTTTGTTTGGTTTGACTCATATATGAGTTCCCATTCTCTGTAGTTGCATTTGATTTTTACCCTACTTCTGTCTTGACTGTAAACATAAGAATGTGTCTTTATTGAAAATCTTATATCTACTCTGGAAACGCTACAGGCACTCCCACAAACTGCAATTGCACTCCAATTTCAATATTCACATGATTGTCATATACTGGTAAATTGGAGTGGAAGTGGATGTTTTTGATTGGCAATAGGGTTCCCTTTCCATTTCTTTGATTCATCTTTGAAACTTGAATATGACTTGGATATCTTTGAACCAAGGTACACTGGAAGTTATATGTATTTAACTAAGTTTTAGTTGGAAAGAGTGGACTTCTATGAGCTCAAACACACACACACACACACACATTGCTGATCATTCACTATTCAAACTTGCTCACGTCACTTGGCTCCTTGGCGCACTTCGGTTGCAAAGACGGTCTCCAAGATATTGCTTCTTCCCGCTGCCAGGCTTAGGGATTAGAACCTAATGGCAGACATAAAGTCTTACCCAAAACACACATACATATATATGTCTCCTTAAACGGATACATTGTTTATATGTATTAATTAATAGATTTTCCTCATCTATACCCCTATCCACGTATTTAAATTCCCTTTGCACTATTCACCAACTCGATCTCTACATCCACCACATCTCACATTCCTCCAGCTTATGTAATTTAAATATAGAATAGGAGCCACTACCGGAAATGAAAAGATTGAGCAAGGTGGTTAAGATTTTTAAAATTTAGAAAAAAAAAACAGAGAGAATTTGGGAAGAGGAGTGATAGATTGTTGAAAGAGTTTTGTAACATAATCATAGAAATTAATAAAATATAAAATCTAAATAAAAGGATTGAATGCTCGGAGGACTTATAAGATCCTATAGATTTCTACAAGATACGAGAATATATATATATATATATATATATATATATATATGTTTTTCATGAGAACTTACCTATTTTCCATTGAAAAATAATCTTTGTTTTGTTCTTCTTGCAGTGACTGTTGCAACTTTGTCAGATCTTGGTTTCTTATGGTTTAGGGAATTTTACTTGGAATCTTCTCGTGTGATTCAGGTTTAGACTATTATCGTCTCTCTCTCTCTCTCTCTCTCTCTCTCTCTTATTTATGCATATATATATATATATGTATGTTTGTATGTACTATAACTGCCTCTCTAGGAGCTTGGTCATCGTTATCATTAAGGATAAACGATCTTCTGGTGGGAGGTGGACCTGTGTCACACTCGCAACTCTTGGGTGTGACTAGGCTTCTCTAGGTGGGACTTAGGAATGGTAATTTGAGTTGCTGACTTAGATCTCCTTTCTGGTCTAAATTAGCATTTAAATCATTTCCAATTGCCTAATACTAGGATGCAAACTCTGACTAGTCTGTTTGTTTTAAGGGCAAGGAGACACGATTAACTTTCAAATGCACTGACTCTTGTAATCTTGTTGTACGGGCGGTAAGGCAATTGTACGTTGATACTTAATGGAACTAAGTTGTTAAATTTCTGTGGCTTTGTTCCATTACAAATTTCAAGAGCTGCTGCAGTTTTGAGTAGTCGATTGAATCTTCCAATGGTTTAGTTGGCCAATGTAGTACTATTGTCTTGATGGTTAGGCTAAGCAAAGGGATCGTCCCTGAACAGTCCTTGGATTGGACTGTAGTGTTGTCAGTGATCTTTTGCAAATCTTCATGATTTAAATTGCCTCTCTTTCTAACAGACGGTATAGCAACTTCTAATTGACAGTGCAGCAACATAAATTCCGTTATCAAAGCTTCTCATTCTATAACTTGCAAGTGAAAACCATATGCGCGTGAGCTTACATGCTACAGCCTAGTCAGAACTTTGAAACATCTCCAACCCTCTAGCTAACCTTTATTGTTTAGTTATTTTAGATAAAACTAAGCAAATTTTGTAATGCATTGAACTAGCAACTCAACTGGCTATTTTGTCTTCCACTTTTGCTTGGTAGATCTATGTAGTCAAATAAGACTAGCTACATTAAATAAATCTATAATAGTTTTATTTTTCGTAATATAAGTAGCATAGCTATTTAAAAATAAAATTAAAAAGCATGGTTGGAGATGCTCTTAGCAAGCATATACTGGTGTGGGGTGAAATATCCTATTCAAAACAAATCATATAACACCTTAGGCATTCGATGGCATTCTTGTACAAAAACAGTTGGTGATAGACATTTATGGACTCGAGCATGTGAAACATACATTAAGATAGATGGATGCATGCCATATTATGTGTCTCAAGCATGGATAACACACGAGACCAGCTATGAAATCAAACCTACATACCTGTTTTATCCCCTGTTCTCTTCTGTCTTTTGAATTACATAACGAAATCCCCTACATGTTACATCCAGTCCCCTAACATTATCTTTGGTACGCGGGATTCAACTACTGAATGAAATAGTTATAGGAATAACCATTCCATTCCCGTGTTTGGTGTGCGGGATTAGTTTTCATTTCTATTCCTAGGTATTCGCTTATCATACAAATCATGGGATTATGCAATCCCAAATCAAACATGGTATTTATGTGGGATGAGTCATGGGATTCAAAACGGAGAAATGTTGGCTAATCAATTGTTTCCATTATCCGGTCACATTTTCCGGCGAGGTCACTGGAGCTCCAACAATCTTGCTGGAATGTCTCTGGACTTCCAGAAACTTCACGGGGATGTCGCTGGAACTCAGGCAGTATTATCGGAATGTGAATCAAGTTCTAGCAGCGTCTTTGGAATGTTGTCCAAACTCTGAAAATGTTACCTGAATGTCACTTGAATTTCTAAAGTACTGTTGGATGTTGTCGGAGTTTCGGTAATATCAGAAATGTTTCTAGAACTCTGAAAATGTCATCGGAATGTTGCCGGAACTTCAGAAATGTTCCTGGTAATTTCGTAAACTTTTTCTCTTTTTATTGTGCGGTCATTTTTCGTCAAAGTGTTTAGAATCTGAATATCTTTTTTTACGAACTTGTTGGAGTTCCGGCAACACTGCCGGATTTTTATTCAATTATGTTTTAATCGAAATTTGTTCTTTTATTTTTTAAAATATTTAGCATGAGAATTGATCTATTTTTGACAATTTATTCCATTCCTATATTTAATCACCAAGGTAACCTAATAATCATTCCATTCCTATAGACATTCAAATCCTATAATTATTCCATTCCATTCTATTCCATTCCTGAGTACCAAATGCAGCGGAAATGTTCTGCAAAATGGCCTGACTACTCTTTTGTCATCCAACTCTGGCACAGTAATCAAGTTAAGATCCCCTTCTTGCACAGCTGAAGGAACAACTGTTGGCTTCCTCTTATCTCCTTTCTTTTGTTTCATGGACAAACCCTTCATTTTTAGCAAGTGCTCTTAACTGTCATTCAATTTCTCGGCAAAAAACTACTGGAAGAATTTAAAAATTCACTTCTGGCAGAATTAAATGATCCAAGAAAAGCTCTCCCCATTTTCCTATATTCAGACCCGACCCTCTAGAGCCCCTCGTTGACCATCACTCACCCACCATTTCCCCATGGCCGACTACCATCGCACTCTCACCGCTGCCTATCGATCCTCCCTGATTTAGATGTTGACTGAATTGCGCCATCTCGCACCGTGTTCCCTCTTCTCTGCCCTCAACACGCACTACCAGCCTTCGCTGGAACTTTGTCGACCCTCTCTGCCCTTTGCTTGAGCCTTGCCAACGTCCCCCCTGGTCTATGCCGCCACTGCACAAATTTCTATCTTTATGGCTGCCTCCTCTTTGGAACCCTAAAACTTTCTGAGATTGCAAATCCTTTGCTCGGATACTGGCATATTGTTCTGCAGATTCTGCTCCGTAATTAATTGAGAAAAACCTGCTCAGTTCGGAGGCGAACCAACAATGTTCTTTGAGCCGAAAGATATTCAAGATTTAGAAGCTGCTCTTAAGTTTTCGCTGATTGAGTTGAACATGAGGAAGACTTTCAGCGTCTGTGGATGAAGAAAACATGGTTTTATTCAAAGGTTTCCTATGCACGTGTGCAAATGGGATCCAACCTTTTGCGTGAATATGGAGCCTTCCGCTGCATTGGTGTGGATTTCGTTTCCTTTTTTGCCCATCCATTTTTATAATATGTGTAGTGTCTTCTCGATTGTCCTAACTTATTCTACAACATTAAAATTAGTTTCTGCTACAGTTCATTTGGCTCAGCCTAGCTTAGATAGAGTTTTATGTGGAGCTTGATTTGCTGAAAACAAAACCCTCAAGAGTTTGGATAGGGGAGGGTGAGAATGGTGCTCGTTTCTGGTAGCCGATAGATTATGATAAAGTTCCTGCTTAAATAAACGTGGTTTGTTGCTGAAGTCCTAAATTAGCTTATGGTTTGACGTACTGTGAGTCACATGAAATTTTTGTATTGGAGAATAGTTATCATATTGTGCCTTGCCCTATGACCACATTGGTATATTGCAATATCATTCTAACACTGGGCACTAGAAAATAATGGAATTAGATAATGAGTATTATTATGTTATACTTGCCATGGCAACAATGATTAGGGCTAACGAAAGATTTTGTCATGAATGGCATTTCACAGTGACATTGTAATAGGAAGATCTTGTTTATGTATGTTTGTCCAAGGAACCCTATGTGGGCAATTTGACAAGGACTAATGGTGTGCTATCCATGCTATGCTAGCTGACATGGGCCCATTAACATGTTGATATGTGCAATTTGAGTTCAGTTACGAGTGGCTTGTCGAATAAATACCTAATTTTAGTTTCTTATTGCTGCCTAGAGAGCACACCTGTAACTCTTAATGGGTGGATTTTCTCATGACTTATTTCATGTTGATTGTGCAATTTGAGGTAATTGAATACAATAATCAATCGTATTATTTTGTTAATCATACAATATAAGACTACATATAGGAAAACATAGGAACCAAAAAAGGTAACTAAGTAATGACAATTAACTATTTTCCTAATCTATATATTTGACTTTCTATATACAAACCATCAATCAAATAATTAATTAATAATTAATTATTCCAACACTCCCCCTCAAGCTGGTATGAAGATATCTTCCATTGTCAGCTTGCATATTAGGTAGTCGAATCTCTTTTTCGGTAATCTTTTTGTTAGAATATCTGCGATTTGTTCGGTAGTCGGTACATAAGGCATACATATTTGTTTACTCTCAATCTTTTCCTTAATGAAACGCTTGTCCACTTCAACATGTTTTGTCCGATCACGTAGCATTGGATTGTGGGCGATTGCAATGGCTGATTTGTTATCACAGTAGACTTTCATAGGTGCTGGATTGGACATCTTCAACTTTTCTAATAATCTGTTAATCCATAACACTTCACAGATGTCGTGAGCTACGGATCTGTACTCCGCTTCTGCACTACTTCTGGCTACGACATTTTGTTTATTGCTCCGCCATGTGACGAGGTTCCCACCAACGAAAGTACAATACCCAGATGTCGATCTCCTGTCCGTGATACTCTCAACCCAATCTGCATTAGTATATACCTCTACCAGTTGGTGACCACGTTTTTTATACAAAATTCATTTTCCGGGTGTACCCTTCAAGTACCTCAGGATTCTATAGGCAACTTCAAAGTGTTCTTGTCCCGGTGAGTGCATAAATTGGTTGACCATGCTAACCGCGAAAGCTATATCCGAATAGGTATGTGATAAGTAGATTAACCGCCCCATTAGTCTTTGATATTGTTCTCAGTTTACCACTGCTTCAGGTTTGACCGGTTGTAACTTTTTATTCGGTTTGCTTGGAGTTTTTGCAGCTTTGCACCCAAGTAGTCCTGTTTCATTTAGTAGGTCGAGTACATACTTCCTTTGACTTACAAATATGCCTTCCTTTGATCTAACGAATTCCATTCCAAGAAAATACTTCAACGGACCTAGGTCTTTGATCTCAAAGTCATCCGCAAATTTCCTTTTAAGTCTTCCTAACTCATCACTATCACTTCCTGTTAAGATGATATCGTCTACATAGACAATTATAATGACAATCCTACCATCAATTGAGTGTCTATAGAATATAGTATGATCTGCTTGGCTTTATTGATAACCATGACCTTTTATAGTGGTTCCAAAGCGTTCAAATCACGCTCTAGGAGACTGTTTTAGGCCGTATAGTGACTTTTTTAGTTTGCACATCTTTCCTTGTCCTATTTTTCTTTCAAAACCTGGTGGTAAACTCATGAACACTTCCTCTTCCAAGTCTCCATTTAGAAAGGCATTTTTCACGTCTAATTGGTGTAGTGGCCAATCAAGATTTACTGCTAGGGACAATAGAACCCGAATCGAGTTTATCTTAGCAACTGGAGCAAACGTGTCTTGATAGTCTACCTTATATGTCTGTGTGAATCCTTTAGCGACAAGCCTTGCTTTATACCGCTCTATGCTTCCATCTGCCTTACACTTGACTGTGAATATTCACTTACACCCGACTATTTTTGTATCTTTTGGCGAATCAACTATTTCCCACGTACCACTCCTTTTAAGAGCATTCATCTCTTTCAAAACTGTTAGCTTCCAACCTGGATCACCTAGTGCTTTCTCAATGTTCCTTGGAATAAACAAATTAGTAACTTTAGAGGTAAAGGCTTTATAAGGTTCGGTAAGTTTTGTGTAGGATACATATCTAGATATAGGGTGATTGGTGTATGTTCTGACTCATTTCTTGATGGCTATAGGAATATTGAGATCTGAAGTAATACTGGAATGAGAAGGTTCACTAGGAGGTGGTAAAAAAATAGGATTACCTGGGTGAGAGGGTTCATTGGGAGATGGCAGAGAGATAGGATTACCTAACTCATTGCTTGGGGAGTCGGATTGATCTTGTGCTAGAATGGTAGGTTGATCTGTATTCTTCTTTGTATCTCTCCGAGTATAAACCCGCAACTCAGTACGTGATCGTGGTATTTTTTCATCTGTTCGTGAGGGAATTATGCTTGGTACTAGTGTACTAGTAGGGATCCCTTTTTGTTTGTCAATATTTTCATCACTTGTTTTTAACAAATTTGGAGGAAAAATTTCTAAAACTGTGGTAGGGAGAGGATCATCAGTGACCCAAAAATTCTCTTCCATTAGATTCTCCCCCTGAAGGGGATTTTGGTCAAAGAAAGAAATATGTTCCAAAAACGTGACATCCATACTAACATGAATTTTTTTTGTTTGTGGATTATAATACTTATACCCCTTTTGATTTGGTGCATAACCGATAAAAACACATTTTTCTGCTCTAGAATCAAGTTTGGACCGAAATTGGCTGGGAATATGAATATATAAGGTGCAGTCAAATACTTTAAGAAATAGGTCAGCTGATATCCTAAAAGTTGAAAAATGTGTTTTGAAATTATCAAATGGTGTGGTGTAGTTTAGAATACGTGTAGGCATGCGATTTTTTAAATATGCAGCTGTTAAAAGAGTATCACCCCACAAGTATTTTGGAATATGCATAGAAAACATGAGTGCACGTGCGACTTCAAGTAAGTGTTTATTTTTTCGTTTAGCGATGCCATTTTGTTGGGGCGTGTCAGGACATGTGGATTGATGTAGAATACCATTTGTTTTCAAAAAATTGCCTAAACATTCATTGAAATATTTTGTTCCATTATCTGTGCGAAGAATGCTAGGTTTCATTTGAAATTGGTTTTCGAGCATAATGCAAAATCTTTAAATAAAACTTCTACATCAGATTTTGCACGCATCAAATATGTCCAACATAAATGTGTGTAATCATCAATAAAAGTCACAAACTATCTTTTTCCAGATAGTGTTGTGATTTTTTATGGACCCCATACATCGCTATGAATTAAATAGAAAGGTTTAGATGCACGATATGGTTTTGATATATAGGAAGTACGCTGACTTTTTGCAAATAAACAACTTTCACAATGAAAAGAAGAACAATCCATATTCTTAAATAAAGTCGGAAATAAATGCTTAAGATATTGAAAACTTAGATGTCCTAGTCTAAGGTGCCAAAACATGATTTTATCACGAACAAACATTGAACTCATACCACTGGGGCCGTGAGTTGTTTTATTCCTTAAGGAGTTTCATCGAAGTAATAAAGGCCATCCACCAGTCTAGCACTGCCAATCGTCTTCCCCGAGCGCTGGTCCTGAAATAAACATTGAGATTCATAGAAAATGGCATGACAGTTAGAATCTCGCAATAGTTTACTTACAGATAAAAAGTTACAAGTAAATTTAGGAACGTGAATGATGTTTTTAGATTAATACTATTTGAGATTTTTATTTGACCTTTTCCTGCAATGGGTGAGAAACTTCCGTCTACAATCCTAATTCTTTCGTGACCAGAACACGGTGAATAGGTATTGAAAAGGTGATAAAAACTTGTCATATGATCAGAAGTACCTGAATCGATAATCCAAGGTGCTAAATTTAAGGAATAAGAAAAAGCTCTAGAGTTGCTACCTGTTTGAGCTAAGGAAGCATTAGGAGTACCAAATGATGGATTGGCAGCCAGCAGTTTCAGAAGTTGATCAATCTACTCTTTGTTGAATGGAGTGGTTGCAGCTTCATGCGCGGAATGATAGGATCGGTTAGATTTTTCTCCCGACTTGTTGCTCTTCAAATTTACCGGTTTCCCATTGATTTTCCAGCATGTTTCCCGTGTACAACGGGGCTTGTTGCAGTAATCGCATCATATACGAGGGCGTTCCTCTACTTGGCATTGAAACCTGCTGGAGCTAGCATTAGCAGCAGCCAAAGCGGGCCTTGGGGTAGATTCCGAGATAACGTCGGACATAGTAAAGGCAAGGGAAAAATATCGTCAGAGGCTGAGAATCGCCAAGTTGACCTTCAACGAATTAAATTTGCGAGATGAAGGCCTGAACAACGACTGATTTCTTCTGCTTTACTGCGATTGATCGATTTTCGGCTGTAAGAAGGCTGTCGATGTTTGTCATCGGCGGTAAGGGTTCCGGCGAGTGTTCGTCGGCGGCTGTAGGAGGTCGGTGAGGCTTCGTCGTCAGTTGTAGAGGGCCGGTGAGTTGTTCGTCGGCTGTAAGGAGGCCGCGATACGTTCGTTGTCGGCTGTAAGTGGCCGACGAGTGTTCGTCGGCAGCTGTAGAAAACCAGCGAGGCTTCGTCGTCGGTTGTAGAGGGCCGGCGAGTTGTTTGTCGGCTGTGAAGTAGGTCAGTGAGGCCTCGTCGCGGCTGTAGGATGCCGGCAGCTGCGTCGGTGGTGAAACAGGGCTGGCTAGGGCTAGGATTTTAACTTTAGCTCTGATACCAAATTGAATACAATAATCAATTGTATTATTTTGTTAATCATGCAATATGAGACTACATATAGGAAAACATAGGAACCAAAAAAGGTAACTAACTAATGACAATTAACTATTTTCCTAATCTATATATTTGACTTCCTATATACAAACAATCAATCAAATAATCAATTAATAATTAATTATTCCAACAGAGGTTCTTGGGTAAATGTGTAGTTCCATTAGCTAGCACTTTTAAGAGGACTTACGGTATTACGAGTGTGGACTAAAGATTTGTTCTCAATATCATGGTTTTACAGGTTTTACGTTACTTGTGTTCTTTTTCAATTACCTCTTGTTGATATCACTGTCACTCATTTGCAGTTTCCTATTGAATGCTCCCTACCATGGATGCTGGTGGATCATGTGCTTGAATCCCAAAATCCTGGTCTGCTTGAGAGTGTTCTAATTCCATTTGACATCTATAATGATTCTGCTCAGCAAGCACTTGTTCAGCTCAAGCAACGCCTCCTCTATGATGAAATTGAGGCCGAGGTAATTGACTTTAAGAGCTGAAATAACAAAACTGTTTTCTAGAATGTATGGTTTTGTTGATTGTTTGTCGTCTACTATGCATAGTTGACCAGTTTCTATGAGCTCTTCTATTTCCATAAACTCCTTTTGTTTTGTTTGTTGTTCTTCTTTTCATTTTATTTTTTCTTTCTTTTATACTTTTGAAGCTCTAATTACACACAGGCGCACCCACCCACCAAGACAGATGGGGAGGGAACTTTTTCTATGCACAATGAATACTTAATACATTCGGAGAGCCCTTTTCCTTGAATGGTAAATATCTTACACTATGTTTGGATCGAGGGAAAGGGTAGGGGAGGGGTATTGAGGGAAATTTTGGAGGAAAGTGGCTAAATTGGTGTATAATTACCTTTTAGCCCTTGGCACAATTGGTTACTTTTTTATTTTTTGCCTGAAGATAAAATGGTGTAATAATATTTTTTTATACTTTGTTTTGTCCTTGTAATAAAATGATGGAATAATACTTTTATGTACTTTTTTTATAGAGAAAATAGTTTTTTTCAGTAATATTGTGAAAATTACTAGAATTTTTTTATAGTACTATAGACAAAATTAGTGGATCTTTTTGAAGTAATATAGAGAAAATGAGTTCAAACGTTTTTTGCAGTAATATTTTATTTTTCAGTAATATAGGGAAAATTAGTTAATCTTTTTTTAATATATCAATGTATGTGTATAGAAGGGCCAAAAAGACATATAACATTATACTAACCCTGCGCTCCCCTCCTCCCCCTGATCCAAACGTAATGAAGGAAAGACAGCTCTCCCCCCCATCCAATCCCACCCGCCCCCCGCTTTCCTCCCCTCCATCCAAACGGAGCGTTAATGCCATGCGTGAGGGAGGAATTCACAGACAGAGGAAACATGATTTTAGCATGTGCAGTAAATTTCCAGTCGCCAATTCTGCTGGGTGAATGATGAGCAATCCGACTTCAATCCAATATTCTGCCTTCTCAAATAGTTCATCAAGTATATGGATTGAGTCACAAACTTCTGCTGTTTGTCATTGTTTTCCTATATAACAAGTTAAAGGTTTTACATGCTTAGATTTGTTCTTTTTGTAGGTGGATAATTGTTTTGATATATTTGTTTGGAAGTTGTGCGACACAATTTTCACATACTACAAAAGTTGGGCGTCTAGGTATGCTGTTGCTCTCTTGATTGCATTGTCCTTCAAATTGTATTAAACTTTGTATTTTTATGTGCTGTTTTTCAAATTTCACAGTGAGTTACTCGATCTCTCCTTTCTCTTTGCTCTGGATAATGGAGAAAAGTTCTCTGTCCAACCTATGAGATTCACAGCACTATTTAAGATGACTAGAGTCAAGGTGAGATTATATTTTTATGTTACTTGCTCCCCCTATTGCTCTACCCTCTCCCCGTTATTAGCTCTCTTTTTTTCTACTCTTTTATTGGCATCTTTGCTGGGCACACTGGTATGGGCTTAACTCCTCACTGACACTGACACAACCATATGTAAACTTATATACTGGTGGGCATTCACTCACATACGCTATATGTAGAAATGGTTATAGGATTGCATCAACCCGGAGACATAAACACTTCCCCTAGTCAGGGGTGGATGCTGAAATATTTTTGAATGGGGGCATCTTTTAAAAATAAAAAGAAATTGATTGAACATAAAATAGGCTAATATAATCATATAAAAATACAATATTTAATACAGAGTTCTGTAAATCTAATGTATGACTATCTAAAAAATTATTCTAGCAAGTCTAATTTCAATAAAATAAAATTGATTATGAATTCACTATGATGATTTCATAAATAAAAAATTTATATACATATTTAATCATTTCATATAACACTCAACTACCAACACTAATTTACTATGTAGACTATATAAGGAACATTGGAGAAGTAATTTAAAAAATAATTAGCAATTTATGAATGTTGGTGTCCCAAAGTTGTCAACACCTCAAGTATGGTCTAGTCAGGTGACAAATGTCCTTTTACTGTGTTGGGGTTGATGGTTGAAATTTTTTCACGTGAGTTGTACTGGGTCCTGAGGAGACTAACCTATTGAATCCAGAGTCCTACTCCTCAAGGAGTAGTACCTACACAAGGCTCGGGCTGGAATTTGTCCCGGCGAAACCCCTCCGGCGTGGGAATAAGAGTTCAGAGAGAAGAAGTACATAAATGCGTCAAATAAACAAATGAACTCAAAGCATTCGCGTAATAAAGTGTACCTTGAGCTTGCATAGCCCTTAGTATATATAGGCGTTGGAGATAATCAACTTTCCTAATCGGGCCTAAACACGGTCAATTAGGTGAAACCATGTGTTTAGTCGATAATCCGGGACGTTTAAGAGATAAGCACTGAGCTTAGGCTTTTGGGCCCGTTTGGAAAAGCCCGCGGACCTCTGTCAGACCTGTGGAGGTGAGCTGGTGGAGAAGAGCGGAGATTCGTGGAATTCTGAAAGAAAAATGGACTGAAGTGATGAGCCAGTCGAGACAAACGGCTAAGTCTTTGAAGTTGGCCGTCCAGGGGGCACGACGTAGAGTTCTAGGCAGCAGCGTCTCTGCGGGGCATGTTGCTCCTTCCTGGGTGGCAAAGGAGATTCTAGGGAGAAGTCTTAGTCGGTATATGCTCCAGCGTGGCACTTTGAATTCCGGAATGCGTCCATATCATTGTAAGATGGACACGTGGCTAGGGCCCAAGTGCTGACTCGGTAGTGCCCGAAAATACCCTCAAGTATATAAACAGAAAAAAATTAATTACTTTTGATTGAGGAACCTCATGGATTTGTATTTGTCATTAGATTTTTAATTTTAAACTAGATAATTCCTAAAAGTTATTGAATCAACAAATATAGCAAAAATATGTGTTCTCACACCCATGTACCTCTGTAATTGTTCAATTTCTCTTATTTTCAATGAAAGAAACAAAAAATCTAATGTGATGTGTTTTCAGGTGAGTGAATGTTCGAAGAAAATGTGAAAAATAGAACTAAAAAAGAAAATGGGCGTAAAATTTAATGGGGTCATATCTTTATACGCTTAAAAAATACAAGCCCAATATGAAAAAATGTTATTATGAGAAAAAGAATTGAGTGGGGCCACCATCCCCACTAGTCACTATGTGCATCCGCCTTTGCCACTCCAATAAAACAATGATAACAAAGGCACTATGGAAATCATCAAATATACCCTACTGCAGAATCCAGCTTGGGTATTCCTTTCAATTTGCCAGGAAGAGATTGCAAAAGATAGCAGTCAGTAACCCCATTATCACACCCCCGATTAGCTAAGAAATCCGCAGTAGAATGAACTTGCTGAAGATGTATTGAATTTTGTTTTTCCAGGCCTCATTCATCTCCCAATTCTTACCCAAGAAAACCCCCCAGTCTCGTTGGAACCTTCAATTGGTGTGGCCCTTACTTAGTACAATGTGGTAATGATCCCAATAGCGGATCAACGGCCTGTTTTACCTTGGTCATAGTCAGAACTACTAGTTCCAGTGGCATTTAGACCTTGAGCTGAGGGACCAACAGATTCATAGGACATTGTCAAATAGGTAAAAATCTTAAAAAATTAACATTTGTGTCATGAACTTGTGCAGAATAACCATTGCCATTTAGACCCACTTTTTTGTGTTTGAATTAATAAGACCATTGTAGCATTAGCGGTCAATATGTCATTATGTCACCTGTTAGTGTCATCATTGCTTTCCTTTTCCTGTGAGTTGCATGTATTTCTTGCAAAATAAGTAACTGCTGCAGCCTTTCAACTTACTTCAGAATTTCTTTTGGTATTAGTTACTGGGGAGGACTGTTCACTTGAGAAGTCTTATCACTGAGAGGATGAATAAAGTTTTCAGAGAAAACATTGAATTTCTTTTTGATCGCTTTGAGTCACAAGATATTTGTGCTATTGTTGTAAGTACCACTCTCTGTTTTACTTCAAGTTTACAAGCGTGCCTTTTTTTGGGTACTTTTCTGTATTTATTTTAATTTCCCTTCTGGTTGAATAAATGTACTCTGGTTTTAGGAATTGGAAAAGCTCCTGAATATCTTGCAACTTTCTCATGAGTTGCTATCCAGAGATCTTTCAATAGATTCATTCAGTCTCATGTTCAATGAGATGCAAGAGAATCTCTCTCTTGTTTCATATTCTAGCCGACTTGCTTCTCAGGTTTGTGGGAGTTTGCATTTTTGTGTTTTTTTTTAATGTCATTCTCATGCTCTCTATCTTCGTGCCATTTATATCATACATTACTTCCTCAACCATGAAACATCAATACAACAAATCAGGTCAGCCTTTCGATAGAAAAGACATGTTTTCATTATAGGATTAGGCCGAATGCAATCTAATGGCTCAAAATTTCTATTTAATAAAAAGGAATATTCTTGTCCAAAACCATCACATGAGAATAAATTCAAATTCAAATAATTTTTAGTAAATGTACTTTGTTATCAAAATGATCAAAGTTTTTTTTTTTTTTTTTTTTTTTTTTTGTGGTTTGGGGGGGGGGGGGGGGGAGGATAGTGATTTCCAAGGGAAAAAAGAGATTAGTATAAAAATGAAAATGTCAAGGATGTGCGCGAGATACTCCCATATTTGCCAAAACATTTGCTACTTTGTTGCCTTCTTCGCACGTATGAGAAATTATGACACCATGTGAGACTGCCTATCCAAAATGGATATCCACCATAACACAATGGCCACAGAGGAGGGAATTTCGCTTAAAGCATATGCACCATGACCTGGGATTCAAGCTCTATGAGAATCAGGAAATATGATTAATTAAGAATCAGATCTAATCCATTGAATAAAGTAAGACATTCCGCTTCCATATTTGAGGCCATCTCTCCAAACACAACCCCCTTAATACCTGAAATACCTTTACTGCCCCATCACAATTGAGTTTGAGCTTACTCGGAGGAAACAATTATTTGTCAATTTTCAAGGTGACAAATGTAAGAGTGGAAAAAGATCTTGTGCTTCTCAGTAAACAGGAGCACACACTTCACAGTGGGATGATAGAAGAGAAAGATAAAGATGGATTTTATGCAAAGAGGAAGAAAGAGGCATGGCTGGACATTATCATGTTTTGCCTTGCATCTAGCTGCCAAATCTCCGATAAAATAACTGAGAGGTAGGTGGCTGGAGACAGAAAATATAAGCATCAGAGCATTGCAATTTAAGAAGCCTGGCAAATGAACTAAAGGAGACTCAATATGATGAAAATACCAAAAATCAATGTCTAATATGATGAAGGATGGATATGATCGAGTCATACATAGAGGACAATTACTTGGAAGGGAAAAGCCCAAGACGAAAACTCGATAGGTAAAACCTTTGTTGCGAATAAATGGACTGTAGTGGGTTAATGAGGTTGTGGGGACAGTATTGGCTGGGCTAAGTTTGAAGTAGGGGTGGCAATTGTAGTTAGACTTCCTTCTTAATTTGGTGGTTTTTGCACTGGTGAGAGGACCAAGGCTTGTGGTGGCAATGGCACGGCGCCTGAAGGTTCTGTTGAGGAGATGGGAATTCTTTTTTCTGTATTTGGAGAAAAGTTTATCTTTTGCTTTCAGTCGTTAAATTGTTTTCACAACAAATGATAGGGCAATATCATTAATTTTGAAAGTCAAACATGCCTTCTTTTTTTTTCTTTTGGTACTGGATTCTCATCGGAAGGGTTTCCCTTGTCATTCTTTAATGCATTTTGGGGGTGGGGGTGGGGGTGGGGGTGGGGTGCGTCGGGTTGTTCTATATATGTATATTGATATAATATTAGATAACATCGAATTAAAATTTCTCTTACTATATTGGAGAGTTCCCTCAGCAAGGGCATTTTTTTTCCAGAACAAGCAGCTACTAATAAATTTGTGGTGGATCACATTCTACAGTACCATCCACAACTCTCCAAAATTCTGTTGCTATTTTACTCAATTCTGATTCATGCATATATAAATTATATGAAAATAGTAATTGAGAATGAAACAAAATGTTGTGCCTGACAGAGACTGTTCTTCCATGGTTAATTCATAACTTTTTTATCACAATTTGGAAATATAAATAGATGTTCGTTTTTTGTTGGTTTTATGTTTTTCACTTAAAAGCAATGACTCATTTTGGATAAGATTTGTAGCCTTTCCTATCAGAGTAAAAAAAATCTGATTGTTGTTATCCATTTCTCTTACGCAAAGGATGGTGTGTGTATACACACACACGCACGCACGCACGCACGCACATACATATTGATGACCATTATGCAATTCTTTGGATCTTGAGTTTTTACGCCTTTTGCATGATGAATTTGTCCGTTTTGCTAGCTTTGGACGGAGTTGCAAAACAATTTCTTGCCAAACTTCATCCTCTGTAATACAACTCAGCGTTTTGTTCGGTCATCAAAAGTTCCCTCGGTCCCTGTTCAGAAGCCATCAGTTCCATATGCCAAGCCAAACTTCTATTGTGGTAGTCAGGTAAGACGTTCTAAATAATGCACTTTTACTTCTTTAATTATCTTAGCACTATGCTGGTGCCCGTGCTTGAATCAAATCTTTGCTAATTACTTCGATGTTTCAGTTGCTGTCCTCTGATCTTCATTGTAGATGTTTGTGTATTCAATGTAGATGTTTGTATAATTATCTTTTTCTGAAAGATTCAATTTTTTTTAAAGGAGTTGCCTGCTAAAATGTACAAATTTTCATTGATGTGTTCCATCATGAAACTATATAACAATGGAATTAAGTATATCTCCCCCCCCCCCCCCCCCCCCCCCCCCCCGCGTCCCTTCCTCTGTCTCTCACGCACTAGAATATTGCTTTGCAGCAGGAACTTGTATTTATTTTAACTATGCATATTATATTATGGAAACAAAAAAAATGTTATCCACACTATGATTTATAGTATGAATAGTATACCCATTGCCTAAAGGAACTTTTTCAATTTAATTTACTAAATTAACGATAAAATAGTAGTATTAGAAGCAGGGTTCTAAGTATCGGTACGTAACGGCCATTATGCCGATACAGGCTGTATTTTCAGGCTTCCCCGGTAGGCCCCTCCCATCAGTAGACAACAGCTTGAATTTCAGCCTTTGATTCACACTGTAACGGGTCGATACGGGCCGGTAACGGTGTTACATCCCGTTACGGGGAGGCGTGCAAGCCGTTATGCCGATACAGGCTGTATTTTCAGCATTCCCAAGTAGGGCACTTCCATAAGCAGACAACAACTGGAATTTCAACCTTTTCTCAGGCCTCTCCCATCAGTTAAATGCTATAATATGATGTACAAGTACAATTTACTTTCTTATAATGTTTGTGTAATATATTTTTATTAAATGTTGTGTGCATCATTTTATTCTTTTAAGATTGTTTGATACGACGGTTTTTCGTCTTTTTTTTTGCTTTATTGTGTTGTATATATAGTTACGTACCATAATATCTATTAGAATGTGTTTATTAAGGATTACATGAGTAAAACGATTACTATCATTGAGTTTTTTAGGATGTTTTGGTAATTTTATAAAATTCACGACTGTTACGGCCGATTCCCATTACGGATTAGCCGATACTCCCTATATCTTTAGATAACCCGATACCGTGATTTAAAACCTTGATTAGAAGGGGGGAAATGTAAAGTGAATCACATTTAATTCTAATTAAAAAATTATATCCAACTTAATATTAGTTTTCAAAGCAGAGTGAAATAAAATTGGGTGCGCACTGCATATGTGACCCAAGTTTGGTTACCAAGGTGAAGTCTGAGTCAAGTTTGGATGGACAAAAGGGAAGCAAATATTTGGGTTGGGCTGTAGTGTGAGGAATGGTGCGGGACACAGGTTTGGGCGTGTGAAGAGGGGGATCTGCTTGTGTGGGAAACTTTTGGGTGTAAATTTTGGCTCCTAAAGTAAACGATGTGAAAAAAAAAATGCAATCTGTTGTGTCTAATTATTCAGATACCCAGTCCTAGAATGTTCTTGGGGTTGTGGACCTGACTGGGCACAATTTGGAATTGATTAGGTGCAGTCTTCGTTGTATTGCATTATTGGTAATCTTGCCTCTCCGAATAAGAAAATATAAGTATCCTTCACATCAAAATCTAACTAATATGTTCATCGAAAAGGATTCCTTACAACCTCATCGTAATGTTGTTGATTTGGTAAACATTCTCATATTCCATCTTCCTGGCTTTCAGTTTCTATTTGTCGTAAATTCTCGGTAACTTTTGATGACTATTATTTTGCAAACTATGCTATGGTAGATTTGTCTAAAGCTTGCTGGCTTCTGTCCCTTGGTTATAACTCCAATTCTTCATCAAATTGCTTGACTTCTTGACCATTTTGGTAGGAATTAAATGCTGCATACCAAAGCTTTGCTCATTTGCACAGTGGCTTCTTCGGAATCCCTCACATGTTTTCGATCGTCAGGCTTCTGGGATCCAGATCTTTGCCTTGGCTTATAAGAGCCTTACTAGATCATATCTCAAATAAGGTAGTTTACATCCTTAAATTATGCATATAGCGTTGCATGAACGTTTGATGTAACATCTCTTCACGCTTTCCTTCAAAGCACTAGCTTAATGTGCATTTGATATGTATAGATAAGTTACTAGTTCATATGTTATTGTTTGCTTCGTAAATAACTTTGTATCACTTCTTTCATGTATCTAATGATCCTCAAATATGTCCTTTATTGGATGAACAGTATTAATCAATATTATTCTGATGGATTAGTTAAGGAGCCTTATTTTGATGATTGGAATTTGTTATCTGTGGATGTTGACAATCTTAGTAACCTGAGAAGCATGAACTGACAATTTCCTTCACTTTGCCTGGCCAGTCACTAGATGTAACTACCATGTGGCATACTGGCCAAGTAACTTCTTAGCCTGTTCACGTGGCTCAAAAATCCATAAGCCATGTCACTTGTACTTGTTACATGATTATTATTTATGGTTTTTTTTTTGGTGGAACCCTGCGGAGTGGGCGAGACTTTATTGATTGTAAAAGGGGATAAATAATAATACAGGTCAGATGGTGATAATGAGCCTTACCCTGCAAAAAATGCAACCTACTAGCTGTATGCTGTGCAAAAAAGAGAAAAACAACCGAAATTAAACATTTCAAACATGCTAGTGTGTGCGCCCAACCCGTCTAGAGCTAAAACACCTATGACTCCCCTCGAAAATGGGGATAAAGCATTAAAACTATGAAGACCATGATCACTACTTCAATTTGCGAATGAGTCCACCAGAGAAGGATACTCTTGAAAACATTTATTCACCCTGAAAACCAAATTGGATGCTGTGAATACTTTAAAAGCAGTGATATCTTTTCTTTGTTTTTTTACATTTATACTACCTTTATTTATGTTACTCATGATACATTTCTTCCCATTGCATGCATCATGTTTTCATCTTTTGCTCGTACGTCTATATGATCAATATCAATGTCATGTTTAAACGTAGAGAAGTTCCAGTTGATGTGTAATACTAATATTTTGCACTCTGCCTTGCATCTGCCTTGCAGATAGCTACTCTTGAACCAATGATTACAGGCTTGCAGGAAGCATTGCCAAAATCCATTGGACTACTTCCTTTTGATGGAGGCGTGACAGGTAAGTTAACTAAATCTTTTAGCACTGCAGAGAGTGTTTGCATATTATGAGCTCTAATGTTAAAGAACTATAAGAGGTGTCAAAGATTTTGTCGCTTCCAAAGGGCTAAACGGTGTACAAGTGTATACAGACTGAGACTGTCCTACACTCCTACTACCTTTATTTTTTAGCTAAGTAACCTGTTGGAATATGTTAGTAGAGTTTTGCAAATAATAAGTCTTAAAAATGTGAGCTCTTGGACACACTCAATCAGCAGAGGTTCAGGCTCAAAATCCATATTCTCAGTCAGGGTGAGATTTCAATTTATCTTCTGTGGAAACACTATTTAGGAAATAATGTCACGGTCTTTGTGTTTAAAACTTCAGGTTCCAAAAAAAACAAAAACAAAAAAGCTTCAGGTTTCTTAAGACACCTGCTCTGTGAATCCAGATATTCATTTATTTTAGAATTTAAGATACCTGCTCTGTACATCTTTGTATTGTACTTCTGCCTTTTTCTACTACATGATCGATACACAAGCCCTAATTAATTTATGAAGCCCAATTATAATTAGCTAAAAATCATTATGAACATAAAGTCCTAGGTTTGGAATCCCAGAAAGAGGCTAGCGCAACTTAAATGAGATACGATACTTCTTTATGGTCTAACATTATTGCCAATACATTATCTTCATTCTGCTAAGCCCAATCCTTAATAAACTTTTTATTTAGGCCTTTGATGAATTGCTGCCCAATCATTTAAACCCAGTTCAGGGTTTACTAATATGTTCTGATAAGTTTAGCCTTAGCAGCCAGTTTTGAGTAAAAAAAGCACCTGTACATATACTCTGGTTTTGTTTGAGAGAGAGAGTTGGATTGTGAGAGAGAGAGAGAGAGAGAGTTTGATCGACAGGATTAGCATCGATGCACAATAGCACTTAAAGGATACACCAAATTGTTCATAACATAAACGAATTGTATCATATTCCACTACTTATCATTGAATTTAATTTCATTTATGTATCCCCAAAACCTATACGTACGAACGTCATATTTGCAACTGCTATTGTGAAGAACCAAACAGAAAGGGTCAAATATAAATTATGTAGCTGTACTTTGATGTGCAAATAGCCAATCTGCACCAAGTTTAGTGAAGACTTGATTTATTAATGGTCTACAAAGCCCTATTCATACTTTGAGTATTAGCCAAAAATCTGTTGCAGACGATACAAAACAACTAAAGCACCCCAAGAAATTTTAAGGCAACTAGATGCAGCCTAGGGAAAAGAAATCAAGCTCCAACTTGATGCGATCTAGGAAAGACTGGCATGTCAAAGAAGCCAAGAATCCGTGTCGGACACGTTTCCTACACTGAAACGCCTAGGACACGGCTGGTAACATGTTTTACATACCAAAGTCATATTACTTTAATCATAAATTTGCAGTTGGACACAGGTGGGACAGAGCCAGGATTTGTTTCTGATACGTGAGGATACATCTAGGATACAGCTGCAGGGAAATCTATAGAATAACTGAGAGGAAATCGCAGATAGGGAGAAATGGAAATGGGAAACTAGGAAAATAAGAGAAACATTTGTTTTTGCCATCCCCTGAGAAGTCTCCAGTGTGGCTGGTCGATTGTTGTTGATCGTATCTGTTGAAGTAACTAGAGACTAGAAGAATGAGATGGCTTGATTTTCATGGTCATTGTCCTGTATTTCTAATAAAATATGAGCCACATATAGAAATCCTAATGCAAAGACAATTACTAAAATACCTTACTTATACTCCCCCTCCTGCTTGAGTATATGAGCATATATCTCACATGCTCCAAGTTGGTTATAAATATATTTTATTCGAGAATTCCCAAGTGAGTGGTTTAGTAAATAAATTTGCTAATTGATTAGTAGAATTAACTTGTCGAGCATGACACGATTTTTGCATTAATTTATCTGGAATAAAGTGACAATCAAAAATATTATTCAAAATTAATATTTATATTTTTTTAACGAAAATAATTAAAACAATACTATACCATTAAACAATCCATACCCCCCCCCCCCCCCCCCCTCCCCCAAGAGACCGCACACGTGAGGTAAAGCAGCCACAACACACAGAGCACTATATCCTAAATAAATAAAATTCCAATAATTGAATTTTTATAATTTTACAATCCAACAATAATACTTTTACAATAGATGTTCAATTTAATAAAAAAAAAAAAATAGAAATTGTTTTGTTTAAATATAATTTCATTACCCATTCAGTCACTGATTGTTTAACAATCCAACATTCAATATTGGTTCAGCAATAAATATTAATAGCTAGTTCAGAAGACACTAGAGGTAGAGTTATTTATAGGACAGTTGTACTAAATTAACACAATCTTGAGATTCCACCTTTTGATTCGAAAATAATAATACTTGAACTGGGGCAAGGGATGATGATTGAACCCCCCCACCAATGCTCCTATTGTACCGCAATTCTTACCTGCCTCGGACTGTGATATATATATATATATATATATATATATATATATATATATATATATATATATATATATGGTGTCTTAACACAATGCTCTATAAGAGAGGCGATGAAGAATTGCTAGGCTAACTAGGAAGATATACGTTGAATAGCTAACTGAGACTTATCGATTGATTCCGCTGACGCCTTTACTTTCCATAGGTGTTATTAAATCCAACTAATTTAAAATTTGCTTTTGACCAATAAAAGTTAAAATACAATCCAAAACATTAAATTCTTAATTCTGGAAAAAAAAAAAAACAATAATTCCATTGATAATCAACACTTGGAACGAAGAAAATAAAACGAATAAATGAACTTATGTGTTCATACTACCAATAGAAAGTTAGGAAAAGTTGATAGGAAGAAAGTATAATATGAAGGTAAATGATTATTTTTCTTAATAATTCAAGCCAAAAGCGGATTTCAATAAGTAAAAAACTAATCGACTTTTTTTTCTTTTGGAAAATTGATGATCCTTACACAACATAAATATACATTAAGTTGTAATACGAAAAGAAAACTCCCATGCTTTTAACAATTTTTTTTTTTTTTTTCGAAATGAACATTTTTAATGAATATTTCAAATATATAAATATTGACATATATTAATACTCATCATAACTAAAACTGAGGGCTGTGGTGGAATGATGTCTATGGTTTGAGGGCTACGATTAGCTGTTCGTTTTGACCTTATTTGAGGTTGTACGACGATGGGAAAATAGTAAAAAAGGAGAATGAAAAAAAAAATATTGGGAAGAACAAGACTATGGTATTGAAATTGAGCTCTCGGTAGAACCCTTGATATCATATAGAAGTAAGGTTTTTTTATCATGGGTCCCAAGGCCCATTATTAATTCATTCTTATACCTATGTAACTATTTAAGTTTAGAGAAAAACTCAATTGGCATATGGTAATTGTTTGTTGTACAGTAAAATTTACATCTCCCATTCATTATGTTGTTGTTGACATTATTGCTATACAACAGCATTTGCATCCCCTATTCATTAAGTTGCTATTAATATTATTGCTGGGAAGTAATATTTGCATCCCCCATTTATTATGTTGCAATTGATGTAATGATAGAATATGTATTTGGGTTTATCTTAAATAATAAATATATAAGTGGTGTTTTCTTAATATGGACTTGTAAGGGGTGACCCATTTTAATTTCAATGATAAAAGTGGGGTTCTCTCTTATTTTTCCTAGAAGTAAATAGGTACTAGAAGAATGAGACGGCTTGATTTTCGTGGTCAGCCTCTCTTGTATTTATAATAAAATATGAACATATAGAATCGGTAATACGGAGACAAATACTAAAATACCCTCATATCGTATCCTTGAAGTGCTACTTCAAGTAGAGGTGGCTCCTCTCGATCGAACGCTTTCTTTGTCTCTCTCTCTCTCTCATTGCTCCTCACGATCAAACTCTCTCCCCCACAAGACTAGAGAATATGTACACCTTTTATTATTGTCAAAAACTGCTGTTGAAGCTGAACTTCTCAAACCCTAAATTGGGTTTAAACAATTGGTCTGAAATTTATGAAGGCCTAAATCGAGTTTTTGTTTCAGATTGGTCTTGTTTAGCTAATTAGAATTGGGCTTGGTAAAAATTAGGATTGGGCTGGTGCATGTATCATTTAGTAAGTTACTAAATTATTGATTCTACCCCTTCGTTTTTTAATATTTGTGTATGACTACGCACACATAAATATTGCCGTATCCTATTCCTAGCCATATCCATGTCCAATATTTTTAGAATTTGGCATGTCACCCCGTCTTGACCCTCACATTTACCGCTTCTCGTATCTGTATCTGTGCTTCTTAAGATGCGATGTGCCCCAACAACAATTCTATCAAGAAGGACCCTATTTTTTCCAAAGATAATAATGAAACTGAAAACAATGGTCAGACGAGCTTCAATAATTTTTGGCAAATATCCATGAGAATCAAAGTGAAGAGATGAATCAGATAATAAACCTTGGGTCTTTGCAAGAGTTTGCTTCTGGCGTCATGCTGATGTGATCCACTCTGGCATTGAGTTAGCATTTGTTAGTGGTGAAATTTTCTGTGTTAATTTATCAAAAAGAGTTTCCTCTTCTTTTGGTCATGAAAATGTTGCTTCATTAGCATATTAGAAGTGACTCGAGGTTTAGGTTTCATGAAATTGGAGATGAAGAGAAAGAAAGAGCGGATTGAGAGAATGGTAGATGTAAATCCAATCAACACCACTGCTCTTATGTAAGGTGTATCTTAAAAATTTGCACAAATGTCCTTAGAAACAGTATGCGTCTACACCTCATGACAACTAAAAAATAATAAATCATCATAATACTAATGGATACCAGGGAGAAGCCTCCTGAATGGCTTTTCCTTCAGGAAAACTCAAGCTTAACTGTGATGAAGGAAGTAAAGGCAATCAAAGATTGGGGCTGCGGGTTGTATCATCAAATATTGTCTCGTTCACCTCTTTTTGCTGCTCATCATAACTATGAAGTGGTCTCGTCTATGGAAGTTGTAATGTTTCCCTTACTGGATGACATGACGATTGTTACTCGGCTGAATTTTTGTATTTAAAATTGCATTGCATCGGGTTCTCAGGTGTCAGTTCATTTAATTCAGGGGAAATTTTCTACTTGTAAATTCTGGTACAAATGGAGAAATCTTATTGGAAGCCTGTCTCAGTTGAATTCTAGCGATGTCATGTTGATACACAGGGCAAACAAGTCGCAGACGATTTAGCTAATTTAGGAGTTGCATTGCAAGTTTGCAACACACTCCATGCTAATTTTTCTGTAGTTACTTTTCCACATTTTATCGATGTAGTGAACCACCTTTCAGTACCCTTTCCATGTACACAAGTTGTCCATGTTCAAGATAACCCCGATTTTACCTTTTGAGGCATTCACATTCAACAAATGCTTTGCTTAGTTTTTTTTTTTTTTGTGTGTGTGTGTGTGTGTTCTTGCCCGTACATGGTTTCTCAATTTCTGTTTGAAGGAGAATTTTCCTTTTAGCTCTTCAATTGTCACCTTGGTGGCCCATTAATATACTAATTTACTTATCAAGAAAAGGAAAAATATAGTTAAGAAAATATGATATATACAAAGATTACCTCGTTAATGAAACATACGCTGCAAAGACCAGCTGATTGCACAGAAACTAAATTTCTGAAAATATTTATGTTCTGAATGTATAAATCTCAAATGGTTGCTTTCCTCATTGTCCTCTTACATAACAAATATTTTTGTTCTTAGGTTGTTTGAGACTTGTCAAAGAACAACTCAACTGGCAGTCAAAGACGGAACTCAAAGCAGAAGTTCTGCGCGGAATAAAGGAGATTGGATGTGTATTATACTGGATGGGGCTTCTTGACATTGTTCTGGTTTGTTTAAGATAATCTTAATTCTCATTACCTTTTGAATGCGTAAATTGGGAAATTTTGGAGCATGACCTTGTTAGATCATTGAATAACATAGAATCCAAGGAAAAAGAGTGAAAGGAGGGTAAAAAAAAATCTGGAGAAGAAGAAAAGTCTTTTCTACCCTTAATACTAAATAAATATAATAACTCTAATATCCCCCTCAAACTCATAATGCGGTTTCATGAAACATGGAGATTTTTCCTACCAAAATGTAAAAATAAATATGACTTGGTAAACAATTCTGGAATCTGCATGGAAAAAGAAACGAAAGGCAAAATAATAGTGCCATGCTAAAGTTGATGACGAATAAGATGACTATCAATCTCGATGTGTTTAGTTCGTTCATGAAACATTGGGTTGTGAGCAATCTAAATAGCACTTCTTATCACAATATATGAGTTGGATGAGAAAGACACTCATAATTGCAAGTAACCAACATAACCAAACTATCTCAGTTGTAGTAGATGCAATCACACGATAATCAACTTCCGCGGAAGATTTAAAAACAACCTGTTTCTTGTTCTTCCAAAGGAGAAAATTACCCAAAAATACACACAATCAGTGATAGACTTGTGAGTTGTGGGAACATAGGCCCAATCAGCAACAGAGTATGCATGCAACTCCAAATACTAGGTTGATGGAAGTAAAAGACTCTGGAAGAGAGTACCCCAAAGATACCACAGGATATGAAGAATAGGTAGGACTGGCAATTTGTGTTTTTGGGTCGTGTTTCGCATCGTGCCGTGTCATTTGTTGATATGAACACGATAACATGTGACACAAACAAGACACAATATCATAGTTTCAACACGATATAACGACACGGCGCGATAATTAATTGTGTCACAACGAAAGCTATTTAACGCATTACACATTAATTTAATAAAGTATATACATTTTTAAAATAATTCACTAAAATATCTAATAAATGGATTAATTAATTTTTTGTTACTTATTAATGGGTAACTTAAATATGATTCAAAATTATCGTGTTAGGTAATGTCATCCCACCCTAGGCCCTACGCAGAGGTGGGGCACGACCTTGGCCTAACATCACCAACCAACCAAGTTTAACCTAAATTAATAATATGTATGTGTGTGTGTGTGTGTGTGTGTATATATATATACATGCACACACTGACAATTAACATAAATTCTCAAATTTTTACGAAACTCACGCTACATGAGAGTAGCACAGTGACTATATCAATTATCACATGTCGCCAAGCAAATCGCGCTAACTATACAATACAACTATTATACAACAAAACCACAAAAGAGCAAGCCTCTGTATTACTGACAACACCACCCGATAACCTCAAAAGTCACACTACACTCTGCCTCTATTTAACGCTAGTAGTGGACCAATCTTTACCTGGATCACCTGAGATAAAATATTTTATCGGTGTATTACATTCATATTTAAAAACAATTTATGGATTATTTAACGGAATCCACTTTCCAAATTTAAAAATATAATCGCACACTAAGCAGTATAAAAATATAGAAATGAAACAACTGAATATAAATCAATTGTTCATTCTCACTTTTATATAATATAATACCACACATCAAACTTCCTTGCATGAGATTAGGCTCTTGATACCATGTTACAATCATTGAATAACATGGAATCCAAGATAAAAGAGAAAAAAGGAGGCTAGCTTTTGTTATTGCGAATAATGAATGCAAAGTTATAATAAAATACCTAAGAAAGATAACAAAGATAACTTATATATGCTTACAATAAAAAGACCTAGAAGAGATGAAAAATCTACTCTTACATGACTTGGCACTTGTTATGCATTTAGTAATTTTTTTTTTACGCCAAGTTGTTATGCCCATACAAATCACTGAGATGGAATGGAGATGCATTACTACTGAAGGCTGAAGGCTTCTTCCTAAAATTTTCTCATGTTAGAAACAGGCATCTGGAGGATTTTAAATTGTGCCACAGTTTTGTCTTGCTAAAAGGTGATAGCCTCATATGGTTGGGCTTATATGAGGTACACCTGATTTTTAAAAACATCCATAGCTGGTGCCTTGGTTTCTCTTCATCTTTGTTACCCCTTTTTTGGGGTGGGGATGATGGGCAATTGTGATGCCTCCTAATTGCATTGTCTTTTTACCTTTTTTAGTGTAAGAGTTCAATTGAAGCTCATTAACTCATTTGTGATAATATCTTTATGTGCAACAGAGAGAAGTTGATACTGTCCATTTCATGCAAACTGCTACTTGGTTGGGTTTTGTACCTGGTTCTGATGGGCAAGTTATGCAGTCTGCTGAGGAGGGAGATAGTCCAATGGTCAATCTTTTTAAATCAGCAACTGCCGCAGCTGCATCTGACCCTCACTCTCCGAATCCGACATCCTTTTACACCTTATCAAAACAAGCAGAAGCTGCTGGTGAGCAACAGATATAATTATCTTTCAGTGGATAATATATTGCTATTTTTCTAACAATCTGAAGATTAGTAGTGAACTGAGCATACATAATTTAAATATCGTTATGACCGCCATATATATTCTTTAGTTAGGAAGTTACGGACTCCTATGTCTTCCAATAAACCCTATTGCTTACACACTTATCTTTTGAATGTACCATTACAATCTAGCTAAATAATATGTTTTGGAAAAAGTTGGTTAAATAATATGTACCTCATTGTCCATGTAAGTTCGGCAACTATTAAACCAATAAATGATCTTAAATGTTACGCTTTGCTGAATTTGACAAGTGGAAATGCAATGTGCTTTCTCGGGTTTGAGCCCAATGAGATTAAAAATTCTAAGGCAAGTGACAAATCCAAATTTTAACGTAGTATTCCAATCTAACTAAATGATATGTTTTTGGAAAAAGTTGGTTAAATTATATGTACCTCATTGTTCCGTGTAAGTGTGGAAGCTATTAAACCGATAAATGTTCTTAAATATGACGCTTCACTAAGTTGACAACTGGAAATTCAGGTGCTTTCTCGGGTTTGAGCCCAATGAGATTAAACATTTTAAGGCAAGTGACAAATCCAAATTTCACAAAACTATGTTGGAAAGGATGACAATGTAATCAGGAAAAGCTAAAGACAGCATCTAAACACTTCGCGAAGAAAGAATATGGGACACTTAGAAACGGTAGAAAAGGGCTATCGTCTTTCAGAGAAACTCAGCTTCACTATCTAACATTGTACAACTTCTAATTTCCATCAATCGTTTTTTTTTTTTATTAAAAAAGAAAAAGAAAAAAAAAAGGAAAATAAAAATTAGGAAACTTTATTGATCAATCAAAAGCCAAACAGGGAAATAGCTCTGGGCTAGACAAAAGTTCCAAAAGAATACAAAAGAATCAAAAAGAAAAAAAAAATAAAAAACCTTTAACTTTCCTAAAATTAAAAAAATGAAGCCTATCCACCCGTAGACAACCTCAAATTGAAGCATGACAATCCGATTCACTCCAAAATCGAATCCTCTCGCTAGAGCTCCCAAACATAGCTACAAGGTCAACAATTGTGTTAGCTTCCCTGTAGCAATGAGAACCCAATGCCTACACTCAAGAAACCAAAATTCTGATGTCCAAAATCTAGTCAACATCTTCCACGGCACCAAAGATTTACCAATAACTATAGATACTACCAGAGCATTATCAGTAACAATCTCCTCGTGGCCTTAGGTACACTCAACATAAAATTGCAAAGTCAATCCGAAGGTTTTAGTCTCTGCAAGTAAACTGGTTCCAAATGTAACAAACTAAGAAAAGTAAGGACTCCACCACTAATATAACCTGGACGTCCTCTAGATTTTCCGTCTAAATTCATCTTCAATCTGTCACACGGAGGTTTCCAATAAACCAACTGTAACTTAGACTTCTTTTTTCCCGAAGGCAAAATACAACCTAGCCATGGTTTGGTGAATATGGAACAAACGTAACTAAGTCTCCTGTTGACCCACCAAATTTAACCTTATTCATCATTTTCCATATTTTCCAGCAGATAATAGAGAGGCACAATAAGGCATGGTGTTCATGAAAGCTTGGGGAAATATGATGTTGCCACCAAAAAACCAATCACCAAACAGGCCACCTCTCCACTAATAAGTGCCAAAAGTAGCACACACAGTCTTAGCCACCTCTCCCTGCATGTAGTCCAAAGACTCAATCTGCGGATCACAACAACAATTACACTGAGAACAAAACCTCACACATTTTTTTCTGAATCGCATTGTTAAAATAAAAAATAAAAAATAAAAAATAAAAAAGATAAGATAAGAATGAGAAAACTTAACAATTATGTTAGCCTCTCCCTCTATTTATAATAGGAATTAGGAAAAAATTCAGAAACCCTAGGGAACTCTAAATAATACAAGAATGACATAAATACCCTTTAACACTCCCCCTCAAGTTGGAGCATATATATTGTCTGCTCCTAGGCTCCTAGCTTGTTATAAATGTATTTTTTCCTTTAGCCCCTAACGGTTTAATAAATAAATTAGCTAACTGATCCACATAATTCACATGTCTAGTCTCTATCAGCTTCTGCAATAGTTGTTCCCATATGAAGTGACAATCGACTTCTATTAGTTTCGTTCTTTCATGGAAGATTGGATTAGATGCAATGTGAAGAGTTGCTTGATTATCACAAACAAGATCTATCGGTGAAAAGTGTTCAAATCCAAGTTCTTCCAACAGATGCTTCAACCACTTTAGCTCACAAGTGGTGTAGGTCATCGCCCTGTATTCAGATTATGCACTTAACCGAACCACAACTGTCTGCTTTTTACTTTTCCTAGGAAGATTACCTCCAACAAATACACAATACCCTGTAGTAAGCTTCCTATCCGAGGGAGATCCAACAAAATCTGCATCTGTATATCCCTTAATTTGAGTGTGACTAAAGTTCTGATACAACAAACCACAACCAGGAGCATCTTTTAGATATTGGACAATACAAATCACTGCATCCCAATGACAAGTCGTGGGACGATTCAAGAACTAGTTGACGACACTAACAGCAAATGAGATATTTGGTCTTGTAATCGTCAGGTAGTTCAACTACCCAACCATTTGTATTGCGCTTAATCTGTCAGTGGTACTCCTTAATCTGCCAACAGTTTTGAGTTTGGATCCATAGGCGAGTCAATAAGTTTAACTCCTGACATCCATGTATCGCTCAATAGATCAAGGACATATTTCTTCTGAGAGATAAAATGCATTGACTCGATCGTGCCACCTCAATACCTGAGAAATGCTTCAATTAACCCAAATCATTGGTATAAAACTTACTGTGCATAAATTTTTTGAGTTTCTTGAATACCACTATGGTCGTCTCCAGTATATGTCTTCCACATATACAATCAATAATATTCTCCGGTTTGTACTATGCCAGTAAAACATTAAATGATTGACTCCACAGCGAAATAGACCCAACTTGGTAATCATGTTTCTAGATCTCCCAAACCACGTTCGAGGAAGTTGTTTGAGACCGTAAATGGATCTCTTCAAACGACAAAGCAGACCGGACTCCCCCCGAGCAACAAACCTAGGAGGTTACTTCGTGGAAACTTTCAAAGTGAGATCGCCATTCAAGGAGGCATTCTTGATGTTGTGTTGATGTAACGACAAACGAAAGATGGTGGCAAGAGAGATAAACAACCGAACAAAGGCGAGCTTGGCAATGGGAGAAAACGTCTCAGAGTAATCAAGTCCATATATCTGAGTATAACATTTGGCAATTAAGTGAGCCTTGAGCCGATGGACGACTCTATATGACAGGTGCGGGAACGGATGGAGATAAAGAGGGGTTGGAAAATTCGGCACAGGAAGTATAATATGCAGATCGTCCTAGGAGTAGGGAATAGAAAATTAAAGGGTGAACTAAAAAAAATGTGACATCTGCACAGAGGAAAGAGTGACGTAAAGAAGGACTATAACACCGATAGCTCATCTGTGTGCGAGAATAACCAAGGAAGACACTTTTTATGCCACGAGGATCCAACTTAGCCTTACCGGAAGTTAACTGATGGATGAAGGAAACACATCCAAAGATACGGGGAGGTAAAGCAAACTTGGGTGATCTGGGAAAAATAATAGAATGAGGAATTTTGGCATTTAGTATAGAAGATGGCATCCGATTAATCAAGAAGCAAGTTGTAAGAGCTCCGTCGGCCCACAAGTGTTTGGGAACATTCATCTCAAATATCAGAGTTCAAGCCACTTCCAAGAGATGCCGATTTTTACGCTCACGATTCTATTTTGTTGTGGTGTGTGGGGACAAGAAGACTGATGCAGTATACCAGATTGTGACATGAAAGAAGTAAAAGGTTAGGAAAAATATTCTCGAGCATTTAGTATAGAAGATGGCATCCGATTAATCAAGAAGCAAGTTGTAAGTGCTCCGTTGGCCTAGAAGTGTTTGGGAACATTCATATCAAATATCAGAGTTCAAGCCACTTCCAAGAGATGCCGATTCTTACGCTCACGATTCTATTTTGCTGTGGCGTGTGGGGATAAGAAGACTGATGCAGTATACCAGATTCTGACATGAAAGAAGTAAAAGGTTAGGAAAAATATTCTCGAGCATTATCACTGCAGAATATACGCACGAGCACATTAAATTAAGTTTTAATTTCAGCACAAAAGGTAGCGAAAATGGAAAATAATTCAGAACGATCTTTCATTAAATAAAGACATGTAACCCTGGAAAAATCATCCATACATGGGATGAAATAATGAAAACTTAATGTAGAGGCAGTACAAGAAGGACCCTAAATGTCTTAATGGACTAAACTAAAAGGACGTGATGCTCAAAATTGAGTCGGGAAAGCAAATGAAGTACGATGATGCTTTCCCAACTGACAAGACTCACAATCTAAGGACAAATGACGTAAACTAGGAGCAAGTACCTTGAGATTGACAAGACATGGATGACCTAGGCGACAATGAATTTATTGGGCAAATGTAACAACAGTACAAGCAGTGAGTAGGATAGCAGGTGTCTCGTTATGATCATCAAAGTAATAAAGACCATTTTTCTCACGTTCTACGCCAATCGTCTTATGTGTTCTCAAATCTTGGATAATAACAGAATTAGGAAAGAAGAAAACTGAATAATTAAGTTGTTTAGTTTACTTACTGACTGACATCAAATTAAAAGAAAATGAAGGAATATACAAGACAGAGGATAAAGAGAAAGATGGTGAGAGTTCCACAGTGCCAATGTCACGAATAGGGACTGTGGAACCATCAATAACAATAATATGGAACAACGAGATAGATGGTTGAATATGTGTAAACAAAGAAGATGTACCTGACATGTAGTCAGTGGCAGCGGAATCTATGACCCAAGGTGTAGAAGGGGAAGGATGAAAGATAATACATGCAGTAGGGTTACGTCGTTGAGCTGGAGAAGTAATGGGGGTACATGCTTGTTGGGATGCCTTAAACTAGAGGAACTGAGCATACTCGTCGTGAGAAATTGCCTTGGTAGATGAAGAGTCTGATGATGGAACCGGAGCTACTTGATTAGAAGTTGTGGCATGAACATACATAGGAGAACGATCAACTAGGTACTAACAAGTATCTTGGGTATGATTTCCCTTGCCACAAAATGAGCATTGATGGCGATATTCACCACGACAATGGCCACCTTGGCCACCCCGAAAGCCATTCCTACGGCTTCCTCACCTCCTCGTTTTCCTTGGTCAGTAATGGCAACTTGTACAACTTTGGACCATTGTAAGTAATTGGTCCTATTTAACTTTTGAGTAGTCAACAATTGTGGAGGTAAAGTGGACATTAGTGCACTGCTAAACAATTGACATTGTATGCACCAATACAACAACTAATTGAAGTGAATAATTATAGCCAAGGAAAATGAACAAACAAGGTCCCCATACAAAAAACTAATAAACAAACGATAGATAAACATTGAGATGAAATTTACGACATTGAATATTTTCTCTTTTTTTTTGGTTGCTTGTATATGTTGGCCTTTTTCAAGCCATTGGAGCTGCAGGCCTCGAAAGTGGGGAGCAGAGTAGGGCCGACGATGGTCTGGACAGTTGCAGCGAGCTGAGATCGGGCCTAGACAAGGCTCGAGGAGGGCTGCCGGCAGGTGAACAGCAGCGGCGAAGGTCTGAACGACAGTGGCGAGGGTTGGAACATTGCAGGGTCTGAACAGTGGCTGCGAGCAGGAATGGGGCCTAGACGAGTGCGGAGGAGGGTCATCGGTGGTAGAACAGCAGCAGCGAAGGTCTGAACAACGGCAACGGTGGTGGCGAAGCAACGAAACGACTAGATCTAGGATTTCAACCTTTTTTTTTTTATAATTCGTACAGATGGTGAAGGAAAAAAAATAAGGAGGGGAAGAAGAGAAAAAAATAGAATTAAATTAAATTAAAATAATGACTGAACAGACCCATGAGATTAGTATCCCATAACCTGCTCAGATACCATGTTAAAGTAAAAAGAGGATGCGATAAGAATGAGAAGGCTTAGTAATTATGTTAGCCTCTCTCTATTTATAATAGGAATTAGGAAACAATACAGAAACCCTAAGAAACCCTAAATAATACAAGAATGACATAAATACCCTTTAACACACCTCATCCTCATGAGCTATGTGAGTAAGAGTCTCTCCACATAAATATAGAGATCTTTATTAAAGAGACTTATGCCAAGAGTTCCTGAAAAAGGATGAGCTTCATGATAATTCCTGATGACTTTGTAGGCAGATTTAATAGAAAACTCCCCCGAGATTAGAAGGTTGTCAAACCATAATATCTTGATCAGAAATATTTAAAGTTTGGATACCTTCTAATTCTTGAAAAAAATCAGTAGGGATAAGAGTGAGCTTAAAATTTCACTCTCCATTAGCCAGCCTTATGTCTTTAACTTGAAGATTAGAAATTCTTGCATCCAGCAACAACAGTTCACCCGATAGAATTGAGGTAGGCGAAGAAATCCCACCAAAATAATTCATGATTGATACCTACCATGAATTGAATGTGATCCTCAGCATAGAATTTCCCTTCAAGCATGGCACTCTACAATGACTCTCAGAAGCAAAACTTTTGTATTTATTCGTAGGAGAATCCCCCACAAACTTTGCGAAAAACCAGGCCCAAAGTGTGAAACCTTCTCTGAATTTCTACCAAAGTCTCATCTGATAACCAGGATGACCTTGTGCAAATCTCTAATCCCCAAGGCTCCCTCTTCAGTAGGGAAACGAAGATTTTTGCGTCTCTTCTCTTACAACTTTTTTATATATGTTAGCCTAATTAATGAAATACATGTACCATTAAGAAAGTTAATTCAACAAGAACTGAAATTCAGTTTGCGAAATAGAGCAAGGAAAGAGGGCAGTACAACTTTTTTTATGGAGTAGAAGTAAAAAGAGAGCTAGAATGATTGTGCATTATAAAAGGCTTAAGGAACAACTGGTGGATATTTTATCCCACGACAAGATGTTTACATTTCTTTAAAGTTCTTTAGTAAATTTGATTGTAAGAGTGGGTTTTGGCAAATCTTCAGAAATGTGGCTCGATCATTCTGTATTTTTCAGGCATGCTTTAGCATGGAGAATGTATTGATTGTCTATGAAGCACGGACACAACGGGGACACGTCAATAAGTAAATATATATTTTTACATATGTTAACCTAATTAATGAATTACATGTGCCATTGAGCAAGTTCATTCAACATGAACTGAAACAAATCAATAAACAGAGAGGAGAGAGGGCAGTGAAACAGAGCAGCGAAACAAATCAATAAAGAGAGAGAGAGGGAGGAAGGAACCTGGTTTGGTTTGCTTCCTAGTTGGATCAAGGGGAGAGGCAGAGACGTGTTTGTTTGCTTCATCTCGGAATAGAGAAGGAGTTAAAAACTTTTGGACCGTAACAGAGCTGGGAGAGAGGACTGAGTGAAGGTTTGAGAAACAAATCAAAAAACGAGTGGGGGGATATAGAGAGAGATGGATTGAGAAGAACCTGTTCATGGTCGGATCAGGGGAGAGGCAAAAGAAGTTCGGCCGACGGCCATTCTTTTGCTTTGTCTCGAACAGGGAGGGAATTGCCTGTTGTCTTTCTGCCTTTCTCCTTTCTCGCTTCTCCAATTGTTAAGGACCCATTTAATTGTGCTATTTAATATAAAATTATAAGATACATCCATTAAATTAAATAACAATGTAATTATAGTAAGTCAATGAAAAAATTGCCAAACTGACAACTATGTGCCTCACAAAAAAATATATATATATCTCGACACGGGCTTCCTAAATGTCCGACACACAAAAAATTGGACACATCCCAACACGGGTCAGACATGTGTCGGAGGCGTGTTGGACTCCGACACTCAGCCTCCGGCGGAGTGTCGGTGCTTCCTAGGTGATTGTGTATGTACATGATATGATGAACATAGGAAGCACTCGAGCTATTTTCGCATTGCAAATTTCAAACTGAAGAGAAATTCCAAAACAACGACAAACAGTTACTTATGGCGACACATTTTCACAGTCTAGACTAGTGTTCGAACACCGGCTGCATTTGCCTGTAGGTGTTATGTTTTGACCTTTCTGTTTGGCCTTTGACTGTAAATGATGGCAAGTACTGATTTTGTTTAAATTCAAGTCCATGTTAGGAAATACTTTCTGGGTTCCAAAATAATAGCCTTCCCTTTTTTAGGATGTTCTAGGGGCCATAGAGTAAAGTAAAATATGTTCATCCTCTATCTCAAACTTCGTACAGAGTAACTTCGTACAAAGTCGAATGGGATAATATTTTAGCAAGAAAGGGTGTATTTTAATCTGTAAAATTAATCCCTACTTTAAAATCCAAGTCATGACTGCAAAATACGGGCTGTGACAGATCAATCAATTCATATTCACTCCCATATGCATGAGCTCTAACATAACTCTTCTCCAATGCTGCAGTCCTTACAGTATTGCTGCCTTTCACATTGATAACGTCATGCACATATTTGGTTCCTCCATTGTCACTTCTATATGCCTAGCAATTCATCCTATTGAACAACTGAATGTAGATGATCGATTCGTTTGCATATTTTGTTTGATTTAGTGTATCTGTGTTCTCCTTCTACTTTTTTGTATATGTCAGTTCATTTTATTTCTGAATCACAGGGTCCATAATCTCACTTTTATTGCAGATTTATTGTACAAGGCTAACATTAATACTGGAAGCGTGCTGGAATACGCCCTTGCTTTCACAAGTGCAGCACTGGATAAATATTGTAGTAGATGGTGTGCTGCTCCCAGGACTGGGTTTATTGATATTACCACTTCAAAGGACTTCTATCGTATCTTTAGTGGCCTCCAAATTGTAAGACAACCTCCCTCAAGGCCATTGCTCGGGTCCCTCATAAATTTATTAGAGAGAGCACAATTTAACAGCACATGTTATTTGTTGAATTTTTCCGTACGTTAATAAAATGTGCTTCTATATGTTTATGTGATACGTGTTTGCTTGGCAGTTTGATGCAGATAGTCATTTTACAAACACTTTGAACTTGGAATTCGATCAACTTTTTCATATTGATACAGTGAATACAAATCCGTAATTGCATTCATTAGTTTATATTTTCAATATAATATGATTTCTTTATTCTGTTCTTTTTTGGGGATTTTTGGGAAATAAAATAAAATAAAACGAAAAGGGAAATAGTACAAGCAGGGTGGGATAAAAATATGGTGCCTACATGTGGTCTACTTTCACATGGTATGAAGAGCAGGTAGATGAGAAACTAAACCTATTAATTTTCTTTAATTTTCCCCTATCTTAAAAAAAGAATAAGAAAGAGAAAGCTCAGCACATTGTACTGTACTCCAAAACCCTCGTCGTCTCTCAAACCAACCAACCTAGCCACCTACTACCCAAAGACCAACGCTGACGACTTTTGGTAAAAACTCTCAGTCCGCCGTTGAGCTCCAACCTGAACTGAAGACAATCAAGCTCAGCCTGCCACCAGCCTCCAACACCCTTTCCAAACCCATCTTGCCTCATTGAACTTTGCAGTTCCTTTTCCAGCCTTGCCACCTCCTTTCAGACCTTGTTGGATGTTGTCTGCACTATTTTCATCGCTGCCACTTTGTTCCAGCCATGGCTGCCCCTATTCTAGGTCACAACTAAGAAATAGTATCTATATATGTTCCCCATCAGGTTGTGGTTGTTGAACCACTTGTTTTTTGAGGCATTCTTTTTGGTGTTTTTTGTTGAATTTTCTGTGGAAGGCCAGTTCATATGTTTTATTGAAGTCCTTAGTTCAGTTATATCTTCCGTGCAACCACCAGCTTTTTTTTGTTCGGAGGAAGTTCGGCGGAGCGATGAGAGCTTTATTGATAAACTCAAAGAATACAAGATTCAGAATGGGGCGAGACTTGACCTCTAAAACAAGTTAAACGACAAATAAAAAAATAACAAAAATACTAAAAATTCAAGAATTAAAACATGACTTAAGAAATTCCCTTGATTTTCTGAATGTCAGGAAAGCAAAGCCTATCCCATCTTAGGCATCCATGAACAATTGCAAGACATTCTAATTCAGACCAAAAGGTACGACTTCTCTCACATTTCCTAGCTTAGCAACAACTCAGCAAATGCGTTAGCTTCCCTAAAGCAGTGCAAAACAGAAGCATGAACGTTAGAAGCCTGAACCTTTATATTTCTAATCAGTGATGTTAATCGCCAAGGCACTGTAGATCTCCCAGCAACCGTCTCGACCAGCAAGGTGTTTTCGGTGAGTATATCCATTGAGACTCGTTGGAACTTAACACAGTACTGAAGCGCGATTCAAAGCGTTTTTGTCTCCACAAACAAACTAGACCCTATCCCAAGAAATTGAGCGAAACCAAACAATAATGTCCCACTAGCATCCCAAAACGTAATGTCTCGGCCAATATAACCAGGGTTTCCTCTAGAGCTTCCATTCAAATTAATCTTCATTCTAGCACATAGGGGGTTCCAGCACAATAACTGAATCTTAGAATTCTTTTTCCTCACAAACAAGGCAATTCTGGCTATGGTTTGGTGAGTGTTATATAGAATTTTCTGAACATCACACAGAACCCCATAAAATCTAAAGTTGTTACGAATCTTCTAGATTTCCCAGCACCACACAGAAGGAGTGAGCTTATCATAAAATTTTTGTAGAGGTATATATCTATGTCGCTTCCACAAACCAACCAGTCTGCCAAACACTTCTCTAGTCCAAAGCGTTGCCCCAAAAGCGGTCCACACACTCTTTGCCAAAACCTCTTGCAAGAACAAATGACACGATGATTCATCTTGAGGCTTAAAGCAACAACTACATTGTGATCATATTTTCATATTTTTTTGTTGAATCAATTCATCCACTGAAACAATTTGGTTTATAAGCCTCCATAGAAAATTAGATTTCTTCATGGGAAGGGATGTATGCCAAATCTTTTCAAAGAACAAATGAGCATCTTGTTGTTTCCGTTTGACTTCCCAGGTAGTTTTCACCTAGAAGACTCTCCCGAGTTAGAGGGCTACCAAACCATTACGTCATGGTCAAACATCATTAAGAACCTAAATACACTCCTGTCCTCTCACATAATCTACAAGGATAACAGTCTGAATACAATGCATATTTCATTCTCCACTCGCTAACCGAACATCCTTAGCTAGTAGATTTGTAAGACACATTTCTACCACCACTATTTTGCCTAGCGGAACGAGATAAGCCAAGTATCCCACCAAAAGGATACACACCCACTTCCTGAATATGGTCGTCAGCATAAAAAAATTTCCTCAAGTACAACACCACACATGGCTTTGGTGAGATAAATATATGCATTTAACTGGTAGACTGGTTCAGTTGTACTTATCTTTCAGAAAACAAGCCGAAAGAGTTATTCCCTCTCTCAACCTCCACCAAAGCTTCATCTGAAATGCTTGAATAACAATTTGAAAGTCTATGATCCCCTGACCACCCTTGTCTGTAGGGAAGCAAATATTTCTCCATCGCTTCCAATGCAACTTTTTCTTTTCAAGACTGGATCCCCAAAAAAATCTCACCAGAATCTTTTCAACTTCTCGAATAACAGATATCAGAGGAGAAATTGCCATGAACGAGTAGAAAGTCATACTCTGAAGAACATATTTCAAAAGAATAAGACGCCCACCACTAGAAAGTAATTTTCCTTGCCATCCAGTGACCTTTTGTTTAATCTTCCTTAGCAAGTCTTCAAAAATAGCGTATTTTTTCCTTCCTTGATAAACCGGACAACCCAGGTAGCTAAAAGGAAAACCATCTCATTTGAATCCCGTATACCTCAGTATCTAGTGACAGTGAGAAGGAGTCGGTAATAAAATTTTGTTTTTGTCCACATTTACTATCTGGTCAGAGCACAACTCAAAATCTTTCAAGAGTTTCATAAAATTATTAATGGACTTTTTCTTGCCATTAAGGAAAACCACCACTTCGTTAGCACCTAAAAGATGCAAAATCGGATTCTCATTCGCCGGCTTCGAATACGTTTAAATATCTCTTGTATCAATCAGTTTTTAATCCCCTTGAGAAAACTTCACCAATAATGATGAATAGGTTAGGGGATAATGGATCCCCTAGTCTCAATTCTCTCTAAGATCTAAAAAATCACAGGCACCCCCGTTTACTAGCACAGAGAAATAGTTATTAAACATCGCCCTATATACTATAGCGATCCAAGCCTCACAAAAGTCGAATTTCCTTAACACAACAGTCTGAAAGCACCAAGAAACTCGATCATGCGCCTTAGCCATGTCCAGTTTTACAATAACATTTCCCTCTTGCACCTTGTACTTACACCGTCTCCTGCGCTAACAAAATGTGGTCCAAAATATTTCTACCTTGCACAAAAGCACTTTGTTTAGGAGAAATGATTTTAGGCAACAAGGAAGCAATTCTGTTAGCCAAGATCTTGGTTACCACCTTATTTGTGAAATTGCATAAACTAATCGGCCTGAAGTCCGTGGTAGCCACATGGTTATCCTTCTTGGGGATGAGAGCAATCAAGGTGCTAGTTACACTAGACGGTAACTATGAACCGCATAAAAAGCTTGTCACTATATTAAGTAGATCCTTCTTGATAATCTCCCAAGTATGTTACATAAAATCTCCCCATGAATCTATCTGGGCCTGGGGCACTCTCTCCATCCATATCCTTGACGACTTGCTATAGCTCTTCTATATGAGGACACTTTACCCAATCTTGATTCTCCTGTTCTGACACCACCTAAGGGATACACTGAATCATCTCACTATACTCCATATTTGAGGGATTAGAAAGGTAGTCTTTAAAATGATAACATGTTAGATACCTCTTTTGTTTTTACATATATTTAATTATCTCCCTCATTTAATCATGTTAGTGTTTATGATGGCTCATTAGTACCTAATAGTTGCGTGGGTATTGAACAACGCTAATCCTCAGTCTCTCCATCCTCCATTTTGTATATTCTTGCTCTTTCTTTGAATTTGATGTCAGTCAATGAACTTACTAAAGGCTTGTTTGGTTTTGTTTTCGAAAAATTTTAAAACAGATTTTTAAAATTATAAAGATTTGTTTGGTTTAGTTTTGAAGTTATGAAACATTAAATATTTATTAATAGTGGCTTAAAATTTTTAAAAATAAAACTGATGTGTTTGATTAATATATGACGTTGAAAGAGAGAGATAATAATGATGTTTGTTGGGTGAACATGTGGTAGAGAGAATGTGTAGAGAGAGAAAATAAAGGTATCGAGAAAAAGTTAAAATTAAATTTTTAAAATAATAGAAGTATAATATTAAAAGTAAGTAATTTGCTAGACCACTTAAAGAGAAAATTGTTTCTTAAGTATTTTTCAGTTATGTTGTTAAATAAGAAATAGTTGGATTTGTGTTTTAAAAATAGAAACAAGTACTTAAAAGTGAAACAAACAGGGCCTAAACATTTTAATTGTTCTATTTTGACGATTGTGGTGGTATTCCTACTGTCCCACCCACTAACTGTCTTGCCATGGCCCCCGCCACCAAGTTTATCGTCCTCTTCCATGCTTTGCCAATCTACATCATTTGTCATACTTAAGACATTGAGTAAGGAAAGCGTCATCTTAGGTAATTTGTTTGCGGATTTATAAACTGCATTAAGTCCTTTTAGTTAGTTCATTATGGCATTTTGAGGCCCATTTTGTCTCTCTTTTAAATAGACTGTCATTGTTATGTCACATTTTTTAAGAGTTACTTGACTTTATCTAATGAGATATCATTATGAATTATTCTCTATTTTTGTGTGCTTTTAGTAGTTAAAATAAAAACACAATTTGATGTGCTAGTGTCTATACTTCGGAACTATAATGCTTGAGAATATTTCTTACCCTTTACTTCATTTATGTCATAATTGCATATCGTCCATATGTTACACTCTTATGCTCACATATCACAACAAAATAGGGTCCCTGAGCATAAGAATTGACACCCCTTTTAGGTGACTTCTACTTTGCAATTTGCAATGAATGTTCCCGAGCAATTCTGGGGTAATGCAGCTCGTACTAGTTACTAATTGATTGATTGAATCATGTCTTTTACTTTGACTGACCGTGTCCCCCACTCATATCTTTTTCCTCGTTCTCCTTATTTTGGCTTATATCTCTGTGTTTTCGATTGTGTGTGCTTTGTTCAACAGTTAGCTCGCAACGAGGACAAATTAGACCCTAATGTTGTGAAATATGTCTTTCTAGTCTACTCTTGCACTCAAAAGGGGGTATCTTTGTTATAGTCCATCTTTTCATCGTTCCTTTCTATGTCTCGGTGTTATGTCCTTTTACTTCATCTATAACAACTTCTCTGAGCCTTGCTCGGGGTAATTTGGATTTTACTCTTCTCCTGCAAGTTTCCTTACCCTTGCTCCATCCTCTTCCCCCCATAATTGGTCCCCTCAAGCATCCCTCTTGTCCTCTTTTGCTGGTCTACACTCGTCATAGGAAGACCACTTCTCCCCTCTCCCTCTGGAGTTATGCATATTATCTCTTTGTCCTCATATCCTTCTCCGACTGCCCCCTCCCCGCCGTTTGATTTGGACATGTTGATTGATGTTAAATGGGTAAGTGATATTGTATTTGACCTCCTCATTTATTGTATCCCTATTCCTTTTATGTTATTTATTTGTCCTTTGTTTCTCTTTGCATGTGTGCCTTAGATGCTTGCTTATGCCAAAATGACACTTGGTAGGTGCTATTATATGTTCAAAGTTGTCCAAATGACACTACTCGAGACTCGGTTTGTTGCCAAATGTTACACTGAAATTGCCTTGATTACTTTTGAGATTTTTTTCACCTGTTGCTAAGGTCACCTTTGTTCACATCTTTATTTTTCTTGCTGGTACATTTACTTGACCATTACTTTAGTTAGGCATCACAAATGCATTCTTGAATGAAGATTTCGTGAGGGAAATGTATATGGAGCAGCCTCCAGTGTGTGTTGCTCGGGTGGAGTTAGGACTACTATTGATTGAAGAAATGCATCTATTGTGTCAAGCAATTTTCTCAAGCATGGTTTTGGAGATTCAATGACGTGACCATTACATTTGGACTTCAGAGATGTGGGGTCGATCATTCAGTGTTCTACAAACACACTACAGTTGGGGGAATATGATTGATTGTGTATGCAAATGATATTTTGATTACATAAGATGATCACAACAGCTTTGCATTGTTAGTTTTGGACTGAAGACTTGGGATGCATTGGTTGTCTGTCAACCCATATATTTCGAAATTGTCCTGGATAACAACCAACCAATATAAAAACACGTTGAGAAACGTGGGTGCCTCTACCCTGACCTTTCTTGACACATCGTTGACATCTTCAAGAACATTCCTAGGTTGAACTGGCTAGTCTAGTAGGACTGCGTGCCCAAGTTACCAAGTCTGCGGCCCACCATGCCATGTCTTGGATAGGACTGATGTGGACGAACTGATTCAAAAAATCATTAGAGGAAAAGGTTAAAATCTTGATTGATTGGTTTTCCTATTGGTGCAAGACTGACAGAGGTTTCCCGCACACGGGTTCCTTGTATTTCTATCTCAACGTCGACCCTCATCCATTATAGTGGTGCTTCTACCATTTAACGCTCAAGAAACAGCAGATGCGAGGTTGCTTGGTGTGGCAAACTTTTGGACATTACCCACTTTGTCCCCCACCTTGAACTTAAAAACTCTATTCACCCCCTGATTCATGGTCATGAGGTTGACCTAGATGTTTTTGTGAGTTGAGAAACTTGTTGGGCCATTGCTGTGACATCTTCTTCAACAGACTTAAGTGTCAACTTGGAAGTTCATACGTTTGATTAATCCGGAAAATTTTTTTGAATTTATTTTGCATTTGGTGGATTGCATTTTCAAATTGAATTTCAATCTTATCTGTTATTTCGTACTCATCTAAAGTTTAATTCCTTCGGAGTGAAATATCGAATATGGATCTTTCATAGATATCAATGAGCAGATTCCAGAAAAGCTAAATTTACAAATTAAAGAAAACAGAAAAGAAGGAAAATGAAATGTGTAGTTGAGATTATGGAATTTATTTTATTTGGTTTGCAATTGCAGGGTTGTACCATGTTTTCCACAAACTCGAAGACTTCATTAAGAACTTGCCTAAACAAATACTCACCAAAAAAAAAAAAAAAAAGGGGGAGTATTTCCAAATTGCAAACCAAACAGTAAATTTGGAAAACAACTGGTAATGTTTTGTGAGTCGCATATGAGGTTAAATGAAGTGTTAGATGAGGACAAAAAAGATGCTTAAGCATTTTGATTTCACTATGCTCTGTTCTTAATGTGCATAGAAGGGTCTTGCGATGAAATGGTGGAAATTTTAACAGGCTTTACACAGGAAAGAGGGGACATTTTTCTACGCTTAATATTTATTAACTAATCCCTTACTTGATTATCTTTCATTTCTTCTCTCTCTCTCTCTCTCTCTCTCTCTCTCTCTGTGTGTGTGTGTGTGTGTGTGTTCTTTTGGGGGACGTGTGTGTGAAAATACCAAGGTAGTATATATGTTGCATTCTCATCGGTTTTCCTACAGGAATATCTGGAAGAATCTGTGCAGGCACAGCCAATCAATTATGAGTTGCTGGGTGATTCAGTTGCTTGGGGCGGCTGCACTATAATCTATTTGCTTGGTCAACATTTGCATTTCAAACTCTTTGATTTTTCCTATCAAGTCCTGAATGTTGCAGAAGTGGAGGCTGCAGCTGTAGCGCCAAACCAAAGAAATTCCCAATCTAGCCAGGTATGAAATTTTTTATTTCCACCTGATATCAAGACCTTTTTGTTTGTATCCTAGCCTTTTTTGGGCAGAAAAAAATAAAAAAATAAAAATTCTATTGGAAACCAATAAAAAGAATGAGGCGTGGGGTGGAGGGTAATCGGCCAAAAACCACTTGTTTCTCTCTAGAGTCTAGATACACACGACCCCACTCAAAGCAAGGGCATCAAGAGGGGATTGTCATTTGTACCAAAGGCTCCATGGTGATCGAAATTTTCATTGAATAATATGAATCAAATGCTGCGAATCCAATTCAATACAGATAGGCAAGGAACCCAGTTAACTAGCTTTATTGTCCAATCCGTCCAGCAGAGCTAACAATGTTACTTCTATATTATTAACACAGTTATAGCGAAACTGAGCAGCAAAAAGTGGCATGTCATGATTACTGTGAAGAATATAACCCCCCGCCACCTTGCTTAGGATTACCTGTAGTCTTATCACAATTAAGTTTGAGTTTACCAGAAGGGAGGAACAACCATTTGACCATCTTTGGCAGCTTGGGGAAAGTGATGATAAGAGAGGATGAGAATGCCTGTAATAGAACTGGCATTCGTGGGTGACCAAAAACTTTGCAATAAGATGAAATACAATGGGAATGTAAATAGATACGATGCGAAGGAGTTGTTGGAGAATAAGTCATAACATTGAACTTACCTTTGCATCAAGCAACCCGAATTTCCCAAAAACGAAACAAATGGTAATCCGTTTAGATATGAAAGCAATAAAGCATAAGAAGAATACCTTGAGAGGAGTCTGGCGAAGCTGATCATACATGAATCATGTAATAAAGTAAAGCCCAACAAACAAACTTGATGATGCCAAACCATAGAAGCAAACGAAGAAAAAAAAGATGAGAGTTCCATCACAAGACTAACTAAGCAAAACCAAAATCCACCATTCTTTTGTAAGATGGTGATGCATTCTTTTGATTTGGGAGAGGAGTGAAGAGACCACAAGAAATGAAGTAAAGCATATGAAATATCTCGCCGCTTAATAACTTTGCATTCTAATGCAAGAGAGATGAAACCTTACAGTATGTTGGGTACATGTGATTGAACTCTAGAATAGAATAGGCAATCCCTGCTACCATTTCATTCTTATGTCTGATGCGTAGGATCAACTTTCATTGTCATTCCCAAATTTTCGTTAGTCGTACAACTAATGGGATTATACAAGTTATTAGTCGTACAAAATGTAATAAAAGATACTAAACTAGTTAATTTCATTACCTGGTCATCTTTTTGGGTGAAATTGCTGAAGCATACTTCAACAATGTCGTCGGAATATTGCTCGACATCCACCAATGTTCACGGAATGTCGCAAGAGTTATGTTTGAAGTCCAGAAATGTCATCAGAAAATGGCACAACTCCGGAGACACCGCAAGAATGCTGCCGAAATTATGGTAAAGATGTCGGAATATCGTTGAAATGATTTCGGGTTTTTTTCTTCTTTCTTTTTTTTTTTTCTTTTTGGAATTTGGCTGTGGGGTAGGGGGAGTGGGTGGGAATTTCTGGAATTTCAACTATTTTGCTGGAATTTTTCTTGCCATTTACGTTTTATATGGAGAGCTTTTCCCCAGAGAAGTTGTCAACGCTCCTACTGTTTCACTGGATTTTTACTTTTCTTTTATTCTTTTCTTGGGATTTTTTTATTTTTTTCTATTTTTAAAATTTCATATACACTTTCATTTTTATTGTTCAAATGTCCGGTCATCGTTTAGTCAATGTTGTTGGAGTCCGATCATTTTTTCTTGGCAAAGTGTCGGAGTTTTTGCAACTTTGCCAGATTTTTGTTCTCTGATTTTGTAATGAGATATTCTGTTGTACTTCCTCTCCAAAAAAACTATTATCATAATTGATTAAATTTTATTCGACAGCGGATTACATTACCATGTATAATCACAATGACAACCAAACTTGGTAATATTATCGTCATTCTAATTGCACATCTAATCTCTTTTGCCACAAAACATGAGAATAGGAATGACCAATCTATATCCAATCCTATTGTCATTCCATTCTATTGAATTAGTGGGCCAAACACAGCTTTAGGAGTGTGGTTCTAGATAAGAACATCCTCAGTAAAAGATCTAATAGAGCCTGAGGAGTCAAAACACGCCCTCCATTAAAGATAAAATTCCAACCAATTGATGAAATAGTTCAACAAGCATAGGGAACATCAGGAGGATTCTCGAGAAATAGCAGGTCACTATCAATGAGATGCGACTGAGACTTATGTAAGCCCTCAAAACATGCACTACTATATCTCCTAGAAAAACAGGATCCATGTATATATATCCATGACCATCTGAAATCTGTATAATAGTGCCACATCTGGCTTTGTGTTTGCTGTAGCTTGGGAAAAAATAGTATTTTATAGTTGCCTTCCTCAAGAAATTTCGAATTCTTCTAGCATTTACCTCCTGAGGTTCTGCGTTTTTCTGAGATAGAGACACATGGAAGCAGTGCTTTATGAGCTCCCTCAAGTGTCACTTCATTTAGCGAATTATGAAGAATTGTCGGCTGAAAATAAATTTCTTTTTGCACACACTGGACTTTGAGTGGTACAGCTTTAATGAACCTGGTGATGTGTGACAAATCTGTACTGTAAAATATTATTTCCTTTTCCATAATTAAAATGACATTATTGTTATAAGCAGTCGTTATTATCATTCTGTTGGACTGAATTATATATCCTAAATAGATGTCTGAAGCACTGGTGGAAGCCATGAAGAAAGCAAGGAGGTTGAATAATCATGTGTTTTCCATGCTAAAAGCACGTTGCCCCCTGGAAGACAAACAGGCTTGTGCCATCAAGCAAAGTGGTGCCCCTCTCCATCGAATCAAATTTGAGAACACCGTCTCCGCCTTCGAAACACTACCGCAGAAAGGTTTCTGAGTTCATCTTCTACTTCCTTTTTTGGGTTTCTGTTTGTAATTTTTTTTTTTTTTACATGAATATGTTGGGTTTGGAGTGATTGAACATGAGAATGGTCTCCAACCCACCCCACAGAAAGAAAAAAAAAAAGGAAAAAAAAAGGGCGAAAGTTGACGGTCTTTGTTGCTTACCTTTGGCTTGCGATGTATCTGTTTCACTCATATTATTGTCTGGAAGTGCATGGTGGAAAGATTGAGTAAATTAATATTTTTGGTGGGTAATGTTAATTCATATTGACAATTGATTATGTTTAATTTTTTTGTTTAAATTATTTTTAAAAAAATAAGAGATAGTGTAAGCTAGATCTGTAAGTGTTTGAACTCCAACTTTGGCGGGATCAAAGTGTTCGGTTTATTGAATTAAAATTATTATTATTTTTATTTGTTTAGTTATTTATTTTGTTCGGCCTATTTAATAATTAACACAAAATTAAAGAAGCAAAGTGTTAGCCCCTAACAATGAGGACGGGGTTGGTTAGTAAAATGTCAGTGTGGTGGTGCCAATTTCGTGTAACTTGGCATAGAATGTAGGCATTCAGCTAAGCCAAGAAGGCCAATTTCGTGTAACTTGGCATAGAATGTTGGCATTCAGCTAAGCCGAGAAGTCAACTGTAGGCAAGGGTCTACTGTTGACTCTGTTGCGACTCTTTAGACATTTTGATGTCTATTGTTGACACTTGAATTTTTTTACATTAAGTATACCCTCTCCCTTTTAGACTCTCGTCGTGGCAAGGTACCTAGACATGCTAAGGGGCATCAGCGCACCAAGATAAGGTGTAAGGCAAGGCTTACACATGCTAGGAATCTTGGGCTAAGGCTCACCCAAGAATATGAATTTTGAGGCAAAAACCAATACGCAGAACGTCGGTGGACAAAGGCATTGTGGGGCAACACCAATGGGTATTGGACATTACTAAGTTAATATCAAAGAGATCATAGGCACAGTTCTAGGATTGGTACTATAGGGGTGATATGACACAGGGCAAGATCTTGGCATGGGGTCGAGGCAACGAATGCATAAAAAGGACAGTCCGGTGCTACAAAGCTCTCATTATGCGCAGAGTCTGGGGAAGGATCGGACCACTTAGGTCGAGGCAATGAACGCATACGATGGCAAAATGGGGCGTCGTTGGGAAATGTTGGTGGGTATTGGGTGGCTTTGGAATGAAGTGATGGAAAACTTTGGCAAAATGTGACGTTGCTAGGCAATGTTGGTGCACATTGGCCAATTTTGTTACAGAAATTTGCGGCAGTAGCGGAATTATTACAAATTATTGTGGCAATATCAAACCCCCACCAATGGAGATATTTGTTGGCAAGGTTGCCACAAACGAAAAGTGATCACAACTAGATAGTGATCATATTCTATATTTGTTTAAATATCATATTGCAATAGATTGATTTGTAAAAATTATTGCTCAAGCACTTTATGTGTTACGAATTATTTTACCGGTATCTCATCGTTTTAATTATTTTCATGATAAAATATAAATATTATTTTGAAAGTGGAATATTTATGCATTGAATTGTATGAGAGAAATGAGTTGGCCCAAATGTAGATTATGTCATTTTTACTGATTAATAAGTATAGAGTTGTCAGGGATAGAGTGAGAATTTGTAGTTAAATGAGATTTTATTTTTTTAGACAATTTAATTATTTTATTATTGAAAATTCTATAGTAATTAAGGAGTTTAGAGCTGCAAAAATTCAACTATTTAAAAAAATGTGGAATTAGAGAAATTCAACTATTTAAAAAAAATGTGGAATTAGAGCTCTATGTGTTTTCTACGACTTTTCACTCAAGCACCGATCGCTTGGGAGAACCGGGACGTGGCAAGATGATATCAGAGTATAAAGTAGAATAATTTAGATAACCAAACAACCCCTAGAATTTCATAGTTTTGTTAAATTTTAACCAAAAATACCTAAATGTCAATCGTAAGTTATGGTGGGGGTGACTTCCTGACAAAGATGTACTAAAAGTTTTTTCATTGCAAAACAATTGCATTTTCAGTCCTTTAAGTTTGAGGTGGGTATTTAAGTGGACTCTGAGATTTTGAATGTGGAACATTTGGTCATTCATGCATTAATTTGGTTTCTTTCCAGTCCAATTGAAAACATTGAGATGAAAATCAGATAGAAATTTAAGGATTCAAACATGTTCAAGAAAATAAAAGGAAAAAAAGTTGAAAAGAAAAAGAAAAATAGCACTTTTTTCTTCTTCCTTCTTCTTTCTTCCCCTCTCCTACCTAAACCCGATGTTTATTTATTAAGTTGGGTAGAACAACCAAATTTCAACCCAATTTCATAGTTGATAACAAAATACCAAATTCCTAAAGAAGTCCAGATGGTTCTAGAAATTCAGCCGCCCATCTAACAGAATCTTATTTTATTAGATCTGAAATGCAAAATGCATTTCAGATCTAAGCAACTTATGTAAAAATAATTGGATTCTTTTTTTGTATTGTGAAAAAGTAGATTGATAAATTAAATGAATAAACTCTCAGACTTTACCTATTTCATCTTCTCTATTTTAATATGGTATTAAAGCAAAATGGTTTAGTTGAGAGAAAGCATAGACACCTAATTGAAACTACTATTGCACTTCTCCAACAAGTCACCCAAATATTGGTTAGATGCCCTTTCCACGGCCAACTATCTAATCAATTGTCTTCTTAAAGTTCTATTGCATTACAAATGTACATACCAGTGTCTCTATGCTCAAGATCCTTCTTACCTTCATCTCAAGGCTTTGGTTGTCTCTGTTTTCCTTAGATCATACCTTATCAAACCCACAAATTTCAACCAGGTCTCTTCCCTGTGCTTTTCTTGGCTACTATTCCACAACCAAATTCTATAGGTGTCTTGATTTGACCACCTATAGAGTTCATGTTTCTCGACATGTCAAGTTCTATGAACACACTTTTCCCTTAAAGACTACTCATTCTCAGTTCACATCAGAACAGTCTCATCTATTTAATTGTCCCATGATTATGTGCCCTCACTCCACCCTACCTAGACTCTTCCTTGCACCATCCCTTCTTCTTGTGACTCTACTCCAGTACATTTTCAATCTCCATCACTGTTAGTCAATCCCACCAAACCTCTCATTTCATCTTCTCCTTCTCTTACGCCCGTGCCATCATTTTCTTCTTTTGGACATCTTTCTAGTCACGATTCCATTACTTCTCCAATCCATTCCATTCATCCTACCAGATCCAGAGTTGGCATCGTCAAACCCAATCCCAAGTATGCTAACAATGTTACATACCTTGACTTTGAGAAAGAACCTCTTACATATGTTGAGGCCACTCATATCCCACAATGGCAAAATGCCATGCTTCGTGAATTTGAAACCCTCACTAACTAGTAGACATGGATTCTTGTGCCCCCTCCTCCTCACAGAAAGCCATTGGCTGCAAATGGGTCTACAAGTTGAAAAAAAATTTTGATGGGACCATAGTCAGACACAAAGTCAGGTTGGTTGCTAAAGGATTCTTACAACAAGAAGGATTTGATTACACTGAAATATTTAGCCCCATTGCTAAACATCCCACCATCAAGGTCTTTCTGTCGTTAGCTCTAGATCAGCATTGGGATATTAAACAACTAGACATCTCCAATACCTTCCTACATGGTACTCTTGAAGAGGAAGTCTATATGACTCAACCCCCAGATTTTGAAGATTCCAAATATCCCACCTATGTTTGTAAGCTCCAAAAATCTTTCTATGGGCTTAAACAAGCACCTCGAGACTGGTTTGCTTAGTTAACCAATTTTCTTCACACCTATGGATTTACTACAAACAATGCCGACACATCCCTATTTGTGAAGAAAACTAAGAATAACATTTTCATTCTTCTTGTCTATGTTAATGATATTTTGATTACTAACAACAATAACCATTCCATTTCTGAGTTGATTCAGGTTATGAATGATACATTTGCTATGAAACACTTGGGAAAATTGTCTTATTTTCTGGGACTAGAAGTATAATATAATGATATTGGGGCCATGCTTCATCAATCTAAGTTATTGTATTGATCTTCTCGTCAAGTCTGGCATGATTCACTGCAAACTTGCACCTACTCCTACTATCAGCAAGTATATCGCTTCTTCCCTTAGTGATGATATTCCTTATGAAGACTACTAAGTTCCAAAGTACAGTTGAGGGATTGCAATATCTCACTACCACAAGACTTATCATTTGCAGTCAACAGTGTTTGTCAGTACATGCATTCTCCCACTTATATGCATTTTGAAGCAGTTAAAATAGTCGTGAGGTATCTCAAGGGCACTCATACTTTGGTCTACAAATCAAACCAAGTCCCTTTGAACTTCAGACTATGATTGGGTTGGGGATCACAATAATAGAAGAAGTACTAGAGAGTTCTGTGTATTACTTGGTGCAAATCTAATCTCCTGGTCATCCAAAAAGCAACCCATTGTTTCTAGATCTTCCACAAGTTGAGTATAGGGCAATGGCACAGTCTACATCTAAACTTACTTGATTGACTTATCTCCTTAAAGATCCACAAGTCCAAAGCTCTTTCATTCCTACTTTATGGTGTGACAATCAATCAGCTTCAACTTTTGACTACTAATCCTGTATTTCATGCATGAACAAAGCATATTGAGGTTAACTACCGCTTCAACTGAGAAAAAGTTCTAAACAAGACAATTTAGCTTGCTCATGTTCTTTCCTCTGATCACTTAGCTGATATTCTCACCAAGGGTCTTCCTAGTGCTCATTTTCAATCGCTAAGGTCCAAACTCACCATTCAGTCTCTCATGGTCAACTTACAGGAGGATGATAACATAATACCAAATTCCTAACCAAGTCAAGATGATTTTAAAAATCCCACTCATCTAACAGAATCTCATCATGTTAGATCTGAAATGCAAAATACATTTCAAATCTAACCAACTTATGTATAAAGAGTTGGATTTCCTCTGTGTTGTATAAAAATAGATTGATAAATGAAATAAATAAACTCTCAGACTTTACCTCTTTTCATCTTCTCTATTTCAATAATAGTCTATTCTATTTTATGAAAACGTTATACATACTGTTGGCAAATGAACCAATGGTTAGGATGGGTATGACTAGGCCGCCACCGCCAATTCCATAGCCGGTGGAGATGGAAGAAGCTATTAACCATAATAGTGATGTTGATTTGGGTTGAAATTTTGGTTTTTAATTGATTTTTTTTATTTTTTGGACAACTTAGATCCCCTTTTTTGAAAATAACTTGTAATACAAGCAATGAATTTTCTTTTTATTGTTATTTTTTTCCTAGGGAACATATTCGGTTTATAAAACTACCCCCCAGTTAACAGAGTGAAGCTAATGTCCTTTCAATTTTCATCACAATATTTTCGGTTGGACCAAATTGAAACAAAATTTAGATATGAAAGACCAAATGTGCCACATAAAACAATTTATGGTCCACTTAAACACCCACACCAAACTAGAGGACCAAAAGTGCAATTTTCTCAAACGGTAATTGGGATTCACATTTGGAATTTGGGAGAAAACATGTCACTAGAATTTGTTAGTCTATAATATGTTATGCAGGGGACTTTACGCAAAACGTTATCTTATCAATTTATCATATGCAAGACAACTATTGCTAACAGAACAAAAAAACAAAAAAAAAAAAAAAAAAGGCAAATATATATTGAAAATATGAGCTGTAACTAGTGGCCGTTTTCTTGTTGCTAAAGCGTCAACAGATTGAACAGGACTGGACAGCCGGAAAGGGAATCCATAGATAGATATTGATTTGAATACAAACAATGTCCTGCAACTCGAAAAATTGCAGAAAATTCTATTTCTGATAATTGAACACCATCATGGGTACATTATATTGTATACTTACAAACATAATCTACTTCCTCAAAATATCTTTACACAGATATATTCGTCACTTGCAGGAGCAAAAAACCATTAAAAATAAGATAAAATAAGAGAGAATAATTAACATTTATTAAAATCACTTTGCGATGGGGACCATCGAAGAAATAGAAAAAGAAATTCAAATCTGAAGCCGTCTACGAAAGAAGTCAGTAATCTCTTCTCCGGCTGCTGACAAGATCGCTGACAAAATTATCATCATCATTTTCACATTGTTCCAAATATTCTTTATACGCAGGATTGTAAGCTGCAGCCGTTCGCAAATATTGTGTGGCCTCAGCTTTGCGACCTTCATTGTATAATGCACTGAGAAAAGGAGTCCGATTGTCACATTAGTTAGTTAATGTATATAACGCATATTTTGGGTGTCAAATACTAGCAAACGATAAAATTTTAGGCAATTATCAACAGATTTTTGGAAAGAAATTAGTGGGGTGTTGGGGAGACGATTTGATTTCGATAGAAGGGATTCAGAAATTCAGAAGTTCAAATTTCTCTATAACTGCTTTAAAAAGGAAATAAAATTCCTCACAATTTCGAAATGGAATCTTAAAATGATCACAATTCACCCCAACTGCACTCTTCCACTTTAACCAACCTATCTTGGCTCTATGCGTAATATCATCATCAATTTCGTCATTACTCTAAATTATTGAACCTAAATATCTAAAATGATTAACTTTTGGCACCTCCTCATCTCCAACGTTGACCACACCAACATCTCTCCGAGTATTACTAAAATTGCAATACATGTATTCCGTCTTGCTTCAACTAACCTTCAAACCTTTAAACTCTAAAAAATTTCTCCATCTTTCTAACTTATTATTAAAACCTATTCTACTTTCGTTAGTTAATATTATGTCATCCGCAAACAACATACTCCAGGGTACTCCATCTTGAATATGTTTTGTGAACTCAGTCATCACTAGAACAAAGAGATAAGGAAACCTTGATGTAAGCCTATATTAATAGGAAATGCACAAGTATCTTATCCTCCTGTTTGAACACTAGTGACTATACCTTCAAACATATCCTTAATTACCTCGATGTACACATTGAACATCTATTTCTTTTCTAAAACTCACCACAAAACTTCTCTGGATACCCGATCATATACCTTTTCCAGGCCCACAAACACTATATGTAAAACTTTCTTCTTTTCTCTATATTTTTCCATTAATCTCCTAAATAAATAGATAGCTTCAGTGGTTGATCGGCTAGGCAGAAATCTAAATTGGCTCTCTTCTATACTCGTTTCATGTCTTATTCTATATTCTCTCACCCTCTCCCAAAATTTCATAGTACGACTCATGAGTTTTATACCCCGATAGTTCGTGCAACTTTGAACATCCCTTTTTATTTTTATAGATGGACACTAAGATATTCCTCTTTCAGTCGTCAGGCATTCTCTTAATCCTCAAAATGTCATTGAAAAGTTTAGTCAACTCCTCTATCCCAATATCTCCCAAATTTTTCCACGCCTCTACAGGGATTTCATTTGGCCCTACTGTTTTTCCAATCCTCATCTTCCTTAGTGCTATTCTACCTTCAGAAGCTTTAATTCTTCTATGAAAGCTATAAATCTTGAAGATAGGCTAGGTAACTCTAGTTTAGATTCCCCGGCGTTATTCTCATTAAATAAATTATAAAAATAATTTCTCCATCGTTCTGTAATCTCCACATCCTTTAGCAAAACCTTTTCATCAGTGCCTTTGAATTATTCTGCAAAAAAATCATTTTCTTTTCTTTTCTATTAGTCCGTCATCAATTCTTCTGAACGATGTATAACTCTCCATCTCAAAGTGAAATACATCATAAATTTTATTAGCTTCCGTCATCAATTCTTCTGAACGACGTATAACTCTCCATCTCAAAGTGAAATACATCATAAATTTTAATGTCAAGAAAATAAGCAAACAACGCATTCCAAATGATGAAGTTTTAAAGTTCAATATTTCAAAATTCCATCATTTTTAAAAATCATGAATTTACCAAATTCGTTATCCAAACGTACTCTAGTTCACATGTTTTACATATGATAGAATCGAATACTCATTTCCATACCTTGCAAGAAGAACCAACCCATCAAAATAATGGTCTTTGCTCTTCGGGTCCTCTGGTTCTTCCAAACTTGCTATTCTTTCTAGGTGTGCAATGCCCTCTACATTTTTTCCCTGTCGAAAAGAAGTTAGAACAAAGGAAACCAACTGACATTCTTCAAAAATGTCTGATGGCTGCTTGTGAACTCTACTTCGGATGACTGATGTATGATGTCACAGGCTACTTCAAAGACAGAAAACTGAACCAACACAAAAAATAAAAATCTGATCATGTTCTGTTCCATGAAATTTTTGAAAGAACAGAAACACATTTTTCTCTCTCTGTTCCAAGTTTTCTAGCAAAAAATAAATAAATAAAAAGGGAAAAAGAAAAAAGAAAAAAGAAAAAAGAAAAAGAGGAACAAGAACACTAAATAAACACCAGCTTAACCACCATCATTAGCGACTGAAACTGAAACTGAAACCTGACTGACATCCAGTGTTATTCAATTAGCCCACCTCAAAGTTAGGCATATGAGATATTAAAAAAAAAAAAAAAAAAAAAGGACAATTTCATCCCAAATCCTTATGCATCGTTAACACTTAACACTGCCAGTTTACATTAAAGCAGAAAGGTATAAAGCATTCAGGAGCTTCACCTGCCGTATACAGGCAACACCAGCCCATTGAGATGCAAGAATCAAGAGATCAACATCCTCGACCTCTGTTGGAGGGCCAACAAGAAAGAGCTGATGAAAGTAGTAGAAAATTACCAAGTCAGTTAAATGTTAAATGTTTAAATTTTGGCAGAAATAAATATGCTACCGCTGGCAGAGAGGATGAGAACGCTACCACTGGAGATCAACAAATGTCTAGTAGGTTAGCCATACAAACTCAGTTTGTCGGATATTCATTTAATTTCTTACTATTTGGAGGAGAATCTACTATTACACAATGACATCACCAATTTTTTACTAGGAAATGTTTCTTATCTCGAAACCAATTACCGAAATATTTGCTTCTGCCTACCTACTCTTTGCCAGGCAGTATTATGTGGTTCTCACATATACATATGAAACTGAAAAATACTCTGCTTTGTAATCTAGACAATGGTTTATTTCAGTCACACGAAGTCAAATGAAACCCCGATATGTAACAGAAGAAAAACAAAGATAATGAGCTTATTAACTTGATCTGGGAGAATACGAAATTAAAACCTTGGAAATTGCACACTCAAAGTATTCCACGGCCTCTGATAGCATTTTTTTCTGCAATAGCGTCTGTCCCATAACAACCAAAGCTCTTACATACTCGGGATCCTTGACAAGAGCAAGTCTGCAATTAAATGTAAGACGAATGCAGCAGAAGAGTAGATAACAAAACTAAAAGTGTATAGATGAAAGAAGTGTGACCTTAAAAGTGAAATTGCCCTATCTTTATCCTCTTTGGCTAAAAATTGGATAGAAAGCTGTTGGCAATATATGAAACCATGCAAATAGAAGACCAAGTTAACATGACCATATCTGAAGTCCAAGTTAACATGACCATATCTGAGATTTTCATGAAAGATGGGTTAGTAGTTGTTACTTACAGCAAGCAATTCCTGAGGCATTAGGTTTTCCACCGAAACCTTCCGTTGCGGTGTTGGTGAATCAACCATTGCTACTCCAAAGTTACTCATTTTTCCAGGACTCGAAGTAGCCAAAGGAGATTTCCTGTCAGGCAGTCCCAACTTCTTGCGAAGATCCGGATGATTGAGAGATAATTGCTGTGCAATTGATAATGTAAGATGCAATACAACAAAAACCAATTGAAACCAAACCACATGCAAGGCTAGATGAACCTCCGAAAACATAGAATGATTACTAGAAAGGAAAGTATAAAGAGAAAAACAAACTTTTAGGGAGTCAAAATAACAGTTAAAAGCAGCACCACTCCAGAACAGTTGACGAGCAACATTTAACTGGCCCAAAGTGTCAGTAAAAGAAGTCATAGTGAAGTACCAGGATTGTCTACAGCAAGGTTCAGATTTTTTATATATATTTTAATCATGTCAGTGTGTCACCTTGTGTGACCATATAGTGATAGCCATTTTCACTTGAATATTCGTCAAAAAGTGTAGTATATTAAGATATTGCTACGGGGGTGAAAACCCACCGTCAAAAGGTAAGAAAGGAAATGCAATCAGAGTATCAGACAGCCTAGACACTATTATTCATTTCGTAACAAAAGAATAATAGACAGAGATTGTAATTAGAAGTTACTGTTCCAATAGCACGATTCACCAAAATTTGAAACGAAACAAAGCAAATGATAGAGAAGAAGATAATGATAAAACTTACATACTCAAGAAATGTAGTATAATTTAGTAAAACATTCGAAATAGAATAGAAAATAAAACAAATACAAAATTAGGTCCAAAAAAATTACAAAAACCATCCTCTAGTGCCTCGGGTCATTGTCCTACCTCACACTTTCATATGCTACTTCAAGCACTCAAACAAATGGATTTGGGTACGAAGTCCTGCACTTCATATGTCTTTCAAAATTATTGAAAGCGGGGAATAGACCACCCTCCTAAAAATTCTGCATATGAATGGGTTGTGATGAGACAACTCATCTAACGCATGGGAAGGTTTTCATAACTTTTTTATTATTTTAAGAATTAAGAAATATTTATTTTTATATTTTATTTACATGTCGAATGTTGTAGTCAGTTATTTAGTCAAATTAGAATATATTGTTGCAATAAAAAAAGAACATGAAAAAAATGAGATGGCTTGACTTTAGTAGTCAGCTTCTCTATTATTTATAATAAAGTATAATGGGCCGTACGGTCCGTACGTACATGTAAACTTTAATACACATAAAGATTAAAATGTCCTCTAACACTCTCCCTCAAGTTAGGGCATATTACCGCATGCTCTCAACTTGTTACAGATGTATTTTATCCAAGAACCCCCAAGAGGTTTACTAAATAAATCAGCTAACTGATCAAGAGAGTTAACATGTCGAGTGTGGATCAATTTTTTATGTAGTTTCTCTCGAATGAAGTGACAATCAACCACAATGTGTTTTGTTTGCACATGAAAAACTGGGTTTGATGCTATATGGATTGTTGTTTGATTAGACACACTAGGCTCATGGGAGTTAAATGGTCAAACCCAAGTCCTTCTAGCATGCGTTTCAATCAAATCAACTCACATGTAGTATGAGCCTTTGCTCGATACTCTTTTCCTTACACACCATAGAATCAATCGGGAATTTACATAGTAAAGATAGAGTAAAGAAAAATCCTCATTTTGCAACATGAGGTTTGGGATGGAGTTATCGCGTTGACCTCCAACTTCAGGCATGAGTCCTTTGGTAATGATAAGAAATTTAAAATTGATTAGCTTTTTTAGCTCAAAGAAAAAATGATTTTAGATCTAAGTCCCCTACCTTCTCATGGCTAGACACAATTAGTCATATGGGTCTTAAAGGTGTATATCCGCCATTAGATGGCTTTCAGAATCCTTTGGTTACTAATGCTGCCGACAAAGTCCAACTGTCAAGTACAAGAAACCCCGAATGAAGTTTCATGCATCTTTAGATCAAATGCATAAAAAAATAGACAATGGAAATAGAAAGGGCCTTTTAGAATCCTTTGGTTACTAATGCCGCCGACACAATGCAATGGACAAATGAACATCTTCAGATCAAATGCATAAGAAATAGATAATGAAAATAGAAAGGGCCTTTGGGTAGAAGAGAAATGTGCAAAATGTGAAGAACTTGTATAAATAACTGTAAACCTTCGCATAGCTATAATCAATTAGTCATATGGGTCTTAAAGGTCTATAAACCCCCATTAGATGGTTTTGAGAATCCTTTGGTTACTAATGCCGCCGACACAGTGTACAAATGCAAGTCACCCCTACTGAAGTTTCATGCATCTTTAGATCTAATGTACAAAAAATACACAATGGAAATAGAAAGGGCCTTTCAGAATCCTTTGGTTACAAATGTCGCCGACAGTCCAATGGACAAGTACAAGTCAACCCTAATGAAGTTTCATACATCTTTAGGTCAAATGCATAAAAAATAAAAGGACAGCCCATTGCACAATCAAAATAGAAAGGGCCTTTGGGTAGAAGAGAAATGTGCAAAATACGAAGAACTTGTATGACTAACTCTAAACCTTCCCTGAGATCCTCTTGTTCGATCTCCATATTGTTGATTTCTCAAGGGTTTTATGCTTTGTGTTGAAGTATGAAATGGGGCAAGATTCCAGTATTTTTGGCTGAAAATAGCTCTACATGGCATGCTGCCATTTGAGAGGATTTTGGACCACCTTTGAGACTTGACACTTGTCCAACACTCCAACTCCGGCCATTCACTTGATTTCTCATGATCGATCACTAAAAACACTCTCAAAACTGCAAAACTTCTTACTTAGAAAGGTATCTTAAGGTCCCTATGCAATTTCGAGTAGAAACAATAATACTTCCTCATTAAAAAATACCAAATGTCCCATGCGTGATGATATCATGGATGATGAAATTCTAAATAATGTTCCAACCTTGAATTAAATTCTAAATATTTGATTGGGTTATTGAAATTATTTCAATGACATATTTGATTCATATTGCCCTCAAATTAAAATTTACAATTTAATTTTAACAAATTAGTCTACAAGAATTATGATTGGACCCTTGAATTATTGTTTGTCGACGAGAAGTTGAATTTAGAACTTTTTTGAAAATATTAACGTTTCACATTGGAATTCTAAAGTTTAAAATTTGAATTCTCTAATTTTTTAAAACTAGTTTTGGAAAACTCAAATCAAAGTGTAAGATTCATCCATTTGAACTTTGAATTTCAAAATCCACACAATTGAATGCTCAATTTTACCTTAGAAGTTAACTAGAGACTTTAGTTTTCCAATTTTCCAAGTTTTATTCCAAATTGGTCAATTTTAAGCATTCAATTGAATTTGAAAAGTCAAATTTGACATCAAATTGTACAAGAAACCATTCAATCTGTGAATTGGTGACTTTAATTTGAGAATTTGATCCTCAATTTTGCAAACATTCAATTTTAAATAAAAACTTTGATTTGCTTATAAAATTATGCAATTAAACTCAATTAAGTGAAATTGATCATCCCAAAGTATCCAATTGGGCTTTAAAACGTCAATTGAAGCAATTTGAAGTTAAATTAAAACTTATGGATTTTCAACTCGGTCCGCCAAGCTTCCAATTAGGCATTCTATCCCAATTGGGTACATTAATGTACCAAATTGTTCTCCAAATGTTCAATTGAACCCTTGATTGTTTGAATTGAGGTTTATAATGCCAATCATGTCCTTGAATGATCCAATTACATGTTGACTTTTCAAGTTAGTCCGTAAGACCCTACCAGCGAAATTAATCGAACTCTATGAAGTCAATTAAGTTTTCTTTTGGTAAAATTTGACTTATAATGAATTGTTGAAATGCCCTTACTAAGATCTGAGCTCAAAAACAATCTCGCGGTACTAATTGGTTGTTGATTTCTCCAGATTTTTTAAATAAAATATTTGAATGTTACTCCAAAAAAAAAGAATTTTCTGAAAAAACTTGTGTAAAGTTCCAATTTTGTCCCATCAGGCACACTCAAAAAATAATTTTTTGAAAATTTGTGTTTGAAAGGAGAAGTTATTAGAATCATATGGATACAATTAAAGAGAAAATGCGATGTCTACAACAACGCGACGACAAACCTAGATCCAAGATCTTTTTTTGTATGTGTGCACAGAAGGTGGGATTGTGGGAAAGAAGAGAAAAGAGGGAAAAGGGGTAAAACATAACTATGAGATTATTGTCCCATAAGAACTTGTTCTTGATCCCATGTTAAAGTGAACAAAGAGTAGAGAGAGAATGAGACAAGTTGACAACTACGTCTGCCTCTCCCTCTATTTATAATAAAGTAGGGAACTGTACATAAACCCTAAAAATAAGGGAATGGCAAAATATCCTCTAACGGATAGGTGTTGGGGCAGGTTCACAATTAAAATAATTGAATTAAGGTTACTTGTGTGCTTTTCTTTTGAAGGTTCCCGTCAGCAACCCAGACTAATGCTTATTCTAGTATTCTACAACACTATAGTAGTTGACCTTGTTAACAACTAAATCTGTATGTTAGCTCAGTCTGCCTTTTATTTATATATAGTAAACAGAAAGCAACATAACATCTGCCACCTATTTCAGTGGTTTATATACACTACAGTAGAAATAAACCCTAGTACAAAGAAAAGCTGTCACCCTCAAATATTACATGTGAAATACTGGGGAAAGAAAGGCATCACAACAATCCAACTAATGCTTATTCCCGAACAGTATAGTTAGTGTTGTTAACAATTTATTTTATATGCAACCTTAGTCTGACTTTTATTTGTATAACAAAAGGGCAAGTATTAATAATAGCAACTACTAAAGAGCATACAAGGAACTGTCCTTAAGGTAGGAGCTGCAAATATTATAGCATGCGATGGTTCTTTCAGTTGGAACAATGATATCGTACTTGGGAAAATCCTCACAGAATAAGAAGTCACCTAATGAATAAGCTTTGCACATAGTCGTACATAATTAATCAAAGACACTTTGAAGGACAAACCTGGACTAGAGTTAACGAACTATTTGTCAGCCAATAAACTAAACTGCCCTGCAAAACAGCAGGGGAAAACAAACAACAAAAATCACACGACTGTAATTATCCTTTGGAGTATAACTTCTGCTGGTAACATTAAAAAAGGATAAGAGAACACAGTAAAAATACACACACACATACACATGTTACTATTACATAGTAAAAGGCCTTTGCAGGACCGGATTTTATAGAGAAAACATGTAAGAATTCAAACAGGATGAGATACAACAACAACAGATAATACAATGAAGAAAGAATATACATAGTATATACATCTCACTATTTCGGTGCAGAATCCTACCACAAACATAGTGTCAATATTTCTTTCAAGGTTGCAGTGAGTGATCGAAATCACTAATAAGAAAATTTCACATTAATCCAGACAATATCAGGTAATATCACACCAATACATACACCACCAAGCTTACTCTTAAATAAAAAATCAACACCACCACCCCCTCCAAAAACAATTATTTAAATCACCAAGGTCACAAGATTTTTAGGTCGGGCGTAGATGGTAGGTGTAGAATCCCACATTACCTTTGTGAGGCTTCTCAAACTAGTTTATATATGAAAGGAGTTATTTCATTTCTAACCATATGGTTTTAAGTTAGAACCTCCTAACATGGCATCAAAGTTGAGCCTGAATGTTCTTTCATCAATTTCAATATTCAAATTGTATCTCAGTGAGAAAATCCCTCATTTCAACCTCCCAACTCCACCAAAAGTTGCCCACAAGCCCTGAAAAATATTTGCCTGGGCAGATAAAATTTCCAAGGAATGGTCTACCGCCACAGTTGGGGAAATTCCAAGAGAGTCATTCATCTAAATGGTTGGGGTTAGGTTAAAATATTTTAGGACTATAACAGCTTTATTTTTGTTTGGGCTATTTGGGCCACCCTTATTAGGATCGGTTTTTCCTTTAATTCTTGGGCTTAGTTCATTATATTGTTTTGGTTTTTGGTATATTTTTGTTGGATTTAAGCAAGGCAAACTACCTATTGCATTTAATTTAATTGGAATATGGTTTGAATTTTTAGCTGTATTTAATTTAATTTGAGTTGTGTCCGAATGACTAAGTACTAGTAGTAATTGCTAGAAAAATAGATAGTTTTCCTTTTAGTTTTATAAATGGTGCCTTTAGACAGGAGGTATTCGAGGCATTCGCTAGTAACTAGTCACTCTGCTCCTAAATAATTGCCATGTTTGACTTTGGACAAAGTTCTAGTTGGTGGTTAAATATTTGACACTTTACTTTATTGCCCTTGTTGGAAAATATTAAGTGTTAAAAAAATTAAATTTAAATTAGTGGTCAAGAAGAAGGTTAGTTTGGAGAAAGTGGTAAATATATTTCTTAAAAAGAAAGTGGAAAATTATTTTGGAAAATCTTAAAAAGTATAGGATAATTATTTAGGACCCGAGGGAATAATAACCATGATCACTGTAGATCGTCATTCATTAACATACATGTAAAAGAAAACATCAAAAGAAATATTAAAAATTAAAACTAGCACATCAAGGTTGACTAAAGAATTAAATTAAGCTCCATAGATGTAAATAAAAGATGTGATAACTTTTATGCAGTTACAAGGTCAATAAAGTTTTAAAAGTAAACTCAAAAGACATGACAGGAAGCATAAACTCAAAAAAAAAAAAAAAAAAATGATTCCTTGGAATTTAGCTTCATATCAAAATGAGCACATTGGGTCAGCTTAACTATATTTCATGTCTCTTTTTACATTTATATTAGAAGTAACGCCTTTAGACAAACTCATGTTTCTTGAGTACTAGTATAGTAGTGGCTTAAGGAGTTCAATATGTTACACGTTTGATGCAGTAATGAAGTCTTAGATTGTCTATAGATTTTTTTTCCTAATAAGATCTTAATAACTGTTTCATTTCCTACATCCATAATCAGTCGAAGCATATGGCTTTAGAAAGGTATGTACAAGGTATAATCACTCCAATTTCACAGGTTTCCAAATTATATTCACGCCATAATAATTCCAAGAGTAATAGAAGATCCATACAAGGCCAAAATATGATGCAATGGGATGTAGTTCAGTGTGACGAATAGTTTCTTTTATTATGTTAAGGTGCTACTTTATCAAGAAAACTTTATCCTAGAATCGTAATGACCAAAAAGCCTTTCCACTCTACAGAAAAAGCCTTCGGAAAAAATGTGCATGAAAAAGCCCAGTTTGTCAATCAGATATTGCCTATCCTGGAAACGCCAAATTAATGGATATGGGAAGGCAAGGCTTGCACATGCATTTCAAATAATTATTGGTTCAGATTTAATTATACACACACACAATGGCAAATTATATAGACTCACTAACGGAAAATCAAAACAAGTACAATATATTTCGTGTAGTTATATTTTTTTGAATCCAACATATGTATCATGCGTGTATGCATAAGCAAAAAAAAATGAAAAACCCATAAGCTTGCTTGGAAAATTGTATTAAACATCAAGAAGCTATGAAGGGTACAGCACACACACCCACAAAAGCCAGTTGGAACCACCCGACTGATACGAACCAAGGCCACGCTTGGTACAAACCAATGATTACAAACCCACTAGGTAGAACTCACCCTTGAAAACCGGCTTGCAAGGGAAGGGTGTCTAGGAGCTTATAACCCACCAACCAATCTCATACTTAGTCGATGTGGGATCCTAACATTCTCCCATCCTTCCACAGCCCACGTCCATGTCGGAATCTTTACCCCAGCCTGCCACGTAGGTGACGACGTGGTTCCGGGACCATGATCTGATACCAATCAATACAAACCAAGCTCATACTTGGTACGAACCAATGGTTACAAACCCACTAAGTATAACTCATCCTTGAAAACCGGCTTGCACGGGGAGGGTGCCTAGGAGCTTATAACCCACCAACCAATCTCATACTTAGTCCATGTGGGATCCTAATACCGACCTTCATACACACAAAAATTGAATAACCAAACAATTGATGGTTGTTAGGTCACTGGCAACTGATGCAATTGCCGGCAGTTGAAATTTGCCGCACACATGCAAAAGGACGCAGATGTATTAAGGCACCCCGTATAAAAAAAATTCACACCAATGAGCCAAGAAAGGTTATTACAAAAGTCACTAGAGAGAAAAAAAAAAAAAAAAAGGAAAGACAGAGAAGTGCTTTTCCCTTAAAATATGAAACCAATTAATCTAAAGTTTTAAACTATTAAGAGATGTAAAGCACTTATTATTTAAGCAATTCATTTGTTGTGCCCTACAATTGCAATAGTTGAGTTAAAATACTCTATTACCTGGGGAATACAAAATGTAACGAACAGTATAGGTAGCGTCATGATGTCCAAATAAGTCTTGTAGTACTGAAAAGAGAAACCAAATTGTTAGAATTTTCATTCTCACCACAGTACCATTGCTGCAAACAAATAAAAGAACACAGCTAATATAGCAATTCAGGGATGGGAAAAAGACAATCTCTAAAATATTATGCAACTACCAGCCTCAGTAATCCACTGAAGGCATATCTTCTCTTTGCTTAACCAAAATTATTTAATATACTTAAATAGCAGAATTAAGGAAAGTTAAATCAGTACTTCCAGTAAATCACCTGGGCTAATAAGCCAAAGAGGCCTGCCTCTTTTCCAACTGAAGATGTCCGAAAAGAAATCTGACAAAGAGGTACAAGAGACATTAGTGTAAACTCATTTAGCATACAAAGAACAACTAACCAACAGTACAGCAGAAATACAATGGGATAAGAAACTGCACACTCAAATTTCGAAATGAATCAGACTAGATATGGTTAACACATCAGAAACTCTAGAACAGTTCGTTCTAATCAGTAACAACTCAACCATTTCAAATGCACCATATATGTAACCTAATAAAGATTAGCGATTATGACAGGAGGAATAAGGCATCGCAAGGTTACGCTATGCAATTTTATATTGAATAATCTTATCACATTATCAAAATTTAGGAAGAATTCTAACTTCAGTGTCATTACTGCGACCAATCCTAAAATGTTATTAAATTTGAAATTTAATGTAATAATATTTGATGAATTTTAAAAATTAAATTCTACATTAGTCATAAAGTTTATGTATCATCTCATTGTTCACAATATCTATGTTTTATATTCATTTTAGTTTGAATTAGCAACATAGTATTGACTTTATAACATATCTATTAATGTAAAATTACATTCAATGTGTCCATGTTCTACTATAAAGCATGGGTACGGCAGCGGGGATGTGGGATTTCGGGATGCAGATTCTTAAATTCTGCAATTTTCAAAATTTAAAGATATAGGTGTGGCAAGGATATGTATGTTTGAATGTAAATAAATAAAATATATATATATATATATTAGAAAAGATAAGGATGAACACAAACATAATAAATAATGTAAATAATAATATCAACACACAATAAAAGAGTTGTTCAAAGCTCCATATTCTTATGTACTAGACTACGAGTAGTTTTCAACAAAATATTCAACCTCAGAAAGATATTTAGCTAAAGTATTCAGGTTCCATCCGTTGTCAACAAATGAAATGAACAAAACAATCAATAGCAAAAAAAACAGTACTATTCTTTGTTTTAGCAATAAAAAGGAACAAGCAAAGAGTTTATAATCCTAAAAATAGTTAGTAGTTCAACAAATTAACTGTACCTAATTAAGGCCAAAGGAATCCCAGAATATCAAGAGGCGTCCCTAAAGAATCACATTGTATTTCTGACATTTTTTTTATTTTAAGAATTTTTTTAAGTCGGACACGCAACCCAGAGAATTCCTAAAGCACCTGCATTTGGTAAGTGTCCAATAGTGGTGCTTCTATGTTTCATCTTTTTTTTTTTGGACGCAGCATGTACATGCCATGTCGAGCCTTTACTGTTAATACACAACCAAGGAAACGCAATGGCAGAAACCCAAGCCGTCCAGTTGGTCCAGGTTGGTTATCAAATCGATTTTATAGTCAAACTAAGAAAAACGGCTTGACTTGAGCAATCCATAGGGTTTTAACATAAAACAGTAATGACCCAGCTAATCAAACAACTCAGACCAGGTCTTTTTGTTTGTCTGTTGGAGATTAAAAGTTGAATTGACATTGTGGAAAGAAGGTACAAATCATAGACATTTGTCGCGAAAGAAACATTTGTTAAGCACGGGAACTAGTCGCATTTGGTGATAAAAATTGAATTGACATTGTGGAAAGAAGGTACAAATCATAGACATTTGTCTCGAAAGAAACATTTGTTAAGCACGGGGACTAGTCGCATTTGGTGATATTTGGTACTTAAATATGCAAAGTATAACTCTTATTTATAGTTCTACCAGTCTAATCAATAGACACAACAATTAAAGTCCTGACAGTTAAACTTCCCTGGCCACTTAACCCAAAGAGGTCAATGTCCGGGTCTAATAAATATGCCTCTACAATGTGTTAAAAATCTTAAAATTAAAAGTGACGTGATTGATTGAAATTTGATATTGAAAACGTGACGTTTATTGGGTGGAAACAGTATCCCTATTCTCAACTAAACAGGAACTCAATAACAAGGAAGTAAAAAATCAATGATATTTATGATAATTAATTTGATAAATTCAGAACTTTTTAACATTATTTGATCAAGAGTTGTAACTTGAGTGTAAGTTTGAAATCCTAAGAAACAACATAATTCCTTAATTGTACAAAAATCCTGAAGGCGATATTATCTAAGTAAATATTTCTCTTTTATATTTACAGTTGGTTGTTTTAATATCTAACAATATTTCTCTTTTACATGAACAGTTGGTCGTTTTGATGTCTCATAAAGTATAATATTATAAATAAGTAATAACCATAATTTCCCCTAGTAAAATTGTAAGGATAGTGTAAAATCCTAGTTTCACCTACCACCCTCCAGTGTCCCCACCATCAAGGAAAACAAGACTGTTTTCCCCATTGCAGCAACCCCCCACCCCAAAAACCAAGGGAGAAGAATAAGAATAGGGGAAATCAACACACAGTTTAGGCGTCTTTCTATGCTCATGTAATTCTATACTCGCGAACAAAAGATTGGGGACCAAATAATATAAAAGACTACATGGATGAACTTTTTAGATTAACGAACCGTCAAGGATCAAGTGAAATACCTGAATATTGACAAAATGCAAACCAGCAATTAGGAAAGGAAAGATAGGGCCTAAAACACCGTGTGGTAGTTCAGTCAAATTTTGGAACCATAAAGCCCCTCCCTGTAATATAAACAACAGCTCTTTGATGTCAGCATCAGACAAATATTGAAAGAAGCCAACAAGAATTTGAAACTAGATGGACCGATGGAGCAATAACATGTAACATAATTTACGAGAACTATTTAAACTTTGGAAAATTAACTGTTTCAAAACACCTCTTTAGTCCTTTCCTTTTTTTAGCTGCTTATATATTTAAGCCTCTCAAAAGAATTGCAAACTTAAAGTGTGTAAAATTTGATTAGTGATATTTCATATCTAAACAATTTTTTTTATAAGCAAAATTATATTCAATAAAGGAAAAATCCCATGCTACATAGTAGCAATACCAGCAAAGGTGCCCAAAGGGTGTTCACAAGACACCACTTACATCCAAATAGAACAAAACAAAGGCCCAATAAATAATTAGCCCTTCATAGTTAACTATTTAAGAGAAAGCAAGAACCAAAACATTGGAACAAAACAACCCTCCATTATCAACCCACCGCAACCACACGGCTTTCAAGCAAAAGACTTCTATTCCAAATGATGTAGCTCCAATTCGAAGAAAAAACATGGTCAACTCAGAGCTGATACTGATTCCCTCCAATTCTCCGTTTAACTAACCAAAAAACACCTCCTCGAACTACTTCGCTCTCGAAATCACCAGCTAACCCAAGTCTACCAAGCCAATCCAGTGTACGAAGGGGCATAAAATTCGCCGGCAACACCCAAGGACTACACTGAAGTCTTGCCTCTCCCCCCTAAAAATACCAACGACACTGAACAGCACCAACTCTTTCCATACAAATTCTTCAACAAACTTAAAACTAATTGAACTAATGAAAGTGAAAACAACACAAAAAATGAGCGCTAAGTTACTATTAGTATGTTTATTTAAGTTTGTTGCTAAGTATTGGTATATTAATTTATTTAGTTTCATTTTTTTAATGCAATAGAATTTGTGTGATCTTAGTAATCTGTAATATTGAATTTATTTAAATTGCTTACACAAACTTATGAATGGGTATTCTGAGAAGATATTCGTGGTTTTTAAAAAGGAAGCAAAAAATCTAAGTTTTATATTGATGTGATCAAGGAGGTGTATGACGGTATAGTCACTAGTGTTCAAATAGAAGGTGAGACTTGCATCTTTCCAATTAATATAGACTTACATCACGGATGATCTCTAAGTTCTTATCTCCTTGTTTTAGTATGGATGAACAATTAAACCATATTGAGGATGGATCATTGTTAGCCTTTAACAATGCTGGCACAAGAAATGGAAGGCAAATTTGGTGCATTTCTTAGTCAAACTTGGTGTTTGTGGCACGCACCAAGGCAATGGTGCTAAAATGCACGAAGGATGGCCCGAGCAGACGCAAGTGTTGGGCGAGGAGACAGCTGGTTAGCCGAACGTCGACACGATTTTGCTAAGTTTCGATAACTTAGCACGAGGCACTATAATGGGACACATCCCCTTATTGTTGCGACTTGGGATATGCATAAGGCACTATAAGGGGACACATCCCCTCGAAAACCCTTAGTGTGGCACTAAACATTGGCGTGCTAAAAGGCACTGGCACGACAAGGCAAGATGTAGGCACAGCATACACGCGATGGAAAACCTTGGGGCACAACTTAACCAAGAAGGGCGATTAAGGGAAGCAACTGGGGTGCGACGCGCGTCAACATACATGGGCGTTGTGGGGCAATGTTGGTGGGCATTGGGCGTCCCTAAAATAAGGCTCAATGTGATCCTAGGCGAAACATTAGGACTAATATCCATGGGCGAGGCATGGAACAGTGGAAAACATTAGCATAGGGTCAAGTCAAGCACGCGTCAGCACATCAAAATAAACTAAATATGAACTTAATGCATGTGTCAGGCATGTGGAGGCAGTGCTTGTTTGTCTAGACACATATCCAAACAAGTGTTTGTGCCTGAGCCTTTGCAGTTGGGGGTGTCAACTGTCATCTTCTTCCTTTACATTTGTAACTCGGGTTGGGGTGTTTCTGCAACCTAGACCGAAAATATGTGTATTATTTCCTTGTTCATTTAGTTTTATAACAAGATTGGGCATTGCCTATAAATTTGTGTGTGCTTGTTACCATTCGAATTTTTTGGTTCATTATGTGTTATGTGTGTGTTTGCTGATTGATTTGTGTGAAATCAAACCATCACAAGGTTCAAATTTGAGTGAAAATTTTGACCCTATGACAAGGAGTAATCGTTTGCAGATGATATAGTACTAGTTGAAAAAACTAAAGGATATCTTCAATACAAGTTAAAACTTTGGAGAGACGTGCAAACAGGGGTTAATACTAGATGATCACACCACGTGCAAACAGGGGTTGCACGTGAGGGTGAATGTTGAATCCCACAACGCCTTTGTCAGACTTCTCAAAGTAGTTTATATCTAAAAAGAGCCACTACACCTATTGTCGTATGATTTTAAGTTGGAACCTCCTAAAAATTAGGTTGCCATATTATCCACTATAATATTGTCTACTATGAAAAAGTAGCAGGTTGGACTATAAATTAATAAGGAATAGTTAAAGAGGAAAGAGTTTAGTACTCCTTATGTTCGTTTGGTTGATCGGAAGAGTGGTAATCTTCCGAAGTCGTTAGCTCATGCAACTTTTCTACAACTTTCCAGACCTCTCTTGCATGTTAGGAATGTTTATCCATCTCATGCCCCAGCTTAGGGAGTATAAAGTACAGTGCGCATACCTATTAAATCCCACCTCGGAGAGGATTGATTGTAGCCTTAGTTGAATCTGTCGGTGCCTGTTTGGATTGAAGCCCATCTAATAAAAGATCAGTCAGCACCTTCAAGCATTGGTTTCCTGACTAAATTTTTCCTTCTTTTTTACCTTTTTTGTTTCCTGTGTATTACCCTTTGGTGGTTATGTAATCATTGTTAAGCTTCATGTCATAAACTGAGAGAAAGGCATAAGGTGGAATGTTGATTTTCATATTTTGCACCCTTGACCTATTTTTATAACATTTCTTCGAACGCTTCTAATCTTGATTCTCCTTTTATTACCCTATCTTTGAACTCTATCCAAATCGACTGTTGAATATGGCCAAATATAATGGTAAAGTATTTATTTTTGGTACATAGAATTACCAGAACCACTAAGGTCAAATGTAATTTACAACTTCTCTAGGGAAAATTGAGTTATCATCATCCTTCCAGTGGGGAATGGACCTTTTACTTGAAAATTTGTTCTGTCACCATCAAGCCTGACTAAAAAGTGGAAGGTGAGCCCTGGTACACGGGGCTTAGGTCAACACAACTTAATTTACAGTATCTTCAGGTAGTAAACGGAAAAGAAATGGCTTTAAACCGCGAAGAAATAAAGGTCAGTCCTCATTATGCCTACCCTCTCCTTAAAGAACTTGATTTCGATCTCAACAAATATACAAAAGCTTAAGCCTCTATTTGTTGCTCTCTCTCTCTCATATCATCTGTTCTATAGCCGCTATGGAGGATTCTATGTAGCAAGAAGTTTTATCCAATCCATCTCGTAGAGAATCAAAGCAAGAATTATGCAATAATAACTTGGAAGTTTCAGTGACTATACCCAGAAAATTACGATAACCCACTTTCAATGGTAACAAGAAAACAATGCATATAAAATTGAAAAATCTGGAAAAGTAAGACTTCGCTTCTCCACTAGAGAGACATTTGACAGTGGAAACAGAGTATAAAGGTGGAAACATCATAATAACGAAATTGTGTACATCAAAAACAACAAACCCTTGTCCCACACTTAAGTAGGGAAATTGTGTACATCATATTAGCAAAATTTTATACATCTACAAAGTATTTAAGAGTCACACCAGTGCCTTACAGAATCAAAACCAGAATGATGATCCAGTGACATTCTCCGAATACTTGTCATCCACAAGAGAAAACATGGGAACTGCATAAGAATCAGAAATCAGAACACAGGAGAATTTTCATGAAAAGCCCAATCCATGTGATTTCAATTAGGGTGATTCAATCTTCATTTCAACAACATCTTTGTACACTAATTTCAATGGAAACAAAAAAGTTAGGTAGTTGTCAATGTAGTTTGGACAATATTTTCGAAGCGCACAAATGGAACACACTTCCCATCATTACAACTCACGGCAGAAATAAAAGATACAACTTTTTTATCTTGGAAGTTAAGCTTGTCTAGAACAAGAAATATCTAAGACTTCTTAACTAAAATTACACGAGCAAGCTCCAATGTATTAAACTTTCAATTACAATAACTAAAAAAAAAATAACTTCCTAAAGATGACCAAGCGTCCGAACGATCCCTTTGACTATCCGAACGGTGGTTGCTCCAAGGGGGACGACCATTTGTACAGTGATTTACACCGTTCAGACCATGAGGCCCCGCCTGTGTGATTTACGTGGGATTTGGACCTAAAAACCTTCATTGAGTGTTGTGGAAGGTAACAAATTAAGGAAGTGACCAAAAAGGTCATTCCTATACTCAACGCCTTAAGTAAGGACAATGCCAGAATCACACCTCGGCAAGCCATATGACTACATCACAGCCGCAGCAGCCGGCACTGCCGCCCGCATTCCGGCAGCGCCAGTGACTTTGCTGGCAATCTCACCGGCACCAAAAACCTTTTATCTTTTTAGAAAGCTCTCCCTTTGAATTAAACCTTATATTGTCAAACCTTCGTTTGTGAGCCAATGAGTGAAAATTGATAAAAAAATCACCGCCAATACTTATCTTTAGTGAGGATCATATCCGAGGTTGCGCTTTGCCTATCAGCATATAGAGATCAAAGTTGTGCGCAATCTGTGAAACACGAGTTGCCTATAGAAGTGCCTAGGCAGGGTAAAAATCGAGGAGATGTGCGAGATGTTTAGAAGTTGTCAAGGCAGGACTCAAGACAGGAGTTTGCCAAAGGTGTTGGAGTAGAATAATGCCTGACACGAGGGAAGCAACAGCGTACTGTCACAGCCCAAGTCCTTGAGTCCTGATAAGTCTAATTTTGATCTAGCCCAAGTGCAAGAGGAGGCTCAACCCAAGGAGGTTCTCCAATTTCCGAAAGGTTCCACAGAACTCTAGGATAGTCCAGAGTAGATTGCCTTGTATATTTATAGATGTGTATAGAGGATTTTAGAGGATTCTTTAGAGGATATTTTAAAGGAAGGTTCTGGGCCTTGAATCTCGACCGTCGAATTAGATCGATCTTAACCGTTCATCCTCAAGGCCAAGAGTTATATAAGGAGAGGGGCTTATTTGCTCCAATCCCACCCTCAAATCCTAAGAGTTTAGCAATCCTTGTAAATCCCTCCCTAGAGATATAAAAAGAGTATTTCTCCAAATTCCTTCCATCTCTATGCAAATCTTCTGCTAGCGATAGAGTTGGTTAGGCTTACTTAGCATTTCCAACAGGGTGGCAAAACGCTAAGGCCGCGCGGGTACTTGGGAAAAACTTTTAGTCCATAACAGTTGGTATCAGGGCCCAATGACTACCAAGATAGTTGAATTGCACAAGCCGTAACCCTTGAAGATTGAAGGTTGTCGGAAGGAATGGAAAAGACTGGTTCATCTCGGATTGATGAGAACGCTCAAGATCGAGTACCCGAGAAGCAACGCCAAGGGAGGCGTCGAAGCAAATCGAGAGATCAAGTGTCCAGCATGGAGGCCAAGTTGGCAGAGGTAGAGACTGTGGTAGGTAACACTCACTCTCAGCTTGAGGACGTCCATGAGCGACTAGACAGGCTAGAATCAGAGAATGCCGCTATCCACGATGCCATGCAGGGTGCGTTGAATGAGCTTGGTGGTTCCTTGGTGGCGAAGCTTCGAACTCTTCGTGAGGAGCTCATGGGAGAGATAGCTAAGCTCCAAGGCCATGTTGAAATAGAGTACAACAAAGTTCGAGCCAAATTGGAGGAAATTCGCTCAAACTTGGCCTTGTGCAAGCGTGCGATCGCGACAGGGACTAGCCCGTCCCACGATATTTCAAGGGTGGATGTACCCAAACCACCGATGCACGCTAGAGCACAAGACGCCCGCAAGCTTGAGAACTTCTTGTGGAGTCTTGAGCAATATTTCGAAGCTACGGGTACAAGGGACAAAGTCGCTCGAGTACGCACGGATACACAATACCTCATCAATATTGCTACTTTGTAGTGGCGAAGACGACACAAAGACACTGAGAAAGGTATGTGCCACATAGAGTCATTTGATCAATTAAAGAAGGAGATTAACCAACAGTTTTGTCCGACAAATGCGGAGGACGAAGAACGGAGGAAGCTTTGTCAACTCAAGAAAAGGGCAAGATTTTGGATCACATGAACGAGTTCACGCCATTGATCCTAGAAATCCTGGACATCTCGGACAAGGATTCCTTGTTCTACTTTCTCAATGGTCTACAGTCATGGGCAAAATCAGAACTAAGGCGACAAGGAGTCCAAGACTTGACATCTACAATCACGGAGGCTCAGTCGTTGGAGGATTTCGACATGCAAACCTGCTCACCAAGCCCCTATGATAGCAAAAGCGATGGTGATGGTATTGAGGGATCAAGTAGTGCCAACGAGGGTGATAGCACTCTGGCCAACTTAAGGGAAAGCCCACGTCATGCCCGCAATAGTGATCGGCCAAAGCCTCCGAGGAAGGAGCAAGCAACCGAACAGAATGCAAGGGTAAGTCATTCCAAGCTGTGGGCCAAGTTGCCTTATCTATGACGGTCAACATTAGGTACGAGACTGTCCAAAAAGGAAGATCCTTAGTGCCTTGACGACGGAGTTCGAGGCACAACAGGGGCCAAGGGAAGAAGCACACATAAGGACGTTGCAAATTCTAGGCTCCATGCAACTTGAGAGGGACGAGTAGCAAAGGTCAGCATCAAAGGGGTATACCAGCCTGGTTGAGAAATTACCGGGACAGCAAAGGCACCGAAAGGGCATGATGTCGAAGGAAGCGTCGCAAGGCAATGTGACGCAACACAAACCTCGAACAAAGCGGAAGTCTCAAAGGACAAGAGTGTCCAAGAGACATGCTCGAGACTTGGAGGCTTCAAGTAGCAATGCAACCAACGGGTGCACGAAGCTACACCAAGGCAGCAAAAGTAAGCATCGCCACAAGAGAAGGAAAAATCGACAAGGCAAGCCAGAGGAACAGAGGATTGTCAAGAACCTTGGGGCTACACATAGTAGGGGTGTGCAAAAAGCCCGAAACCCGATGGGCCGATCCGAACCCGCCCGAAATAGGCCCAACCCGCAGAGAAATAAAACAATAAATATAAGAATCGGCCCATAAAGATGCAGGCCCGAAAATCCGAATCGCTGGGCGGGTCAGCAACATGCGGATCGGATTACACCCGATCCGATCCGAAGGTAAAACGACGTCGTTTAACATAGTGTATATACACCTTATGCGATTGGAACCCTAGCCGCATTCCTCAGTTTTCTTCTTCCGCCTCTCCTGACTGAATCTCAAGCTCTCTTCCACTCTTCTCCTCATCCTAGATCGATGAAGCTCGTTTCACCGAAGCTTCGTCCCTTCATCGATTTTAGATCAACGACGATAACGATGTTGCTCCATCGATTCAAATCTCAGACCCGGCTTCCAGATCAGCCACGACAATGGCGACGATGCTTCCCAGATCGACATCCAAATCCGATCCGACCGATCAACCGTCCGATCCGATGTGGTCGGGGATTCAACCAACCCCGATCCGAAATTTTCGGAGTCGGTATTTTTTTAGGGTAACCCGTATATCTCGGATCGGTTGAGTAAATGGGTCAAATCCGATCCGATCCGACCCGTGCACACCCCTAACACATAGAAGGAAATTTCCAGTGCTCCTAAGATAGAATTACGACGAGGGCGTCGCAAAATCAAGTGGGGGAGAATGTCACGGCCAAAGTCCTTGAGTCATGACAAGTCTAATTTTGATCCAGCCCAAGTACAAGAAGAGACCCAACCCAAGGAGGCGCTTATGTTTCCGGAAGGTTCCAAAGAACTCTAGGATAGTCTCGATTAGATTGTCTTGTATATTTATTGATGTGTACAGAGGATTGTTTAAAGCATATTTTATAGGAAGGTTCTAGGTCTTGAATCTCGACCATCGGATTAGATCGATCTTGACCGTCTATCCTCAAGGCCAAGACCTATATAAGGAGAGAAGTTCATTTGCTCCAATCCAACCTTCAAATCCTAAGAGCTTAGCATCCTTGTAAATTCATATCTAGAGATATAAAAAGATTATTTCTCCCAATTCCTTGCCATTCCCCAATTCTTTCCCTCTCTATTCAAGTCTTCTGCTAGCGATAGAGTCGGTTAAAGCTTACTTAGCGCTTTCAATAAGGTGGAAAAACGTTAAGGCCACACGGGTTCTTGCGGAAAACTTTTAGTCCGTGACAACACACGACCTCCAAGGGACCAGTCATAGACTCACAGCATAAGACAAAGTGTAATGTTGTGTCGTGTGTACCACCTAAATCTCCTCTAGTGGATTGGCTTGTTTCAACGAATTGCCCGTGGTTTTTGACCCTTGTGGGTTTCCCACACAAAAATCTGTCACCTTTCATGCCTTGTAATGGTAGCTCTAATCGATAGCTCTAAAATTTGTCACCTTTCTTCCAACCATGACGCAGGAAGCTTCATGCCCTGTAATGGTAGCTCTAAACGATACTCACAAACCAAAACAAGACGTTGAAATCCGTAACAGCTACTTTTAATAAAACTCTCTCTATCTTCCTAAAATGCTAAGAACTACAGCACAAAATGGCAAATCAAACAGATTTTTTTCCTTTATGCATAATTCTTAATTCTTGTGCCCACTTATGACATACTTCACAAATATAGAAGCTGAAACTCTTTTACATATCATTTTTATGTACGAATTAGAAAGCTAATATAGTTCATTTTTAATACAGCCTATAGGACGAAGCATGCAAGCAATAAATACAAAAGTAATTTTCTAAAATCATGAAGGGAAAAAAATGCAGTGTCACATTGTCATGAACATGGAAGGGCAGTCCGGAAATTTATGTTGCAGCATCAACATACTTATGCAGTTGCTGATTTTAATTAATTAATGTTGGAAATCAGGATTCTTCTACATATAAGGCCATAGCTCAGACTTATGATTCATCAAATTTATTCTCCCAAATTTTTTGATCCTTCACTTTGTCAATTTCAAATTTCATTGGCCATCTTCAGCCTCTAAATCACTTTTGCTGGTACTAATGCAGAGGGATCATTCTTATGTTTGAGGAACAAGTAGTTTCCTCATTTTAAACAACTTCAATAAGTATATGTAAGAATGCAAGTGGAAAAGGCTTTTGTGGACACTGTTGATAGTTTATGGAGACCGGCTAACCCTATATGATGGTGCATTCAATAATGTGCCTATGAAAATCATGCTATATATTTATTTACAATTAAGTTTGTTCAACTCTGGGGACATGGGATGTAAAGATTTATTGAGCAAAATGTGTTAAAGATTGGTATTATCAAAGGCAAACCTAGGTGCGCGCCTAGATTCCAAGTTCCCAAAGGCCCACCTTGGCTTGGCGCATTCAACAAGGTCCGAGCCTAGGAGCAAGGCAGAATGCACAAGAAAGGCGTGTTTGATTGAAGCTGTTCAATGAATTTTCATGTAAGCAAGTCAGACCATTTAATGCACTGACTTTAAAAGTGCTCTACAGTCGGATTGGTGTGTTAGATCATATCCAAAACATCCAAATTACCAACATAAAGTAATATGTTCTCTCATATATCTCTTGATACAAAAGATTGAATCTCACCCTTTAAATAATACTAGCACCATTATTTTGATCTCTTTCATTTTTCTTTTCACTTGACTCGTGTCTTTTTTTAAATCTTTAGATGATTTTACTTTGTTGGACTTCTTGATGATTTAAAATTTAGATGATTTTAATAGTTATGAATGTTCAATTTTTATGTGGTTTAAAAGATATATCTTCTTATATGGCTAATTACAACTATGAAGTTATAATGACTTGCTGTATATTCAACTTTAGAACAGTAATATGTTTTTAACACTATAAAAAATAATGAAATAAGTCAATGCATAATATGCGCAACTTCAATCAAGCACGCGCCTCACCTATAGCCTTGCGCCTAGGCTTCAGGGAGACCTTGGCTCCTTGAGCCTTTGACAACTATGATTTGGTAGCAAATTGTGCCTTAATCTGTCAAAAACTTTCAACACTGCTAGCAACATTTTTAGTTTGTAATCCAATAACTACTATTTATAGAATTTCATATGCTATTAATTTATGTTCAAAGATTACATCCAAAAAAATATGCAATACACACACATGGGCAAGATAAAGGCACCTTTGTTTTCAAATGTTTTCAACTGTACGAGGCTGAGATTTATAGAAAGCTGGCTAGAGGATAGTGCATAATCAGGATACAAAACCACAGTCAAGAATGGACCAACATAGTCCAACATCACTGCGACCCAAGCACCCCTCCATATTTACCACCACCATAACCAAGCTGTGCATTGATAGTCCGAGAATCATATCAGAATCACATTTGTAACTGCAATTTGTAAGGTCCCTACTGTTTATCACAATTAGAGGTTAGTTGGTACTCCACCATGACCAAACTGTGCAGAGAGAGTCCAAGAATCGTATTCGATTCACATTTGTAACTGTAAATTTGTAAGGTGCCTACTGTTTATCACAATTAGAGTGCGGTTGTTACTCCAATAAGATGTTCTGTTCTGGATTGTACCCGAGCTACATAACGGGTTTTCCATATTATCTGAGATACTTCAGTTTCATGTAGTTGTGGATACTATATAAAGAATAATAATACTTATAGGCATCATATCCAAGTGGACAAAATTCAGTCACGTTTAAGAGAAAATGTTGCCAAAAAATACCGTTGCAGGCTATACGGCAGCCTACTAGTTGAAATTTATATAGTACCTGACCACTGAATTCATATTTATAGTATTACCAAACGTTGGATGAGATTAATTATGAGAACAGTCTACCATTCAATCCCTTCACAAGCCAAAGACAACTTATTGGATTACATAGCCTATGACACATGACACCACATCCCAAGCAATGATAGGATAACATTACCCAACTGCCCCAATCCAGCCAAAGAATAACAACAATATTAAAAATATAATCATCTATGCAATATAAAGGTCAGTACTACATGTCTCGGAGATGGAGTCTGGACTCCACATATGCCCTACTTAAAAGTGGTTGTACTTCTTGGGTTAGTGTATATACGACATAGTATATATGTACTTACATATTCTATCCTAGCCCTTAGCAGTGATGTCTCGGACGTGGAGTTTGTACTCTTCACACATAGCCTTGCTAAAAGTGTTTATACTTTTTGGGTTAGCATATGTACTGTGTAATAGTGTATATACTTTTTGGGTCGGTGTATGTACTATATAGTATATACATACTTACATATTCTATCGTGGTCCTTGGCAGTGATAAATATTCTTAAGTTTAAGCACTATACAATGTGTACAGAAAGAAGAATATGTTTTCTTTCGTTTCTCCTTAAAGGGGATGAAATTTGGGATAAAAATATTCTCTACATAAAATAGGGGAAATTTTTGGCTGGTCTTACAAATGCCTTTGAATCAGAAAGTTATAAAATTTTCAGTCAAATTGTCCAAACATGTTTGGCTTCATAATGCTTCATTTATTTTTCCACTTAGCCGTATCAGGAACGCTGGTTGCAACTGTTAGTGTGCTGACTCCATCATGCAAGTTGGTCCCTTGGGATATATTCATTGTGGCACTTATGCTTCCGTAAAATCAAACAATTATGAAAAAACATTCTTCGTTTCATTTGAAAAGAAATCTATGATGAGCAAAACAATTCATATGCCTAAACAACATTTGACATATGTTAGCAAAGAGTAGATGACCTGGATAGAGAAGTAGGCGAGGAACCACAAATATGAAGGGCACCCAAGCGCTCGTCTATCCTTCAAGAAGAGTGAAAATTGCTGTTTGAAACTCCTTCCTGAGAGAGGTGGTGGGAACGGAGGAGGCACTTCAAGAGATGCATAAGAAAGTCAAGAAAAAAATCATGTATCAACTTAAATTACCTAACTTCATTCAGATGAAAATGATTCCTCTCTGAAGTTATTGATTATTTCTAAACTCAGGCTAACCTTCAGTCTAACTGCTCAACCATCCGACTTTGCATTATTTATTTTCCCTTGCATCCCAACTCAAACATATAGGACATGATGGATTTCAAAACTAGGCAAACGCATCATAACATGCTTCCGTAAGAGCAAGTCTTTCAAAAGAATAAGAGGTCCAAATGTATGCAGACATATGTACAAAGTAAAAATAATATTGTTCTCAACCATGCAAAAAATGGCATTTTAATCCAAAGATGGTATAAAAAGTAGGAGAAGAGAATAAAGGAAGAAATAAAAAGGTTCAAGACTCACATTTAGGAAACATCTCCGAAATGATCTTTAACTTCTTAAGTTGCAAAATCAGTACAGGTAATAGTGCAAGTCTAAGAGCCAAAGTTGAGGATGCAATGACTGCCCACCTGCAAATCCATATGCTACCATTAATATAGAAGATGAAGGAAGAGAGGAAACATCATTCTTTGCCAAAAAAAATGTGTTCAGAAAGGACACATCTATAGAATCCTTCGACGTGATAGTTCTTTTTCAACTCTCTAAAAAACAGAATTTATTCCAAGTTCCAACCATATTCATGTATTGCAGTCAAAATACATGCACAGATCATTTGCGTTGAATTTTTGAAGCACAAAAGAAAATTAACTGTTCCATAGATAAATTCCAATCTACCACGTCCCATGGACCAAAAGGAATAAAGAAAAAATTAAGTCAGCAAAAATTGGATGAATAAAGTACTATTTAGCCAAGTCGTCAAAAATTGGAAAATCGAAATCAAAAGAATCAATATGCTTAAATCAAAAAAATAAGTATGTTCAATCAATATGCTTAAATCAAAAGAATAAGTCTAATTTCTTGCAACGTAACTGATTGATGAGTAGTGACATGATGCCGAACACAAAGAGGTCAACTGGAAATTGGGGAATACGGTACCATTTTACTATGTTTTATTAAGGTATTCATCTTTAGGATTCTATACTTATCTAGTACTTCTTTTGTTTCCTTGTTTGCACAAGGACTGCTCCCTTAAGCAACTACAAGTGTGTGTATTGTAGTGAAGACTGCATTTACCCCATTGACTAAGGAGAAGAAAGATCATTGATCTTGCTTATTTCACCAGTTGCTTCTTTTGTCAGCAAGAATATTCCATTTTCAAGCGACCAAAGGTTTTTCAGTAGAGCTCATTTGGTTCAAGAGTCCAACTGTGTTAAGCATATAGCTAGCCTCCTTAGCACACCTGCTTGTAGCACATCCTTAGCCCCGAACTCCAGGCTTCAAAGACAACACAAGTAGGACGCCCAGAGGCCAAGCTTCCCTCTACTACTCATGGAGCTAGCATACAAAATTTACCGTTCCCAACTATTTGGATCATAATAGCTCTCCTTTGCCTTCCTATATTTTTTATTTACATTCCATGTAAATTGTTATTTTCATTATATTTTGTTATACTTAGCTATTGTACTCCGGTAGTGTGCCCGGTTCCTCATAGATGAGCATGTGTGTGTAGAGACATGATCGAGAACAAATTCATGTAGAGCAGATTGCTTGAGGTCACCCGCTTGAAGCTTTTTTGTGTATGGATTCATTTGTATCTTTTTATAACACTATATATATACCCTTGTAATAAAACAAAAAGAAAAGGGAAATGACTATAGAATTGAATTCATGACGTTGCATTGTCATTCCTTTTTAAACATTACACTCCTGGATTTCTTTCTTCCTATGTCAATTTTCATAAAATTTTACAGTTCACCCTAAATTTTATCTCTCATTTGTACCATTTGATACTTTGATTGCGTACTTTTAGCTCACTTTGGCTCGATTCAGTAACCGAAGGCCTGGCTCCGCCATCATTGCACTTGTGGAACCTATTCCCCTTGCTATCAGAACTAAGCTTCAATCTTTAGCAGGGAAAGGGACTGATTTGGTGTGCGTGCATGGCAAAACAGTGGTATATGAGTGAGAGAGAGAGAGTGTGTCTTGACTGTGAGTTTCGTGTATAAATAGTATAATTAGTAAATGAATTGCAATTACACACCAAGGCAAACCAGTGAAATCGTGATACCCATCAAGTAACGCAACCAGTGCACGAACCGGAATAATAGATGGCTCGCCACCGGCAGCACTGACAACCGCCTCGGCAATTTCCGAACCACCAAAACCTGGGCCAGACCCAGAGAGCTCCGACTGAATGGCTGCCGAGTCAGCGTCGAATTCTGTTACTCCGTGGACCGATTCACGAGTCGAGAACGACCGGAACGAGGATAAATTATGGGCTGCGAACGAGTGTAAAGCAGGAGCAATGCGGGTGCGGCTGTACGTATTAGTGAGAGATTGTGATTCTGAGGAGAAAGAATGGGATGAAGAGAGAGAATATAGGGAAGAGAGGATTGTTGTTGATCGCGAGCGACGAAGAAGCTTTGCGAGTAAGAGGTTTGGTATCGACATTTGTGGCAACAGAACTGAAAATGTTGGAAGGGTAGCAGAGATAGACACGATCGAAGGGCGCCCGCGATAATTTTTGCCCTCTCGCGCGCACCGCTTGACAGGCGTCCAACAGTGACTCGATGTTTGTAATAGGCAGCACTGTTCATTATTTTTTCTTTTCTGTTTTTTTAACAAATGTTTGGGAATACGATTCATCATACAATGATTGATTGGCCCAATAAAACTTACGAAAAACTATTCGACCTAAAGTACATAGGCCTAACACAGGAGCAACATGATATCGCAACATGCGGATTGCTTAGAGCAACTCCAAGAGATGTCCTCCCTTATGCCATCCCATTTTTAAGATTTTTTTAAGCACAAATTCACTCTGAGAGATGTATTGTCATTTTAACACACATGCCCTATATATGCCAAATGTGACACATATAAACGAAGTGCCAAAATATTGGATTAGCGGGTAAATGAGTTAATTAGTTGAATTGGGTTTGAATATCGTTAGATTAATATTGAGTTTGTTTAATTAGAGTTTGGTAGAATTTGTTTGGTTAGATTTATACTAATTTTGGTTTAATTGAATTTAAATAGGTTTTTCTTTATTTGTGTTTAATTGAGTTTGATGGTGTTTAATTTATTTATTTTATTTTATTTAGGTTGGGTTAGATTAATTGATTAGTTTTATTTTATTTGGGTTGGATTAAATTAGTTTTATTTGCATTGAATTTTATTAATTTTAATACAAAAATTAAATTAGCACACTAAAATATAGTACCTCCCTTTGAGTGCCCTTTAAATTTTGGTGTGCCAAGTGTTTAGTATGTGAGATTCGAGACAGAATCAGAATGGCAATGGGAATGGGTATTCCATTCCTGTGTTTGTCACATGGGATTAAATATCATTCACATTACCAAGTATTTTCTCATTCCACAAAATATGAGATTAACCAATACTAATATAAACTTTGCATTGATTAATCTCAATTACATGGGGATTAGGTTTTAATCATTAATCGGTCAAAAAACGAGACCAAATACTAACAAAATATTGGAATTGGAATGAAACTTGATTAAATTAACTATTATACCATTTGAAATTTTAATTAAATTACTATTTTACCATTTGATATCATTTCAATACTACATGTAATCTCATTTATCACAAAACATAGGAATGGTAATGATCATTCTATTTCATTATTATACTAATTTCAATCATATTGTCATTCTATTCCATTCCATTACATTCCATTTTAGCATACCAAATACAACGTAAGGGTTTGGTGTGCCATTTGGGCAAATGGTATACCAAAATATAACAACTCCCTTGGAGTTACTCTTAGATAGGAAAATGCCCAATAAACACCTTATATATTGTCCACGATAATAAATATGGATCAGTTAAGCTTGCATACTTGAGTTGGCCTGGTAAGAAGTTCATAATATGAACGTTGTCAGGCTATATCACCATGAATTAAGGAAGTACAAGTTACGGTACAAGCATAAGAACAAATATTTTCTACTAGTTTATTTACAAAGTTTGTTCAACTAATATTATCTACGTATAACATGTTGACTTATTAACATGCTGGAGGGTTTTTGCCTAACATTACATCAGTGTCATCTTAAGCATTTTTATTGTTATAGGCACTAGCTTCATTCCATTTGGTGTTCAAATTTATGGAGTGAGATTTTTGTCTACGTCACACTTGACAAAAAAATTGGAAGAATGGCAATGCACGTCAGAACATCTTGAATAACAACAAAAGGGATTTCAATACTAGCTTAGCTTGAGTTGTAACATAGAAGCATCTTGAACGACAACGAATAGTATTTCAGTGCTTGTTTGGTTGAGTCGTAACATACACAACCCTGGCGTGTTAGATATTAGACACCGCGAACGATTTCGACACGTGTTCCATGGATCATTTATTTTAGGGAAAATAACAATTTAATCCCATATAAGGGTACAAACTACTGTTTGGTATCTATAACTTATTAATAAACAAAATAATACTATTAAACCAATTTTCTAATTGATTGATCATATTTTTAAATATGGTGAAAATTTAATAACAAAATGACCAATAATTTTGCAGGATTGGTAACTGATTGAATTTAAATTAAAAAACTATATCTTTAAATGACGGATGAAAATTAGTATCTATTCCAAAAAAAAGTATTTTACCATAATTAATTATACTAAAACTCTTCCAAGTAATCATGCAATAAATCAATTTTATTTTGTTCTTTACATGATTAAATTACATAACCATGGTCGCATGTTTTAAAGCTTCAACGTGACATCTCAATCATTTCATTTTATTTTATTTTTGCATTAAAAAAAATAATTTGTATTGAATTCAATACGTTAAGTTTGAAATTAGTCATTCTCAGGAATGTTAAATTCAATAATTTGTGTGGAATTCAATATGGTCAGTTAATTAGGAAAGTTTGATCATCAAGATTCGAAACTTGTATTAAATTCAACATATAAATTATTATTATGTTGAATTCAACATGGTCACTTAAGTAAGAAAATTTGTTATCATTTCGTAACGTGGCATGTTGTAAACACTAGTTAAATATGCACAAAAAATATCTTCCGCAAAGAAGGGACGATTATCAATTATAATTTCAATAATAATCTTTGAATATAATAATAAATAACTATATTTTAATTACTCTTTCGTTTAATTTGATTACACAAACGTATTCATCTAAATAATAGCTTCAAAATTATATATTCGTTCAAGTTGAATTCAACACAAGCGTAATTTTGATTTTCACGTGTTGAATTCAACACATACGTGAATAATGACTTTTCGATTTGATGTTAACTCTAATGTGTTGAATTCAACATGGATTATGTTACTTTGATATAAAAAACACAATTGAGTTTTGGTTTTGAAGCTCCAAAACATGCGATCGTGTTTGTGTAATTTAATCAACAAAATAACAAAATAAATTTGATTATTCATTTTATTATTTACAAGAGTTTTTACTCCGATTAAATATGGTAACTACTCCTTAATTTTCAAAATAGACATTTTGGGAAAATTTTGAGCAATCTATATGCAACGTAACGACATTTTAATGAAGGGAAAATTGTATGTATCTTCCACAAGGTTCGTAGTTTTCATTAAAAAAAAAGAAGAATAACCATTTGGTAATTTTGGTACCATTTTAGGATCTCTCCGTAAGTGCTCCTTATTTTATTCATTTATATTTTAATCAAATACTCGGGGATACATGGACAAGACAATTTTTCATACAATATTGGATCCCTCTTCTTTGTGGTATCATATTTTATCAAAGAAATCATGAATCAAATCATGTAGGGGTTTTGACACTTAGTACTCCTGTTGTTTTACCAAAATCTAACTAGTCCGTATAGTTTCAATTTGAACATATAACACCTTAAAATTTCCTAATCATCACACTACAATCCAAGTCACTATTTTCATTATAATTTTGGACATAAATTAGTCACTTGTCGTGCATGTGTCTCTCTTTAAAAGGCTTTATAGGCATTTTTAGACCTTTCATTTTTATCTTTCTATTTGCCTTCCTGCCGAAATACTCAGAAGTCAGAAATTAAGATATAACAGTGTGTGTAGGTGTCTTTACAGAAATTTTATAAATTGGCAAAGAAAGATGATGTCAAAGGGGTAAAAAACATGGATTGACCATTGAACAACCTTAAATGTTATTTTTATACCATAAATAACATATGTTTAAGGGGATCACTAGGAGTAATTGGTTATAATTTGTGTGTCAATCCATTACTTGTATTGCCATCATAAAAAAGGAAAAGACTGTTAGAATATTAGGCTTTGATAATATCACAATGATTGTGTAATGGAAATGTTTGACACAAATTATACATATTCACAATGTCGTGCATATATCAGATTATGTGAGTATATAAGATTTGACGACTGACTAAATGTTATCTGGCTAATGCCCGGTGGATGTATCATTATCGTGTGTGTGCTTATTATTCTTTGTATGTTTCGTTTCTTGATAGAGAGTCGATAAATTTTGAAAAAATGCCTAATTAGTTGATCGTCAGATTCACGATACCAGAAATTTGGATTTTAACCATTTTAGTTGACTGATAGACTGGATGGCAAATACAGAGAGGAAATAAATCAACTGACTAAGGATTCCGGTTGACCGAATCTATTTGAAAACAACTAGGAATCTGAATGTTAGCCTAAATGGTTGACTGACTCTAATTTTAGTCAACCGATACAGTCTGATTTATTTGACCAACACATTTTCAACAATATTCCAGCCATATTTTAAGGGTTTGAACGTTGGAAAATTATATTTTAATGGATGAAACCAATTTTTCAAATATATGATATATATTTTGAAGATCTTATTATTTAACTTATATATTTTTTGATTTTGTGATTTATAGTAGGAAAACTTATTTCTATCATTTTTGGTTTTAAGTCAAATTATTTTTGAGATTAAATTGAACATTTTAAGAGTGATATTTGTATAGCTGCTATAATTCAAACTTATATATGTGGTCAATGTGCTAATTTTTAGGATATCTTTTGAAATATAACTGTTATAGGCCATGTGTTAAAATCACTTTCAATAGACTGACAAAATTCAATTTTTAAAATCATCAAGAATTACAAGACATAAAATTTTAAAAGAGAGACTATATATTTTCTTAAATATATTTTTGAGATTCTTTTTTTTTTTTTTTTTAAATTCTTAATCAAGAAAAATGTGTTATTTGCAATATCGAGATTATTATGAAGTTGTCTGTATCAAATAATTCTTGAGAATATCTCAGTGAGATCTTTCAAATGATATTGTGTGCTCAAATTGTTGTGCTTTAATTGATCTATATTTTTGAGTTAAAATAGATCTGTGAAAATTAATTGAAAATTTATTTGAAACGATTTTTTTTTCCTGAAATTTGGTTTAAAACATTTTTGTGCTTAAATTGATAAATTTCATATTTAATTTCTCATATTTTTTAATACACGCTTCTATCACTAGTATCGGAACATTAATTGAACTTATTCTGAATTAAGTTGGTAGATGCTCTCGTGAAAACAAACAATTGTCTTTTGTATTCTATGAATTGTATCTTAGACCTACATGTAACTGTTTTAAGTGAGAGTGTTGATTGAAAATAAATGGACCTTGCCTAATTAGAGTGTAGCGGTTTAATTCTTACCGGGGAAAAATATTATTATGAGAGTTTGATTTTTACTTGAGAAATGAATCAGGTGTGGTTAGTGGATTGCGAATTCTCAAGGAGAGTTCAGGGGAGTGGACGTAGGCAATAGTAGCTTGCCGAACCACTATAAATTTGTGTGCCAATTTCTCTATCCCTCAACTGTTTGTGTGTGTATTTAGTAAATCACGTTTCAACATATTAGCAAGATAAAAACCAGTTCAGAAAATTGAATTTGCTTGTTAATTTTTTAACTATCCAATTCACCTATCATTTTTGGCAGACCTTTGGACCAACAATTAGAATAAGAGTTTAATTACCTGAATATGCTTCACATTGTAGTTAACACGATCACATGGAACATCACATGAGTAATATACTAGCGGAGGGGAAATTTATGCACCATCTTCCACTTTTCAAGGGTGATAATTATGTTTTCTGAAAAGACAAAATGACTGCATTATTATAAGCTACAAATTATGATGCATGGTTAGTGATAAAAAATGGTCTATATGTTCCTTCTGCTCCTAGTGTTCCTAAAACGGAAGACAGGTACGATGAAGATGATTTTAATAAATTGTCAATAAATGCCCAAGTTACTAATATTTTGTTATGTGGATTAGATGTGTATGAATACAACAGGATATCAGGTTGTGATTCGACAAAAGAAATATGGGATACCTTGCATGTTACACACAAACAGACGAATTAAGTGAAATGATCTAAAATCGGTGCCTTAGTCCACCAATTTGATCTTTTCAAGATGGGCAAAACATAATCAATCCAAAAAATGTACACGAGGTTCACCAACATTTGTAACAGCCTCAGCATGCTTGGAAAGCCATATTCAATGTTGGAGAGAGTCCGGGAAATTATGTGGTCCTTGACTAAGGCATGGGTACCTAAGCTGAACAACGATTGAGGAAGCCAATGATCTTACCAAATATACTATTGATGAATTTATTGGCAACCTATTGTCTCATTAGCCATCTATTCGAGGATACGAAAAGGAGGCAAGCATGTAATACCCTGAAAATCTATATTTTTTAAAATAATATTTTATTTAAAATAAGTTTAAATACTTTTGGGGGTTAACATATTAATTTTGATTTGATTTTTATAAAATTTCGGAGGGGAGCAATTGTTATTTTAAAATATTAATTTTTATCTTTTTGGTCTACATAGCAATTTAAAATTATTGTGGGTGAATTAATATTATTTGTAATATAATACTAATAATCTAAAATATGAAGATTAGGTTTTAAAAGAAAGCGAGTGCTAGTGTCTTTTTCTAATTTAGTCACCTAAACACAAATGGGTACAAGTGTCCTTTTCTTATTTTGCCACCTAGTGTCCTTTTCTAATCTAATCACCTAAAACACAATTATATAAAATAAACTAATAAAAAATAAAGGAAAAGGAAAAGTTGCTAAGTGTGTGTGTGTGTGTATATTTATGTGTGTGTGTGTGTGTGTTGTGTTGATCTTGGAAAATGGGGAGAATTCGGCAGAAGCGAGGAAGAGAGAAAGTAAGGAGGAAGAAGAAAAAAAATTAAGGAAAAAAAATTATGTCGATTATCAATAATTTTTATTTTGGATAGAGTTTTTTTCTCTCTTTAATATTGGTGTTTAATCTCTCCATTTATTGTATAATTTATGTTATAGTAATTGTTCATTTGCATGTATTATGTGATAGATATATGTCAACGTGTTATTTGTTAGATTGGTTAGATGCACCTGCTAAAGGGGTTAAAATTCTATTAAGTTTTGACTCACAACCTTACAATATATATTGCAGGGTCAATGAAAATGGAGTTGCACAAAAACAATGAAAGTTATTTGAATTTGTATTTACTTTTGTAATAATTGTATTTATTGATTATTATTGTAAAATTAATTTTAATAATAAAGCAGTAGTTGGTATTCAAAGCTTGGGTGGTTACAGTCATAAAATTGGTCAGATTTATAAGTAATAAAATATTCATTATTTAGTTTTAGTTTATTTCTCTTTAGGAGAAACCGAGTGACGGTCTTAGAAAATCAATTCGTTACAAATCACTAGCAAACGAAAGTCCTTGACTCTTAAGGCACAAAAAGACAACAATGATGATGATGGTGCAAGTCTCGATAGTGATCAAGAGCGGAATCTAGCTCTTATTACAAAGAATTTCAGGAGAATGTCTCAACGTATTTTCCATGGAAGGAAAAACTTCAATCTGTATAATATTGAGTGTTTTAATTGTCACAAGATTAGACATTTTCAATAAGGCTATCCTAATTTGAAAAATGAGAGTACACGAAGTGACAAAAAGAAATAAAAAATAAGCCAAAAAAAAAAACCTTTGAAAGCAACGTGGGATGATTTGAACTCAAGAAACATCAAAACATCAAGTAGCGATGAAGAATCTACGATGCTTGCTCTAATGACTAATGGGGATGAGGTAATAAATAAAGTCGTTCTCAAGAACATCAAATGTACTCCTGACCCATTGCAGTTTAAATTCATTAAATTTGTTAAGAGACAGGTGTTTAGTTTGCAAAATAGATAAGTCGGTAAGAGTTTCTAAGATCAATGCTAAATTGTGTGTTCATTTGTTGTTTTAGAAACATTGCATGATGATTATGAGAATCACATATGTTTAAGTAAATTAAGATATTTGTATACAATTTTGTTATATCATGCATTCAATGATATTCGTATATTCAATTATATAATTGATAGTCCTTATCTACTTTATGATTTTTTATTTTTTTTTTAAATAAAACATGTTATGTGCTATACATATTGATTAAATATTAAATCAACCATTATGTTTTTAACAGTATATATCTTATGGTAGTTACTCTTATTCTTGATAAATAATCTTATGAGTATTACATGAGTAATTACATTATATAAATTTGCACTAGTATTGCCTCATGATTTATTCAACATTGCATATGCCTATTGGAAAAACCATTTTTATATTGTACTTATATTCATGTTATTTATCTTTCAGACAAATGTATTATATTAAGCTAACTTTCTAAATAATGCTTCTTGAGATAATATCTTGATCTAATTGACATCCTTATCTCTATTAAACGAATTGAGATTTTTCAAATTATAAAATGATTCATATGTCTTCTTAATTGATGCATTTATAAGATCTAAATCCTAATTTAACTAGCATGTTTGTCATCATTGCATTGATCTCGACTTTGATTACGAGGATTTGCTTTATCAACTAGATGTTCTATAAAGAGTATGAAATAAATTGTTTTGTTATGTGAACATGATATCATTTTGTCAATCCTTGCGTAGAATTTGTGTCTCATATTGAGGATCACAAATGCTTTAAGTGATCCTATATGTTGTCTACTACTTGGATTTGGTTAGTGATTACACTTTATGATAACTAATCCTTGAATATATACTTGACTTCTATTGATGATTATCTCGCAAGAATGTCTCAAAGAGTGTTAGGTTATAAGTTAATACAAGGAGAAATATATATATATATTCATACCTAAACTTGAAGTTTAAGTCAAGGGTAAAAATGAGAATGTTTCAAGGTGATATCTGATTAGAGTTGAATCTTCATTCAACTCGGTGGTAAAACAATCTCGTTCTACTATTAAATGTGAAGTTTAAGTGATGTGAAATTATCATTGAAATTTTTTGTTCATAGATGCGCATCTATGTGTACATCATGCTTGTTATCTAGATATGCTCTGATTATAGGCATTCATTAAATTCTGTTGTTAGTTAATGATATTTTATTGGACATAAACGAGTCATGTGATGGTTATCAATTTTATTATATTTATTGAATCACATGTTATTGAGCTATTATTTGCAATTCTCCATAAAATTAATATTAAGTATGATCATGTTTATTGGCATGTTCTGACTATCACATGATATTAAGCTTGCGTGGTGGGTATTAGTTGCTTAGTTGTGTGCATGTTAGTGCAAAATATTTTTAGCATACATTTATCGTCTCCTATTTTTAAATGATTATTATTCTAAAATGAAGTTGAAATTTTACGAGACAAAAACTCGGAAATATGAAATTATCCATGTTAAAACGTGCATTAGAATTTGAACAATTGGTTGAGTAATACTTCATGCCCTTATGTAATAACGATTATATGATTCTATCTAAAGAAGAGATGGCAAAGGGAATTTACTTGATTCTATGCATTATTTTGGGCATTTGACGTTTTGATCATCCGGAGTTTTAGTTATATGTGAAAAATCTCATCTTTATCTCAAAGTGATCACCAATGAAAACATTATAATCAATTAGTTAGCCTATTTTTTGTCAAATATTATGTTATGATGTCATCATGTTATCATCACATTTAATTATTATATATATATATATATATATATATATATATTATAAAAAATTAAAAAAATCAATATAATTTAGGCACATCCAGTGTATGTTAGGGATTAAAAAAAAAAAAACTAACTGACGCATAACTGAGAGAAACCACACCGAATAGTCCGGTTTGAAACTGACTAAATGATTTGGTTGCAGTTTTGGTTTTGAAATTAAAAACCGAAGCAATTTTGGTATTAGTTTTGGGATAGTAACGACGAAACCGATATTTTATATTTTTATAACATATGTACCCTCACTTTTTTATATATAATTTATTGTAATAATTATGGTTATAATCGTTTATTTTAATTATGGTTAAAAACGTTTATTTTAATAATTAATAATTATGTTTTTTTGAATTTATGTTTTATATATATATTTTTTCTTATTATACAAAAAAGAATAGTCTGCGGTTTCGTGGTTTTGGTATTTATTTTAATTTTTTATAATGAAAAATCTTAAATGATTTTGCGGTTTTGGTTTTGTGTAAATTTAACTGGTTCAGTTTTAGAACTGTTTAAAAGAAGCCGACGATTTTAATTTCGATTATGATTTAATATGTCTAATGCTTTTGGTTTTAATTAATATAAAACCGAACTGAATAAGAAAGGCTGCGAATTTTTTGTTTACGAAACGTTAACAGAATTCTCATCCCGTGGACAGAAAAGGAGAAAACCTGACGTTTGGTAACCATTTCTGTTCCTATCCCATGCAGTGAGATGAGAATGGAGTGGGATGGGATGAACATTTTGTTTACTTTTTGAGAGTAGAATCGCGTTTAGTAATAATATTTTTTTGTTTTGTTTTGGGAATAAAATCGAGTTTGATAACGATTTTATCTTAAAATAAAAAAAAAATTTGTTTTGAGAACATTTCTTTTTTGTTTTGGCCGGCCGGTGACCGGCGGTGGTTGACGATGGCGGCCGGCGGATGAACAATAGTGGTGACCTTCTTCAATTTTGGGAATGGGATGAGAATAATGAGAAATAATTTTTGTTTTGTTTCTTATTTTTTAAGAAAAAAGTGGGTACAATTTTTAAATGAAAATGGAATAGGAATGAGAATAAAAATTATGAAGCGCTATTTTCAAGCAGAAATCTCAAAAATCTGAGAATGGGATGAGAATTTATGGGATGCGAACAAAAGGGCCAAACAACCGAAGTCTATTTTGATGTTGAGAACTCGACCACCACCGATGGAACTCCAAATTTGAACCGGGCGAATCTCTCCATGTTCATTTCATAGTCACTCTCGTCTCGAGAAGCCCAAGTACTCTCGCAGTCTCTCACGATTCCACCGAACAATGAGATCCATATCTCTCCATGTCTTCTTTACCTTGTTGGCCCTGTTAATAACCTTTCCTCTCACGAAGTCGTCGTCGTCCGCTTTCCAATCCGACGAGCTGCTCGCCGACGACGAAGAGTTTGGTCTCGAGGGGGCCAAATCCCTTGATCTTGACCACACAGCCACCCGAATTCCTGCTACTGTTTCACATCCGACCCGGAAAAGGTCCAAGTCGGATCTAGACTCGGACTCCAAGGTCCAGTTCTCGCTTGAACACGCCTTCGGCGATTCCGATTTTTCTCCCGCCGGCACCTTCACTGCTCGTCTCAAGACTTGGTCACATGGCGGACAGGTTCTCCTACTCTCTATACGTAGTTTGTTTAATTGTTTAAATTTTCATCGGAAGTGACGAAATAGTTAATATGTCAATCAATCATCTCATTAATTAAGGAGTAACTTTACGCATCTGTCTAAGAATTCAATCATATTTATTTCTTTATTGATTTTAAAATCAATTCTATAAATTTGTAGATGCCTATGGGTTTTGCATGCAAAAATAATATATTCTCATCTTTATTTGGAGGTCTGATCCCTTCGAAGTGATTACTATTCTCTCTTTCTTTCATTTTTCTTTCGATAGATTCTGCATTCTATAGAATCTGCAGTTCTATCATTTTGATGTCAAGATCGCTATCTTGGTTTGAATAAGAATGACTAAAACTAATGCGGAATGTGATGAACAACTCAACCAACATGGCGCCACATTGGAAAAACGTGGAGAAAGTTTTGATAAGTTTCCTACTGATGTTACTGAGATTAGTAAGAAGGTTGATATGCTCAACGAACCAAAGATTGAGCAAGTTCTTCCATCGGCCCAACTGGTTTGTTGAATGACGAACCACTAGCATGGTGAAATTGTTATATTCATGGGGAAAGGATTGCACCGAAGCTAACATTCAACCAGAAGAACACATCCACTGTGATCACAGGCTTCCCTGAATAAAAATTGAATTTTCTCTATGGGATGTAAAAGATCCCGTTGGATGGATTTCCGCTTCTTTTGCTTCCATCAGATCAACGAGACCATGAAGGTGAAAGTGGCTTCAATCAATCTATGAGACCATGAAGGTGAAAGTGGCTTCAATCAATCTTGAAGGTGGGGCAATCCAATGGTATGACTGGTACGAATCCAATTGAGGTGTTCTAATGTCGGAAGAATTTGTAGAAGGATTAGGGATTTGCTTTGGCCCATCCGGTTTCAACAATGACCATGGTGAACCTTATTTGTTTTGGAATACTAAGGTAGCTTTGAGTGTTTGTCAAACCAAGCACGGGACTGGTCTGATCAACAACTAGTTGGAACCTTTGAGGAAGGATTTAAACCTAAAATTTGGCTAGAAGTGAAGGTGTATTGGCCTCGAACGATAAAGGCTGCAATATCTATTGCTCGGTTGCAAGAAAAATGTCTAGCTTCGGAGGGTCGAGATCCTATTTAAAATTTCAATCCAAAAGGCAAGAGCTAGCGATGCAACAAGGATAAGATAATTCAACCTAATGTTTTCGTCATGATGTTGCCCCAAAACAATTGACAGAGAACGAGTTAAAGGATTGCACAAAAATAGGCCATGTTGGTATTGTGATGAAATATGACGAGGTCATAGTCTCAAGTAAAGAAGGCTCATGATGATTGAGCCAACACAAGATTCTAATGAACTTGATCTTATTGAGTTATGTATGAATTACTATGATAAGGAAGGAGGTTGATTCCCCTTTTAATGATGAACATGTTGGAATTTTAGTGCATTCTTTAGCAGGGTGCTCTATTCCCAAACTATGCACGTTAAAGGCTTTATCAAACAACAACTAATAACTATTTTAATTGACTCTGGAAGCACCGATAATTTTCTCAATTCAAGGGTTGCTTGAAGATTGGCTTGCTCCATCAATGAATGGAACAAGTTTGAAGTCAAGGTAATAGACGAGAGATTGTTGACTTGTTTGACATGCCCAAATATTGAAATCTCCATGCAAGGTCTAAAGGTCACAACTGATATTTTTTTGTTACCACTGAAGTGTTGTGACTTCTTTCTTGGTGCACGATGGCTAAGAACCTTGGGAGACGTCTCATGGAATTTCTCTTGGCTGGCAATGCAATTTACTGTAAATGGACACAATATGGTCATACAAGAGAATGTAGGCAAGGTTTCTACTGTGACCACACATCACTTGGAACGTATTCTTTGAGAGAATCCCAAAATATTTTTGGTACAACTGAGGAACGAGAGTACTTCTCAAGCTGATTCACCCAAGTCACAAGATCTCAAAATTCTTATTTCAGATTTTTCAGATGTATTTGAAGAACCTAAGGGACTTCCCACCTAAGTGGACTCATGATCACAAAATACCACTGCCATTCAAGAGTGGACAGGCAAATGTGAGACCTTATCGATATCCGTACATTTTGAAGGTGGAGATTGAAAAGATAGTCCAAGAAATGTTTTAGTGAAGAATGATTCGACCAGGTGCTAGTCCACATTCTTCTCTAGTTTTGCTTGTCCGCAAAAAAAGATAGCTCTTGTCCTATTTCTTTAGACTATCAAGTACTCAATAGAAAAACGGTGAACACCAAATATTTTATGCCAAAATAGATGAGTTTTTTCATGAACTTGGTGGAGCAAAATATTTTTTCAAAGTGGATCTTTATTCAGGGTACCACTAGATTCGTATGCATCAAGAGGATAATACCTAAAATGACATTTAGAACACATGACATTCATTATGAATTCTTAGTGATGATGTTCGGTCTCACCAATACTCCATCCGCTTTCTAAAGTCTAATGACTGATATTTTTTGGCCACATCTTCGTAAGTTCATTTTGGTTTTCTTCGACGTATCGTAATTTACAACTATTCATGGAAGGACCATTTGATGCACTTACAAATTACTTTGACAATGCTGCAAGAGAATAATTTGTTTGCTAAGAGATCTAAATGCAACTTTGGAAAATTGGAAGTGGAGTGTCTCGACCATATTGTGACAGAAGATGGGGAAGCTATATATCCCTCAAAGATCGAAGTTCTGGTGGGGAGGCAGTTTGGTGTAGTAGAATAATAATGAAAAGACTAGATAGCTTTCTAGTAGATGGAAAAGGGCTAGATAGTGTTCTAACGGACAAGGGGCTCTTGAATCCACGATAAAGAGAAAAATGTCAAAGTATATTAAACTTGAATATTTGAGTTCGTGCCAAGATGTTGTCAAGGTTGTATTTATATCCCTCAACTAATCCCTAAACTAGTAAGAAAAGAAAACTCCAAACCTCTAAGAAAAGGAAACAAACTAATCCTAATATTTTTACGGTGTCCTTGCCTTGCATATGTCTCCCCCTCTTCCAAAAAAAATTGTCCTCGATTTTTTCTTGAGATATTGGAGTTTAACATGCTAGCGAAACAAATATTTTGAAGATTTTGGACACTTTAGTATCTTCCAAAAATTAATTTTCGCAATTCGAGAAACCTTAAACAACTTTGCCCTATCCTCGAGTTGATTTGTCATGTTTACTAATAAAGGATTTAACATGAGGAAATAATTTTCAATTTCAATAAACTCAATAGCAGTTAATTCTTGTAAATTTTCCTTTTTGGCATCTTCCGCAAATTTTTCTGCATCAATTTTCTATTGATCTTCAATATTTTTTTTCAACAATTGTTTTAGTTGTTTCTTGCTTTGGATGATAAAGTTCCGTGTGAACTTTTTGAGAAATATCAATATCAATTACTTCCATAGAATCTTCGTAAACATAACCTTATAAATCTCCTTTATCAGGTTAAGTTACTTCCTCTTTAGTATAGTCCCAGAGATTACGTTGCTCTCTGTTTTGACATGTGGGCTTATATTTCTCTATTACTTTTGCTTCAAATTGCTCTTCTACCACTTATTCTCCATGATGAAAATTTATTCGTAATAAGTTTTATCATTCTTGACTACGATCAATGGATTGGGTGCCATCATCACGTGTCAGTTGTCGTGTCAGGATACGTTAAAGCTCTGATGGCAACTGGCACAACGGAATAGCAATGAAAAACTTAGATATCGTTCTAGTAGACGTAAAAGGGCTAAATGGTGTTTTAGTTGACAAGGGGGCCTCTTGCATGAAAGGGTTCTTGAATCTACGAGAAAGCGAAAAATCTCAAAGTATATTATTCTTGAATAATTGAGCTCATAACAAGAGGGTTGTCAAGGGTGTATTGTCACCGCTTAACTAATCCCTAGACTAATAGGAAAAGAAAACCTTAAACCTCTAAGAAAGGAAACAAACTAGTTGTAATACTCTTAGGAAAAGAGAACATAAAAATAGGAAACTACCATCCTAGTACCTATAAATAAGGAAAAATATTTCAAAAATAACTCTACCTAGTATACTATTTTAATAGGACTCTAATTTGACTAAATTACTTCTAAAAACCTATTAAACTAAAAATAAAATATGAGAAAAATAAATTCTGAAAATAAAAATAACAAAAAAATCGTAATTTGCCTTGGGTCCTTGTCCTACATCACAGTTCTGGGCTAGGTGGATGTGAAAGCTTCTGGGTAGCTTGAGGAGCCCCGGTGGCATGTGATGGGGAGGCGTCGGTGGGTAAATATAATTTGGGGATTTTATGGGTGGCTTTGGGAGGGGTATTGGCTTGCGGTGGTTTGGCATGTGGCTTTGGTGGATCGGGGAGGCTGCAACAGGTCTGTTACATGAACCAGGGAAAGCTGGAATCTAGTGTGCATGGATTATATTTTTACGAAAACTGGTTGCTAGTCGATGTAATGTACTCATGCTTTTTTTTTTTTTTTCCCCCGTTGTCGTATATGATGTAATTCTTATTTTTTGCTACTTAATATTAAAATCGTTTTAGAAATGATACACAATTCATTTAGCATTTTTCTATTAGAGAAATTTAGATTGCTTATTGCTGTTTAGTACAAATTTTCAATGGTTTATGTGCTTAATTCCAAAATTGAGGGAGTAGGCTGCTCTCGCATCAAAATACAAGGGCTCAAAGTGTAATTTATCCTTTAAGTAATGTTAGATCTGTCATTAGTCATTGGTATTCTACTTTTCAAATTAAAGCATCACTCAAATTTTGTGTTTTAGAGGACATAAATTTAGTGTTTTCAAAGGCATTGCTCTTCCCGTGGGTGAAATAATCCAAAAAATACCTTAAGGGTCATAAAAGACGCACAACTTACATTAGCCAAATGTATTGTTGTATGGTTTACAATAGCTTGAGGTGTAAAGGTCTTGCATTTTGTGTTTTTGTCGCTTGGGTATATGGTCTGAAAGAATTTTTACTTGCATTCATTTTCAACGAAAAATATATGTTAAATAGTAGTATTAACCAAACTATATTTGTGCTTATGGTACATGCTACTTTTTGTATGATAATAACTTAATAAGTGATGATGGATGGTAAGCTGATTTTTTTTTTTCTTTTTGTGGTCATCTAGTTTGTGATTGAGTTTCACATATTTGGATTTGACACATTCTATTTGTGGTTGCATTGACCCAAGAAGCATTACTTAGTTTCTATTGTATTTAATACTCAATATAGTACATTAAATGTTACTCCAGTCCCAAAATAAGGGTATTTACCACTTACCTCTTGTCATTTTGCCTAAAAGCACAAATCTTCCCTCTGATTGACTGAATACAACTAAACCCCTTTGACCAATTTTTTTGGGAAAAAAGACACAAATATCGTTATCTTATTTACAAAAAATATGCTTATTTACAAAAAATATTTACCTTTTATTCTTTTATATTTTCAAACATTCACTAATACCCCTATTTAAAAAAAAATTACTTTTTACTCCTTAATTTTTAAAAATTACTTTTACCCCCCCCCAACCCAACAACCCCCCCCCCCCCCCCCCCAAACACTGCCACCCACCACCGCCACCTCCTTCTTTTTCTTCGTCTTCTTCTTCTTCTCCTTCTCACTCTCTACCTCTCTCCCTGCAGATCTATGCCCGTGTACATATCCGTTTGCGTGGGTCGATCTGTGCGCTAGCAAAGATCCACCCACGCAACCTCTGCACCACGCCCCCCCCCCCCCCCCCCCCTCTCCTCCTCCTCCTCCTTGTTCCCTGTCTCTCAGCCTTATGAGATTCAAATCTCACGTAGGGTTCTGCAACGGGGATCTTCTCCTCCGGACCCTCTTAGATGGCAAAAATGGATTGACCAACCCATCTCAACAATATCCTGCATCTAGTAAGGTCTTATTTGATACAGAGAGACTTGAAGGTAGAATTTGGGCTAGACTTTGGTTGGGCAATGGTAAGCTGATTCACTTTTGGGATGATGTTTGGCTGTGCTACTCTTCTCAGAGATGGATGCCATAATTTCATTCTGATGTGGATTTGTGCGCGTTGGCATAGATTTGTGCACTAGATTTGTGGGCGCCGGCACATATTCGGTTGGATCTAGAGAGAGGAGGAGGAGGAGGAGGGTGTGGGTGTCGCGTGGGTGGGGGTTAAAACATTTATAGAAAGTTTGAGTAAAAAATAGTTTATTTTTTAAAATAGGGATGTTTTTAAAATAAAAGAGGAAAATGTAAAAAAAAGGATGTTTGTGTATTTTAATTGTTAATTATTTAATTTAAAATTTTAAGGGTGAAATTGTCATTACAATTAAAATTTCATTAATTTTTTACCTAGAGGGAAACTAAATTGTGTTTGACCAAAAATGATAAGGGGTTGACTGATATTTTGCGAATTATAGGGGAGGTTTTTGGTTTTAGTCAAAATGATAGGGGAGGTAAGTGGTAAATACCACTAAAATAATTGTGGAGGTGAGTGGTAAATACCCCCAAAATAATTGTCTTACTTTTCTTTTTTAGGATGTCCCAAAATAATTGACCTTTTTTCCTTTTTAACAAACCTACTTTATCACTTTTCCCAAAATAACCCTCTTCTCAACCACACAGTTAAATTTAAAAAAGTTTTTATCACTTCAACACCATTCAAAGGGCAATATGGTAAAGTAAAAAGTATTCAAGAACTACCTAAACTCTGTGTAAAGTCAAATGACAATACTTTTTGAGATGAAGGGAATAAATTATTTTACAATATTTATGCATTTTCACTATTTTTGGCATTTTATTTTATTTTCAATATAAAAATTTAAATTCAAAAAAGTTCGCACCATGCTTTGTGACTTGCACCTTGCCTCATAGGCATTAAAATGTATTGCCTTTTACAATACCGCTAAAACTATGAAATACCTTACCAATTTTTCATCCTATATGTTATTTAATTATACATACCCTTAGTGCACGAGATTTTAGGATGTGGGGAAAACTGTGTTCCACTCCATGAACTCAAAATTGTTTAGAAAATGTTGATACTGCTTTTAGATTAAATGATATGTTAATATTTTGTAACATGATCTATTTTTGATTGTTTGACATGAAATATTACTTGTAACTGTAACAGACTTTAACAAAGCTCCGATTCTCGAGGACTGCTTTTACTGAGACGGATAAGGAACAAGTCAAAGTAATTTTTTAGCCCAATGCTCATGTCTTCTGGCCTTCTCTTTTCTCTTTTATTTTTTGAGGTTGTTATTGTGATATAGCATGAAACGGTAATCTTGCAGAAACTATTGGAAGACGATGACTTCTATAGAATAAGGGTGCCATCCAACGTATTAGACCCTCCTGGTAGGAGCTATGTCATTTCGTCATTCAAAGTGGTAAGTTTGAAGAATTCTAGTGTCACCTATGTCATAAATGAATGGTAAGTTTGAAGAATACTAGTGTCACCTGTGTCATAAATGAGATGTACACGGACACACACGTACAAGTTGAACTTTTTGAAAGTTCGCATAAAATTGTTCACTTTTGACATAATGTGATGTATGCTTGTGTTGAGTTTTTCAAGTTTGTTTATTGATTTGGTACGAAAATATATGCTCAAAATATAGTTGAGATTGTAAAGTTTTGATGACTGTTTGTAATAATATAAATCCTTTTTGTTCTTTCTAAAACTAATTCATCTGAGATGCTTGGCTTATGTCTCATGAATGTTTTAAATTTTTCTGAACTTAATTAGTCGAAGGAACCTTGATCTGCTTAGTTCAGGTTCAAAACATAGCGAACATTTTGATGGGGATCAACTAAGGCCACTGTTTCGAACTTATGTATGGCGGGGCCGGAAAAAATTATTAGCATCTCTCTTCCTGCAATGGTTAATTATGGCTGTTAAAGTACCCGTTATTCTTATTTTGTTATGTAGCTGTTATTACTATTTTTGTTAAGTAGCCATTATTGTTTGTTATTCTAAGCCTATATAATGGGGTTTTATTGTACTAGAATGACATATTAGATTGATTGATTATTGAATTATTTGAGCAAAATTCTCTTCTTTTTATTATTTCTTTTCTTTTTCAATTGTCCTCCATCACATTTTCTCTACATAAAAGTTATATTCGAGCATGAGACAATAGACCATTATCCTTTTCTGTATGTTACATTGAAGGCTTGTTTGGTTTTGTTTTTGAAACCAGTTTGTGAAAATTTTGAAAACAATTTTCAAAATTAGTTCTTGAAAATTGTGCATAGTTGTTTGGTTTAGGTTTGAAAAAGTTATGAATTTTTTTTTTTTATTAATAACGTGTTAAAAATTTGAAAAATAAAAGGGATGTGATTGATCGAAATATATTGTTGAAAAAGACATAAAATAATGATGTTTGTTGGGTGAATATATTGTACAGAAAATTGTAGACAGATGGAAAATAAAGATATAAAGAAAAAAGTTGAGATTAAGTGTACAAAATAATAAACGAATAATATTAGGAGTATGTGATGTGATAGATTGAGCATTATGAAAATAGTTATTGATTTTTTTTTTTTTTCAGTTATTGATATCTTGTGTTTTTGAAAACTGAAGATAGTTTTCAGAGAGTAAACCAAACAGGGCCTGATTGATTGGCCAGGAATACTTTTCGTTTTCACTTCGTATTCATAATGTCTTACCATTCTGTTTAATTTCCTGGTTGATGCCTACGCATGGTAAGCATAATTGCATGTGATGCACTGACTCATTTTCTTCTTTACTGCAGAGATGTCTTCCACGGGATGGATTGGATGAGCATTTTGTCATTCACATGGTAATACTCAGCTCAAGTTGTTTTTTGTTTCTGCAGTTTACCTATAAAAGGTTATATACTTGGAGTCGTAATTATTTTTCAATTCTAGTATTGGTATCTTCATTTTGGCTTGATGACTTAGAATCTTATTTCCCTACTAGTCTCTTAAAGGGTATTTATGTCATCCATTATTATTTAGGGTTTCCTGTATTGTTTAGGGTTTTTCTATTGTTTCCTAATTTCTATTATAAATCGAGGGAGAGACAAACACAATTATTAAGCCTTTTCATTCTTTTTGTAGTCGTTTTTTACTTTGACATGGTATCAGAGCAGATTATGAGAAACTAATCTCATAGTTCTGTTCAACCATTATTTTCTCTCCTTTCCTTTTCTTTCTCTCATCTTCCCTACCAAAAAAAAAAGGAAGAAGAAGTAGGTTTTGAAACCCTAGATCCCGCCACCGCAACCTCACCGTCGTCATAGCACTACAACCCGCCGTTGTAGTCTTCGCCGTCGTCTTGCCACCACAGCCAGCCTCGCACCGCCATCTCCAGCCAGCCAGCCTCTCCGTCCGTTCACCATGCCGTTGCCTCCCACACCTTCGCGGCTCAAATCCACCATGTCCTGGCCCGGAGCCAACAAGTTCGATTGCCACGCCGCTGCCTTCCAAACCTTTGCGGCTCAAAATTGGTGTGCCGTGGCTTAGATTCAACAACCTTCGTGTCTCTGGCGTTCGTCCAATTCGTGTAGCTACTGTGGCCTTCCAATGCCGCTGCCGTGATATGTTCTCTCTCCCGAAGTTGCTACGTTTTCTCTTTTCCTTCCTTTTGTGTTTTATTTTAATTGTTTCACTTCAATATTAAAAAAACAGAAAAAAAACAGAAAAACAAAAAAAAATATCTTATTTAATGTCTTAAATTATTTGTTTATATGTTCTATTAATTTATTTAATTGTTTTTAGGGTTCGTTTTCCTTGACTGTTAATGTTAGTTGTCACTTTCGTTTAACATGTTACTAATGTTGACTGTGTTGCCTCAATTGTTACCCACGCACAAGTTGAATGTAATCAAGTACTTGCAATGGCTTGAATTTGGGCAAGTTGCCTTTACCGGTCAAAGGAAATATGCTACCAAGACAATTTCTAATGATGAGTATGCTCAATTTCTCCAGTTTAAGGCATTCCAACAGGCTTTTACCTCCATTACTTCTTTTGCTCAACGAGGTATCTCTACTGCATGTCTTTCCTTTCATCATTTCCCTTCTACACTTGGGTCATAGACTCCGCTGCCACTGACCACATGTCAGGTACCTCTTCTTTGTTTACACATTTTTAATTATCTTCCTCATTGTCCCTTGTTACTGTTGCTAATGGTTCTACAGTCTCTATTCGTGGCATTGGCACCGTGGAACTCTCACCTCCTTTCTGTTTATTCTCTGTCTTGTGTGTGTGTGTATATATTTAATTTGACATCAATCAATAAACTTACTTAACAACTTAATTGTTATGTTTTCTTCTTTCCTGATTTTGTCATTATCAGGATTTGAGAACACAAAAGACGATTGACCTATGGCGTGAGAAAAATGGCCATTATTACTTTGACAATCACGACGAGACACCTGTTATCCTACCCATCGCCTATCCTAAAGTTTCATCTGCTCACCAATTTCATTGTCATCTAGTTCATCCTTGTCTTGCCAATCTCAAGGTGCTTGTTCCTAGTTTACGTTGTTTGTCCTCCCTTAGATTGTGATTCTTGTTTGTTGGGAAAAGCGTCATCATACTTACTTTGTTTCTCTGACCCATGTTCGAGAATCGAGTCTTTTTAGTCTAGTCCATTTAGATGTTTGGGGTTCTTCTCGTGTTGCCTCTACATTTGCGAACGATTTTTAAGAGTTACATCACATGACTCTATTTAATGAAAGATCGTTCTGAACTAGTTCCCATTTTCTCTGCCTTTTGAGCTGAAATTAAAACCCAATTTAATGTGTCTGTGTATATACTCCACAGTGATAATGCTCGAGAATATTTTTCTCAACCCTTTACTTCCTTTATGTCACATTCTGGTATAATGTATTAGCCTTCTTGTTCTCACGCACCGCAGCAAAATAGAGTCGCTGAGCGTAAGGATCAATATTTCTTGGAAGTGGCTCAAACTCTGATGTTTGAGATGAATGTTTGCAAATACTTCTACACTGATGCAATTCTTACAATTTGCTTCTTAATCAATAGGATACCATCTTACACCTTGAAAGACAATGTTCCTCATTCTATTATTTTTTCGTCATCACTCTGGTCTGCTTTACCCCCCTGTGTCTTTGAATGTGTCTGTTTTGTCCATCGGTTGACTCATGGTAATGATAAGTTAGATTCTCGTGCCACAAAATGTGTTTTCCTTGGATATTCTCACACACATATCAGTGTTATAGTCATTTTTTACGTAGCTCTTTCATCTATGCAGATGTCACCTTCTTTGAGTCCACCTTTTATTTTTCTGTGCTCTATTCTCAGGACGATTGGAATGTTACACTCCCTTTGCCAAGTTTTCCAACCCCTTTTCATCCCCTTCAGCTCCCGCACCAGTCATGCACAGTCGTCCAAAACCTCATTTCCTTCTTTACAGATATACTCTCGTCGCCAGAAGATTGCTTCCACCGTTACGCCCATTGTCCCTGTGTCCTTAGATCGTTCTCTAGTTCATCTATCCTCTTCTGATTTGGGCACTGCCCATTGCCATCTAAAAGGGTAAGCGCTCATGTACTGATCACTCTATATTTAATTTCATCTCATATGCACACCCATCTCTACCATACTATTCCTTTGTTGTCCTCGATTTCTATTCCTAAATCTGTTTCAGAGGCTCTCTCTCACCTGGTTAGACGACTGCAATGGAGGAAATGCATGCTTTACATCAAAACAATAATTGGGACCTCATCTCGCTTCCGCATGGGAAAACAGTAGTTGGGTGCGAATGGGTATACACAATCAAAGTTCTTCCGGATGGAACCATTGATCGACTACAGACTCGCTTAGTTGCCAAAGGTTATACTTAGATATATGGTCTTGATTACTCTGAGATGTTTTCTCCCTTTGCCAAACTCGTCTCTGTTCGGTTTCTTGCTGCCACCTTTCGTTAGCCGTTACATCAGATCGACATCAAGAATGTCTTCTTGAATGACGATCTCATTGAGGAAGTTTACATAGAGCAATCTCCTGGATTTGTTGCTCAGGGAGTCTTGGTTTGTCGCTTGAAGAAATTCATTTACGGTATCAAACAGTCTCCTTGAGTGTGGTTTGGGACTTGGGAGATTCAGTGATGTGATTACCGAGTTTGGTCTACTACGCTGTGGAGTCGATCATTAGTGTTTTACAGGCATGGTACAATGGGAAAAATATTATTGATTGTATATGTGGATGATATAGTGATTACCGGAGACGACCACAGTGGTATTCAAGAACTCAAACAATTTCTGCATACTAAGTTTCAAATCATAGATTTCGGTCAGTTGAAGTATTTCTTAGGTATTGAGGTAGCTCGATCGAGTCAAGGTATTTTTCTCTCTCAGAGGAAATATGTCCTTGATTCATTGAGCGAAACATGGATGTTAAGAGCTAAACTTATTGACTCACCTATGGATCCAAATACAAAACTGTTAGCAGATCAGGGAGTACCACTGACAGATTCAACGCAATACAGTCGGCTTGTTGGGAAGTTGAACTACTTGACGGTTACGAGACCAAATATCTCATTTGCTGTTAATGTCATCAGCTAGTTCATGAATCATCCCATGACTTGTCACCGGGATGCAAGATGCAGTGATTCGTATTCTCCGATATCTGAAAGGTGCTCCTGGTTGTGGTTTGTTGTATTAGAACTTTGGTCACACTCAAATTAAGGGATATACAAATATAGACTGGGCTGGATCTCTCTCGGTTAGGAAGTCCACTACAAGATATTGTGTGTTTATTGGAGGTAATCTCATCTCTTGGAAGAGTATAAAGCAGATAGTTGTGGCCCGTTGAGACTTGGAATACATGGTGATGGTCCACACCACTTGCTAGTTGACGTGGTTGAAACATTTGTTGGAGACTTGGAGGAACTTGGATTTGAACACTCTTCACTGATGGACCTTGTTTGTGATAATCAATCAACTCTTCACATTGCATCTAATCCAGTCTTCCATGAGAGAACAAAACACATAGAAGTCGATTGTCATTTCATACAGGAACAACTGTTGCAAAATCTGATTGAGACTATACATGTGAATTATGTGGATCAATTAACTGATTTATTTACAAAACCATTAGAGGGCTCAAGGATAACATACATTTATAATAAGTTAAGAGGATACAATATATGTGCTCTAACTTGAGGGGGAGTGTTAAAAGACATTTATGTCATTTTTGTATTATTTAGGGTTTCTTGTGTTTAGGGTTTCTGTATTGTTTTCTAATTTCTATTATAGATAGAGGGAGCGACTAGCACAATCGTTAAGTTTTCTCATTCTTTTCGTAGTCTTTTTTTACTTTAACATAGTCAATGTCCCGTGCCTAAAGCAACTTGTTATTATCAAACTCCAAAACACACCTCAACATATTCTTTCATTTCTTTGTACATTTTTCTAAACAATCAATATTTCTCCTACTTTATTATTTCTTTCGGAAGAAAAATTAAAACAAATATCTTCAAGAGGTCTTCAAATCAAGGGAGGGGTTCAAGTCAAGAAACATCATAGCAAACTCTTCGTTCTTGGGAGGCGGAAAAACCTCTGCAATGTGGATTTGAACCATCTTTGCATATAAAATTGATTTCCTTCTTGAACTGTCCTCATCTTGGTACCTTAACTGGCTACTACTAATGGAAGCTCCTATATTGATTGGGGTTGGGTTCTCAGATAAGGGCTTAGAGCAGGACAACTCAGGGATCGTGTGTATGGAAGCCTTAGGGGTGAGAGTGGGCAGGGGCGATGATTTGAAAATAGGGAGAGGGAGGTTTGTGTTTTTAGGGTTTGAGAGAAAGAGCAGGAGATATAAGAACAAGTGGAATCTTTGTGTTTATTTCCTTGAATAGTTAATGTTGATTTAAATCCTTTATTCATATTCAAAATCGTTCCAATGGCCTTAGAATAACTTAAAAAATATCTTTTGAAAATATACCCCGTCATCATTCATAATATTAAAGTGGTGGTAGTTACGTTCTTCACTTCCTATTTCTATTTCCTAATTCTTACTAAGCATCTGGTGGCTGTTCTCCGAGATGAAGCCCCAAGCTTTCATTCTGAAATGATATGCATCAGTGTTGTAAAAGGTGTGGGTGTTGGGTGGGGCATTTGACTTGTCTGGGCCGAGGTGTAAGCTCTGGGGTTGGGCGCGTAAGTCCCTTGATACATGAATTTTTAATATTTTAAAAGTATAATACATAATTAAAAAAAACTGAAAAAATAATTAAAAAGATAAATGTGCAAAATAAATATAGATAAAATTATGAGATGTCACAATAAAAATAAAAATGAACAATAATAGCCCGAGGCCGAACATTGAAACAATTTTTTGATTGCAATATAAACGCGTGCAAGTTATGTAAATGGATCATTCTTTCAATGTTTAAATTAAAAGTTATGAATTCTAAGTAGTTTAATTAAATTTTTATTTTCCATACGAGACCAACAGAGGTAACCCTAAGTTATCCTATTTCCGTTGCCATCGACCTCTGCTTCCTCATCGGGACGCCACTATGACTTCTGCTACCCCAAAATGTCGTTGCACCTCTAGCCTTCTCTTTTTGGCCCCCACATAGTGACAAAGCCGAACAAACCAAATAGGAGCGAAAACCAGTTCTACATCTCTTGATTTTCTGGTGATGGAAACACATGGCTTACGCCACTGTCGAACTTTGCCAGGGGTGAAGTTGCGATGCCCATCGCATTTGGGTGCACGCCTCTGGGCTCGCTCTGGGGCACCTCCCACGAACGCCTTTTACAACATTGATAGTCATATATTCTTAAAAGCCACTAAAAACATGCTCAGAAGAAGTAAATTTTGATGTGTAACTAACCTGTTCTTTTGATATGATTTGCGTTGCACGTGTATTCCAAGGTGCTTTCATATCCATAATCATATAATCATAAAAGCAGAAAAATTATTAGCAATAGAGAAGCACAAAGCCAAAGAAATGATAGACTGAAAAGTGAAAACTGTAGACCATGCTGCATGAAATCTATTCACCATTGAAAATAAAACTTGTTGTTTAATTTAGCTGGTGATAGCAGGTAACTTATTATGTGGATTGCTCTCTTTTCTGGTTATCTTTGTTATGGTAAAATAAGGGCATGTTTGATAAAAAAAAATAAGTGCTTAAAATTAATTATATTAAGTACTTAATTAATTAAGTTTGTTTGATAAATGCAATTAGTATTACTTAATTAATTAAGTTAACTTAAAAATTAAGTCAAAATATGAGTAAAAAATTAAGTCAAGGCCCCTTCACTTATTTCATTTTGCTTAATGCACTCCATTATTTTTCACTTAAAAAAAATTATGTTTTGACTATTTTACCCTTGATCCCCTATGAGGGTTTAATTAGGGTTAGGTTTAATGAGAATTGGATTAATTTTGGATTATTTTAGGGTTTTAATTTTATTTTATATTTAAATTATTGTTATAATTTAATTTAAGCAATTAAACTGCATAAAAAATGCATAATATTATATATTTTTGGGTTAATTTTTACTTTTAATTTTAATATAATTTTTTTAAAAAATGGTAGATTTTATTGTTTGGGTCTCAATTTTTTTTTTTCTCCATATTATCTTGATTCAAAGGTAGTTATGTAAATTAAATAATTTTTAGCATACAAATTTTGTAATTATCAAACAAAAAAAAAATTCAGCACTTAAATTTTCAGCACAATTTTATTAAACAACTTTATGATATTTTCAGCATTTAAAATTTCAGCACTTAAAATTAAGTACTTAAATTTTCAGCACTTAATTTTTAAGTGGTTATCAAACATGCCCTAGCATTTATTTTATTTTCCTTTTTTGTTTTGCTATCAATCCATTGTTTAACCTGGGATAATAATTTATTTTTACACCACGGAAGGTTCTTATCTTCTTTATTATGTTTCCTTTGAAACCATACAGGTTAGTGGTGACATATATACAATTTTATTATTTTCGATGTTTTCTAATGACAGGAAGGGGTTAATATTTTGGCTGTTAATTATGGTTCTCCTGGGGCATGTCAGTATCCTCGGCCGTTGAAATTTGTAAGTCTAGACCCTCCAAAGTCTCATTGCTCCTTTTTCCTGAAAGGGAGAAACTTTGTTTCTGTGAAGAATGAGAGTAGAGATGCAAAGTGGAAGATTTCTGCTTCTGATATCTCACCTAGATGATTTAAACTCTTCAAAGAGAAAATGGGCAACAATTCTTATTGACTGCTCCTTTCTCATTATCTATTGGCCTCTTATTAATCTGGCATGGCTTATTGAGCAAGGTAGCCTTCGCAGGAGTTATTCATGTTGATGGCATTTTGGCGAAAAGATATATGGGACCTTACAATTCGATAATTATGGCCACAAATAATGCTCATGAAGAAATGGATTCATTCGCTTGAATCCAAGTGTGGGATTTCATTGGAAAACATACTACTACTTCTGTAGTTCTTCTGTTTAAATTCACTCAATTATTGTTTGATGTCTAGTTTTATGTGTGGTCTTAATGTCTTATAAGTGCTGTATTTTAGGTGCAAACCTACAGGTTCAAGTCGCATAAAGAATTTTTTTTGCGGGTGGGGTGGGGGGCTGGGTCGGTGGGTGCACGTGTCATCGTCCCTGCATATGTTTGTTGCCCTGATTCTCTTGTATAATTACAACCACTAGGGCTGTTGCGAATCTATCTTTTGTAAGTCCCTTTGGAAATGTAGTGAAGCCACAACAATTCGTGAATGCAAGTCAAGTTGGGTGAACACCACTTGAATCTTGTCTATAATTGATATGCGTGTTTTCCACTTCTATTTGTTGCGTCTCCCTCGTCCTTGATTAGTTGTTGGCCTGAACAATCTGTAAGAGGTTCAACCCATTCATCCAAATGTAACCTTAACTAATTCCAATACCTTGTTTTGTTAGTGAATCAGGCTGCAGCCTTTTTTCAAATTTTGGCTTTTATTGAACTAGAACCGATTGTTGGTGCCTTCTTGGGCTGAATATGTTAAAGCATTGAGTTTCTACCCAAGGAGATTCAACATAATATTCGTATTTATATGTACTTCAGCCTTCTCTGTAGCTTTTGAAATATGTTTTACTTGGTGTGAGGTAGCACATACATCTAAATTCAAGTCAAACTTTTTTTAGATTACAGTGAGGAAGTTCAATGATTGTGAATTTGCTTAGTTGATAGCATAACTTTTGATTAGCTCAGGTTTTATTGATGATATGGAGTGTACGAAAAATTTCTCAGACACATGCAGCATCTAATCATGGAGGGTTGCCAAGCTTGTAAGATGCATGAGCTAGGAAGCAGCAACACTTTGGCAGAGGATGTGTCAGTGTCCAATAAGTATCGGACACCATCATGCCTCTGACACGTGTCGAGGCGTGGCCTTTATTTTTAGGCATGTTTCTGACATGAGAGAGGGTTGTGTTGGACATGCTGGAAGGCCATGTCGATATTTTTCTTGGCCTTGTTTTGCATTTTTTTTGGCTAGTTAGGGATAGTTTTGCAATTACATTTTTATTTAAGGGGTTGATTGTAGTTTGGTATTAAAAAAACCATAATTTATTGGGTCGTTATACTTTACCTTGTATACGAAACCGGGTTTTGAGGCCCACTAGAAGTCATGTGCTGACTTTATTTTCATTTTATGACGTGTGTCTCCTTTGGGCATTTGTTTATGGGATTATAAAGGAACATTACAATGTAGTACTTGTTAGTGGTTGGTTAGAAGAATGATGCTTGTGGACTTCTGTTGAATGAATTTTCTATAATTTTCTATTGAAAATTATGAAAAATGAGTACAATTTTTTTTTTGTGCATGTATATCATAAATTGGGCTAAATTTTATATAAATATATATTTATTTATTTATTGTCGTGTCTGTGTCGTATCAGTGTTGGGAATTTTGAGAAATGGTAGTGGCGTTGTGTCCGTGCTATGTCTGTGCGTCCTAGTGTATGAGATAATGCTGCCTAAAATTCTCCAAATCCCCATGGGGTTTGCTAATTTGGAAGCCCCCCCCCCCTTTCGATATGACAATGCTAAAGACGCCTTTTAGATTATAATACAAGTGTTATAAGCATCTCTTCTTTCCACCTGAAAATTTTGACTTAATTCGAATTTAGCTATAGGACAACAAAAAATATCTCACGGTAGGATAACAAAATTATGCTTTACCGTTGAGTAAAATAACCAGAATTTCCTTTTGTTGGCAAAAGAATTGTATCTACCTAGTGAATTTCAGAGAGTGCATACAAAATAGAATGGGCGTTTCTCAAAATATACATCAAAGCTCTAATGGATGTGAGATCTTCAAAAAGCGCTACATATCTATCATCTGTTGCCAGAAACTATTAAGTCTACTAATTGGCCTAGTAATATTTTGACCGAGTCTGTATGATGCTTAAGCCAAGTTACTAGTAGTAATTCACGTGGTGGTTTATGACCGAGTCTGTATGATGCTTAAGCCAAGTTACTAGTAGTAATTCACGTGGTGGTTTATATATTATATTTGCGTTTTCTAAATCTACGATGTGGGATATTAGAATATCCCTCACTTAAATGCGCGACATCCTTGTGTCGCGTTGGCTCAATTCGCCCCTGGTTGGTAATGTAGATAAAAGCCCTCAAGCACACACACAGAGCAGTTACCCGGTCCGGAGCTTCTACTCTTCTATCATACCACCACAATGTCATTTCTGCACTAGGATTGGTTTTGATATCATTCATAATGCCCTATGCAGCCCATTGGGCCAATGCAATGGGAACGCTGCATTATGAGTGGGGGTATTGTAATATCCATATCTGAGATTTAGGTAACGTAATTCTGATATGTAAACAAATTATGTGGGTTACTACTAGTAAGTTGGCTTAAGCATTTTCAGTTAAGTGGATTCGGTCCAAAACTTATTAGGCTAGTGGGCCAGACAGGGTATTTCAAATTGTATCAGAGCCGACAAAGGCACATACTGTGTGAGTGCAGGGATTTGATGTGATTGGGGTTGGCCACGAGCCATTAATTCATGGATTTGATACCTCGACCCTAGCAAGGGACATTAGGGCTACTGGGGAAGATTCGCCCCATTGCATTACTGATGTGAGATATGGGTTGTCACAGCTTTAGTTTGAGCTGAGTTTGGGTAAGTTTGGACAATGCCTTCTAAAAATCTGTGGTAATAAGTAATGTAACTTGTATAGAGCTTTTCTGATTGGAAGCTTCTAAACATGCCTAGTCAGTCGAATGACCCTTTTAGAACAGTTATTTCTTTTACTAATGAAGATGTGGAGCACTGCAAGTTTCTTTGGCCTCATTGCATGTATACGCACGATCTAACATTGAGGGAAAACTTTTGTTAAGCCTGGGTGGTTTGGGACTAGGGAGCTTACATCGTATATGCTTTTTGGCCAAACAATTTTTCTCCAACTACACCTTGTGTCCTGCTATTCCTTGAAATTTTATTTTAGTACCTAGTCACTTTTATCTGCTACTTAATCATCTTGATGGCATAATAACTATCATATTAAGCTCAGGTAAGTCAAAATCGGCTCCAATTGACCTCAAATGTACAGTATATGGGATATTATATTACAAATCTTTCACTTTTGGAATCTAAAGATGTTCTTTTTTATATCTTTTGACAATGTAGATTAATTTTAAGAAAATAAAGGGCCTAGATCGGTTTTGGGAAAATTCCACTTCCCGCCCTGAGACAATTTCATACTTCTCCAATTCCATAATAAGTTGATTTTAGGTTAATTGGTTGAAGTAGAGAGCATAGCTTTTTACGCTGTTAGGTTGCAGATCGAATTCCATAATAAGTATCACTTTTAACTGCTACTTAATCATCTTGATTTGAACCATTTCTGTTCACATATTCAAGTAACCAGCAGATCTTGCCTTGGTGGAGCCAACTACCGTCAACCCCAAAGAAAACCTTTTGCAACCCCCCCTTTATTTTTACCCCTTTATCCTGAAAGAAGAAAACCCATTTCAACACTCCCACCACCAACTCTCTTCATTCTCACGAATCTAATCCCTTTAGTAATACTTTTTAATATTAGGGTTTCATTAAGAATATTTAAATTAGTGTCTTTTTTAAAGATTATATTTTGAATTATGCTAATTAGTTCAAATTAGTGCTAATTTATTTATATGTTTTAGAAATTATTATGGCTGAAAAATTGTAGTTTCTAAAAGTTGGATATTTTTCAAAAATCGAACTTTAGAGTAATGCCTAATTTATTTACATTAGAATTAATTAGATTAATTTATTATTAGCTTTATAGCTAGACTTAAAGGGGGTTCAATTTGCATTGTTTCGTATGATATCACTATCTTTACAATGAATTAGATAAAAAAATAGTTAATTGAATATTAAGGGTATACAATACTACTAGAAACATAATTGCACAACTTCACTAATCATATATTGTTTCATTTTTCAATTCAGCCTACAAAGTGGTCCTTTAACTCGCATACGGTATTGAAGAACAGTGAGCAGGCTCCAAGGTAACTTCAATGATATATATATAAAGCGAATTAAAGGTGTAAGTATTTCGCACTTTGCAGCACCTAGTGGCCATGTGTTGACCCTAAATGGTAGAACTGAAGATTGTCAAATATGATGACCTTGATGATGCGTTGAGTGTTTGTTGATACTTGATACTACATTGTTCAGTAATTTTATTCAGAATCAACATAAATTGATAAATTGTAAATTAGCTGATTCCTTCATTCATTTTAATGATGGGAGCGCCTCAATTTTCCCATCAAATAACATTTTTTGCATGAGCATCACACCCCTGTTTGGTAATACATATTTAGTTGTTTCCTTTATAGCAAGGGTTGCCCAGATGGGATGTAAATATACTTCTTACTTTTCTTATTTCAAACTTTTGCTAATGGAGGGCCCGGCTGAATTCCATCAAATAACTACATCTCTCTCATGGTCATGGTCTTCATGCTAAGAAGCATACACCTCTAAGAACGTCAAATGTTCAAATGACACACTCGTTGCGCACCGATGCTCTTCAAAAACACCCATGGACACATGTCTGAGATAGCTCTATTTTTTTTTTCATGCCCCAACTCAATAAACAACCATTTTGATATTAAAAACACGTTTGACATTTCTTCCTACGTGTTCAACACATAGGACCGTGTGTTTGACTTTACATTGGCTATATTACTAGTGTGAATCAACTGTTTTTTATTCTCTTTTTTCTTATTATTTGTTTATGTTAAAGGGTATTTATGTCATTCTTGTATTGTGTATGATTTCTGTATTGTTTTCTAATTTCTATTCTAAATAGAGGGAGAGGCTAACGCAATTGTAAAGCTGTCTCATTCTCTTCTTACTTTAACATTCTATATTTTTAACTGGGGTATGCATTACATTCTTTGTGAATTGTGCTTCATTGGTTTAAATAAACAACCTTTCCATGTACGGGAGTATGGGTGGACCATGTAATGTGGAGTCTCATGCACTAGGTTGCCCTATTTCTCTATGCCATGTCATAAAATTTTGAAACTACAGTAAGAACATCTGCTTTTAACAAGGAATAGATTGTTTTGTTTTAGTAAATGACATGATCAAAATTATTATGTTCATTTATTTAGTATCAGTTGATGGGTTTTGATATGAATGCGACAGTATAATAATTGAAGTATATATCAGCACTTATATCTCAGTTTTATTTGAATTTTACTTGGAATCAATAATGCTGCTATTTACTTCGAATTATTATGTTCATTTATTTATATCAGTTGTTGAGTTTTGAGATAAATGCAACAGCATAATAACTAAAGTATATACCGGCACTTGTATTTCAGTTCAATTTGAATTTTACTTCCAATCAACAATGCTGCTATTTCTCTGTAAATGCATGTGCAGTAGTATTTATTCAACACGTCATTGACATGTTCTGTCGATTCTTTAGTACCCGTGTCCCATGTTAGCGCTCATGCTTCTTTGGCTAGAATATTGAACGGTTTTTATTTTTATTTTTTATAACTTAAAAGAAAAATCATGTGTGTATAATTAGGCTGAAATGTCAATATTCATTTTTGATTTTGCATTTCAAGTTGTTCTTTGTGCAAATTTGAACAGAACTCCGGCATTTTCAGAAGGTATGGCAATGGGTGAAAATATGAGTGAAAATGAAGAGGGTGAAGGAGTAAAGCCACTAGAAAGGTCCTTTTGGGCTAAATATGTGAGTACTCAAATAATCACAATGTTTGTAATATCTATACTATCAATTGGCACCATCAAGAATATATATACGAGTTTCTAGCTATCCTTTGTTTCATTTGTATTTTGTTGCAGTGGATGTACTTGATTCCTCTTGGACTTGTTGTCATGAATGCTATCACCCAAGCCATGAACATGGCTGAGGAACCTGGTAGTGGACAACCAGCGTCACAGGCAGCACAACCAATAGCTGCAAGCCAACGAGGGCAAAATACTGTTGTGCGAAGAAGATAGGTTAGTTTATTTTTCCTTGAAATTGCTGACAATGTGTCTCCTATGGTCTAATAAATACTGGGCAACGATTGACACTCCCACAGTCAACTGTTGATTTGGGGAGTGCAACTGGTTCTGCCCCCAAATATTTATTGGATGTAAATTTTGGTTTGCTTATCTTGCAGACGTGTTTGTATATTTGCAATTTTTTTTTTCTTTTTAAAGAACGATGTTATGGAAATAGTTCTTATGAAACCAAAAAGAAGGGAGGGAATCAAAGTGATTGCGCTCCCCACCTCTTTAAATATGGATTTTTAACCCCCCTCAATGGCGTGAAAAGAGGCTGGATGGAAGACCATCTGTGAGTGCGAGTGGACTCAAATAGTTTTGGTCATTTTAAGTCACTCTAGGTAAGATACTGCTAAATGTATAAAGTTCACAGCTATAGAAATCCTCAGATAGAGATAAAGAGTTTCTAAGACCTTGTGGGAAATTTGAAAATGATTTGCCACTCTCCCCACCCCCAACCACCCACCACTCCCCATTTGTTTTTCAATTTCGAGAAATTCAATATCTAGGAAGAATAGAGAGGGTGTATACAAACTTGCTAGGAAACGTGAAAGAAAGAATAAATATCTAGGAACTGTTAAATGCGTCAAAGGTTTTAGTGCCTGATGAATGGATTATGGAATGATGGATTAACAATGGATGAACTCACGAAACATATGTTGTTTGCGGATGACTTAGTGCTAGTTGATGAAACTAGAAGAGGTCTTAAAATTAAGTTAGAATGTTGGGTGGAAGCCTTAAACTCTATGGGTTTAAATATCAATAGAACTAAAAAGGAATGCATGCATTGAAGGTTTGATAATACTGAGAAAAATGATATGGTAAAAATTTCAGATCAAGAGGTCTCTTGGGTTCATCATTTAGATACCCAAGTTTTGTTAGGTCTACCTTTTTTCCTGCGCCTGGTTGTGGCCTATTGTTTCAGTACATAGCCCACACTTAAATAAAGGGTATATAGATGCAGACTGGGGTGGATCACCCTTTGATAGAAAGTCTACTACGCGTTATTGTGTATTTGTTGGAGGTAATTCATGGAAAAGTGAGAAGCGAACTATACTACTATAGTGTGGCTTGAGCAAGTGCAGAATCAAAATACAGGGCCATGGCTCATATCATTTATGAGCTAACTTGGTTGAAATATTTATTGGAAGAATTTGAGTTTGATTATTCTTCACCGATGGATCTAGCATCTGATGACTACACAATACTTCACATTGGATCCAATTTAGTCTTCTTTGAGAGAAGGAAACACATCAAAGTTTATTTCCACTTCGTACGACATAAACTATTGCAGAAGTTGATTGAGACTAGACATGTGAATTTAGTTGATGAGTTTGTTGATTTATTTACTAAACCATTAGGGGACTCAAGGATAAAGTATATTTGTAAAAACTTAGGAGCATACAATATATATGCTCTAGTTTGAAGGGGAGTGTCAAAGTGTATTTATGTCATTCCTACATTGTTTAGAGTATTTTTTTTTCCATATTTTTATTATAAATAGAGAGGGAGAGGCTGACACATTTTCCTACTCTCTTCTTACTTTAACAAGATAAACCAACGAAGAGCGAATAAAATAGCCAAAGAGTGTGCAAGTCCGATAATTGATAGCTGTATTAGTTTATAGGTTGGTGTTTTCCTTAAAAAAATTGCCTAGTAAAATGTTTTACAAATTCTTTTATGAATTTACTCTTTTAAGTCTTTAAATATTTATATGATGATAATGCTATTATCTCTGTATTCTCACATTCACACGTATAAATATGTGGGCATATATATATATATATATATATATATATATATATTATAAAATATATAAACTATACCGCGAATGGAAAGTATGCAAAGGTTATGTTTTAGTTAAACGAATTTTTAGTGTACTTGCATTGTGTACATTTTGGAATCTGTGATATTGCGTTAACTGCCAACCTGAATATGCCCTGTATGGTAATGGATAAAAGTTAAAACGCCATAGATGGAATTCTTCAACGAAATGTTGTATAGGTATATTTTTCTATTGGGTGTTCGGTGGCAGGTCTCTTATTTTGTCCTTAATTTTAAAAAAATTCCCTACCTAATCAACTTGTATTAGTCCGTTCTGCGCATTAAAAACACAAAACGGAAAGCCCGATATGCGCGCTTGCATCCCAACATTTGTACTGAACAGAAACATCTATTACATTGTGCTTAAAATATTTATTAATTGTAACAAGTATTATACAAGTACATCTAATATAGTTGCATGTAATTTGTAATATAATCAACTTGGAACTAATTTAGTTATAAGTAACTAATATTTACTCTAATATAGATTCACTCACCAAACTCTCTCTCCGCTCCATATACAATGCGTGAGTACACACAGGACTAATACAAAAGCCTGTTTAAGGGACTAAATCTAAATTTATGTTTTAAATAGGACAAATAACTGATCACACTCTAAATATAGGATTATTATCAATTATCCTTTTTCTATTTTATGCTGACTGTACTATTCTTTTTTTTTTTTTTGTGTGTGTATAAATGCCAGGTTTTGCAATTGGTGGGTCTTGAAACTGCAACTATATGTATTGTGGCCGTTTCATTGGGAGGAAATGAAGGGGCTTTTACACAATAGTCATCTCTTCGAATCATTAGTTGGTTTTCCGGGTTTACTGCTTTTATTTATGTAAGTTGATTTTGGGTCGTATCTGTAAGTAAACCCGGGCTGCTTTTCCATGAATGGTTTTTGTGTGAGCCCATAAACATTTCATCAATTTGGAGACTTTCAGTTTTGATCATTGAGCTTGCGATATGGTGCTTTAAATGATGCTCCAACTCATAAATCGAAGCAATTTTATTCCGCAAGTTTAATGGCAGCAATTATTACCAACCATATTTTGAGAAACTGCAGTGGTTAAGTTGGACAGGAATTAAAATATAGACCCATGTGAAGAAGAGTACGGTGGCGGCGGTGTTTGGTTAATGTTTCTATTTTTCTATTTTTCCTTCCAATAAATTGGGATGGGTTGAGATGAGAATTTTATTTTTGTTCTGGAGCATTCCGGGAATAGAAACGTATGGTAATGACTGTTGTACTGAAATTGTTTCTTTTAATTTATGAGAACAGAAGCAAGAAACATGTTTGGTTGTAACATTTGTTCTTTTTTTTTCTTTACATGTATGGTGGCTAGAGGGATGGTAGTGGTCGGTGGTGGTGGTGCGGGATGATAATGGTAATTGTTTTATGGGAATTAATAAGAATTAACATTTTTTTTTTAGATTTTTAAAAAATTCAGGAAACAATCTTAAATTACTCTTAAAATTTTGAAAAAAAAAAAGTGTTTACTAAGTGCATTTTTGTACATTATGCTTAAAATTTAGCAGCGGGAATATGGATCAGGGAACAAAAACAATAACTAAATGGGGCCTACATGATAATTTTGTATTTGACATAGGCAATGTTTTAAAAATCGAACTAGATTGGCCGGTTTGACCGGTTGAACCGTCAACCGGTCCAAAATCCAGTCTGGTTAACTATTGAAATCCGTGCGCCAAGCTTGCCGGAATTGGCCGGTTCAACCGGTGAACTGTCGAATTGGAATGATTTAATGGGAATTGGATGGTTTTTTTTTTTTTTTTTTTTTATTTAAAAAAAAAAAAAAAACAGACATAAAAGCCTCCTAACCCTAAATTTGGTCTTCTGATTCCATAATCCATTTGCTCGTTAGTGCAGCTGCCTTTCCCCAACTCCCAACTAACCCTAAATCAATCGTAACCCTTGCTCAAAATCTAAGCCTCCTTCGCTTCATTCGCCGTTCTCCATTATCGATTCACAACATTTTCGCTGTTCGTTGTCGCCGTAACCCCTTTGTCATTCACCTTTGCCAATTTCTTCGTCGTTGCTGCAACCCTTTCGTCGTTCGCCGTTGCCACAATCTCTGTCATTCGCCCTCACCTTAAACGTAACCGCAACAGGTCGTAAATCCTAACTATCCTCGTTGCCTCAGATTCCACCGCCGTTCGCAAATACACCGTTGTCGTTCGTCTCAAACTCCACCAGTTGATATGATTTTGAAATTCATTTTAAACTATGCTTCTTATATTTTAGAAATTGCCTACTTTTTTATGCTTATTGGTTGTTGATGGTAGAAATTATTCAATGTGTCCTACTAAAACAAACTTGATTTTCTTGATGATAGAAATTCCATACATTTTTTATGCTAAGATGCTAATTATTGATTGTTGGTTGTTTATATATATATATATATATATATATATATATATATATATATATATATTTTTTTTTTTTTTTTTTTTTCATTCATCGTTGAATGAATTTGAGATTGTTATCTATAGAAGAGAAGACATTCGTGTAATGTTTAACGTTTCTGTTTTTATTTATTTTTTATTATTCATATTTTATGTTTATATTTGTCCGAATTGTTATTTATTTTTATATTTTATATTTTTATTTTATTTTTAATAACGTAATTATAATATCACGGTTCAATTCCGATTTGTCCACCGGTTGAATCAGTGACCCGTGACTCGGTGACATTGGTTCGATCTCCAGTCTGGTTTCAAAAAACATTGGACGCAGGAAGTTCTGCTTATAAATTTAAGTTCAAGCATCTCGTTAATTTTAAGATTAACGAAAAATGGTGGTAATAAAGAATGTTAGGTTACTTGGAAACGCCTGCGAACGGTGCATTTTCGCGATGGGTACGTATGCATTACCCATTGTCTAGTAGGAACACAACCCGCAGGTGGCATCTGCAAGACCAATCTTATGCGGACTATCTAGTACCACGTGTCATGGCATTAAATTATTTTTTTTCCAGTAATATATAAGTTAGGCCCGAGGCCTTCTACCCAATTTATTTATTTATTTATTTTTTCATTTTTTAATTTCTTTACATCTTTTTGTATATTTTTTTTAGGAATATTTAGAAGTAACCCATCTTTAACAAAAAATTTAAAATGGGCCCTTTTTTTTATTTTAATTTTTAATTTTTTAATTTCTTACATCTCTTTGTATATTTTTTTTAAGGAATATTTAGAAGTAACCCCATCTTTAACAAAAAATTTAAATTGGGTTTTATATATATATATATATATATATATATATATATATATATATATATATATATATATATATATATATATATATATATAAACCCCATAATTTTAATGGATAATTACCAAGAAGTTTTCATATGAGGATAAAATTACCAAATACACCATTTTTAAAAATATGTTACAAAATAGTTCTTTTATTTTTTTGTGACCATTTTACTCGTGTTATATTTTACTTTTACTGCCATTCAAATTCTACCAAATCACTTTACCCATTCTATCTCATTAAAACAACTATACATAGACCAAGTCCTTTTTTTTTTTCTCTCTCTCTCTCTCACACACACACACATTCGTTTAGGTCGACGAGTTCAGGGTCGCCGACTATCGTGTTATATTCAATACGATCTTGTGTTGAATATAACACGAGATTGTGTTATATTATAATTTCTTCATTCTAATTGATAATTCTTTCTCTATATTCATAGACATTCATATACGTTCTCTCGCCTTTCTTCATATACATCCTCTCGCCTTTCTTCATGTGCATTCATGTTCAGAAAATATAACACGTGTTGAATATAACATGAGATCGTGTTATATTCTAATTTCGTTCAAAAATATAACACAAACGCACTGAGTTCCACCTGCAATGAGTCACACAACCCACCCACTGATCCGGGAGACTTTCACTGATTTAGGGTTCAGAACACACTAATGGAACACAATTGGCGTCAAGACACATTCGACTACATCTATTCAATCGTAAGACAAGATCGATTGAACAGATGAGATCAATTGAAGATTACTCCATAGCCATGGCTCCAGCGACGATTTCGACAACGGCGGCCTGATAAAAAATTATGGACCTTGATCTCCCTCTCCCTCTCTCTCTTGATCTCGGTAGCCATGGTGGTGGACGGATTAGATCTGACAACAAGATGACAACCCTTATGTGGCCGTCAATGGCCCATCGGATTCTCTCTCCCTCTCTCTCAGATCTGGCCGTCGCCGGCTAGATCTTCGTAATTTATTTATTTTTTAACAGTTTTTATTTTTTTATTTTTTTAACAATGTAAATTTTCAGCTTTTTTTTATATGTTAGAAATGAAATTTGGATTTCTCTCGTTTTTTTTTAAAAAAAAAAAATTTACAGATTTTTTCCTATGTTATTTTTTTTTTTGTTAATTTTATACTTTTTATATTTGTTATTTAGTTGTTGTGGTGGTTACTTGTATTAATGGAGGAAATTTTCGGCGAGGGTGGCGATGATTAATATTTACTGTGATGATGGTAATATAAATATTTATTGTGATGATGACGTTGGTGATATTGAATATTGATTGTAAAGGTGGTAACGGTGAATATTTATTGTGTGGTGATGCTAGTAAATGTTCGTTATGGTGGCGATGTCTAACAAATATTTGCTGTAATGGTGATGTGGGTAATAACAAATATTTACTGTGCTGGTCAGGTGATAGGAATATTTGTTGTGCTTGTGATTGAATTTTTTGTAATATTAATTATAAAAATATTAATTGAGGGACATTTTTTAAAAAAGTGGTGGACTTTTTTTTTGGGGGGGGGGGGGGGGGGGGGGGGGGATCAACTTTTTTATTCTTTATTGTTTTATTTTACATTATCTTCTTTTAAATTTTGTATTTTCTACTTTAATTTTTATATGTTTTTTTGTCACCAATTTGGATTCTAAAACAACAACAAACAAAAAAAAAAAAAAATAGAAAAAAAAATAAAAATAGAAAACCAAAATTATAAAACATAAAACATAAAATAGAAAAACAATAAAAAAATAGATATTGGAAACAAAAAAATAGTAAAAAATAAGACAAAATTAGAAAAAAATAAAAATAAAATAGAAAATACAAAACAAAAGCACAAAAATATAACACGAAACACAGAGGAAAAAAAAGGTAGTTTGTTGGTGTCAGAAGTTGACCGACCAGCAGTATGGTCCGAACACCCTCAGATCGGGGAGAATGGGTATGGTGATTAATCTTCCTCGTGTATTGCAGTCGGGTTGGACAGGTTTGATCCAACTTGCATCTGAGCTCGAGTCTTGTTTTCCTGGCCTGATGTTCCTAGCCGTTGTTCGGGCCGAGCTCCAATCTGTCACCTCCACACAGGACGGGCCGAGTTTTTCCTGGGGTGTTCCCTCCGAAGTGAGAGTAAGAGCCTGGGGTAGAAATATAGAACGGAAAGTTACTGTTACCACGACCTGTCTAAGCGACTTATGGTGGAATTTCTCTCTCTAGAATTGCTCTCTAATCCCCTAAAAGTGTTGGGGAAGTCTTCTATTTATAGGCAGAAGTGTGATTAATGTAAACAAGATTAGGGCCTTAAGTTCGGATTACCGGTGAGCAGTCAGGCGCGTGGGCGGCACGACGGATTAGAGTTATAGGCTTAGGCCTTGGGCCATTCACTGTAGATGGCGGGGACCGGGCTCCGACCTGTCACAGAGGCAGGCCAGACCGGTCAAGAGGGCACAAGTTAGTCTGGGCCCGCCGACCTGCCATTGCACGTTGATTCTTTACAGGGCCTTTGGAGGAGGTCCTCGTGCGCCCCTCACCTACCGACCTGGGGAGCCATTCGGGCCGTCTATATACCGGGCTGACTGAGGCTGTCGACGACGTGGACCGGTGACGTGACAAAACTGATCCAGGTGGCTGACATGTGGAGGGAGCCCGATTTTACCCACATCAGTTGCCCCCAAACCTTAGCGTGGAAATGAGACATTAGACGCTGAGGGTTCAGTGGTCGGACCTTTGGGAACGGTTAGCTGAGCTGATGGAGAGAAGGGATAAAGGGATAAAGGGAGGGGGATGACACAACCTGGTAGATAAGGCTGGCCCGGTTAGAGAAGTTAGACCGGGCGCGCCCTTTGGCTTCCCCAAGAAGTTTGACTGTCAGCCCGATCGGATTTGCGACACATGGCTGAAGGCGCGAGGATCGACGCCCTATGAACCGTTCGACGTGATGCGACGGTTCGGCTTTTCGGCACCCCTATAAATACGCGTTCCATTTCCCAAATTTCTTCACCAGAGCATCGCGAAAGCTCCACTCGACCTCCAAGCACGATACTCTTCCTGTCCTTTTATTTTCTTCTCTTCTTTTTTCTTTTTCTTCATGTTCTCTGTTTACTAGTCCGGCTCGTCGGGGAGAGACGCATTCGGAACCGACGTGATAGCGGCCGACTCCCTGGCCATCCAGATTAAGCTTAGCTAGTCTGCGACGAAATCCGATGAGGCGGGCGTTCCTTCGGCCTTTAGGCCGGCAGGCGAGCAAGAGATCGCCGTTTAGTGGACGTCTTCTTCTAAGGAGTCCCAGGGGAAGACCGGAGTAGGGGCACTCCCCACGCCCGGTGCCCTCCGCGAGCCTCTGAGGAAGACGACGAAAAGCGAGGCGGGCTCTACCGAGGCCCCAGCGGCCGCCCAACTATTGACGTCCAACCATCCTCCCCCGAGCGAGCTCTACTTCCCGTCGACTGGCCTACGAGGTTCTTCTGGATGCTTAGGTTTGGAGGGTGGAGTCCGATCTGTCGGAGAAAGATGTTCGGGACCTACGATCCTCATACGTAATTCCTCGCTCGATCAAGACGCGCGTTCCTGGGGAGGACGATTGAGCATGCTACCTACCCGAGAGGTTCATTACGGTCTACGACCAGCAGTTGCAGGCTGGGTTGTGATTCCCCATCCACCCTTAGGTGAGGGAGGTTTGTTAGGACCTGGGCTTGTGTCTGGCACAGCTTTCTCCCAACAGTATACGCATAATTGTGTCCTTCCATGTGATCTGCCTGGCCGAGGAGATAACACCGTCCCTCGAGCTGTTCCACACGCTATTTTTGACGAAGGCCATGCCCGGTAGGAAAGGCTGGTGCTACCTCTCGGCCCGATGGAAATTCCTCAAGGGCTACCTCGACTCCATCAAGGATTGAAAGCCGGGGTTTTTCTTCTTGGGTGGTACCGGGTGGGAGGCCTATGAGGCGCCAACATTTGAGTTTCCAATTTAGAGGCATTGGGGAGACCTGGGTAAGTTTTCTAGCTCGGAGCTCGTCTTTCCTCACCCTGGTCTACTTTTCTGACATGTTTCATTTTCAATGACGAAGAAACACAAGGCCAACCAGGATATCCTCGCAGAGAAAGATGGTTCTCAACACCCCATACACTCACGTCGGCTTGCTGCTCACGTCGTGTCTCTACGACATATATTTTTGGAGTGACCCATCTTTGCCCGCGTTGACATTAAAGAAGAATTCTCGGAACGGTAAGCATTTCGAGCTCGGTCCGACCGTTTAATTTTACTCGAGAATTATTTTTCTTCACAGACTGACGACCTCTCCATTTTTTTTTAGCCATGGACCTGACAACGATAGCCCGTATGGCAAAGAAGGGAATGAAGGCAACCAAGGCTGCCCAAGGCGATCAGACCGGTTAAACGATCGAGGAGACAATATCTGTCGGCCAGGCAAGGCCTGCCCCCGCCCCCGTCCTCGCCCCGAGAAGGCCGGGGACCCCGGCCATCGCCAAGACCGGACAGACGGAGGTCGCCAAGGAAGATCCTAGTCCCTCTACCAGGAGGGAAAAGGGGAAAAGAAAAACGGGGGTGTCCGATGTGCCGACCAGGCACCAAAAGAAAAGTCGATTTGCCACCCTGGCCCAACAAGTGGAGGCACAAAAGGGAAGGGGCGAGAAGTGTAAGGAGTTCATTCTAGGATCGGGCTCTGTGTTAACGCGACACTCAGAACTCGAACATGCTGACGAACTTCGTTCAACAGATCGTGCCGCTGGCGGATAGGGCCAGATTTGCCGAGAAGTCTGATGCCCGGCTCTGCGCCAACATGAACTGGTTCTTGCTTTCGGTAAGTTGTTCTCCTCCAACAGCTTTTGGTATTTTGTCTTCGGACTTAATTAATGTTTTAACAACTCTGGCTGCCGACCTTATAGGGGTTATTTTCTTCACTGGAGACTGGTGTCCGCTTACACCAGGCCAACCAGGCGCTTGAGGAGCTAACCAAGCGGAGGGATGACAACATCAGCCTCTTGGAAAAGTATCATGGGGAGGTAGAGCGAATCCGCGCTGAGAAGGAGGCAGTGGCCAAGAGGGCTGAGGAGTTCAGGCGATCTGAGCACCTTGCTATCGCCCGACTAGAGGAGCTCTAATAGAACCAAACGATCGAGTTGGAGAAGGCCTGAGCTGAGGCGATCGAGAATTATAAAAAGAGTAAAGAATTCATCGGGCTTTGAGACCGAATCTCCGTTAGCGTGATCCAACTCGGTTTTAAAGAGGCGGTCAACTCTGTCCGGCACTAATTCCCGGAGGTCAACCATACGAAGATAGACCTCGAGATCACTGACCGGGACCTTGCCGAAACTTAGGCCCAGCAGGACGTGAGCAAGGACGAGCCGACCATTCAAGAAGCTGGGCTGAGGAGGCCGTCGAGGAGCCGTGATCAGGCTGGTGCCAAGGAGGCCGATAGTGAGTAGACCGGTCCCGACCCGTTCCAGCAGTAGCCCCAGCCCTCAGCCCCGTCAAAGAAGATTTTTTTTTTTTTTTTTTTTTTTTAAGTTTTTCTTCTTTTTGTTCGGCCCGGCTAGTAGCAAGCGTGTATTTCACGAGCATGAGTCCCGTTCTTTCCTCTTGTAATCTCTTTGACTGATTAATAGAACTCCTATTTTTCCAATTGCGTGTCTCTTGTCTTTATTTTTCTGATTTTGTTTTGTTGGATTTTTACTGCTCAGCTGAAACATGTAAGCTTTTTACTTGCAAGTCCATGAGATTTGTCGACTTGAAGTAATCCTTAAATGTCCGGCCGACCGTGTAACTTAAGCAGTGCCCACTTTTCCCCCCAGGCGACCATAAGAGCTTGTGCGGAGCGAACTGTTGTGGGCGTATTCTGGTGCCCGGTGGATTGTCACCACTTTGCCTTATAAGGTATGCAGGTAAGTTGACGTGTTGTGGTCGGTCGTTTTGCCCCCCAAACGACCAAGGGAGCTTGGGTCCACTGAGCTTCTTAGGCGTCTTATAGGATACAACATTGAGGTCACGCATCTGCACCTTACTCTGTCGGCTCATTGAACTGGTAGGTCGTTTTGCCCCCCAGACGATCTGTTGAGCTCGGCTTTCCCGAGCTTGCTGATCTTCTTTAGGTGCGACTTGGTCTATTTTTATTTATCTCCGAATCATCTCTGTGGCAAGAGAGCTACCTTAGCCCGGACGGATGGCTGGAGCACGGCTCACTCGGGCTTTAGGCACGACGGGCTGCTCGCCTCTGCCTTAACAGGGAAAAGGGCTGAAGAACAGCTCACCCCGGCCTGTCGGCGCACAAAGGACTGCCCTTCCCCGCCTTTAAACTTGTACAACTTTTGGTTGGGCCGTTTTGCCCCCAAACGATATGTTGAGCTCGATTTTTCCGAGCTCGTTGATCTTCTCTAGGGTCCGGCCCCCAATGGTTTTGCTTCATCCCCGGATCATCTTCGAGGCAAGAGGGCTACCTCTGCCCGGATGAATGGCTGGAGCACGGCTTACCTCGACCCTTGGCTTGACGGGCTGCTCGCTTCCGCCTTTGCAAAGAGAAGGGCTGGAGGATGGCTCACCCCGGCCTCTCGGCACATAAAGGGTTGCTCTTCCCCTCCTTTAGACAACTTTAGTTGGATTGTTTTGCCCCCCAGACGATCTGTTGAGCTCGATTATTCCGAGCTTGTCGATCTTCTTTAGGATCCGATCCGTAATTGTACCGTTTAGCTGATTATGGAAATTGAAAACTTATTGAACCGAAAATGCCCCTTTTCATTGATTTTAACCTTTCTATTACAATTTTCTAAGATCAAAATAAAAAAAATCTTTGGCAAGCTTAGGGATTTTGTTCATCACTTGGGTAGTAGCGTTTCAGATGCTCAGCGTTCCAGGGGTGCCTGAGCTATACCCCTTATTTGGTTTCCAAATTATAGGTTCCTGGCTGGGCTATGCGAGCCACACGATAAGACCCTTCCCAGCTCGGTGCTAACTTCCCGGCATTTTGCTCCTTCATAAGGTAGAGTGACCTTCCTTAAGACGAGGTCACCGACGTAAAAAAATCGAGGGCGGACGAGATGATTATAATATCGGGCTGTCCTCTGTTGATAGGCAGCCTGGTCAATCTGAGTCATCTCCCTCATTTCTTCAGGCAGGTCGAGGTTGAGAGCTAGGCCCGCCTCGTTTTCAGATCGGTTGGTGGGAGGGTTTGCCTACCTCCACCGGGATGACAGCTTCCGAACCGAACGTTATTGCGAAAGGCGTCTCGCCATCGGAGTTCGGGCTGTTGTGTGATAAGCTTAAAGTACAGAATATAGGTCTTCCACCCATAAACCCTTTGATTTGTCCAACCTGGTTTTCAGGTTTTGTAAGATAGTTCGGTTAGTGACTTCGATCTGGCCGTTAGCCTGAGAATGGCCGGGGGAGGAGAAATTCGTCCTAATCCCCAGCCCGGCACACAACTCAGCAAACAGGTCATTGTCAAACTGCTTTTCATTGTTGGAGACGATAGCCTTTGGAATGCCAAATCGGCAAATTATGCGCTTCCAGATAAAGTCTCGAATTCGTTGCTTGGTGATCGTTGCAAGTGGCTCGGCTTCAACCCACTTAGTGAAGTAATCGATGGCGATGACTAGGAATTTCCTTTTGCCGGTCCCTTGGGGGAACGGGCCGAGGAGATTGATTCCCCACTGGGCGAATGGCCACGGGCTGGACTTCGGAACCAGCTCGGTTGGCGGAGCGTGAGGGTGTGCGGCAAATTGTTGGCACTTGTCACATTTTTTCACAAATTCTCCCGCGTCCTCGAACATCTTCGGCCAATAATACCCGTTTAGGAGCAGCTTCCGAGCTAAGGACCTGTCTCCCAAGTGATTTCCGCAAATCCCCTCGTGGACCTCCCTCATAAAGTAGTCAGCTTCTTTAGGTCGGAGGCATCGGAAGTACGGACCCGAGAAGGATTTTCGGTAAAGAACTCCGTCGATGAGGGCGTACTGCGCCGCTTGGTACCGTATTCTTCGGGAGTGAGCCTGATCCCTTGGAAGCATCCCATCGGTGAGGTAGCTTACAATGTGGTCCATCCAGGTCGGCTAAAAAACCAGGCCGCATATCATCGCGGTCTCGTCTGAGGAGGCCGTGCTCAACTTGACGAGAAATTCAATGAGGACCGTCCTCTTGAGCGTGTATTCCACTGCCGAGGCCAGGTTAGCCAACACGTTAGCGTGCTTGTTTTCTTCTTGAGGTATTTGCGTGACCTTCACTTTCTCAAAGAGTTTGATCAGGTTTTTCACCCTCTCTAGGTAAGCCACCATGCTCGGGTCCTTCGTCAGGTAATCACCGTTAACTTGTTTGACAATGAGCTGGGAATTGCACATTACTAGGAGGGTTCTTACGTTAAATTCCTGGGCTAACTGCAGCCCGGCCAACAATGCTTCGTACTCGGCCTCGTTATTTGTAGCTCAGAATCCGAGCCTGAGGGCGTATTCAATTTCCTCTTTATCCGGGGCGACGAGGACTATCCAGGCACCCGAGCCGTTTTGGTTAGAGGATCTGTCATTGAAGAGCTACCACGAGCCGGGGGCCCAGGTCGTTATATACTTTAGTCGTTTCGACCGAGCTTCCAGCTCGTTTCGGATTTTCGGCAGTCTGCTTGGCGTCACCTTGATTGGAGATGGTCTCTTCCTCGGGAAATGTTAGCTCGGCTATGAAGTCAGCCAGGACCTACCCCTTGATTGCCGTCCTAGGGTGATATTTGATATGAAATTGGCCCAGTTCTAGGCTGTACTTCATTAGCCTCCCTGAGACGTCAGGGAAGTGGAGGATTTGCCTTAGCGGCTGGTCGATCAATACCACTATGGTATGAGCCTGAAAATACTGCCGTAGCTTCCTTGAGGCAATTAGCTAGGCATAGGCCACTTTTTCGAACTTTGTGTACCTCGTCTCGGCATCGGTTAAGACACGGCTCGAGTAGTAGACCAAGCTCTGTATACCGGCATCATCTCTGACTAGGGCGACGCTGACGGCCGTGGAGGAGGCCGCGATGTAAAGGAGCAGGTCTTTACCTTTTTGAGGCGTGGTGAGTAGGGGAGCCGATGAGAGATATTTTTTCATTTCTTCAAAGGCACGGTTACATTCCTCGGTTCACTCGAATGCCTTGTTCCCTCGGAGAATTTTGAAAAAGGGGAGACATTTTTCAGACGACCTGGAGATGAACCGGTTCAGGGCGGCCAATCGACCTGTCAACATCTGAACCTCCTTCTTGCTCCGAGGAGAAGCCATACCGAACATCGTGCTGATCTGGTCAAGATTTGCGTTGATACCGCTCTGGGAGACCATGAAGCCCAAGAATTTGCCAGCGGACATGCTGAAAATGCACTTGTTTGGATTCAGCTTTATGCGGTGAGCTTGGAGCTTATCAAAGCAGGCTTGGAGATAGCCGAGGTGATCTTTAGCCCGACTACTTTTCACGAGCATGTCGTTGATGTACACCTCCATCGTGTTCCTGATTTCTTCTTTGAATATTTTGTTGACAAGTCTCTGATAGGTCGCCCCTGCGTTACGGAGGCCAAACGGCATGACCTTGTAGCAGTAGGTGCCCCTGTCGGTGATAAATGATGGGGGTACATGGGAATTTAGTTGTAACCGGCGTAAGCGTCGAGGAAGCTAAGGCCCCGTTTGGTCAGTGTTTCCATTCCTACCCAACCCAACTCAACCAAAAATTCTGGGATTGATTTTCGGGAACGCGTTTGGCAACACAAAACTCAACCCAATCCAACCTAAAAAATGAGAACTGATTCTCAAAATTCTTAGAAAATGAGAAATAAAAAAAAAACTTGTTTTTTTTTTGTGCCAAAAAAACTCAACCCACTTTTAGGATACGCTGGGTATTTTTCAAAATGTTAAGGAGACCCTGTTCGACTTTCCTCAAGCTCAATCACATAAAATTTTGTTTTTCTTTTTTCCTCCAAAGTAAAGTCATGTTTGTTCTTTGAAGCTGTCGACGGTCGTCTTCTTCGGTGCCATCGTCGTCGAAGCCTGAGTCGTCGCCGTTGACTGGCCGTTGTCATCTCGCCATCATCGTTGTCTAGACGTCGACACCTTGCCATCGGCATTGCCTTCTCGTCTTCGTTGTCTTGCCATCGCCATCGTCTCGCTTCCTCGGTTCTTGAATTGATTTCGATTTACATTTCGATTTTCCATTTCGAAATCGAAATCGATTTCGCTTTTCGATTTTCGAAATCAATTTCGATTTTTATTTTGAGTTTCGATTTCGAAATCCAAATCGATTTTGCTTTCGATTTCATCACTGATTTTATCACGAATCGATTTAGGGTTTGATTATTGATTTTGGTTTAGGATTAGCTCTTGATTTGGGGATTTGGTTGAATTTCCTGAAATCAATTTTAGGGTTGGTTCTTGATTTGGGAATTTTGGTTGAATTTGGGGGTTTGGTTGACTCAATTCTAGGGTTGGTTTATAAAATCAATTCTAGGATAATATCGTTACCAAACGAGATTCTGTTCTCAGTACAAAAAAAAAAAATTATCGTCACCAAATGCAATTCTATTCTCAGTAGGAAATAGAATTCTCAACCCAACTCAATCCAACCCATCCCAGTTGCGTTGAGAAAAGTGGGAGCACTAACTAAACGCCACCTAAGTCGCTCGTGCCCCACCGTGACGTCGATTACGATGTCAATCCTCGGAAGGCGAAATAAATCTTTTGGGCAGGCCTTGTTCAAGTCTTTAAAGTCGACGCAAAGTCTCCATTTGTTGCCGGCCTTCGGGGCCAGCACAACATTCCTGAGCCAGTCCGGGAACTTGACCTCTTCCACGATGTTTGACTTGACGAGCTTATCCATCTCTTCTTTAATTATCTTCTGCCGGTCTGGATGAAACTTCATTCTTTTTTGGCGAACAAGAGGATGGTGCACGTCGGCGTGCAGTCGGTGCATGGCAACATTGGGATCAATACTGGGAAGTTCATTGTGCGACTTGGCAAAAACATCGTAGTTCCTTACTAGCAGCTCAGTGAGGCTAGGTCGTTCTTCTGGACCGAGCCGAGCCCCAATCCTCACCGTCCTTTCTGTTATGGTAGGGTGAATAGGGACGTCGACCAGGTCTTCATGGGGCCGGGGGATGAGCTCTTCGTCACGCGGATCGTCGATTGGGACGGGCTCAACCACGTTGGTTAGGACCACGAGCTCTCCGTGAGTCCGAGACGGGGTACTCAGCTCGGGCCCCAATTGTAATTGTTATTTCCTCTCCAAGGCCTTCTTGCACAGGATCGGGCAGTCTCTTGGTTTCCTTGTACTTTTCCAACCCCCGAATCTGTAGAGAACTTTATTTTTTAGTGACATGAGGAGTACACGACCTTCAGGGCGGCCACCGTAGGTCGACCCATTATTACGTTATAGGGCGATTGCCTATCAACTATAAGGAATTTAGACCAGACGGTGGCGATGCTAGGGCTAGAACACACGTTGATGGGTAGAGAGACCCAACCAACCGAACTGACCACATCCCTCCGAAAATCGACGAGAGAGGACTTTACAGGTTGCCCGGAGCTGGAGTCCACGCCCATTTTATCGAAGGCTCTCTTAAAGATGATATCTGTTGAGCTGTCTCCGTCGACGAATATCCTTGCCGTCTAGAAATGATTGATCAGGGCTAAAATGACGAGGGCGTAATCATGTAGAACGTGCACCCCTATCAAGTCGGTTTCACTGAAGGAGATCACATTATGGGAGACAACATCTATCGTATTGACCTCATAAACACCCTGTTCCGCCTTTCTTTTGCTCTTACATTTGTACCTCTTATGGGAAGAGGATGTCTCTCCGCCGAAACCCAAGCCGCTGTGGATGATGTTAATCTTGTCGTCAACCCTTAGGTCGGAGTCGTCCCCAGCGTGTTCGCCACGGGGTTGAGCCCGGTTGTCACTTCGTTTTCTGTGCTGTCCGCAGCGCCCGTCGTGGCAGTCATTTGCGCCGGATTGATTCCCATCCGGTCGGTGGAAGTAATTGCTGAGGTAGCCTCTTCGGATCAGGGCCTCAATTTCCTCCTTCAACTGGAAGCACTCGTCGGTGGCATGGTCGTTGCTCCTGTGGAAGTCGCAGTACTTATCGGTCGACCTGCCTAGAGGTTTCCCCTTCAGGGGAGGTGCAGGCAAGAAAATCACTTTTTCGGCATTCTCAGCGAAGATGGTGGCGACGGAGGCGGTCAGGGGAGTGTAAACGAGCTGGCGGGGCCTTGAAGGCGGCCTCCTATTGTCGGGTAGCGGTCCCAACCTTCCTTCCGCCTGAAGCCTCCTAGAGGCTTGAGATTGGCTCGTCCCCTCGTTAGGCCAGGATTTCTTTCTTAGGAGATTTTCCTTCTCTTTCGTGATCTTGTCGACGAGATCGGCTTTATAGAAATTGGTGTCGAGGTCCAGGGCCTCGGGAAGGCTGTTCGCCGGCCTGGAATTCAGGTCATAGAGGAGCCTCTTGTGCCTCAACCCGCCAATAAAGGCATTGAGCGCCACCTCATCAGACATCCCCTCGCACGCGAGAGATTTCATCCAAAACCTATGTACATAATCAGCCAGATTCTCGTTCTCTTCCTGTCTGATACCGAGGAGATGAGAGGCAGTCTTCGGCCTATGCCGTGACCGGCTGAACCTTTCCATAAACTGTTGCTCGAGCTGGAGGAACGTGGAGATTGAGGCCAGTAGGAGGTCGTTGAACCACGTCTTAGCAGGATCAGTCAGTTAGAGTGAGAAGAACTTGCACCTTATTGCGTTGGTGGCAGCGTGCACATCCATATGGGAGACATAAACAGAGAGATGATCCAGTGGGTTAGTCGTCCCATCGTACTGGGCTACCGGGGGGTTGGGAAATTGGCATGAAACTGGTTCGTCTGTGACCTCTGCGATGAAAGGAGACCTGATTCCAGTATGCAGCCCAGGGGCTCCCCCGGTGTTGCGCATCCGACTAAGGGTAGCCTCCATTTCTGCCAGGTGTCGCTCCATCGTGGTTATCACCCTCTTCGGGGTGATGACCTGGCTGGCGGCAGGCCTGGGTTCCTTCCTAAGGGTTGGTGGCGAGGAGTGGGAATCTACCTCCCAGATTTGATGAGATCGGTGCTCGGAACGATCTTGGCGGCTATAATCTCGAGCCGATGGTGACACCGGTCGGTCTTCGGATCGCCGTCCGTGAGCTGATCTTGAAACAGATGCCAAGGCTACTCGGGGGTCAAAATCCCTTTCCCTCAGTGCCCGGTTAGCGGCCTGAGGCCGGACCCGAGCCACCTGTCCGCGAGAGACAAGCGCTTAACCACCGGACTCCTATAGACGGGTCCTTTCCCCCGCGATATGGATGTCCAGTCCCCCTTCAACCAGGGCTGGAGGTAGACGGGAGAGGAAGATGTCGAAGTATTCCTGGAACTTACCAAGCTGGCGTTCCACGTCGTCGAGCCTGGCAACATCGATGGCCCTGGACGCTTAGCCCGGGCAGAGTCTCGAGGCGGGGTTTGGTTGATGGGGTTGTCCCTCAATATTGATATTTTGCCTTTCAATTTCTGTGTCTTCTTCGTTGACCGTTCTTCGGGCTGTGGCCCTAGTTTCTGGCCTTGGTGCTCGTGACATATCTTCCCCGGGCTGTCTATACACCAAGTTGTTTAGGTTTTCTGATCGTTGAGAGTGACTAGACCTTGTGTTCATCATACTTTAGCAGAGCAAGTAGCTGATGACTCAGAGAAGGCTTTTAGTAGCGACTTCCTACAGACGGGGCCAAACTGTTGGTGTCGAAAATTGGCTGACCAGCAGTATGGTCCAGACACCCTCAAATCGGGGAGAATGGGTATGATGATTGATCTTCCTCGTGTATTGCAGCCGGGCTAGACATGTTTGATCCGACCCGCATCCGAGCCCAGGTCTTGTTTTCCTAGCCTGATATTCCTAACCGTTGTCCGGATCGAGCTACAATTTGTCACCTGCACACAGGACGAGCTAAGTTTTTCCTAGCGTGTCTCCTCCGGCGTGAGAGTAGGAGCCCGGGATAAAAATATAGATTAGAAGGTTACTGTTACCTCAACCTGTCTGAACAACTTATGGTGAAGTTTCTCTCTCTAGAATTGCTCTCTGATCCCCTAAAAGTGTCGGAGAAATCTTCTATTTATAGGCGGAAATGTGATTAGTGTAAACAAGATTAGGGTCTTAAGCTCGAATTACCGGTAAGTACTCAGGCGCGTGGGCGGCACGACAGATTAAAGTTATGGGCTTGGACCTTGAACCCTTCACTGTAGATGGTGGGGACCGGGCTCCGACCTGTCACTAAGGCAGGTCAGACCGGTCAAGAGGGCGCATGTCGGTCTGGGCCCCCCGACTTACCATTGCGCGCTGATTCTTCACAGGGCTTCTGGAGGAGGTTCTCCTGCGCCCGTCACCCACCGACTTGGGAAGCCATCCGGGCCGTCTATACACTGGGCTAGTTGAAGTCGTCGATGACGTGGACCGGTGACATGATAGAACTGATCCAGGTGGCTGACACGTGGAAGGAGCCCGATTTTACCCACATCATAGTTAAAAATGTTAATGATTAAAATAATAAATATAGATAAAGACAAATGAGTACTTTTACTTTATTTTCACCACTTAATTTTCAGTTCATCTACCAGACCCTCGTCTTTTACTACCAAAGAGAACATAAGAAGAAAAGAGCTAATTCCAAGTGGAGTGATTCATTAAGAAATAAGAGTCTCCAACGTGTGGAATTATGCAAAATGGAAGCAACCAAAACAGTTCAGCCTTAACGTCACAAAGGAGATGGAAAAATTAAGATATGGAAAAGGATTTTTCGCAAGAAAAAGGAGAAAGAAACAAATTTTATTTGGCCTGAGGATGAGATGCTATGAAGTCAGCAGCCAGGTTGATGGTGTTGATCTTATCTGCTTCATTATCGGGTATTTCGAATCCAAATTCTTCTTCAAGCGCCATCACAATCTCTACTGTGTCTAAACTGTCTAATCCAAGATCATTCTGGAAATGCGCATTTGGTGTCACCTGCAAATATCAACAAACATCAGCATTAGAGCACTACAAATGCAGACAAATCTCTTTGGAATAGGAAATGACAGTCCTTGAGGCGAACAAATATCTTCTGATTAAAAGCGAATTAGGCCTGTTTTTAGTGTTCCTGTTCTGCTCCCACATTTTTAGAACAAATTTTTGGGAACAGAACAGAAACACTAAACAGAACACCCATGGAGCATGGATCTGGATTCAAATAAAATGTCCCATACACTTTAAACCGATCACACGAACAATTTGAACACGAAACTAAGAACAGATTTCACACAAGACTGAAACTAGACAGTAACCTACATTGAGCAGCAACAATTATAATCAGTATATATGAATTATTTAATCAATAAATTGCATAAAAGTGGTCTCCAAAATGCAAAACCCATACAGGAGGATGACTTGAAGAGATATCAGTGCTTCACACAGAAAGATACAAAAGACCTGATAAAATGTCCAATATTTTTTTTTGTGGGGGCTTGGATTGATCTTCTACAACATTTTATAGCCGGAAAAGAAGTACCTGATATTAGGATGTTCCTAGAAATTTGTTACCCAAAAACTCGGTAAATGCATGCTAACACTACATGTAATTAAGAAAAATTTGAACGCAGGCAAACCGATGAAAGAATGAGTCCAAACACATAGATCTCAATTGAACTTGCTTGTCCTTTTCAGTATTAGAACAATTGACACATCCAAAGTTCAATACCAGATGACAGAACGTGCAGAACTCAAAGAGGTAAAGGAGTCCACAGCATACTTACCGGAAGCCGTAAAGTTATTGTCGTCACATAGCATTGATGAAAACATAATATGATGCCAATATTGAGTTCACAAGCGAGACCAATATGAACTGTTGAAGAGGCCACAATCCTCAAGAAACAGTTCATTTATTTTACTGGTGCTGCTCAGTTGCTCACCAATCCAGGTGACATTCATTTTTGTAAATGGATACACGATTGACCAAATATTTGAAGTGGAAAGATTCATCAATTTAGTTCTAGTTATACGCCACATGCTGTGCCCGTGAAGATTTGGATAACATGATTAATCAATAATCAAATTATTTAGTAAGAAAAAAACTAATATGAAAAGGCACAATTTATAACTAAATTCATGATTACTGAATTATTAAGTTTGGCAGGGTTTGGTGTTTATATCAAAATTGCTGTACAAGAAGTGGGCGCGGGATAGACCTTTTTGACCCGTAAAGGGCGAAGCATAAATGCCCACACATGGAGCACAAGCCCCATAAAATGAATTTTTAATATTTAAAATATGAAATGTAATTAAAAAAACCAAATAATAATAATAAGGGAATAATATGAAGAAAAAAAAATACAGAAAATCTTAATATGAAATACAAAATTCACTATAGATCATTTTGTAAAATGTAGGGACGTGAGACATGACGTTTTGACCTATAAGGGGTGAGGCATATCACCTTCCACTTGAATTAAACCCCACTTTCTAACCGGTGCTTATGCAGGTTTTGTATGTACATGTCCAAACCATCTTAAAGGATTTTATCACATCTTATCCTCCATGGGTGCTATTCCTCTCTTTAATAACCCTATTGCTAATTTTATCAATTTTTGTCTTACCATTCATCCACTTAACATCCTAATCTCAACTACAATTCTAAGCATGAAAAGAAACAAATATACAAGTCAATATTGAAGTTCCAAACAAAACAAACAGTAATTTCTCATTTGCAACAATATGAGAAGCAAAAATGACGTGAACTTAATAGTAAGAATAAAATTTCCAATTAATAATGTTGATATAGGCTATATGGTTGCAACATCAAATAACAAGTATCATGTTTTTTTTGGGGGGCATTGTAAGAAATGCATCTCGTCAATAATATGGGTTCATGAAAAAGAATAAATATATGCATCGAAATTCAAGTTCCAAATAACCCATAAAATACTTCTCATTTTCACTTACATGCCGACCAACGGATTAAGTGTCACATGACGTGAACATATTATGAGAAACCAAATTCTCAAACCAATATATTTAAAAGAGATTACATGGTTGCCACATCATATAAGCACAATAGTATCATACTTATGATATGGTCGCAACATAATATAAGCAAAATAGTATCCTATCTTTCCTTCTCTTTTCCTCAATAGGACAAATCAGGTATTATAAACTTCGTGCGGATAGAACTGTCAAAATAAATTTTACAAACATAAATACTTGTACAAGTATAATAGAAAATAGATAATAAATTAATCACAAGACCATTAGAAGCAAAAAAGCTACTTTATAAGAGTACAATATTTATCATTGCTAATTAAGGCTCAAGGCGCCTTTAGGCGCCAAGATCTCCTAGAGTCTTAAGCACGAGGCGGGATCATCATTACATGTTATCCCATCTTTTTTTGGACTTAATTTGTAGCCTTGTAATCTATTGTAACTAAAAAATGAAGTTGATTGCAACGAAAATCACTAAAAAAAAATAGTAACAAAGTTTAGTTACAAAGTGAGTGGCGGTAGCAGCGGCGGTGGTGACGGCGGGTTGCAGGACAACAAATTATATATGGAAGTTGATGATACCCACATTAAAAGTGAAATTAATTATGGAATTAACTAAAATCACTAAAAAAATCGTGACAAAGTTTTGGTTAAAAAGTGAGTGGTGGCAGCAGCAACGGTGGTGACAGTGGCAAGCAGGACCAAATTAATTATGGAAGTTGATGATACCCACATTAAAAGTGTAGTGTAGAACAGGACATGGAATTAATTAACCCTTAAAATAATCTATTCTAATGTGTTATAAACTTATAAAAACATTATAAACTATAAACTTATAAAAAAATAATGTTTGCACCACATCTACACGTGATATTAAATAGGTGTGATGTGTGACTTGCGCGAGCCTTCGAACAAGCCTAAGTCCACAAGGCGCAAGTCTTACTGAAAGAGCTTGGCTTGCACTAGGCGATGCGCCACAATTGGGACTAACAAGCCTTGGGCATAGCGCGCCTTTTATGACATTGGTATCTATGCATGCATTTCTGCTAATATTCCAGCAAAAAAGCATCATTCATCGAGATGGAGAGAGACCAGGTTCCCACACATTCAATTTCACTGAAAGATACATTTTTAGATGACATAACAGTAACATAGAAGAAAACTTGTTAGCATTACAAACCTTTCAATCCAATACAAGGTTACATGCAGTCAAAAATTGGCAAAGGATAAAATAACTAACCTCGAAGAATCAACTAAGAAAAAAATCTAAACTAAAGGAACTTTAAAATTGCAAAAATTAAAACATCAACTCCTTTTTCACACCCAAACCAAAATAGAATATTCAAACAATCATTCTTTTATTTGCTTAACCGGTTTACTTCAGAAATCAGCACTTACATCATCTTGTGGATAGGTATAAGTATGGAAGCTTGGCAGGCCCCTTAAAAGTTCACTTCTAACCAAGTATTTGTGGTTAAATGCTGAAGGATTGAGCCTAAAGTTCGTCATGTTTCACTGAATAACCTCTATCTCGTGAACATCAAGGATATTGGTTGCCCAATACAAAGATAGGCAGCTTAAACAGTCGCTGAAGAGTACTGATAGCCGAGCAGATGCAAGAGGAGTCCTTTTCATCTCACTTGTCCTTCCTAACTGATTTTTTTCCCTTCAATGATGAACAAAGTCAGAAAAAAGGGGAACCCAAATCAGTCACTTCCCCCTATGGTTCCCTCTCTCTGAACTTCCAACATTACACATCAATTCATTTTTGGCCCATTGCATCCAAATGGAGATAAAACGAAAAATCATCATTTTCAGCTGCATATATCTAGCATTTCTATGAAACTACTCAATTCAGTCGCATTTTTGGGCTTAGAGAGGCAACCAGATAAGGATTTCATCCTACACTGAACAGACCAAAACTGACATGCAAAAGGAATTATGCGTGTCAAGAAACAAGAAGACATTCAAACAGAAACAGAATCGCAAAGACCATGTCTATGATATAAATAGTAGCAAGTTGAAGTTAAGCAATTCTAATTAGAACACAAAGCTTCACTCCAAAATATAAAAAAATTAGGGGCGATGTAAACATTGGGCCTTAATCCGCTATGATTTTTTTTTTCATGTCAGTCGCTAAAGTCCCAACGAACAATGAAACACTAATCAAAATCAAAATTCTAATTTCAAGCAAATCGAAACACATGTCACCCACTACGTTATTCATTTTCACCTGCACCACCAAAATTATCTTAAACCCTAAATTTTCACCGAAATAACAGCCAACAAAGTAGTATTATTTGCCTAGACAATGGAAATCTTGCCTTGGAAGGATCTACTTTCTGGAAGTTCTTAACGACGCCAATAATACGATCTGTGACCTCTGACTTGTCGAGGAACGAACCCCGAACCTCATCGGAGAGATAGCGTCGTTGCAAAAGCTGATTCAGGGACTGAATCAATGAGCCTCCTTTGCCAGGGTTTTGAGATGGCACAGTCCGAACATTCACTCTCAGGTACTTGAGCAGTGCGTTTCTGGCCGCCATTGAAGGAGAGAGAGCTCACGAACCCCTAAATGCAAAGAGTGTCGCTTATGAAAATGCTGTTGAGGAGTCGCGGAAGTGTGTAACTATCGATTTTGGAAATATTTGGGGGAAAATGTTTACGTGGTTTAAGCCCTAGGTATGGTTGTGCTTTAAATTATTAAATTAGTTTCAGCTTAAATTTTTTATTTTACTTTTAAAATTAATTATACATATTTTTTTATAGGATTAATAGCACTTTACCCGAGTTCTTTACCTATTAAATATTTTTTAAAAATAAAATTACTGAAAGACCAAGTGTTTCAACTTATTTACATGAAAGAAGTATTTCGCCCTTTACAATGGCGGGACAAAAAAATAATAATTTGATCCCGGCCTTGTGAAGGCCGGGATCAAAAAAAGTTTTTTTTTTTTTTTAATTTTTTTGATCCCGGCCTTGTGAAGGCTGGGATCAAAATATATAAGTTTTTTTTTTTAAAAAAACTTATTCATTACACAACAGCCCACCAGAGAGAGGAGAGAGAGCGGAGAAAGAGAGAAATAGGCCACACAACATATGTATGTTTTGACACTTTTAACCCCTGAAATTTCAATGTTATTAATAAATAATTTTTTATATTTTTTTTACACTTTATTAATAATTTTTTTTTGACACTGAAAATGATTTTTCATACTTTATTTTTATTTTATTATTTATTCAATTCAACTAATAAATAATTTTAATGGAAATATTTATTTTATTATTTATTATATCATAAATTTTTTTTTTACCAAATTAAATTTTTGGTCGACCGAATGAGGTATCATGTCGATCAAATTGAATTTTTTGTTGACCGAATTGAATTTTTAGTCGACCGAATGGGACATCCTGTCGACCAAATTTTATTTAGTCTACTGAATTGAATTTTTGGTCGATCGAATTGAATTTTTGGTCGATCGAATGAGATATCCTGTCAACTAAATCTAATTTTTGGTCGACCGAATGGGACATCCTGTCGACCAAATTCTATTTGGTCTACCGAATTCAATTTTTGGTCAACCGAATAGGACATTCTGTCGACTAAATTCAATTTTTGGTCGATTGAATTCAGAAATTTTTGGTCGATTGAATTGTAAAATAGAATTTCAGTAATTTTTGAATTCAATCGACCAAAAATTGAATTCAATCGATCAAAAATTGAATTTAGTCGATAGGATGTCCCATTCGGTTCGGTAGGCCAAAAATTAAATTTGATCATTCAAAATTATATTGGTTGGTGGGATGTCCCATTCGGTCTACCAAAAATAGAATTTGGTCTACTAAATTAAATTTGGTCTGCAGGATGACCCATTCGGTTGACCAAATTTAGTTGACATGATACTCCATTCGGTTGACTAAAAATTTAATTTAGTAAAAAGAATTTTTATGATATAATAAATAATAAAATATATATTTCCGTCAAAATTATTTATTAGTTGAAATGAATAAATAATAAAATAAAAATAAAGTATGAAAAATCATTTTCAAGTGTCAAAAAAAAATTATTAATAAAGTGTAAAAAAAATATAAAAAATTATTTATTAATAACATTGAAATTTCAGGGGTTAAAAGTGTCAAAACATACATATGTTGTGTGGCCTATTTCTCTCTTTCTCTGCTCTCTCTCCTCTCTCTGGTGGGCTGTTGTGTAATGAATAAGTTTTTTTTTAAAAAAAAACTTATATATTTTGATCCCGGCCTTCACAAGGCCGAGATCAAAAAAATTAAAAAAAAAAAAACTTTTTTTGATCCCGGCCTTCACAAGGCCGGGATCGAATTATTATTTTTTTGTCCCGCCCTTGTGAAGGCGGAAATGCTTCCTTCATGTAAATAAGTTAAAACATTTGGTATTTCAGTAATTTTATTTTTAAAAAATATTTAATAGGTAAAGAACTCGATGCTATGGGTAGTTTAGTTTTATTTTTATTCAAATATTTTAAATTAAGACCAAACATTAGTGTAGACACTAGACCAAAAATGTATTTTTTTATTTATTAATTTCTGAGCAAACTTTGAATTTTGAGAAATAACATATTTGACCTTCTTTTAATTTAATTCAATTGATAATGATGTTAACAATTTAACTAGAAATTAAGGATAATTTTGTCTTTTCGGACACTAATTGTGCTACCTCTTAAGTTTTAACATTCACTTATACACCCACCCAAAATATAGAAGACCAAAAATATAATTTTCAACAAAAATAAAGTAGTATTTCATCTATGAAATCTAATTATTTTTATTTAGTTTAAATCTTATATTATCTCTTACTTCAATAATATTTAAAAAAATTAAAATTACAACAAATATTTTTCTTTATGACCCTTTTTGTCCAATTTTTGTCATTTTTCATATCACTATTAATGTAGTTTTTTTTTTTTTTTTAATTTATGAATGAATATTTATTTAATTTATGAATGAATATATATATATATATATATGTGTGTGTGTGTGTGTGTTTCTTTTGAAAAAGAAATTAATTTTTTTATATTCAATATAATAATTTTGTTAACCTTATAATATATAAAAAGATCTTAATTTCAATTATATTAGTAAAATAAAATCATTGCAATAACAAATTTTAAGTAAAAAGACATATTAAAATTGAAGGGGGTAACAATAAAAGTAACTAGTTTTAAATCGTGCGCATTGCGCAGACTTAGAAACAATTTATAATAAATTCTTAATATTAAAGCGTGAAATACATATGTATTATTTGGTGGCTTTGGTAGTAATTTTTGGGAGCGGAGGCATAAATTTTAGCAAGTGATGGTGTTTTTTAAAAATATTGAAAATAGACATACTATTAAAAATTACTTAAATAATCATAAAAGTAAAATAATATTTCTGCTATTAACTTTTACTAATATGTTATAAGAAACAAATAACCATAAATTAGAATTAATTTTATCAGTTTTTGCTAGTCGAGAAATTCTAATTTAATTAATTTATATCGTATTTACTTTATTTTTGGGTAGAAATATTTTTGAATCATATAAGATATTATTTTAAGTAATTTAAAAGTGCACTAGGACAATTAATCATATTATATTTGTGCATTAATTAGAAAAAATTAAATACAGCTAAAAAATAATAATTGAGTTAGGCTATAAAAATAAAATATAAGAACTCACTAAAATTTTCCCATTGATCACCGATATCAAATAACTTTTTACAATTTTTGAGAATGTTCTTGCTAATATGCCACAGACATAATAAATATTTTGTAGTCGAAAAAACATTGACAATAGCATTCATCAAGGATGATGCTTTGTTTGTGACTATAATATTAGGGGTAGCACCCTTGTCCATCATTGGCGCAAAAAATCGTACCAACAATATCTAGTAGAGGAAGGCGGTACTGATTGGTCTTATATGTGTAATACATAATCAAAACAATTGGAAAAGTACTCAACACTCTACACTATTCGGATGGTCCAAAACAAATTAATGATTGTATCAGAATTTGAGATTGTTCTATGTCACTCTACGTAATTATGGTTACGTAATTTGTCCAATAGTTGTTGCATAAATGATATACTAGCCTTCTCATTCGCCCAATATTTATTCCTTGCACTGTAGATGGTTTTCATTGTCATCACATTGATCATATTTTTTCTTCTCTTAAGGGTGTACAAAATCTCCTTTGGTTGCATCAAGTTTCTACATATATCAATGAAGATGTTTGTTTCATTCGACTCATATAGGCATGTCCATCCAAATGTTCTGCCACAGATTGATTGCGAAATCTATATGAAACAACCAACATCCAATTGTCGGTTGTGTCCAACTTCTTTCATTTCAGAGTGAATGGTCAACATTTTTTGTCTCAACACCTCAACTCAATTTTTTAACGACATTTCAACTTGTTTCTCCTCTCAAATTTTTTGGTAAGTACATCCTCTCTCGCAACAAAATGCTCTACGTGGTTTGTTCACTTAAATAATCGTTGCAAAAGTCCTAATTATGATCACAAACTTAAGCCTTTTACCGACCTCGTGTGCCTAATATATCATAGCTTCTCAACTCGAGAAAATCTATAAAACACTTCAAACATTATTCAAATTTAGCATAATAACAAAATACAACATCAAAATATAAAAAACATAGAAATCGCCTATGTATCAAAATGGGAATTCACCTTACAAATTGTGAATATATTGTTATAATCAGCCAAAAGAGTATTCGTAATTTTACTACACTGAGTGAAAATATGATTTTGCAATATTATAGAACAAAAAATTGAGAAGTATGACGAAATAGGATTGTATTGACTTAAACGTCTATAGAAATTCAATTTGGATGGAGTTATAGATCCGTACAAACATAATGTTGTGTGGAACTATAAGTATGAACTACTAAGGTCCCGTTTGGTAACTGTTTCCATTCCAGAAATTCTCATTCCATTCCCAGATTTTTGAGAATTCTGTTTGGGAATAGCGTTTGATAATTTTTGTTCCCGTTCCCATTCCATTCCCAAATGAGAATTGTGCCCACTTTTTTCTTAAGAAATGAGAAAAAAAAAAAAAAAAAAAAAAATGTTTCTCATTATTCCCATTTCATTCTCAAAACCACCTGTCACTATTCATCCGTCGGCCGACCACCATCTGCCGCCCATCTCCGGCGACCGTCGTCGGTCACCTCTGGCATCGCTAGCCGCCCACCACCGCCGCCGGCAACTTTTCGGCCACCGTCATCCACCCGCCTCCGCCGTCCGGCAAAAAAAAATAAAATGACTTTAGGATAAAATCGTTACCAAACGCAATTCTATTCTAAAAAAAAAAAAATATATATTGTTACCAAACGTGATTCTACTCCTAAAATGAAATAACATTAAAAAGTAAAATAAAAACACAACTCCAAAACTTACTGTTGAGTCTTTTGGTTGTTAATTTCTCCTGACTTCTTTAAATTTCAAACAAATTTTGTCTGAAATTTTGAGAAAAGACAGTTGGTAGGGTTTCTGTCAGAGGAGGAGGTTGAAGTTTGAAGGGTTTGTGTTGGAAGAGGTTGGAGAAAAGAAATTAATTTCAAATGAGAGTAGGCGAGATTTTAGAGTGAGGAAGATTTTGTGTATGTAAGTTAAAAATTTATGGGGTGTACATTTAGTAATATATTTTTTATTATTTTAATAAATGATACCCTCATTGGTATTTTACATATGGATAAAATGATAATAAAAAAATTCATTAAAAATAGGTGTGTGGTTAATAAAATGCCGTATGCATATAGAATGATCCAATATAATATTTGTGGGCTAATTTTTACGTGAAATATTTAATTCATTAAAAATGAGGGATATAACCATAACATTCTATTTATTGGATAAAAAATTGCTTGTATTTGATAATTTATCTACGCATAACTTGCTTTAATAGCGGCTTTTTCCCAATTTTGTTCAAGACTTAAGTTTCATTGCCCCCCTCCCTTTTCAAATTGTAATATTGTTTATCAGTAAGGAAGAAAATTAAAAATAATATTTTCTTGAAAAATTGCTAGTGCACCCCCTTTATGTAAGACGATTAGTACGATAATCTTTTGTTTTTTGTCAAATACCACACAGATCCCTTATCGAAGAAAATTAATGGTGAATTAACTATTTTCCCTTATCTTAAAAAAAGATAGACATTTATTATTTTACCCTTAATTTTCTCTCTAAAACACACTTGCACCATTACCACAACCACCACATGCCTTGCCGCCATCTTCTTTTTCTTCTCTTCGTCGGATCTACATAGATCCGACAAGTAGACAAAGAAGAGAGACATATAAGAAGAAAAAAAAAGGGTTGCCAGCGACGGCGACCGATGACAAAGGATTCCGATGGAAATCGTTGTAGAAGATGGTGGTGGGAGGATGAAGGAGGAGGGAGAAAAGAAAGAAAAAGAAAAAAGAAAAAGAAAAGAAAAAAGAAAATAAAATTAATGAAGGATAATTTTGTCATTTAAAGGGCAATTGAGTAATTTAAAAAAATTATATTGTATGGGTAAAATTGGAATTTAAAAATTTATGTCAACCAATCAACTCTGATTTGAGAGGTTAATTGCTTCAATTAAAAAATATTACAAAATGAAGTAAGAAAAGAAAATATACATTCTCATTGATATTGAATAGAAAAAGGCTACAATATATAGAAGAGAAAATAATCAATTCATAACTATCTATAACAAACTACTAACAACTAATAACAAACCAACAATATAATATTCTTAAAATCTAATACTCTCTCTCAAGATAGAGAATACAAGTTATGAATTCTCATCTTACTAAGTAATAGATGTAACTGTGATGGATGGAGACTTTTATGAGGATGAACATTCAGGCCTGAACCAAAATCGAAAACCTGAAAAGGAAGCACACAGCAAAATCCAAATGCAAACCAAAATACACAAGATGGAAGGAATAGAAACAACCAAACAATATAACAAACAAAAATAAACATCCTCAAACAAAGAGGAGTCTTTGGAGAAGAGAAATCCAAACATCCTCACAAAGAGGAGTCTAGGGAGAAGAAAAATCCAAACAACCTCACAAAGGAGTATATATGGAGAAGAAATCCAAACAATCTCAGGAAGAGAAATCTATGGAGAAGAGAAATCCAAACAACCTTACAAAGAGGTATCTATAGAAAAGAGAAGGCAGCGTGGAGATATAGCCATAGTCGAAAAACCGCCATCCATCCACTGCCGAACAACCACCGAGACAGAGATGGTGAAATCTTGAAGTGTGGAGGATGGGGAAGAGAGCTTGAAAACAGAGTAGAGGAGACAGCATGGAGATATATCCACAGCCGAAAAAACGCCATCCATCTATTGCCAAACAACTACCGAGACAAAGATGGTGAAATCGGGAAGTGTGGAGGATGGGGAAGAGAAATCGAAACACTGCCTACACAAGATAAATGTGCACAGAGGCACAAGAGAAATGTGAAATCTTATGTTTTCAAACTGCACTATGCAAATTGCAAACCAAGGTGCAAAGTCAAAACAACTGCAGGGTGCAAAGTGTAAATGACGGAGGTAAATGCCAACCAACTGGATCTCACTCATACAACCAAAACACATGTGAGCATTGAAAATCACAAAGGAGCAGACCTTAAGCCAAACAACTGAACCGCAATTTTGCAAGAATTGAAAAACAAACAGACTGGTACGCAGATTACGAAGGAGCAGACCTACGATCGAATGAACAAATCGCTGCAGCTCTGAAACGATTTCGACGGTATGAACGAATCGAATCCGACAAATCTCCGAAGCTATACCAATGAATCTTCGAAGCAAATCGACAAATCAAAACAGTTCTTCGATTTGGTGAAGCAAAACGTCAATTCGATATTACCGAAGAAGAAATAGTGAAAGAGGTGTTGGAGAAATCGCCGCTAAAATGGGGCAGAATTGGAGAGGAGCTTCGTTTGTATCAAATCAGCACAAAGCCTTTACTCTTGAACAGTCAAGGAAGAAATCACTGCTAAAATAAAGCTCGAAAATGGCAGGGGAGGCAACATGGAGATATAGCCACCGCCGCCTCCCTTGAATAGGTTTTTTTTTAGAGAGAGTCAAGCAGAGGAAAGTAATTGCTCTGATACCATATTATAAAATGAAGTAAGAGAAGAAAATATACATTCTCATTGATATTTAATAGAAAAAGGCTACAATATATAGAAGAGAAAATAACCAACCCACAACTATCTATAACAAACTACTAACAACTAATAACAAACTAATAATAGAAGATAGGTCTCTATAGTATCTGTTAAAAGACATGATATTAACGTAACATCTATCTCAAAGACAGGATTTGTCACTGTAATTCTCCATATTTTCTTTATCAATCAATTAAAATTGCACAAAAATAAATTTAGTGAATTATCATATAAATTTATCCGAGGCTCATAGACCAATAGATATCTAGCTTACCTATCATGTGGAAGGTTTAGAGTTCAAACCTTTTTTCCAACATATGTGAAAAAAAAAAAAAAAAAAAAATCATATAGATTTAAGTCTAATCTTACATATTTTATCAAAAGTTTTCTAAATCAATCTCTTTAATCTGGGACCGATTACAATGGAATTCTATCTCCCAAGCCTGTCACGATACTCTTTAGAACCTCACCCTTGTTGCTTCATACCCTACATGGTGGCATTAAGCATCTTGAGAACAATCCCAACATCTTCTTCTGCATAACAATTTTTAAAAAAAATTAAGAACATAATTTGTTCAATGATAATCAAACAAGAATTAATGGGCATTTTAGATGAGTGGAAAACGTAGTGGAAAATATGGAGAGCGCATTTGTTTGTATACAATATAGGCTGATAGAAAGGAGAGCATGAGGCCACCTTTGGAGGCCGAATCGAAGCATGGAACGACGGAGGGCAAAACATTGAAAGCCCAAGAAAAATATCTATGAAACATTGACTTTGGTTAAATAATTAATTACAACATAACTTAATTGAACCTAAACTTGGTCCAGTGGCTAGGGTAAAATAAAAATAAAAGTACATGATAATTCTCGCCTATTTATATGTGTGTATGGGTCAAATTATATTTATGCTACTTTATTTTTTGTCAAATTAGCATTGCATGTATGGGGCATTACTTATTTTGTTCTATGTATGAGATGCATGTTAAACAAGTTAATAAGTAAATGATGAGATCTAAATATTAAGTTGTATATGTGAACATATGAGATATGTATCATTGTGGTCTTCTACTAGGAGATTTATTCAAGATAGTTTTATAATCCTAAAGTCGGTTAACATATATGCTGATGATGTGAGACCGCGTCCCGAAAATCAAACTCTCAATAAGCTTATCTTTATTTTAATAACATGCAAAGAGTAAACTAATGTGCTTCAATTGTTGGGGATAGCCCTATAGATAGTATTTTGTTATAACAATGTAACTGTAAACCTTAAATATAAAATTGAAATGTTTGAACTCTTTAATGTGATTAAAAGGCAAATGCCAAAAATATTTGGTAACTTGTATTCATAATTGTTTCTAGTCGATGACTTGGTATTGAATTGTTGAAAACTGGCCTTCAATGATCAAGACTACTTTATTCTGTTGTTTTGTCTCTTGAGAGTGATAAGTCTCAAAACATTAATATGAGATACTAGAACAACCGCAATGAGACTTACTATTGTAGTAAGGAACCGAACATAGTCATCTTGATATCCTACATGGTAACTTTGCCTAACGTGAAAATAGGATGGCTGAGATATTAATTGTATATATGATCTTTTGACTTGAGGTAATGTATGTTATATTTATGAGTTGCTATACTTTGATAATATTAAGTAAGTAAGTATTATACTTTAACCACGAGATTTCAAAGGTATTCATTAGGTATAGTCGGATATGCATGTGAATATACAAGTACTCAATATATGATCTATCACACTTAGTAAAGAGAGACATGTCCTATTTGATTCAATTTAATATAATTCACCAAAACTTCTGGCTAGAACAGTGTGACGATTGGGATAAGATTCCAATTGGTATTACAAGTAATTATATTATTAATCAATGGACATATATGACTGGATAACGAGTTTTTTGACTTTATTCATACCCTATTGGTCTTTTCTGGAATGCAAGATAGAGAGATTGTATAATATTGTAATAATACATGAGGAGGTTCTCTTGGTGAAATTCTTACAAATTGGACATGGTTGTGATATGTGGGTACAAGTGACTCACAGTTGGAGCAAATGTCTTTGGAAAAAAGTGTTCTCTCTTGGAAGGATAAAATAAAAATGGCTCCAATTTTAATTGATTAAATCATTAGTAAAATAGTTTATTTATTAATTAATTATTTTTACCATTTGTCTTTTGGTATGAAAAGAACGGATCCAAGGTTTTGCACCCTGGCCAATTATTATAAAAGGGGAAGGTCATCATTGGCCACCCCTTTTGTGTTTGAGATCTTGGTTCTTTCATGTATTTGTTCTATTAATTTAAATTTTACTACCACCTATATTTAAATCAGATATACCTCAGTATCTTTGCAATAGAATATAATTCTTAAAAATCTCAAGATAACCTTTCTTTATGAGTTTTCTGTGTCGATACAGTTAAAGGCACATGATAAGGACCCTCTTCCTAAGCATGGGACTACTTAGAGACATTCGCTGGGTAGGGCCTAACAGCAAATCCGACCCCTTCGTTGGCTCAGAAACTTGAGCAAGTAAGACCAGAAGGCTCAACATCATTATCGGGGACCTCGCCCAATCAACTTGGAAAGCTAGATAAACTAGGTCTCCAAGGCATCGCCGGAGAAGACAATTGGAGTAGCACAGAACAGACATAAAGTCAACGGAAAAAATGCAGGAAGAAGAAAAGAAAGAAAAAAATGACATGAAACAACAATCTGAACATATAGAAATGAAGAAAACCGAAAATAGAGAAGAATTGAGTATACAAAATCTTAAAAAACTTAAAGAGATGAAAGAGAAGTTCGTGAAACAGGGGAGGTCAACTTGTCCAAAAAGGTTTTTGAGAGTTTGGGAGAGAAATGCAAGGAAGCCTTAACTAGGTCTCCTAGGCATCGCCGAAGAAGACAACCAGAGTAGCACAGAACAGACATAAAGTCGCCGGAAAAAAGACGGGAAGAAGAAAAGAAAGAAAAAAATGACATGAAACAACATTCCGAATATGAAGAAAACCAAAAATAAAAAAGAATTGATGGAACAAAATCTCAAAATACTTACAGAGGTGAAAGAGGAGTTCGTGAAACAGGGGAGGTCAACTAGTCGGAAAAGGTTTCGGACATTTTGGGAGAGAAATGCAAGGAAGCCAAGATCGCAGAAGGGTCCAAATGGTGGAGAACCCACCTGCTTTTATAGGGGAAATCTAATGGTAGGGGAATGTTAGTTGTCATCCTTGGGCTAAAAGGACGTTCCATGTCCAATCAGTCACGCGTTAAATGTATGGTAGGTATAGGCGCGAAAAATCGAAGCGACGCAGCCTTTTCAAAATTTTGATTGGGCGAGAAAATCAAAGTCACACTATTGTTTGAATTTCATTCGTGCTCGGAGGTTGGGAATTCGCTTCCACTTCAACGACATATTCCTGCCCCCTTGTTGTCGAATCTTGGGAATATGGGGCTTCAGATGAGGGTGATATTGGGAAGTCTTAAATAATGTCACGTGCAAGAAGAAATCCACGTGGAATAAACGTGGACCCTTAGCATCACACTTTAAGATTCAAATGAAACGCATGAGAGCCCAAACTCAACGTTGGGTCGACCTGAGGATTTTGTCCGTGATCCCATTGTCAAAACCAAGGATGACGTCAACACCGATAACAACATGGACCCTCTCAGCATTAAGCACGAATATTCCTGAGACGAATCATCCTCGGGATAAACCAAGAATGATTAAGACCATATCCTCAGGTTGGGAATGGTTACTACCCAGCTCATGAACAATAATCAACTCCCGTTATTTAGGGAAGGGGGATTTGACATTTATGATAATGATCCATAACTCCTCAATCCTGCGAATTCCGCTGGCATTTATGGAGATAAACCGAGATTCAGGAAAGTCTTTCCAAAATAAGTCGTCCAACGCCTATTAATAGTAAGGAGGAATACCAGACCAAGGTACACACTATTTTTCCTAGCTATTACTCTGCTAAAAAATTTCTCAGAACTCTACTTAATCTCACACCGAAGCCCAACAAGCTCACTCGCGATGCATTATTTTATAGGAATCTAAAAGCCTAAGAGGACCACATTCTGATATATGAGAGGACCAGATTAATCAACCAATTTTCGAGATCAAATCAATATTTTTTATTTTTTTCATTTTTAATCCATGTCCTTCTTGCCTTCTATTTTTCCATATCCTACCAAAGCAAAGAGAAGCAAAAATAGTAAATGTAGAGAAAGGTTAGAGGGACACACCCGTTTGGAAGAGTGAAGGAGCTCTGGCGGAATTTTGTAAAGGTCTTCATCTACAGCTTTGACAGCAGCAGCATTAGTAGCTGAAGAGGAGTTGCTGTCGGAACTCTTCTTTGGGAAGCGCTTCTGCTGAGTCAAAGCCGGTACATGTTTTCTTGCCGTTTCCGTTACGTCACAGACCTTGACTTGGGACGGCCAACGCCTATTACCACTATCCTTTGTCGCCTGCTTTACCCATTTTCTTTTTAATCTCACGCATTAAAAGAACATCACAGAAAATAATTTTATCTCGGGGGTTGGAAAAATGATAAAAAAAAAATAGAAAAAAATTATTTAATATGGATAGAAAATGAGGAAAAAAAAAGAATATACACAATTTTCTAAGTAATTTTTTTTTACATAAATTTAAAAAAAAAAAAAAGAAAGAAAGAAAAACGAGAAAGAATAATAATATAATTTTTAATTTATTTTTATAATATAAAAGATAAAATAATAAATTATATTAAAATAAATTAATTTCCCTCCTTTTATTTTCATTCTTAATCAACCAACACTTAAAAAAATAATTTTCATTTCACAATTCATAATTTTTACTTTCTTTTCATTTGTCTCCTCCTTTTTCTTTTTCTCATGATTTTAATTGGAACATATAAAACCTTAAACTCACTTTGGACCAAAACTCAAATGTAGTTTTATAATTTTTTTTAAAAATAATCAGGGTTAGAATTATAATTTAAGCCTAATATTTGCAAGAAAAATTATAAAAATAAAAAAATAACCATTAAATTTTAGGGGAGAAATTGTAAAAAAATAAAGGAAGAATTCATCAGAATTAAATCATATTTTCACCCCTCTAAATCAGATGGTTATTTCACTTTAATGTCATAATTTTATTTCGAAATATACAACTGAATTATAATTTTGCCCCTATTTCGTGTTTAAAAAATTAACACCGTTGATTGTTGGACCAAATTGAGTTGCTTTTCAAAGTTAAAGGTTTTACAATTCAAATTAAAACAATAAGAACCAAAGTGAGACAATCATCAAACTTCAGGGGTGAAATGTGTCAAAATCCCATAATAATAACAATAGTACTAGTTGCAGTGAGTGAGAGAGAGCGAGAGACCTTTCGTGGAGGAAGAGGAAGAGCGGCTTTGCGGAAATCATGAACGCCGTAGAGATCGCCGGAACAACTGTAGCGAATCAATCCAGCGTCCCTCGCGCACTCGAAATATTGAGTAATTGGCAACTCGTTCACGTAATCCCAGTTCCCAAACGCCGGTATCTGACCACTCTTCCAATTTTCCTGCATAAATTCACAAAAAAAACCCTCAAAATTTCCTCCCTTGTATATATAATAAAAAAAGAAAAAAACCCCATTAAAACAGTGGAAAATTACTCACAGTCACAGCCATTGTGTTTATTCTGATGGGTGTCGAAAAAAGTGATGGAAAGGAAGATAGCAAAAAGGTGAAAGAAAGGGAGGAATGTGGGAAAGGCAAGGGATAAGGGTAATCGTCTTTATGCAGAAAGGGTTGAGTGTGGACTGTATTGGGTTATTTTTCTGACTGTCTTGACAATGGACTCTTGTTCCTATTACTATATTGACAGATACTGTTGCTTTCACCACGCTGATAGCTGATACGTGGAGCCGCCGCCCCCACCACCCACCCCCCACCCCCGAGTTTTACGCCGCGGCTCATGGCGGTTCACGCCCAATTTAGTAGTGTCGGCTGTCGGTTGAAAACAGAAACAAGGGTTTAACTATGGGTAAAAATCGTGATTGGTAGGGCCAATTATTATTTTTTTTTATTTTTTTTTCTACTCTAGACTTTTTACCGAGGAGACTATGACATATCTATTAGGCCAATTTACTTGTTATTCTATTCTTAATGCATTAAATTTGTCTTAACACATACAATTTTGAAACACATTAAGTATTAAGATAATAAAAAAATGTCTCATATTAGATTGTCCTAATAACTTATAAAAAACAATTATTTTATCGTATTACATTATTTATTAGAATAATTTTTTATTTTTTATTATATATTTTTTAAATGTATCTTATTAAATAAATATTATAAAGAAAATGTGATTAAGTAGGGGTGGTTATGAGTCTAGAGATCCACCCAGTCCGATTTTATTTTTTTAGGGTTTGGGGTTTAGTTTTAAGCCCATGGGCAGGACTTGGATTTTGATTTTCAGGCTCGATCAAATTTAGGGTCAGATTTGGGTAAAACCAAATATTTTTAGGCCCGACCCGATAACTATTAATTAAAAAAATTATATATACCGTTGTTCATGTGACAATATTGGTTTGGCTTGATTTCATGTGAATGTGAATGACAATATTGGTTTGGCTTGATTTTATGTTTTAGTTGTTTATGTTTTAGTGTTTATGTTTTAATTTTTATTTTTTAAATTAAAAAAAATAAATTATAGGGCCGGGTTTGGGTTTGATATTTTTATTTTTATTTTTTGTATAGCCGAATTTGGGCATGAACGTAAGGTCTGATCATAGGGCCGGGTTGGGCTGGGCTAGGGCCTAGTATTTTTTTATAATATCTTAGCTAAAGCTCGGCCCAAGCCCAACCGATGACCACCCCTATGATTAAGTGTCTCAATATATATTTAAAAGGACACTATTTACTCATTGTCTCTAGAAATATTGTCTAGTTTTCTTGTAATGTAAATTAGTTTTTGATTCGCACATTGTGGGGGTTAAAAAAAAAATAAAAAAATCTTCATAGATCTATTTTTAAAATAAAATAAATTTTAAAGAACCCAATAAATAAAATATTGTTCATAAATTTTATTTTGAAAAAAAAAAATAGCACCAACCTTCCTAATATTTTTAAGGAAAAATGACTGAATGATTTTCATAAGGGTCCAAATCTACCAAATTGTCCTACAACTTTTTAATTGAATAAAATGGTTCTCGTTCTCTGACATTGTATTACCGAATAGCTCTAATTAATTTCAAATCCAAAATTATCTTTGGAAAAAATTTCCCTTATGCATTTGAATGACCAGCTAAAATCACAAAACGTATTTATAGATCATACTAAGAGTTTCATTTTAAGGGTATGTTTGGTTGGAAAGGTGGAAAAGGAAAAGGGAAAGGAAAATGAAAAACAATTTTTTTTTTAATCCTTTGTAGAGGAAAAATCATTTTCTTTAGTGTGTTTGGTTTGAGGGATATAGAAGGAGGGAAAATAATATTTTGTGTGTATATATATATATATATATATATATATATATATATATTTGCTTAATTTACTATTTTTCCCTTAGTACAAATGAAATAGGCATATTTTATATAAAATAAATGGGTAAAATAATAATTTTGGATTTTTTCCCCCTTTAACTTTTTATTTTCACCTCCATTTTGAGGAGGGAAAAAAGTAGTGGGAACATTATTTTTTTTTCTCTATTTTCTTTTTCCTTTTCATTTTTCTCTCATATCAAATATAAAAGGGGAAAAAATATATCATTTCACCTCCTATTTCTCTTTCCCTTTCCCTTTTCCTCTCATACCAAACAATGTCTCTTTCTATTGAGCTGGGAACAATTGACCAAAGATTCCCATACATAGAATACATTTTCAAATTTCATATTGATATGTTACCGAAACAGCAAGAGTTCTTGATGAACAAAGCCGGAGTATTGAGATTTTTTTTTTGTGAAGAACAACGCATTCCCATATTATTGAAACATCAAGATTTTATTGACGAATAGCATAGGAGTATTGGACATGTTCTTCGCAGAAAACAACGCGAATCATTTGCATTAAGTAACACAAATTTTACCATTTATATGTAGTCTTTTTTCAAAGTGTCTGTAGAGACCGCATTTTGTCCCACTCATTTTCACATTCTGTAAAAGTGTCGAGTCTAAAGTGCAAATTTAGACAAATTTTAAACCACGTTGTTTAAAGAGAAAAACTTTCGACTTAGATTCATGTGTTTAAATTTCATTTAATTCGGTGAAAAGAAAAGAAAAAAAAAAAAAATCGACAATTTGATTGAATTAGGCAAAAAATAAAGTTTTGAGCTAAAACCAAATTTCTAAAAGTTAATTGGGAACTGTTAAATTGGAAGTGTATTTTTATATGATATTACTTTGGATATAATTAAAAAAAATTTCCACCCCTTAATTTTAAAAAATTTACCACTTCCAACTACTTTTTATTTTAATCCCAAAACTGTATTGTTTCACTTGTTTTGTCAAATTGATAGCCAAAAATATTTTATTTTTCGAAATTGAACTTTACCATATTAATTTGTATAGTTTAATTTCACTTTTGTCATTCAAGAAAAATTAAAGAACTCACTTAATTGTAATTGATAAAAAAATGCTTAAATCTCAAAACACTTAATGAACACCCTCCGGGAATAAGACTGAGCATAGGATTCTCAAATTGGAGTGTCCAAAGTATCCAAGGGAGTTCCCAAAACTATTACTTAAAATGGTATGATTAGGAGATATCAAAACAAGAAAATTTTACATATAATACCCAATATAAGGGTGCTATTGTGTAAATTTCACGAAATAGGGAGTAGCCCCCATCATTAGAGTAATATGGGGCTGAAAAAAGGACGATCGCGCACTCCCTAGGTCGCGCACCCTGGGGAATGCGCAAGATGCCACCCCTATAAATAGGGGTGACCTCTTTTCATTTTCACTTGCTAATTTCCCCCTCTTCCATGCCCACTCTCTCTCTCTAACATGCAAAGAGCACTTTCCCTCTCTAGAAAATATTTGTAAAACTTAGATTTTAGTTTATTACAAGTCTTAGATTCTCTACAAAAGAGATAAAAAAAGAGAATAAGAATAAGGAAACAAAGGAGAATAAGAACCATTCTTCCAAAAGGTAAGGTAAGTTCTCAAAACTTCTCAACTTCTTTACATTTTTTGTTAAAACAAAGACAAACAAAGAAAAACAAAAATAAAAGTGGTCAAAACCCGACAAAAATACAAGCCGTTTTCTGAGAACGGACAAAATAAATTTACTTTTCGTACATTTACTTTCTGCACTTTACTTTTCTGCATTTATTTTTCAGTTATTTACTTTATCGCTTTGTGCCTTTCCGCGCTTTAAATTTTTGCATTTTTTACTTTTAGTCTAGGCCTTGCATTGACACTAAGTCACAAACCTTGGCCTGGCAATTTTTTTAGTCAAGCCCTTGCACTGGCAATGAGTCAAGTCCTTAGACTGATATTATACCTATATATACTTATATCAGTCAAGCCCTGCTTATGCTAAAAGGTGGAATAAAAGGAGATCCTCTATTCCTTAGGGGATAAGTGCGGGATCCTTCAGATATATTTCTTCTTACTTAGCTATGGTTTGGACTGTCACTTTTTATATGCTTACACTCATATACTTATATATATCATCATCTTACTTTGCTTACATATCAAAATGAAAAATAATAATAATAATAATAATAATAATAATAATAAAAGAACTTTACCTAAGATAAAAGCCATGAGGGAGGATTTTCCATACTTCATTTTTAGGTTTCCCATTTTGTGAGAAATTTTATGTCATTTTGCATTGATGGATGATGTGACAGAATTGGGTGTTTCTATTGACGTGGTAGGACGTGGTAGAATGAGTTGCTGACGTGTTGCTTATGTGGCAGATTGTGATGCCTGACGTGGCAACTTGGTCTGCTAATGTGGTGATGAGCTAGTCAGTTGTGTGGACAGTTGGCAGTTGACTTGCGGGCCACGTGTTGCTAACGTGCTAGGGCTAACGTGACTTGTTACCGTGTGAGCTGGTGAACAATGGAGAGACAGAGCTCTAGGTTGCGGGTGAGAGCGCGTGTGCAGTCGAACATCGGTGTGGTTGGTGGTGTTTTGTTTATCTCAACGAGACAATTCAGATAGTGTGATGGGTGATGATGTTAGAGCAATGGTTGTTATCATAGAGGTAAAAAATAGTGACGGCGGCGATGATGGTTCTGGTGCTCATAGAGGCACGTGGAAGGATAATTGTGTTGCTCATCGGTGGCACTGGACTCGCCGTGTCAATAGGAGTTTGGTGGTGGTGGTGGATTTGATATTGAGTTTGTTGAAAGGTGAAAGGGTTATGAGCAATGGCATGATAGAAGGTTTGAGAAAAAAAATTGGGTTGCGAAAATTTAGTGGGAACATGAACAAGAAAAATTGACTTTTGATAGCATGTTTGAAAAATTGAGGTAGAATATTTAGAGAGAATATAAAGCGATTGCATTGATACTTGTGAAAGATACTATACTGCAAAAATATGCAAAGATTTTATATACAGACAATCACTAGGGTTTTTTTCGTGTGATTAAGGTTTGATTTTTCTAATAGAATTAGGGTTTAATCTAATGAATCAAATTTATATAATATTAACATATATTTGTTTTTAGGATTTTTTCAGTGTGATTAAAGTTTAATTTTTCTAATGAAATTAGGGTTTAATGTGATGAGTCAAACCTATATATATATATATATATATATCTATATAATAAAATAGGATGGCTTTTTGGCTGACTAGGACAAACTTATGACTAGGACAAACAAAATATGACTAGGACAAAAAAAAATATTGACGAGGACAAACAAATGCTGACTAGGACAAATATAAAAAAAATCAATTTTGGTAAAAGGTTGACTCAATTTTCCTTAATTAATTTAATTACATAATTGAACAATTATACAATTCCTTAATTAGATATAACAATTAGTGAGAATATAAAAAGCACATTAATTAGTGAGAATTGATTAATTAATATAAAAAAAGGAATGGTTTATTTAGTTAAAAAAAAAAGAAACATGTATTTTTTTATATATTCCATAATTCTTTAAATATCTATATAATAAATCAGAACGGGTATATTCACGGTTGTCGGATGAGAGACAAAACTCTTGACATTTTAAGGCCATATGATCTTTTCATTTTTTTTTTTAAAATTAGGGCCATAAAAGAAAACTGGGTTTGTTGAAATGAAAATAATTGTATATCATTAATTGATTTTTGGCTGAGTATGACAAATTTATGATTAGGACAAACAAAATATGACTAGGACAAAAAAAATACTGACGAGGACAAACAAATGCTGATAAAAAAAAAAAAAAAATCAATTTTGGTAAAAGGTTGACTCAATTTTCCTTAATTAATTTAATTACATAATTGAACAATTATACAATTCCTTAATTAGATATAACAATTAGTGAGACTATAAAAAGCACATTAATTAGTGAGAATTAATTAATTAATATAAAAAAGAAATGGTTTATTTAGTTACAAAAAAAGAAACATGTATTTTTTTTATATATTCCTTAATTCTTTAAATATCTATATAATAAATCAAAACGGGTATATTCATGACCGTCGGATGAGAGACAAAACTATTGACATTTTAAGGACGTATGATCTTTTCATTTTTTTTTTAATTAGGGCCATAAAAGAAAACTAGGTTTGTTGAAATGAAAATAATTGTATATCATTAATTGATAGGATTTGTCACCTATAACTAATCATCTTAATTCCTAATCGTGTATCACTTTTATGGAAACAAATGGCTAATTAATTCTTAATCCTTAATTGCCTCTCAATTTTATGGAAACAACGACGCTTAATTCCTGTAATCCTCTCATTGTCTTTTTCTCTCCCTAATTGTAAAAACATAACACCGAGATTTCCAAATTTGAGAGTCCAATTGAGTAACAGTTGCATTTGTGAGGAATCAAAAGAGTCATTAGCCTGAATAGATAGCCTGAATAGAAAAGAGAATTTATGAAAAACTCTATATAGTATATAAATACTATGAATTAGTAAAGAATGTATAATCTTCTTATTTTACATCGATACATTTTTTAATTTTAATTATTGGTTATTAGTGATGTTCAACTGTTAGTTATTATTGATATTCAAATTAAATAGGTGCATGATATTAATATCGGTTGTTATTTATTGTTAATGTTTAAATGAAATAGGTCGATTCTTTATTTTATTTTTGTTGTTTTACACCCGTGTCTTCAGGCACGAGTTATACGCTAGTATATATATATATTAACATATATTTTTCTTCAATGACATGGCGATACCTAACGCCACTATATTGAAGAAATTCCCCTTTAATGGATACCGAGTCTACCACGGAATTGACTAATTGAGAAAGTGAAAGTAGTTGAGAGCAAGAATAAAAACTTTCGTTCACCAAACATTTAATAGAAATGATTACTTCACTGTTAAAACCCATTTAACATACAATGTGCTCTTATTTAATCAAAGCTTTGTCCCGCACAAATTATGTATAAGTAACATTTTTTACTTTAATCAACATAGTATAACTCAAAATCTAGTAGTTTAAAAAATTTTGCAAAATCAAAAGTTTGAATTTGCGAAAAAACACTTATTGAAAAAGATAATCACATACTCCGAATGAGATTAATCTCACACTCTGTGCGGGTGTGAGAACACTCGTGGGTATACAAAAAAAAAAAAATTACTTTAATTTTTTTTTTTCATTTTTTTTATGTGTTTATTGATTTTCTTTTTTCTTTTTTCTTTTTCTTTGTAATTTTTTACTTTTGATTTATTTTTTGTTTTATAGTTTTTATTTTATTATTATATTTTGAGTGTTTATACATATATTAACATTGGGTAATTTTTTATGGCCCCGAAAGTCCATCAAATTTTATTTTCACAATTCTTTTTTATTTCATGAAAACTCCAGTTCTAAAAATATATTGCTTTTGTCAAAAATACCCCTTAATTAATTTTTTAATAATAAATATTAATCATCTTAGAAAATTCGTCACAACTATAATAAATATTTTTATTATCACCACCACCACAGTAAATATTTGTTATTGCTCCCGCTGCCACTACAACAAATATTTGTTAATCACCTTTATCACTACAATGATAAATATTTGTTATCGTTTTCGCCACCACTACAACAAATATTTTTTAACCACCACTATCACTACAACGAATATTTACTATCAACGCCATCGCCGCTGCCACCATAGCGTCACCTCCACCTCATCAAGTATTTACTATCACCATCCCTACAATCAATATTTACTATCACCAAAGTTACCACCACCACCAAAAGCACAAAATATTTTCACCATCACCACCGCAACCACCATAACAACTAATCACGACAAATTATACAATTAAAAATATTAAAATAAAATACAAAATTTCATTTAAACATAAAAAAAAAAAAAAAAAAAAAAAAAAAACAAAACTGCAAAGTAACAAAAAAAAATAAAATCATTTCAACCTATACAAAAAAAAAAATCTTAAAATTTAATTGCTTAAAATTTTTTTGGAAACTTAATATATATACACACATACATACGACCAAATCTGAGCCGTGATGGCTAGATTTGGAAAGAGTGAGAGGTCAGACGTATATTGTTGGTCAAGACTTCGGTGGTGGCAATGGTGGCCGGTGTTGTTGGATGAGGCAGTGGCAGCCGCCGATGTTGTTGCTAGACGCGGTTAGGCAGCGGCCGTCTACTGTTGGTGGAAGAAAGGGGGAGAGAGAGAGGGAGAGGACGATGGATAATGATGGATGATAAGGAGGTAAATTCTAAATAAATGAAATGGAATATTTATTTTGTTTTTTAATTGATACCAAGTTTGCCATGGAATTGACTAATTGAGAAAGAGAATAAAAATTAATCTCATTCACCAAACATTTAATAGAAATAATCACTTCATTGCTAAAACCCATTTAACACACAAAATGTGCTCTTATTTAATGAACGCTTTGTCCCCTACAAATTATGTACAACCACCCTTTACCTCCTAGAAGCACATATGCCTTTCTGCCTTATCCAAATACAACAGTTTTGTTATCTTTGAACTTCAAAAATAATGTATATCATTCCGATATATGGTTTTAGATTTTCCTCTCCGCCCGGATTAAGGGTTCGGAAATCTTCAATTCCTAACGTTCAAACCGGTAGCATATCCAATGATCTCGACTCTGGTACAGACGACGAGCTCGTCTCCCGCTTTGTTTTCTACAATGAAGAACAATTAAGCAAGCATACAAGAAGTCAGAATGCTTGTAATGCACGGAAGTTTGGAGGTACTGAATTTAGGACTAACCACATTGGCGTTGGTGTTCTTCCAAACCTTCTCCAACTCATCAAAAACAACGTCAACCGTGGGTCGTCCTTTACTTGACTTTGCGACGCAAAGTACTGCGATTTGCAATATGGATTCGAAATCCATGCTATTCAAATTTCCGTTCAAACGGGGGTCCTGAAAATCAGTTAATGGCCGTTTTCCCATACTTACATCTTTTGCCTGCAAAAAAAATCGTTACATTGTCGTTCTCCATAGGAACAAGACATACAGAAATTTCCAGATTACGCACTTGTTCAGGCTTAACTCAAAGGTTATCTTGACGAATAAGAAAAATTTTGAAAAAAAAAAAGGAAGAAAAAACTCTCCATTGCTAGTGTCTCTTCTAAATTTCTGTTTTCTAAAAAAATTCTCTCTCGACTCTTCCACATAAGGGAGCTTGGGCAATCCCTAAAGGGCAAACTTCTACATTTGATTTCATTGAATAAAAGAGTTGTTCGAGTTCTATATATGTCATCTTTATTTTGACTGTTTTTATTGAATTCCACATCGCTAGCGCTTGTGTTGCCTGATCTTGAGATACATATAAAGTCTAGGACAATTCTCCTCTTTCAAAACATATTTTGAGAGTGAGTTAGGCCTATTGGGTTTTTACATGGTATTAGAGTCAGGTCTTTGATCTGATGTTGGGCATGTTAAATCCCACATCAATTTTAGGCTCCCCGATATCCGTTTGCAGTTGTTTAGCAAAAATCCCACATTCTTGTGTTACCAGATCTTGAGCTATATATAAAGGCGAGGGCAATCCTCCACTTTCAAGACATCTTTCGAGAGTGAGTTAGACCTATTGGGTTTTTATAGTTTTATTTCGATTCAAATATTGTCCCTACACCGTGTAAAGTTTCTTACCTTTCTTGTAAGTTGATCTCTTGCACCCAAGTCTAACTCGATCACCTTTTGTCCGGATAGAAGTTGGAGAGCCACAATACCAAAACTATAGATGTCACTGGCGCATGTCAATTTGGCATTGCTCATGTATTCGGGATCCATATAGCCTATGGTTCCCCGAACATCTGTATATACTTTAGTCTCGTCCATTCCCAACATTTTTGCCAACCCAAAATCAGAGAGCTTTGGATCCAATTCGTTCGTCAGAAGGATATTCGTCAGCTGTAAAGGACATATTGTTTATTGTCAAAACAGGTCCATTCAACGAAAATCACAGTATGATATAGAGTAAACAGAAAGAGGGGCAAAAATTGAAACCAAGTGTTTTTTTTTTGTTTTTTTTTTATGGTAATGTGTCTAGGTCAGCTTAAGGGCGCATTCCCTCTCATCGGCCTAGTATATTCAGGATTAAATTAAATTCAAGATTCAATTCCTGGAATTCTCTTCAGGAGAGTCGAATCCTGGTTGACAAGAAAAATAAGTACATCTCCTTGCTAATTGGACTAACACTTCTTGGGTGAAACCAAGTTTAATATGCTTGTTTGGTTGTTTAAATTATCCTATTTTAAAAATTATTTTATTTTTGTTAAAATAATGTGTATTTCTTCATTTCTATATGACTATTAAGTGCTCATGCCAAAAGGCACACTTTAATATAATAAAAAAATAAATGGTATGTAATCTAAAAAAAAAACACTAACTAATTACCTTAAAATAATTAATTTTTATCATAAATCATAATATTGTGAACTCTACAAAGTAATTATAATCAATAAAAATATTCGGATCTCTCCAAATATCTAATCAACGGGATGAAAATATCTCTTCAATTGAATGGTTGAGATTTAATTCAGATCTCCATTGGTAGATCTTTGTCATTCTATTGACAAAAAAAAAAAATTATGTGGAGTCTACGCGTCCTGATTTGTAATATAAATATAACTAAGCTACATAATGTTTGGTTCAACAAGAAAACATACATTCGTCATTCTTCTAATTAAATCTTACTTCATTAATTACATAAGAAATTATCCTTTAAAAACGTTTAGCTAGCTAACTTGATTGTATTTAATTTTTGATTTCTTATTTTACAGTCCTCTATATTTTGTTTTTGATTTCTTTTTATTCTATTTAAAGAACAACTTATTGTTTAGTCCTTACTCCTCACTGTATTTTAGTTAACGTTAATGATAACATCAAATACAAATTCCATCTCTAGTTCACATTAACCCGATAAATTCAATGTTCACGGGAAAACCACAAAACATACGTAGTGTTATATGACTTTGTATGTTTTTCCTTGGAATTTTTGAATTGTGAAGACCACAAAAAGATTAAATGGCTGTGTTTCTCACCTTGATATCTCTATGAACAATGCACCCATCTATGTGATGATGAAGATACCTAAGTGCTAGTGAGCAGTCCCTAAGGATCTTAACTCTTCTTTCCCATGTCAGAACAGTGTCTTTCTCTGTACACAGAAACAATGAAAGTGGAAACCGTCCATTTAAAAACAAAAATTACCATTATTCTTATGTAAATCATAGTTCTTATGCTACCCTATCTACGCTAGTGTTAATATATGTATATGGACCTTGATCCACTATCTTAAACCTTAGTCTCAGTAGGAAAACCAAAACCTAACCTTATCAAGGTACCCTACTCTCTCCCTATATATAGACTCTCTAAATATATCAGAAAAATACATTTATAGAGATATACATGGAGTCTATATATGGGGAGTGACTAGGGTTACCCTGGTAGAGTTGGAGTTTGGTTTTCATAATAAATAGGGTTTAACATAGTGGCGCAAGACCTATATACCTATATTAACAATTAGAACTTAAAAAAGGGCCCAATGCATTAGAACTTGAACTATAAATTTCAAATTTAACTTTCCACGGACAAAAAAATATATATAGTCACCTTTCAGTAACAGTTTTTTAAGTACTTTTAATAATAGTAATAAAAAAAAAAAAAAAAGTTAATCGAAAAAAGTACTTTTATTTGAAGGTAAAAATTTGAGTTTGGTAACGTAGAGATGGTATGTTAGATTTATCAAAATAAACGATCTCTTAATCTAAAATAATTTTTGTAGAGGGTTGAGAAAATTTAGGTAGAGGGTCTTACTCCATCAATCTCTTAAAATATGAATATCGAAGAAATGAAAACCTTTTTAGGTTTTCAAAAGAATACATTTATTCTTTGATTTTTAAAAGTATTTTTTGAAAAAGCAAAACAACCGCTACTTTTAATTTGAAGTCAAGCAAAATAGTAAATAAAAAGGTGTAATCAAACAAAGACTTGATTACTTTTAGTTTTTATCAACATAGTTTAAAAGCCAACTAGCAAGAACGGCAACAAAGTGAAATCATTGTATAATTGACGGGTAAGAAATATAATGTACTTTCCCCGACCTGGAAAACAAATTAACCACTTTTACGGTCCATTTAGGTAGTTGAAGAAGATATTTGATTTGTAAAAAATTCTTTAAAAAAATTATTAGGAAAAATTTACAAATCCCTTCTTGAAATCCAATACCTCTGTTACTCGAACGCACCCTTAATTTTTTTATCAAACAGATTACAAATTTAAAACCGAGCAACTTACTTAAGAGATGATGAGAGAGATTTCCGGCTGAACAATATTCGTACACCAAGTACTGCTCGCCATCGTCCATACAACAACCGAACAAACAAACAAGATTTGGATGTCGAACTCTTGATAGACCTTCAACTTCTCGAGTGAAAGAATCTGAAGTATTGGTCTTGTAGATATGCTTGATGGCCACAACTTGTCCACTCGGTAGAACACCCTTGTAAACGTGTCCCGCGCTTCCTCGTCCGAGAGACGTCCTTTCGTTGCCGAAATTAATTGCATTCTCAATCTCAGCCTTGGAGAACCTATAGAGGCCTGACCAAACAGAAATTTCTTTGGTTTTAACAGCTTTAGGGGTCTTTTTAGTATTCTTGGTTACATACTTAGTGAGAACGATCACCAGCATCAGTCCCAGGGTTGCTAGAACACTTGCTAGCAAGGTTTTGAGCATAGAATCTGGCATAACATGGCACCTATGAGTAACAGTTGTAATACATATATAAGGAGCCTATGTTTCAGTTTCTTTTTGTGTGTGCGCGCGAGAGAGAGATTGGGAATCAAGAGCAACTTTTTTAAAAAATTGGGAGCTTAGGCATCATTTAGTAATGCTTTATTTTAATTTTAATTTTTTAATTTTTTTATAATTACTTTTAGCTTTAACCAAAAAAGAAATTAAAAATAAAAGTAGAACCTGTTTTGTGTTTTAAAAAAGTGCTGCTAAAAGTCAAGAGTAAAAGTACTATTTCGCAAAGGAAAAAAAAAAAGTAATTGCTTTTCATTTCTTAGTTTTTTTATTTTAAGAGATTGATGGATGAGAGCCTCTCTACCAAAATTTTCTCAACCCTCTACAAAATTCTTTTGGATGGTTTTACATGGCTAACATTAAAATATAATCTTGATTTAATTTTTGTTGAGTTTATCCTACATTGGATGTAGAAGAGGCTAGTGGTCAAGTTATAAGTGTAAGGGAAAATCTCACCTCATGAATTAGTTTTTGAGGGTTGAGAGAGGCCCAAGACCACCCTAACACTTGTATCAGAGTTCAGATTACAACAACAACAACTTTGCCCTAATAACCACAAAGGGAGAGATTGTGGGAGGAAGAGGTTGTTGGGTCCGATGTAGGATAAACCCAAGTAATTTCTGTGGTCATAAGAAAGTAATTTCTGTGGTCATAAGATAAGTAATTTCTTCCTAAAATTTTAAAAGGTTGCTCCTGTTTTCCAGACTACGGTCACAAAAAGAGACTTGAAACCAATAACCTTTGTGCGCGCGCGCATGTATAATACAAGAAGGAAAGTACTACTCACATTTAAGCTTAATGTAACCTGGATCTGTGAAAAACAAAAACAAACAAGTTTATCAAAAAGAATTAAAAATAAAAACAAATTACAAGGAGTTGCTTACAAGGAGCATAGAGGGATTATTTTTAGAAAAGGGCAAATTACAAATTTGTTTTGGTCCTCCTATTTTAGGGGTAAAAACGTGCAAGTCACATGACAAAATTCCGTCAATGTTAACCCATATTTTAAACAGAAGGGCCACATAAAAAATTATGTGCAAAGAAGACGGTCACATTAAAAAAAATAAAAAATTGAAGGGTCACATAGAAAACACGTTGCAAATAGGAAGACCAAGTTTATAATTTGCCCTTTAAAAAAACAATATACGTACCAAGCACATCCAAAGACGTCAAACACCAAAATATACTATCAACTGTAGATGGATCATCCAATTTTGCTGCAACAATTGAGGTTACAGCAGCTACAACACATACTGCTCTCTCCTCATTATTTCTATCCTTCTTCATCTTCTCCAAGACAGAATCCCTCAGTTGTAATATATATTTGCTGCACTCCCCACAAGAGTCATCAGTCCAAGGGTTTAAATGACCACACTTGTTGGAAGCATCTTGGAATAATTGATATTCTGTAATATTTGACAAAGAAAGGCTGGTGCATGTATTTTTTTCATAATAGAGATCCTTGAAACCACAAGACTCGAATGAAACAGATTGTTGTTTCTGAATGGAGCTGTCACATTGCATCCATTGATCTTCCTTAATAAAGATGTTTCTATCTCCAATTTTCGCCTGACGAGCTAAAGCCTGGGACAACGTTGTTAGTGCATTTCGACAGCAAAGTCTTGTAGGAAAGCTGTCCCAGGCGTTGATCTTTGCATTATCACCAATGCAATCGCCGGATGGTTTATACGAAGAAAAATCTAAAATACAAGCTGTACATGGGGAAAAAATGATCAGACACCGTTTGGTAACGAGTTTTTTAAATCCTTTTATAAGAAAAAAATCATTTGAACACTTAAAAGAAAAAAAACTGTGTTTGGTAACATAAAGATGATATCTTAGTGTTATCCAAATAAACGATGTCTTAATTTAAAAAATAAAAAATAAAAAATTGTAGAGGGTTGAGAAAATTTAGGTTGAGTGTTGAATCCCACATTGAATTTGTGAGACTTCTAAAACTAGTTTATAATATATATGAAAAGAAAAACTACTACACCTATTGCCATATGGTTTTAGGCTGGAACCTCCTTACAAGGTATTAGTGCTAAGTTTGAGAAGCCACGTTTGTTTGTCCCCGAGTTGTTTGACTTCTCTCTTCTACCTTCCGATGTCTGTCAATTGCACCGAGTACAAGTCGAGGTTGCACGAGAGGTGGGTGTTGACTCCCACAGTGGCTTTATGAGGCTTCTCAAACTAATCTATATATGAAAGAAGCTACTCCACCGATTGCCATATGGCATTAGATTGATATCTCCTAACATGATATCAGAGTTGGGTTTGGGAAGTATTGTTTGTTTGTCCCCGAGTTTTTTGACTTATCTGTTCTGTCTTCTGATATTTGTTGATTGCACTACATGCAAGCATGGGTTGCACATGAGGGTGAGGGTGAGGGTGAGGGTGAGTGGTGAATCCCACATCGAATTTGTGAGCCTTCTCGAACTACTCTATATATGAAAAGAGCTACTGACCTATTTCCATATGGTTTTAGAATGGAACCTCCTAACCAAGAGGTCTTAGTCGATCAAAATATATTATATAAACATGCTAAAAGTGAACTTTCGGTCCCTTAAGTATGGGGTGAGACGATGCCAAGTGTGTCAAGCAGCTGAAGGTCAATCCCAAACTACAAGTCTTTACATGCCATTACATATTCTCGACGCCCCTGGGATGATCTATAAATGGATTTTGTGTTGGATCTCCCACGAACCCAACGAGATATGGATTTTGTATTGTTGATTTTTGACTGGTACTCTAAGATGACACGTTTCAATGAAATGCTGGAAGACCTCATGTTGCGAATTTGTTCTTTAGAGAGGTGGTTCGCTTGCATGTGGTTTCAAAAATTCTCTCCTCAAATTGTGACACCAAGTTTCGATGTCGTTTTTGGAGGATTTTGCATAGGCGATTTGACACGCCTTTGAACTATAGCACAACCAGTCATCTACAAACAGTCAATCGGTTGGAGGTGGTGAATCGAACCTTGGGTAATTTGATAAGGTGCATATCCATAACAAGAAGCCAAAGCAGTGGGACCAAGCCTTAGCCCAAGTTGAATTTGCCTCAACGGTACGGAGAACCAATCTACAAGAAAGTCGTTGTTCGCTAGTGTCTATTGTGTGCCCCAAAACCATATGTCGACTTAGTTCCTTTGCCAAACTTTTAGGGACAAATGTTGCAGCTGAAAACATCATGGATAGTATACGGACTTAAGAGAGGAAGTATGTCAACGGTTGGAGGAAGCTACAACCAAGTACAAACTTGTAGCTAATAAGAAAATGCCGGAGAATATTTTCGAAGAAGGGGTATGGTTATGGTTTATCTACGCAAAGATAGAATTCCAACAAGGTCTTACAACAAATCAAGACTGAAGAAATAAGACCGTTATCATATCATCAAGAAGGTCAACAATAATGCTTATATGGTGGAGCTACCTGAAAACTTTGCTATCACTCTCACTTTCAATGTAGCCGACTTATATGAGTATTTTTTGCCCAAGGATCCACACCCTAACTCAAGGGCAAGTTTTTTTCAAGTGAAGGGGACTGATGTAGGGCAATCAACTAGGATTTTCTCGCTCGACTAGGATTTTCACATTTTTCTATTTATATGCTTTCTTTTTCTAGAAGTATTAGGATCAACTTGTTTACTATTTTTATGTTTTGTTTTCTAACAAGTATGAGGACTAGTTTGTTTCCCAGTTTTATATTTTATTTTCCTAAGTATGGACTAGTTTATATCCTTTCTTAGAGGTTTAGTGGATTATTTTCCTACGAGTCCAAGGATTAGTTGAGGGCTACAAATACACCCTTGACACCCTCTTGTTATTCATTCAATTATTTAAGTTTAATATAACTTGAGATTTTTTTCTTTCTTGTGGATTCAAGAGCCCCTTGTCCGCTAAAACACAATCTACTCCTTTTCCTCTAAGAAAGGAAATATATTTAAGATACATTTATACATATATATTGTGGATTCAAATTTTATATGCACAAAATATATTTATATATATAAGGACATTACTAGTATTCTATACATTGTTACACACACGCAAAAAAAAAAAAAAATAGAGTGTTTCTATGGTAAGTCCCTTATTTTATCATTAATTTTAAAAAAAAATTCATATGCAATTGCAATTTGTGTTTTAGTCCCGCGCATTAAAAAAATGCAAAATGTCCAATACACGTGTTGCACTCTGCCAGTTACATGTAACTAATTTGTGTGTAAAATATTTGTTAGCTGTAATAAATATTATACAAATACATGTAATTATGTTACATGTAACTTGTAACATGTAACTAATATTATACAGGAGTGAGCACATGCGGGACTAATACACAAGCAAACACCAATTTAAAGGACTGAATCAAAATTTATGTTTTAAATAGGACTAATAACAGATTACATCCGCTATTTGGGACCAATCACCATCTATCCCAAAAAAATAACTATCACCTCATGCCTTCCCTTTGTATATAGTATAGATAAATTAGTGAATAAAGTAATCATAGAAATAATAATTCTTCTACTATTATAAAAATTCATAAACTAAAGGTAATTATTAAAACATATTTTAAGAGGTTCTTTTTAACACCTGCATAACTAATAATAACTCTCAATAGAAACTCACTTGTATTTAAGTCCCCCCAATATTGAAAGTAACTAAAATTAAACACAACCAAAGCATTATGCACACATTAATTATTTTTTTTCATATTTTTAGTTACATTTTTAGTTTCACTTGCACATTAATGTTGTTACTCTTCTGGATTAAACGTAATCGATATTTAACAATATCTATTTTTTAGTGTTATAATTGCACTTTAGTTGAATGTAACCAAAAACAACAACACACTTAAAAAAATATCGAGACTAAAGCCTACTTTTAAAGAAGCACGCAGGACTATGTCTGAAATACAATTTAAAATAGGTTTAAAAACGTATTAGAGTGTCAGGAGCTTCAAACAATTATCCTTATTTTTAATAATTATATATAATATCCATCTCTTATCGAATACATAATTATCTATTTGTTTCTTTTAAGTGAATAGAATCAAGTGAAATTCAATTTTGATGAAAAAAAAAAAAAAAGTCAAATTCAAAAATGAAATTGAAAAGACACAAATCCATAAAAAAAAATCAAAAAAAGAAATAAAAATAATAATAATAATTTATCTACATCTCTCATTACATAATTAATCTTGAACAAGTATAACTTTTTAAATTTAAATTTATTACATTAAAGAAGAAAAAAAAAAAAAAAAAAGAGAGAGAGAGAAAAGGAACATAACGGGGAATCACTAGTATCTCAATATATTTTACGGAAAGTTATTATATTATCCTTGAAAAATGAGTCACTTATAAATTTTTGGGTTTTTCCTCCAAAGGTCCTATTTTAAAATGGGACAACTTTTTAAATCCTATACAATTAAAATCAATTTTTTAGATCCTCTTTCGAAAAAAAAAAATGGCACAACCCCTACAACATAAATTGTATGACAAAAATACCCTTCCTCATTTTAAACCTTAATCCTATAAAGTTTGACCCCTACCCTCTCTCATCCTTCCTCCTCTCTCTCTCTCTCATCCGACGGGAACCCTAAAATGGCACAGTCAACCTCTGCCCTCTCTCATCTGACGGCAAGGCGTGACGGCATCTGGACGGCGCGGTGTGGCGGTTGCGAGGCGTGACGGAGAGCAACGACAGGTTGGATGGTGGCGTCGCCGAATCGAGGAATGGAGAGAGAGAGAAAACTCTGATTTGGCCAGATATGGCCAAATCGAGAGGGACCGGCCAGGAGATGGCGTCGATGGCGGTGGCGACGGTTCGTTGTCGCTGTTATTCGTCGCCTCCTTTTGCTACTCGTCGTTCAATGCTCGTTGTTGATGCTCATTGTTCCTGCCGTCGCTGCTCGCCAATGGTCGCCGTTCGTCGCTTAGATCTACTCAGATCTGGTCAGATCTGGGTAGTTTTCACCACCATCGCCGCCCAATTTTAGGTATTTTTCTCCTTTTTTTTTTTTTTTTTGCTGCTGTTTGGGGTGCTGTTGTATTGAGATGTACTGATTGTTGTTTGGGTGCTGTTGTATTTTTTTATCTCCATAGTTGTATTTTTCGGTTGCTGGTTATTTATTTATTTTTGGTTACTGTTTGGGTGGTGTTGTATTTTTCATCTCCATGGTTGCTGTTTGGGTGCTTGTGTTTTGATTCAACAACTAGAAGTGAGTGAATATCCACTGATTGATTCGTGTGGATATCTACTGACTGATTTTGTGTAGATATCCACTGAAAATCAATAATGTATTATTGTTTAGTGGATATTAATTGCTTGATAGGTGAAGGATGATAAATGATATTGATTAGAATTTTGATATTATTTAGGATAGCCCAATTAGATTCAACTTAAGTTCTAATAATTTCTTGATTTATTTGTCATTTTTATCCTTTGTGTGTAGATGTTTGTGTTATTTTTTAGTTCAGTGGATATCTACTAATTCTTTAATTTGATTGTTTAAATGTTTGTGTTATTTTTTTAGTTCAATGGATATCTACTGATTGGTTAAATGTTTGTGTTATTTTTTAATTCAGTAGATATCTACTGATTGTTTAAATGTTTGTGTTATTTTTTAGTTCAGTGAATATCCACTAATTGTTTTTAGTGGATATCTACTTATTGATTTTTAGTGGATATACACCTATCTACTTATTGAAGACCAATGAAGATGGAGGGAGCGCGACGGTGTGATGATTAACGAAGTCAACGGACGTCAATTGTCTTAATTTTTAGCGGATTTCCATTTTAATTTTTTTTTTTTTTTTTTGAATTTCCACTTAGGGGATAGGTGGATTTATGTAATTTTCTAGTGGAATGTAATTGAAGATTAATATTCAGTGAAATTTTTTATTTTCTGGTTTCTCTAATTCTTTATATTTTAAAATGTTCATAGAATATTTAAAAAAATAAACTAAAATTGAAATTAAATCAAGTGAAAAATAATGTAAGTGGATATCTACTAAATATTAAGTGGATATTCACTTAATGGATATCTAAGTAAATATCCACTTAATTGATTTTTAAATATTTTAAAGGAATTTTTAATTTAAATAGAATTTAATATTTAATTTTTTATATTTTAAAATATTCATAGAATATTTAAAAAAATAAATTAAATTTAAAATAAAATTAAGTGAAATATAATTAGGGTATTTATGATATTTTATAAAAAAAATTATTTTTAAGAAAAATAAAATTAATTGAAATTTTTTATTAAAAAATAAAATTGAGAAAATTCGAAAACAAGTGAAATTTTATATATATATAAATTTCAGGAGTTTTGAAAAAAAAAAAAAAGGTTAAAATGACATTTTTGTAAATTTTGTAGCTATTGAGGGTAATTTAGGAAAAATAAATATGATCGTATTTTTGGAATGAGCCCAAAAAGTATGGGACTTAGAAAGTTATTTTTTTGAACAAATAGGATCCCTCAAAATTTTTTCCTAAATTTTTTATTCTATTTTCCCTTTATTTTTAATCATTTGAATACATTTTTAATCCTTCAATTAATATTTAATATCTACCAAGTTAAATCTATCTAGTTAATGTCAAATAGAAATATCATAAGCAAAGTCAACTAAACTGTTGGTAATTGCTAAAAAATAAGTTGCCAAGAACTAAGGAATATGTTGCTCCACAACCCCCCCCCCCCACACACACACACAATAAATAAATAAATAAATAAAAAGTGCGATTTTTACACTTTACACCCCTGAAGTTTGACCCAAATCTCACATCGGTCCATGTAGTTTCAATTTGAACACATAACAGTCTAAAGTATTTCAATCGTGGCAGTAAAGGACAAATCGTTAACACTGTTTAAAAATAAACAGACAAGAGTCGCGTGAGTGGCACATGACACTATCATTAAGGGCATTTTCCTACAGACAAATTGTTAACACTGTTTAAAAATTAAAAGAAAATGTTTATTTTAAAAACAGACAAATTTGGATACATTTTAGGTGGCGTTTGGTAACCATTTTTGTTCCTATCTCAATAGTGGAATGGGAATGGGATGATAATTATGTTTTCTTCTTGGGAGTAGAATTGCGTTTAGTAACAATAATTTTTTATTTTTTTTGGAACAGAATCGATTTTATACTAAAAAAAATAAAATTGTTTTGAGAACATTTTTTTTTTGTTTTGGCTGGACGGCAGTAGCAACGCGGATTATGTTTGATGTTGGTTTATGTTTGAATATTCTTTATTTAAAATAAAATAAAATTCTAACGCTAACAAATGAGAATAGTCATTTCAATACCATAATCTTTTTTATCATTAAACATAAGAATTATAATAATTATTTCATTCTAATATTATAATTATTTCAGTTCTATTGTCATTCCATTTCATTACAGCATACCAAAAACACAATAGTGTCATCCAAGAGATGTTAGTCTAGTTGGCAAAGGGACGTGTTCTCTTTATTCGTCAATCATAATTCAACTCTCTTGAAAAATAGAATTAAATCTTCAATTTAAACATGCCGATATAGGAAAGTGTTAGTCTAGGTGCACTTACGTGCCACGGAGTAAAACAAAGCCCAAAAAAAACACTCTCAAAGTGCCAGTAGCATTTCCCAATAGCTGAGAACGAAAATCGAAGTAGAAAAGGAGTAGTGAAATGACCTGAATTTTCTGAAGGCGAAACGGCGTGAACGAAGCAGGTGAGAACGAAGAGGAGGTGAAGCACCTTGCGCGACTCGCATCCAGCTTTCATCTCCCTCTATGCTGGCTGTTTACCACCACACCCTATGATTTGCCATCGAAATTAGTGTGAAGAAACTCTGTGTTGGCAAAACCTAAGTGACCAAATGGAATTTCTCTAAAGAGAAGGGGCGGACGAAAATATTTATAGAACTCGTCTTCCTCATTTGGATCGACAGAGCATCCGAATATACTTTTTTTAATCATGATTTTGCCTTGTTTTCAGCTGCGGTTTTGCCCTCGATAATGCCGTTGTTTTCTTATGAAATGGAGTATCTCTTGTAGGCTAAAGAACAAGCAGGAAGCACCTCATCACGGAATTTCGCTCTTAAGAAGTTCGAAGTTTACTTCCATCTATATACCGAGAGGTAGGTATTACTCCAGTTGACACAACAATTTTTTTTTTTATCAACCATGGTTAATTTTTCTTGGAAACACTTTAAAAATTAAATTTTAAATTGAATTGAATTGAATTTAATTTAATTTTAAATACAATCAATGTAGAGAATTGTGTCTTTAATATCATCCGAGAGGTGATTAGTCGAGATGCTTTTAAATTGATCTAAATATACTTTATCTTAAACTAAAAAAAAAACCTGAAAAAATGACGATGAGATCCTAATTTATACACTTTGTTCCAAGTTCCAAATTTATGGTGAAATTTCCAGAAAATTTTTAGTAGTATATAAATATCTTTTATTTTATTATAATATGAAAAAAATTTAAATTTTGAATGCAGTGAAGAAGAAAGTTATTTTGGGAAGAATAATAAAGTGTAGTGGCATTTGGTGCAAAATCTCATCTGACAAAATAATTCATCACATTGTCTCACTTCTAAAAATATGTTTACTCACAATCCTTCTACCAATTTTAGACAAAAATATCAATTTTTCTCTAGTTTCGGATTCCTTAAAAATCAAAGCTAGTAGTGATTGTTATTTGACTTCCTATATTTAAGGAAACAGACTCATACATTAAATATCATCAAAAAAATCATTTCAAGAATATTTTAGCTACGGCTTTTTAGTTGGGATTTTTAATGTTTATAACAAAATTCACACTCTCTCTCTACCCTCAATAGACCTTTCAAGCAAAAAAAAATTATTATTTAGCTCTTTATTAAAACATTGTTAATATTTAATCATTTACCTATAGTGGAGGGACATATTTGTCATTCTATATATATAACTAAATAACCTTAATCCTAAAACCTAAACCGAACGGCGGTGCGAGAAGCTTAGTGATTTTGCGCGTCAGTGCCGGCGAGCTGGATGGTGGTTTCGGGCCATCAGTGTCGGCGAGTTCAGAGGTGGGTTTGCGCGTCGGTGCCTGTGAGCTCGTGGATTTCGCCGTTGGTGCCAACGAGCTCGATGGTGCCCTTATCGCTGGACGGAGAGGACGACGCCGCTAGACAAAGAAACGGCGAAGACAGTGGTCTTGTCTCGTTCTACTCGCTGAAGACGCCTGGTTCTACTTGCCGCTCGCCGATGACGACGACGGCGACGCTACCTACGGTCTGGTCGACGTTCGTCTTCCTCCACCATGCTATTGGTTCTGCTCGTGGTATTTTGATTTGGGTTATTTTGATTTATTTTTTGTTCTTATTTTGATCTGGGAATGTTTAAGGTTTGTTTTTTGTTTGTGGTGTTTTGATTTGGTTTGAGTTTGATTTTGTTTTTTGTTCCTGATTAACTGCCTCTGCGGCCATGCATCCATCAACGGCTACGCCACCGCCTCTCTTCTACGTGCACCAGTGTCTCTCTTCTACATGCACCATTGTCTCTCTTCTGCCAATGGTGGCGAAAGATTCACCGTTGCAGCAACGGGAGGCGGTTCGCCGTTTTGCGAAAATCCCATATTGAATGTTCATGTTTATGTTCAATCTCCAGATCTGAATGTTCATTTACTAATGTGTGGGTTTGATGCCCATTCCATTTTTCGCTCATATTTAAGGTTTTTTCAAGGAAAAATTTCAATGTTCTAGATTTGGTTTTGTGAATGTTTGCACTGGCTTTAGATCTGTTTTGATTTTGTTAATTTTTGTGAAGTTTTGTGTTATTCACGTGAATGATTTTTTTTTTGTTGATCTTAGATTTCTTTAAATGTTTTTTATTTGTGTTTCGTGAATGTTCGCACAAGTTTAAACCTTTTTTATTTAGTTTTTGAATGAATGTGTCATTTGTGATTGGTGAATGGTTGTTTTGTTGATCTTAGGAGGGTTTTCAATGTCTTGATTTGTTGTTCTTGGGTGATTTTGGGTCAATGTTCATAAACGTTTACGCTGCGTTTGTTTTCATTGATCTTAGTCTTTTTTCATTTTTGGTTTTCCGTGAATGTTCATACCGAGAAGATAATAAAACGTAAATTTGTTCACATAAAGAACAATGAGCATTCATAATAACACAATCAATGCTAAAATGTATTAAAATATTTAAAATTAGAAAAACAGAAAACTGTGAATATTCAAATCTTGTTATTTTTACAGAATGACATTGTATGTAAATAATGAGAAAAAATATAGTAAAAAAACATATGACTATTTTCTAAGAACTAAAAACTTTATTACAGTCATGGAAGGTTCATTTTTTGAATTATATATCTCTTGAGGTCTAAACAATAAATTTTCCTTTTTAGTTTTGACTACAAATTTTTATTTTGCATTAAAAATCGATCAAAAATATATCCAATCTGTATATTTTTAGTGCACATTAGAAAATTGCAAATATGTTAATTTAAACACAATGGTATAGGGGTATGGTTTAAATATGTGTAGCATTGGATAAATACCTTTTTTTATTCAGTTTATGATTTTTTAAAAATCAAAGTTATTAATAATTATTATTTCACTTCCTATCTTTAAGGAAATAGGCTAACACATTAAATATCAATAAAAAAATTCAATTTATGAATATTTTAGCTATGGTTTTTTTAGTTTTGACTGTAAATTCCTGGTCTGCATTAAAAATTGATTAAAAATATGACCAATTAGTATATTTTTATGTGCATTTTAGAAATTTGCAAACGTGTTAATTACAACACAATGGTGTATGGGTATAGTTTGAGTGTGCGTCGCTTGTGAGGAACACCCATTTTCTCCATTTTTTAATTTTCTTAAAAAACAGAGCTATCAAGGACTATTATTTAATTTATTATATTTAAGAAAATAGATTAATACATTAAATATCATAAAAAAACTCAATTTATGAACATTTTAGCTATTTTTTTTTATATATATATTTTTTACTGCAAATTCTTGTTTTGCATTGAAAATCGATAAAAAATATACCCAATTTGTAAATTTTTATGTGCATATTAGAAAGTTACAGGTGTATTAATTTCAACACAATAGTGTAGAGGTACAACTTAAGTGTGCGTAGCATTGGATAAACACCCATTTATCTACAGTTTTGGATTCTTTATAAATTAGAGTTATTAATTATTGTTATTTAACTTCTAATATTTAATAAAATATGTTAATACATTAAATATCTTATAAAAAAAACAATTTTGCATGCGTGTTAATTTCAACACAGTCTTATATGATACAAAATGAATGTGCATAACATGAAATCTCATTCATTTTCAAATAATCAAATGTATTAACAATTTTGCGGTGTGTTAATTTCAACACAATGGTATGTGATACGGAATTAATGTAACATGAGATCTTATCCATTTTCAAATACCTCAATTTATTAATAATTTTTCAACATATTGTTGTATGATATGGAATGAATGTGCATAACATGAGATCTTATCAATTTTCAAATAATCTAATTTATTAATAATTTTATGGGTGTGTTAATTTTAACATAGTTTTTTGTGATGTGGAATGAATATGCGTAACATGAAACCTTATCTATTTTCAAATAATCCAATTTATTAACAATTACCGGGTGTGTTAATTTCAACAAAGTATTGTATATGTGGAATGAATGTGCAGTCTTAGGAAGAAAGATTTGTTAAAGGATTTGTTAGGGAGAAAGGGAAATGCACTAGACCCGTTGAAGAACTCACATTTGATAATTATCAATTTTTGTGTACAAAAACATCAAAATCGATTTCTTAAATAATTGTAAAAAATGAGCATTGTATTAGGTAGGCCAATAGACTATTCACAGATTTTGTCTAGGGGCATAAATCTTCGCCCTAAATTTTGTCACTCAGGATTGGAAGATTTCTTAAATATAAGTAAACCTCATTATACCCATTGGGTTAGTATGTTTTACTCTAATTTTCATCATAGCGAAAATATTTATTTTTCTTATGTCAATTGCGTTCACATAGAATTCAACAAAGACGATATTTCTGCTCTATTGTGTGTCCCAAGGGGTGAGGTTTTTCCCAAAAATAGTTGTTATTGGGTAATCCACAAGTTTTCTTTTCCTAAAGACAAATGATTCATGTTCAGGGGTGGGTGTAGAAAATGGTACCGCAAAAAATCTTAATTTCTTGCACCGCATTTATCATTCTATTTTCACTTATTCTCATGTTTCTCATGGTGTCAATCGTGCCGTCGTGACTTATTCTGATACATATCTCCTCTACTCTATAATCAATGGCGTAAAAATCGATCTTCCAACGCTTATTGTAGAATACATGTAGTATCAATTAGATGTTGAGGTATGTGTTCTTCCATATGAAGATATTGCGTCTCGTCTCCTAGAGTCTTTTCATGTCCCGTTAGACAATGGGAGCAAATTTTCTATTGTCTATAATAACACGGTCCTAAAAAATTCCTCCATCTCCATAATGGGTTTTGAGTTTGTCGAAAATCAAGGGATAAGGACGGGGTTGAAATTGAGGAGGGAGATTAAGAGATGACAAAGTTGATGGAAGAAGAGATCAGCTTCGAGAATAAGATATTCAGGAGGTTTGATGATTTGCAGGAGTAATTCGACGATTTTTGACAGTACACCCTCACTGTGGACAACATACTAGGCAGTCTGGCTAATCAGATGGGAAGGATGGCACTGTCACTAGAACGGAAGTAGGATATGTGACAAAATCCCTTTTCGATTTGGAATCGAAATATTGTTGCTTAGATAGAGCTTGTTGTGATGGAGTGCGATTCGAATTTGGTGGGAGGAAGGCACACTGGTGGTAGAGATTCTGACACGTTCCAAAGAGTTTTTGTGACAACCATCCGATTTAAAAAAATAATAATAAATAATTAAAAAAGAGCAAAAACATCAATAAAAGCATATGCGAATATAAATTAAGAATTCATCAATTGAAAAAAATATGTCAAATGAATGTAGGCAAAGAAAGCACCAAAACATCAAAAGAGTGCATTTTGGGGAAAATTCAATCACTCAAAATGTAGTAAACAAATAACATAAGATTTTTCCATGATATTTATCATCAAGAAGGCCATATGCTCTCTAACACACCACATTGGTCTAAACTGTTGCCTTGTCTGTCGAGATACTAATGACTTTTTACTATCATTACAATATTTGACATAAATGTATAACTGAAAAGTAAGTTAACAAGCTAGGAATAAAACCAAACAAAAGAATTATTTCAATATGATAAGACTACACTGTCAATATTTTTTTTTAAATGAACAAAAAAGTCTAGAAACAATTAGGTGAAATAAATCTAAATAAAGGACATTATCAACAAAGATGAAAAATACTAACTAAAAAAAAAAATAACAAAGCAATTTAGCAATGAAATCTAGAAACCCCCAAAAACTCCAAAGAAAATTCCCTAAAATTATTAAATCAAACACCAAAAGATTAAATATTTATTTTGTAGCAAAAATGAAGAGGAATATGTTTTTGAATCCAACCTGTTTAGTCAACTCGTACAATGAGCTTGTATGATGGATAATGAATCGAAGGCTCTTGTATGGTGGCTAAGCATGAGTTTTAAGTGAATATTGATTAGAGTGATTTAAATTATTGTTGTCAATCGATCAAATTGTATGGTGGATAATGAATCTATGCATTCAACATATATACAATTTCTCTAAGCCCTCTTTAATGGCTTCCATTTCACTTTCACCCCCTAAAAATTGTGTTTTACCACAATACATGTCTGTTTCCGATCATTTAGGAAATACATTCAACATTAATTTATAGACAACAGAAAAACTTACTTATCGTTCCGATCTCTCAGTTTGTTAAAAAATTCCTACTAAATGATCCTCTAAACAAACTTTATTTGTCATGAATTAGTTAAAATGTTTTACTTTATTTTTTCACTAAACGATCATCTAAACGAAAGTTTTTTGTCATGAATTTGTTAAAGTGTTTTTCTTCATCTTTTCACTAAACGAACGTTGTTTGTCATGAATTCGTTAAAGTGTTTTTCTTCGTCTTTTCACTAAACGATCTTTTAAACAAATGCTATTCGTCATGCATTCGTTAAAGTGGTTTTCTTAATCTTTTCACTGAACAATCCTCTAAACGAATGTAGTTCATCATGAATTCGTTAAAGTGACTTCTTCATCTTTTCACTAAATGATCCTCTAAATGAACAATGAACAATGTTCGTCATGAATTCATTAAAGCATTTTTCTTCATCTTTTTACTAAACAATATTCTAAATGAATGTTGTTCTACATGAATTCATTCAAGTGTCTTCTTCATCTTTTCACTGAACAATCCTCTAAATGAACATTATTCGTCATGAATTCGTTGAAGTGATTTCTTCATCTTTCTCCCTAAACGACCCTATAAACGAACATTATTTGTCATGAGTACTTTCCTTCTAAGCATTAGTTTCTTGCCTCGGGAGAGGCATATATATGCCAAATTATATGTGACCTAATTTTGGACGATGTCAAGATACGTAGGCAACTCATCCTAAGTCCAATCGCAAAACTTTAAAAAAAATGCACTTTGCAAAAGATTTATAAATGGGATGGCAGTCAAAATGACGTAGTCTCCTATCTCTGTCAAGCGAGTGAAACTTACGTGGGAAAGAGAGACAACTATAGACACGCTATGTTTGCTCACCCCAAAATTTTTATTGCAATTTGTTCTATTTTTAATATTATTTAGTTTATTTTGGGAAAAGAAAAAAAAAATAGAAAACAAAAAAAAAATAGAAAAAGAAATGAAAAAAAAGGAAGAAAAACAGAACAAATAAACTAAGGAAGAAGAAAGAAGAAGAAGAAGAAAATAATAATGGAGAAGTAAAGACAGAGAGATAAAGAAAGAGAGAGAGGGAGTAGAGAGAGAGAGAAAAGAGAAAGAGAGAACATGAGAAGAAAAAAAGAAAGAGAGGGAGCGAGAGAGTGAGTGAGTTGGGCCATGTGAAAAAGAGAGAAAAAATTAAAGTGCGTGGACGGCCCCCTGAAAAAAATATCTAGAGTCTGTATAGACAATTGTCACGCAAATAACTATCCACGCTGATAGCTTGCCCAACAAGCTTTGGGGCGCACACAATGCGCGCCCCTTTCTACTCAAAACCTTCATTTTTTGTCTATTTTTCATTTCCTTGTCGAGCAAGGACTAGGGGTGGAGACTAGAGCTAATTTATTATGGTTTTTTAGTATTTTTTTCATTCTCCACATTTTCCTATAAATAAAACTCTCTTTCTCATAGTTCAGGGAACCAAAATTGAGAGAGAAATCACTCTAGGAGTCGATTCTTAGAGGAAAACCCATTCGGGAAGTCGCATTTGAGAGAAAAAAAAAATTGTTTATCGGGGATCTTTGCTAGAACAAGTACGTTTTTCCCTTTCAATATTAGTTCTTTATTATTTTCATATTTTCTCTTCCTCTCCTAGGCCCTTTCTTGGGCCGTTCTCATCTTTTTATCGCATTTTGAGTTATCGCAAATTCACATTTAAAATTCTCACAAATTTAATTCTTGTCAAAATCCGCCTATGATTTGACGAAAACACTGGGACAATGTTTTTCTTTTCAGGTTTAGCCTCCGAGCGTTGGTGTACGACAAAGTATTTGTTACACGCTCGCGTACGCTCGCGTATTGATTACTCGCAAGTGTGCGAGATCAAAGTTTTAGTATAATGTGATCTTGAAAGATCGGATATCGTATCCATATGGATTGGTTGTCATTATTATCGAGTACTATGTTTATCATGACCTAACTTTATCTAGACTAAAAATAAATGTATTTAATTAATTAATACTAATATAACCTAATTTAATCTATATTAATTATACTAATACGAGATAGTTAGGGGATAGATTATCTAGGGATTAACTTTATCTACTTAAATGCATTTGATTTCTTTTAGTTTACAATAATGGTATTCGACCTATTCGATAATCTCAGTTCGTAAACTTCCCCGCCACCTCTCCTGAGTATAAGACGAGGGATATAACGCGAGTTCGTGTCAACGAAGAAGTCCTCCTCAACGTCTTAAAGATCCTAGGTCACGTAAGTCTCGCCCAAACGTCATTGATTGCATATAATTCAACTCCCGACCGGGTCTTTGGATCATCGCGTTGTGTTTACCCTATCGACAATTTCAGTTCTAAAACTCCACCGCCACTTCTCTCGAGTGTAAGACGGGGGAATACATGATTTCAAGTTAACGAAGAAGTCCCCCTCAACGTCTTAACGACCCTAGGTCATGTGAGTCTTGCCCCAACATCATCGATTGCCCACAATCCAACTCTCTCTCAGGTTATTGAATCGTGGCGTTTGTTTACCCTAATCCGAATTCGGGGTTTGTTAAACCCCGTATTCTCCAAATATCATTCTAAGCATGATAAACAAACAATACGACACACACAATCAAAATAGCGAAGAACAATCACTAAAGAAACACAACTCAAACAAAACTACGTTTTTATAAATAATATTAATCCCATACATAATCCATATTTAGCCTATGGCTATAGTCGTTTATACAATTGAAACAAAACTAAACATGCTCAAACAAATATCGAAGTTAAGAAATAAAATGCAAAACCGATGAACTTGGCCGATATCCAAAGATTAGCCGCTAAAACCGTCCACCGATCGATTCTCCTTCTCCGCGTGGTAATTTTCTCCTTCGGATTTGTTTGAGCACTCCCCATACTTTCTATCTACTATAAACTATCTCAAAAAATATCTAAATCTGTACAGAGGTCACCGCCGCGGCGGTGAGTAGGTCGGTTGGTTGATCGCCTAGGCGGTGAATACAACGGTGGAATGGTGACCATCTTACATTATCACTGCTGCAGTGGTGGATGTTCAACAAGAAATTGGCCACTTTGCATTTTCACCGTCGCGGCAGAGGTCTGGACGTCGTGGCGGTCGGCTTTTTTCAGAATATTGCCCTCAAGCTTGTTTTTCCACCATTCTTCGACCATTTTTTGTTCGATCTGATCGTTTACACTCCAGTTTCCTATCTTTTCACCTCACGCACATGATTTATACAAAAAGAATAAAAATTAATTAAAACGTAATAAAAATAACTATAAAAATACTTTGAAACTAACAAAACCAGTTTGGAAATATGTAGGTAGATCACACTTATCAGTTGGATGATGACTTTTTGTATTCTTCGCACTTAAATTATCTTGTTATTTAATTTATACCATTAGGCCGTTTATTTAAGTTTAAAATACAAAAATATGTCATTATTAAAAAAGAAAAGAAAATATGTTGTTGTTACATCTAAATTCGTATTTTGAAAAAAAAAGAAGAAGAAGCTTGTTTTGTAATAATTAATTCTTACAAGCCTTGTGGTAAATTCAAAGAATTGGTAAATTGACAGAGAGATTTCTATATCGCCGATTTGATTCTTCAAATAGAGTGGAATTTAGAAACGGTCAGTTTAAGAAATTACTTCCTTCGGTAAGTCATTTTTGTTGAATTCCACTTAAGTCCTGGAGAAGTTAATTTCGACAAAACTTCTTTCTGCGACGTTCTCTTGATTCTCATTTTCATAGGATTTGAGGGGATGTCAAATTAGGACTTCTTTGACTTAATAGGGAAAATTAAGAAAGTAAACATTACATGATATTGCATTCACATAACTCATGTAGTAAGTAATGTAATAGTCCATGCCATTTTGCATATTGCCGTTTTGCACCATGTAGAAGACACATTTAGGATACTTTTCACTACCTACACTTCTCGTGTTTTATAACATTATATATGCTATTTTAGACTCCCTAATTCATGCCATCGAACAACTTTTTCGCCATTTAGTATATGCATGTTTAGGACATGTACACCACTTACACTTTTCATGTTCATTCTCGTATAGGCATTTACGTACGTCATATTAGTTACTAGCGTATAACCCGTACCTGAAGGCAAGGGCGTTGAATAACAAAAAAAAAAAATTAACGTAATTTTCTCTATATATACAACATTCATGAAATTGTACTTCCCTGTACCAACATACAACAACAATCCAAGGAACTATTGGCATCAAAATAAACAACGCTCACCCTTATTTTCATTCACATCATTATGCACGGAACTGAAGAGCAATATGAACTCCAACCTAGCTAGCCAACATCCAAAACATAATATTGAGCCTCTACATATACGTAGCTAGTATCAAAAGCGGTATTTCACTTTTTATCTAGTAAAAAAATAATTAAAAATATGAACAGAGTTGGTTTATCAAAAAGAACTTGAATAAAAAAATAGAAAAGATTGAAAGGCGATGACAGGGAGACGCGGCCATGTAAGCATATTATAAATCAAGCAAACACTAGATCTAAATGAATTAAGATAAAATCTATCAGATAAGGAGCTTTATAAATAAAATCAGATAATAATAATTATATTGAAACCAAAACATTTAAAACACTAATTATCAACTAATCTGAACAAACCGTAAGCATTTAAAAAGAGTTGTCCCCGCCCGTTATACACAGTGACTATAGCTAACAATTTAGTCTTCATTTGTGGATGTTTCAAGAGTATTAATCACATGACTCCAATTTTCTCAACAACCGAATGGTTACTACTGAACCAAACAACAAAAAAAGAAAAAATTACGACCCAAAATGTTCAATGTATTGAAATTTTTATCGGAAAAACACACACACACACAACAACAAAAAAATGTTTCCCATTTGTTAAGTGTTTTTCTTTCCAAATTCTATTTTTTGGGAACAAATGCAGAAATATGGGAATTAAAAAATATGTTCTTGTTATGCTCCATATTCATATAGTAGATTTTTAGGAATATCACAGACTTGTTCCCAAATTTTGTTTATTTTCCTTCAAAAATGAATCTATAACAAAAAAAACTGAGGCCTAATAAAATTTGTTGCCAATTCTAAATCCGCAACGACTGCAATATTACAAAAATCATAAAAATTGAAAAACAGAAATGGGTAATATCAACATTTGTTTAGTGTTTTTGGTCAAAATTTTCTTTTGTTATCCCAAACATACGAAAATTGAAATAAAGATAAAAATAAACTGAAACATTAACAAAAATATGGGGACATTTTATTTAATGTTATGTTCACAATAATTTGCTCTAAAAATCTGGCTTATGGGAACAAAAAGGCTAAACAAATAGAATTATGGGAAGAAATCTAGTCAAATTTAAAAAAAAAATTGAGTAAGGATTTAAAACAAATTACACAAACACTAACAAAGGCACTATTATTTTAGTGTTCATGTCCCAATTTTTTGTTTCTTTTTCGAAAAATCTCAAGATTAAAACAGAAGTATGAAAACCAAAAATAAAATTATGTTCTAATCCTACGTTGTTTGAACAAATATCAGGGAATGAAAAAAAAATTTGTTCACAGATTTCTATAGTTGTTCTTAGATTTCTAGAAGTAGAAACATAAATGCAAGAAAAGAAACACTTCATAGTTAACATTATAATCTATAAAGAATGAAAAGAACAAGGCTAAAAGGTGAATTTTCATCATCTTCGATAAAACCTGCATACAACAAAAAAAATCAAATTGAAAAACTGCAATATACATGAAATTTATAATCTTAAAAACATCATATAAAATCTTAGCACTTGAAGCTTTGGAATAGGAATTACAAACAAAACATTCATGAAACCAAACACTAAATTAATTTTAAGTGCAAGCATAACATACTTGATGCTTTCAACATATTTACAAAGGAGTTCGTTGCTTCGAACTCTCTTGAATTCTGTTGTAAACCAATTTTCAACCCCCTAATTTTGTACACCGCCACTTTCATTACCAATTTTCACCACTATCTAGCCTTGATCAACACTCCGTCTACACCACTTCTAATAGATATATTTCAGTATCAAACCCATAAGCAAAATAAAAATGAAATAGATGAAAAAAAAAATAGATATCAACCATCCAACACAATTATATGATGCAAATATATGAACTTACCCGCTCACTATGATGTATCATGCTTCATAAGTTAAGCTATTACTTGAAGAGATTGAGAGTAATATATCCACTTGAATCAATGAAAAAAACACCAAATGAAAAGCAACCAAAAACACTATCTGCACAGATTCAGAACCACTCTCAACCTAGCCACCTTTTCCATAACCTTGACATAACACTCCACTCAGATATCCACTTGAATCAATAAAAAAAAAAACACCAAATGAAAAGCAACCAAAAATATTATATGCATAGATTTAGAACCCCTCTCAACATAGTCATCTTTTCCATAACCTTGACATAACACTCCATTCTAATAGTTATATCCCAATACAACAACGACAACAACAACAATAGCAATTTACTCAAAAACTCACAAAGAAAATGCAACAGTAATTCACAACACAAAAATCCACAAATAAAATGAATTCTTTTATATTGGATATGTGGAAGTATTCGAAATGGCTACCATTTTCAAAACAAAAACAAACTTTTCAGAACAAAAAAAATGATTTCTAAGAAGGCACAACCTTGGTGCTTAGAAACTACCTGCAATACCTTTGGAGTGTTCTCGACCAGAAGAGGAATGGGCAAAAAGTTGGTTGAAGCCTAAAATGGTTGTGCCTTGAGGAAACCCTTTGGCTGAAGAGGGAACCCTAGGGTTGGGAGGTGGACAATTGCAGTTGCGTAATAGAGAGAAGCCAGGACGACTGACTGGACGGTGACAATGGTGGTGCTTGCATCATAAATAGTACACGACGGCGACGTAAGGTTGGTGCTCCGGCCGTACACGACGTCCACGTAGTGTTAGGAGGCAGATGATTCACTTTTAGATCTAAACAAATCGAACAGAAATTGATTTCAACCTCAAATTGAAAAGCATAGAGGGAGGGAGAGAGAGAAAGAAAGAGAAAGAGACACGAACCTGGAACGGAGATGCTGTGATGGTGATGCGCGGTGACGAAACAACGATGATGACATCTTCGGTGATGGTGATGCATGGTGATGGATCGACAATGAGAGAGGCTGCTAGAGAAAGAGATAATAAGGAAGGGAGCTGCAAAAAAAAGATGAATCGCGTGTCGGGGTTTGGGGTTGGTGAAAGGGTATCGGGGGGAGAAAGAGAAAGCTGCAAGAGAAAGAGATGATAGGGAAGGGAGAGGGCAGCTGCTAATAGAGGTTAACCCTAATTTTGATTATAATTATAGGTTAAAGATGATCCGAAGAAAATGTCTAGATGTTTGTCTCTTTATCCAGCGGTTCTCTTTATAAGTGAGCTGATTTATTATATAGATGTTAGACATTATATCTCCCCCTTATATAAATTAAAAATCGTAAGCATGTCATTATACTAGCTAGGTTACGAATCACGTTTTTCATCCTCTTAGCACCCATTTTATGCATAGTCTAAGTGTCATTCCTTTCGTAAGTATATAGTTATATTAATTTATTTAGGTCCCTAGTTCATTCCCGTATTTATATCCCTTATAGTAGCATGCTTAAATAAAACTTTTTTACATAAAAGAAAGTCATGAAAAACTACAAACATGTTGTTTCATTAACTTAGGTCATTTCATCACAAATAAGCATATTCATGCATAAATAAGTGTTGATATCATGGTACTTTAATATTATTATCCTCATATTTTGCATTTTGCATTCATACCTCCATAAATACTATCTTAATTCACTTAGATGGATTTACTCACTTAAATTAAAGAAGTTCATTGCTAACATATATAAAACCAACGCTTAAAAACCTCCCTTCTCTTTACACCTTACCATATCATATTCTTTTAACTTCCAAAACCCAAGGCGCATCACTAGTTCAAGACCCAATCTTGAGAAGAGAAGCATTGGATAAAAATGATTTTGGGAGTAAGAGAATCATGAAAAGGAAATGGGTCAGCATATACAACATTAACTTAAATAATTGAAGGAAATTTTAGTCACAAAACATTAGATGTCATATTCCGAAGAGTACAAGGGGACAAAATGAAGGATTTTGAAGTATAGGGAGGTAAAATAATACTAAGTGAAAGTATAAGGGGTTATAATGCAATTTACCCTAAATTAAAGTTTAGCTCAAATGAGAAAGGGTAAATTATCTGTTATTCCCCTTTATTTTATTTAATTATTAGTTTACTCACCCTACTTTAAAAGACTAACTTTACCTACTTTTAATTTTGAACAAAATGATAAACTATTTTTTTTTTCATTTAAATTAATGAAATATACTTAAAAATAGACAAAATTATTATTTTTATCCGATTTTTAGTTGAAACAGATGAAATTGTCCTTTTATTTTATTTTAATTTTTTAAAAATATTATTATTAAAAAATTAAATCAAAATCACAATAAATGTGCAATTTCGTCTATTTCATCCAACACTTGAATGAAAATTTTAATTATATTTATTTTTAAGCATCTAATACTAATACTTAAAAGTGAAAGGAGAGAGAGTATTTTAATGAGGTTGAAGAATGACTCTTGCAAGCATTTTGGTGAGTTATTATATTTCTTTTTAGTTTTATTTTTTTAATTTATATCAAATAATGACTGTCCTACTCAATTTATTCCTCTTTATTTTATATTTAATTTTTTAATTAATATACAAATATATAATTAATTTTTTTGGTACATATTTTAAATTATTTAAAAAATTGTGATTGAAAAATATTTCTAACTGAAAATAAATTAGAAGCGATATAAATTAATTAGGTTGAAAAATATTTCTTTCAATCATTTTGGCGAGTTCTTATATTTCTTTTTATTTTTTTTTTATATTTCAAATAATGAGTACCTTAATCAATTTCTTTCTTTTTTATTTAAGTTATAATTTTTTTTAATTAATGCACAAATATATCATTAGTTTCCTTGTGCACATTTAAAATTACTTAAAAAAATAAATTGAAAAAATATTTCCAACAAAAAAAAATCAGATACGATATAAAGTAATAAAATTAGAATTTATTAGAGTTGGAAAAATTCATAAAATTAATTCTAATTTATGATTATTTATTTGTTATTTTATAATATATTAGTAAAAGTTAATTTATAGAAATATTGTTTTATTTTTGTGATTATTTGTGTGATTTTTTAAGCTAGTGTAATGCGCACATCTAAATTAGTATTATTGTTAATTTAAAATATAAAAGTTAATTTCGAAAAGTAAGTAACATATAATTTTGAAAAGGGGTAAAGTGATAGATCGTCAGTGGAAGTAACCCACGAAATTCAAACAGCATTTGACAGCCATGAAACCTACGCTGACCCGCACACTGACGCTAGACGATTCTCTTTCTTTATGTTAGCTGGACAAATTCCTTGCTTTTTCCTTCCACCTATCTTCCCAACACAAAGGATAACCAGCACGCAAATCTGCAAACCAGGATCTCAATCTCTGTCTAACCAATGCCACAATGTCATCGCCTCTCCCCAGATCACCATGCCCGACCAACTCCTTCGTCTACAACGCCACTCTCTGCGCCTGCAACCCCGGCTACCTCTACAACGCCACCATCAGGACCTGCTCACTCTTCAATGACTCCTCTGAGGTGGTGCTGGACTCGGGCGTCGACTACTCCCTCACTTTCCCGGAGACCATATTCTCCTTTGACTCCATCAAGAGGTTCACCCAGTCTCAGGCGGTCTTCCTCGAGGCCACTCTCGTAATGCTTCTATCGTGGCTTATTTTCTGCTTCTTTGCTCGGTTCGGAAGACTTGGTGATGGCCGCACCGTTTGGTTCAAGATCCGTTGGTGGATTAGCCGCCTCGATGTCTGCTTCGCTACTCGCCATTGGCTGGTAAATGTCCGATACACACGTTCTCTGCTTCACGATAAATATATGTTCTTATGTATTTGAAGAAGGAAGTTCTGTGTTTTGACTGATTTGGAGTTGGCAATTCTTTGGGAATAAGAATTACTATTTGACGAGTTATTTCCATCCAATTTAGGTTATGGATCATATTTAGAGTGAAGAGTGAACATGTGGCGGTGTGCTGTTTTTTAAAAAGTAATTTTATATTAAAATAAGAAATAAAAATTAACAGTTTTTAAATATATTTTTGTATTAAAATTAAAAATAAAAATTAAAACATATTTAATATTATGCATTTTATTATGTAGTTTGATTTTTTAGCTTAAATTAAATTATAACAATAATTTAAATTTAAAATAAAATTAAAACCCTAAAATAACCTTAACCCAATCCTAATTAAATTTAACTTTAATTAAACTCTCATCCAAATATGTCACAGAGTACTCTTTATGCCAAATATGACATATGCAGAGCATTTGTACTTTGATGACTGAATTGGAGTTCATTTTGACATTAAAATTGCTAAAATTTGGGGTGACACAGATGATGACTGAACTGTTGGAACTCATTTTAGCATTAAAATTGTCAAAATTTGGGATGGCACAAAGGATGGCTGAGCTGTTGAGTTGCTCTTAGATGACAACTTATGCATTTAGACTTTAGAGAAAGCTCAAATAAGATGATGTCCATTTTCATTAAGTTATTGTGACTTTTCTTGGATAAATTGATTCATAATTCATGTACATAGCTGGGAACTGTAGACTTGGTATGTTAAGGGGAGAAGCATGGCAGCTGATGGAGCAAATATGGAAGCCCGATTTCTATATCCAAAACATGGATAGATTGGAGATTAAGGGTTGAGATTGTGTATGTGAGCCTTTCCAAACATGATTTGACTTGCCCAATGTTCTGGAAACCTGCAAATTTTGCTTTGATTCGGGTATTATAAGCTTGGCATGGAGGGCAAGGTTAAGATGCTTTCCATATTCAATGAACCTCTGGGCTGTGTACTGGTGCCTTAGTGTTACAATGCGGCCAGGTCATAATTTTTACCAAAAGAGTTCAAGGGTCCGATCAAGGGTGGAAGTTGTTCGACGCATCAATGGTAAATTATTAGGGGCAAAGGTGTAATTCTTGGAGGCGCCAAAATACTAATGTTTTTGTAAGAAGATTTTGAGGTCGCCTATTGTGGAAAATAATTATGAGAGATGTGTGTTTGGAATTCATGATAAGGAAAGCAACAATGGATGGCATGCCAATCCGAGGCCTTTTGCTCTAAAAAGTGCTATCATGACTCTCAGGCAAGATGATGTCTATTTTATATTTGATTTCTTTCGCCAAGACTACCTCAGAAGGAGAAATGCGGGGTTCGTTTTGTTAGACTACCATGGAAAGTACTAAGTGAGCAAGCTTGGGGGTTCTCTAGGTATCTAAAAAGAGAAATTAGTTTCTATGGGGTTTGGGTGACTCATGGACAATATCAAGCGAGCGATAGGTCGACATTTGGTGCCGCTCTCAAATTAGAGGTTATGATGTGATATCTGCTGTGATGCATGCTTTAGCTCCTTGGAAAAAGGCCATGATAGGGCTATTGAGATGCCATGATGGCCTTTTTTTGTGTGGCCACTTGGCTAAGATGTGTTTTCGTGGCGAAATAAGGCATGAGGGATGTACAAGAAGCTACAACTAAAACTTGGATCATAGAATTTCTCCTCTGTAGTGAAGTGTATGAAAAGATGCTCTCAATCTATGCCATAGTGCTTGACTTGCCAGTTGTTACTGTACTAGCATGATGATTGGATTGTGGGCAAGAAAGTGACCCTTGGTGCTTGTATGAGACGAGATAGTCTTGTGACCCTTGAAAGTGCTCATAATGAACCTTAATAACACAAAGGTGTGTTGACTAGGTTAGACTCGTGTTAGCAAGTGGGAAACCATGCTTATTGGGAAGATGGTGCAGACAAGTAGCGTGCCCACGAGTATTTATGCAAGTAACCAATCTTGTGGCGTGGGATACTGTTTCTACTTGGGGTTTGAGCCTATGAGGATCGTAATGGGTTGGTTTGCTAGTGAATCCTGTATCCAATCAGTTGTTTGTACCATTGTTTGATCTCTAGACCAAGCCTTTAAAAGGTTTTGGCATTCCTACCAACAGTACAAGAATCACAATGGTCCTAGTGAAGCTTGTGGGACAAAAACAATCCCTTTTTTTGTTTTTTTCAAGTGATTTAAAAAATTCTGTTGGTATTTAGGATGACGTTGATCTAGTATAGATTCGTACAGTGAATGCAATGTTATCAAATTCATGTCCTGATTGCATTCAGAATTCACTCAAAAGCTAAGTATTTGACCATATTTATACGAATCTCGTAATTCTGGGGCTGAATGTTCAAATTTGAGGGTTTATGAACCCAAGTGAAAATCCTGGTATGACTAACAGGTTAGAAGTGCAGTTTTCCTGTAACTGTTTCTGGATCCGACTTATTTGATAATTTTCAGTCTGGAGAAGATGTTTTCCTATGATCCATTGCCATTCATAAGCTTGTGAATTGACCACATAGGCAAAGATGACATAGATTTTGTTGTCATTTTTCAATAAATGCAATTTCTTTTGCATGATGAAACTAGAAGTCTGAACTGCGAAAAGAATTATGCAAGCTAATTGGAGTTTTCGAATATCCTTTTTTAATTTTTTTTATAAAGAGGTTATAGAAGTCCAAAAGGTGTATCTGCTAAATTTCTGGAAGTTATTGCAAACTGATGTACAACGCTAAACCGTGAAATGGGTATTTTATCTAGCTATGTAAGCTAATATAGATGGTGTTGCGGATTATCCGTCAACTTTATGCTGTTAATTGATAGCACATATTTCATTTGATTGCACTATCCGAACACGTGAAGTACCGATATAGGACCTGTTATATGGCTATAAATTGGTTTATGTCAGACATGTCACTGATCGAGCATGGTTGCAACTGTCTCTAATTTATACATCAAATTCTCTCTTCAAATTTTGTGGGGGTGCACATAATGAGCAGTGACCTACTGCCGAGAAAACGTTAAAACACTGTTTCTTTTGTGTTATTCTTGGTGACTGCCATTCCCAATATACTAAATTAAATTAATGATGACACTAAGACATGTAGTTTTAACTGCATGCCCAAGGCCTTATATTTGGGGGATTAGATGAATCCAACGATTAGAGGTATTTGTAACCAATGCATATATTGGAGTACATATGGCATTAAGCTTTGCTCATCTAACCTCTATATGCATTCTGGTTGATCCTTTTGCAATGCTTAGTGGCCTGATTCGCCCGAATTTATATCAAGTCTCATGTGGATAGGAGTAAGATGAAATAGTGTTTCCTTGTAGTCACACTACTTTGGAGACACAATATTGGATCTCTTTGATTATATTTTTACCACTGCTTCTTTATTTTTAACTTCTCCTTTTGAAGCTCAATATGTCATTTTATTTTTGCATATAGATCGCCGACATCTCAATTATCTTTGTGGGTGCAATATTTTGTGTAGGGTGATCAGAAGGTAGTTATGAAGCGGAAAACCGAACTTGGTGGAGCTTTTTCAATTGCAAGTTGGATACTTTTTATTGGTTTGTTTGCTGCGTGAGTATTTGGATTTCATCTTCTTTCTCCGTTTTGCATGCTGTGTTATTCCACATTATGAATCACGGCTTCCCTCTTTCTCATTGTTTGATCTCCTCTCTTCTTGACATAACATCAACAATTTGACTTTTAACTGTGCTCCTCTACTTTGACAGGTTGTTGTACCAAATTATATCAAAGCGAAATGTTGAGGTGCACAATATGAGAGCGACAAATGCGCCTGATTTAACCTCCTTCGTCAATGATTTTGAATTTAATATAACCACCATTTCCAGTATGAGCTGTTCAAATTTACGTGGTCTTAGCACTTTAGGTACTGGAACTCCAGGTTTCATTGATTATAGGATTTCTTCCTTATCAACCTTCGCTAACTATTCTTGTCATAACTCCACCAAGGGTCCTACCATAGTCCTTAAGTGCAACAGTTGTCCACTTATTCGAGACAATGCATATATATCTTGGCAGTTTATTGATCTTCCAAATGACCCTGCAACTGCTGTTGGATTTCAGTTCAACCTCACTGCAAATAACCACTCCAACAGAAAACATTTGAGTTTTGTCAGTGGACTGCTAAAGAATGGGAGCAATCATGATACGAAACCAATCACATACAGAGGGGCAGATGGAAATATACTGAAATTCAATTTGTTTCCTAGAATATACCATAATTTTCATGATCTAAAGCTCATACAACCTCTATTTCACGAGTTCCTTCCAGGCTCATCTTTTGATGATATAAGTCAGCTTCAGGCCTCCATTTTAAGTTCAAGGGATGGAATTATCAATACCACTTTGCACCTCACTTTTCTATCCTCCTACATTGTTGAGATAGACAATCAAAGTATTATGGGGCCTGGTGAGTATATTATGATATCATATATTTCTATGTAAGAGAACTGTTCTTCATTAAGTTCCACTAATTTCGTCAAATTAAAAACTCCTATTTGTGATTATTTAAGGCCAATCAGTCGTTAATGGTTTTCGGAAGTTGGAAATCAAGCAAATGTGTTGGTAATGTCTCCTACATAAAAGTTGTCTGGAAACATCAAAAGTTTACAACATTATATACACAACTTTTTCCCTGTAAAATTGTTATTTTTGTAGTTGTTTCACTGAAAACTTTAATAGAAGAGGCATTTTTAGGCCTTTCCTTTGGAAAAGAAAAATAAGTGGAGTTCCACTGAGAGAATTTTTTTATTTCAATGATGGAGAGATAAGAGTTTTACTTAATTTAGTTTTATACTGTTTTATTTTTCACCGAATAACACTATTTTTTCAATAGCATTCTTTGTGAGTGCATGCAAATTTAATTCTTATCTGAGCTTATATTTCTTTAATAAAAATTTGATATTATATTCTTTTCCTAAGAATGCAGTGAGCTTCCTTGCGAATCTGGGTGGACTTTATTGCATTAGTATTGGCATTTTCTTCTACCTGTTGGTGCAAGTATGTTACTTCTATTCCTGAATTCACATTTTCTTCATTCATTGTTTTACTTTTAGTACATTGAGAAATTTTTATATATTTCTCTATCTTTTCAAAGGACCGTACTTGTAATGGTGTTATATCTGTGCTCAGAAGTGCAAGACATCTGTTAAGACATTATATTTATCCTGTTATAAGGGCATTTGTATATTTTCTACTTCAGGTCATAAAAAATCTAAAGATTACATGTGTGAAATATTGTATAGCTGTTGTGCCAAAGAATCACCAAAGAATCTGAACGGCATGCATATCGAGTGCATAGGGATTTCATAAAAATCTGTGCCTCATTAAATACCTCATCAGTCTAATGGCTCTTCCGAATTAGCATGCTATTCGTAATGACTAATCCGCCTATTTTCACATGGATATTGGTTGGACGCTCCTTGGTTTTACATGAACTCAATTCTCTCTTCGGGTGGCTAACTTGTGTTGTTTCTGTAGGGGCTATGCCTCTCATTACCAGATCACTAACACAGTTTCATCTATAAGATATATGCCGGCATAGGATGTACAAACTCTTAAAATACCTGTATAAATTATCATTGGATTTGAACAAACTCAGAACCTCATATTCTCCGGATTTTTGTATTTGTTTGTGTTAACTGAGAGTTTGCGAAAATAAAGTTTGAGAAAGATTTGTGTGGGCAGATGAAAGCTTGAACAATTTTTCACCATTAGGCTCCCTGCTATCCTTCTGCTTGGTTAAGGTGACCGCAGTAGATTTTCCACCGATTGGCCCTGTGTCAAACTTTGCATCTGTCCTGGGTCACACAAGTAGATCCTCCTCTCCAAAATCTAGAGATGCTTGAAAGTTGCTTGATTTTAAATTTTTACCATGTGATTTCACCTGCCAATGACATTGTTGAATACAGTTGAGAGACGATTAGAGGCAGATGGGAAAAATTTGGATTTGCACTTTTGAATCTGTAGGAGAATTGGTTACTTGGTCTGGACATTGCAGATGAAATTAAGTAATGTAGATTTTTGTTTCAAAAGATTGGTCAAAATTGTTTCTATTTTCTGATGTCCTCCAAATCATCCTTACTTTCACGTCCATAGTGTGAGTACAGGGTCAAGAAATTCCGTGATGAGGACAGAGTGATGCGAGGCATTAGAAATCGAAGAAAAGCTCAAGATCGCTGGGACAAAGTAGGTTTTCTTATCTGGGAGACCAGTTTGTTTTCTTTTTCCTCATACTGGACTGTTTTATTTAAATTCCAGTCACAGTTGCCATTTAACTGACTGTTTATCTCATTCTGTTTTAATAGTTGAGAAAATATGTGATGTACACATGGAGTTGTAGCGTCCTGGATGATGAATACACCGATGAGAAGAAAGATGGATGCTGTGGTGGGCTAGTGAGTGACACATTTCAGAGAAATGTTTCTTCCCGTGGAAGAAAACAGCAGGACAGAATGAACACAATTAGTTTTAACAGAAAAAGCAAAATACCTAGTGAGAAGGTGATTCTTTGTCAATTCATTTTGAAGCAATAGCAGGATAGAGCATTTTGTTGCCTGCTATTACTTTGCCCACGTAGTTGACCATCCTGATTTGAATGAATGAATTTTCTATTGTAACAGAAAAGAACTGCAGAAAACTTGTGCGTACAAGGAGTTAAACCTGGTTTTGCCAAGAGTGCTTTGGAGACTGAAGAGATGTCGATTCCAGAGGATGAACCTGTAAACTGCTTTTCTTATTTCATTGTCATTTGATCTTATATCTTTTGATTTTGTTTTTATATTGATTACCATATGTATTCAATTATTATTCCGAAGTTATTATTATACAATTTCTTAATAATCCTTATCAATGAATAGCCTTATGAACCAATTGAAGTTAAAATTATGATCAATCTTCCCGATTTACCATCCTGCATTAGTTAATAATTTTTAATGTAAAAGAAAATGGAATAGAAGAACCGAAAGGCTTGACACTACTGTCACCCTCCCCCTTTATTTATAATGAGAAGGAAAGCAAGATATGGAACCCTAAATACATGTAAATGACTAGGCTACCCTTCAACACCCCCTTCAAGGTAGAGCATATATATCGTATGCTGCTATTTGCTTACAAATATACTTTATTTGTGCACCCATAATGGCTTAGTGAACAAATTAACTAACTGATCAACATAATTCACTTGTCGAGTTTCGTTCAATTTCTTCAATATCTTTTCTTGAATGTAATGGCAGTCAACATCAATTTGTTTTGTTCTCTAGTGGAGAATTGGGTTGGATGCAATGTGCACTGTCTGATAAAGTCACGCCAAGTTCATAGGTGGAGAATGACGGAAGCGGAGTTCATCCAACATATGTTCTAGCCAAATCAATTCACAAGGAGCTTGAGCCATGACTCTATATTCTGATTTGGCACTAGATCGAGCAACCACAATGTACTTACTCGTTCAAGATATAAAATTGCATCCAACAAATACACAATTGCTTGTAGTAGACTTTTGATCAGAAGGTGATTTGACCAAGTTAGCATTGTTATATACATGAGTGTGCCCATGGCTTTGATACAAGAAACCATATCTAAGTGCATCTTTTAAATATCTGAGAATACGAATGATGGTTTCGTAGTGAGTAGTTCTTGGATGGTGTAAGAATTGGCTAATAATACTAACTGGAAACAAGGTATCTGGTCTGGTAACAGTTAAATAATTTAGCTTTCCAATTAACCGTCTGTACTGCCTGGAATCTGACAATTTTCCTTGATCTCTATAAAGTTTTGTATTTGGATCCATAGGTGAATATCAGTTTGGATTATGACATCCTGTTTCGCTCAATAGTTTAATGACATATTTTATCTGGTAGAGGTAAATGCCTTGATTCGATCGAGCATCTTGGATCCTAAAAAGTATTTTAACTGAACCAAATCTTTCGTTTGAACCTTGGCATGCAAAAACGCTCAGGTTTTTGAATACCGTCATGGTTATCTCTTGTGCTAACAATATCATCTGCGTATACATTCAAGAGTATTTTTTCCGTTGTAGTATGTCTGTAAAATACTGGTGATCAACACATCCTTGAAGACTAAACTCGATGACCACATTATTGAGTCTCCTAAACAGTGCTCGAGAGGATTACGTGAGGCTATGGATGGATTTTTTAAGACAACATGGCAACCCAGACTCCCCCTAAGCAACAAACCGTGGAGATTTCTCCCTCTACACTTCCTCAATTAAATCACCATTCAAAGATGTATTTTTAATATCTAACTGATGCAACGACCACTTATACGTAGTTGCAAGGGAGATGAACAACCAAATAGAGGTGACCTTGGCAATTGGTGAGAAAGTCTCATAATAACAGAGTCCATATATTTGGGTGTAACCTATGGCAACCAATCAGGCCTTGAGTCGATCAATAGCGCCATCTGCATGAGCTTTGATTGAGTATACCTTTTCGCAACCAACAACGGTCTTCTTATGTGGAAGAGATGTGAGATCCCAAGTTTCTTTATGATGTAAGGCACTTATCTCTTTTTCCATTGCATTCGTCCACCAAGAGTAAGAAATAGCCGCTGAAACCGATTTAGAAAGAGAAACAAATGACAAGAAAAACAATTAGTGAAGAATATAAAGGGGATGAATGCTTATATGAGACAAAGTTATATATAGGATGTGAAGTGCAAGACTGCTTACCCTTCCAGAAAATGATAGGGATGTCCAAATCCGATGGACCAGGTATTGATGGAACATGATCATCTTACAATAAAGGAACTGGTGAAATAGTCAAGACTGGTTGGACGGCCTCCATATTTTGACCACGAGTATAAACATGCAAGTCAGGATGAGACAAGCGAATGCATGGGATAGGGGTGGAAGAAGAAGGTGAAGGAATACTTGAAATGACTTTATGTTTATCTCAATAATGAGCTGTAGACTCAAAGAAAGTGGCATCACACAAACGCAAAACACTATAATAATGGATTGTAATAGCGATATCCCTTTTGACGCCGTGAATAACCCAAGATTACAAATCTAATGGATGGGGATCTAACTTGTCTCTATCGGGTGCAAGTTGATGAACAAAAAACACAACCAGAGATATGAGGAGGTAAGAGAAAAGGAGGAGGAGGAGGAGGAAAATAATAGATTGTGGGGTCTTGCCATGCATTATAGAAGAGGATATCTGATTAATTAAATAGCAAGTCGTGATATTTGAGTTACCCCCAAAAACTCATAGATCATTCTTTTGAAGCAACAAAGTGTGAGTAACATCAAGAATATGTTTGTTCTTTCTTTCAGAAATTCCGTTTTGTTGTGAGTGTGAATGCATGAGGCGGTTGATGGTCTATACTTGAATTGAGTTGTGAAAGACTAACAACATGTTTGTTGAAGGAAATGTAATTGAATTTCAAGTCCGATAGAATGGAATCAAAATTTGAGTGGACATCCATTTAAATTTCGATCCCATTTTGACGAGATGCAATTCCATTATCTTCAACCAAACGAGCCGCAAAGGGGTGCATAAATATTCTTTGGCATATCGCTTCGAATTATATGCACAAGAACATTGAATTGAGTTTTGACTTTAGTACAAAAGATAGAAAACAACTCAGAACGATCTTTCATTTTCGTACTCGCTGGTTATGATTTCAGATCGAAGGGTGACCATGGAATTTTTCAAGGATATGAGAAACAATTAATCGCTTCCCCACAGATGGCTCCAATCTGATGACAAAAATTGACTGTTCAGATTGGTATTGGAATATAAGTCTCCTAAGTTTGGTTCCTGCAAAACAAGGAACCTCGAGTGAGTCTGCCGACTCTGTTGGGGTTGCACTTTTGGTGCGAGAACTGAGGACAATTTGGCATGGTAACAATTAGGAGAAATTGTGCATATCTTTGCCTAGTATTCCCCTTAGTATTTATAGGCGTCCCTAACTTTCAACCAATCTCAATTAATTCCCATGGAATTTGCAGGATTAAGGAGTTAGGGACCGTTATCATAGATATTAGATTCCCTTTCCTTATATAATGAGCCTCAGTAACTGTTCCGAATCAGGGTGGTAATTGTTCCCGAGCTCAGAATATGGTCTCACTCATCCTCGGTTATCACAAGGATCGTTTTAGGAGTACTCGAGCTTAATGATCGGGAGGGTCCTTGTTGTAGTCGGTGATGACGTTCTTGATTTTGACTTTGGGATCTTGGGTAGAATTCTTGGGTCCCAATGTTGAGTTTGAGTTCACATGCGTTGTGCACAAATAATTAGGAATAATGCTCAGTGTCCATGTGCGTTCCACTTGGACTTCTTACACGGCATTATTGGGGACTTGCAAAATACTCCTCATCAGATACCATGTAAGAAGAATTATGTGCATATTCTTATCCCAAGGAGGCATTTATTTATACAAGTACGAAGAATAGAATAAGGAATTCAGATCCTAATTTATAGCCTACAATTATTAAATGATTGATTGCAAATTACTTCTAGTTTCTTTACAATTATTGAGAGCTAAAATCATGGTGGTCTAATTAAGATGTTCACTCAAGGTAGAAAGTAGCTTATATTGTCAGACAAATAATCAGTGTCGAAAATAAGTTAAAGTTACCTAGCAAAAACATCAGTTACATGGTATTTTTTGAATGTGGGTGACTTGTTTTAAGTGCTACATATGTATTTTGATGAATTGTTTGTCAACAGAAGTAATATTATGAAACTCACCATATATTTGTCCACAAATGTACCTATAGTTAATTATATTGTTGCTGGTTTGTCCTAGAAATCTGAATATGTATATTCCTGTGCTTTTGGTTTGCAGGTTCTGAAAAGTGAAGTTTTAGAAGATGAAAAACATGAACATGGTGCTGTTTCATTCAAGAGAGATGTCTGTCAGACTCCTGCATCTCCTGCTGCCACAGATTTTAGTCTTCCACCACTTCCTTCATTAGGTAAGTACTACATTTTGCAACTTGGGCTTCCATTTCATACTTTAACTAGTTTAGAAGCATGAAATACATAAGTATTATTTGGTTATTTTGGTAACAATATCCGGGAGCGGATGCATAAATTTTATTGAGTAATGACATTTTATAAATACCGAAAATAAAAATACTATTAAAAATTGCATAAATAATCATAAAAGTGAAATAATATTTTTCCGAATTAACTTTTACTAATATAGTATAAAATAACAAAAAAATAACCATAAACTAGGATTAATTTTATCAATTTTCGCTAGTCTAACAAATTCTAATTTAATTAATTTATATCGTATTTAATATATTTTTGATTGAAAATATTTTTTCAATCACAGTTATTTTTTTGAGTAATTTAAAATGTGCACAAGGGAAATCAATCATATATTTGTGCATTAATTAGAAAAAAAATTAAATATAACTAAAACAAAAAAAGAGGAAGAAATTGAGTGGGGCACTCATTATTTGATATATAGAAAAATAAAAATAAAAAGAAATACAAGAACTCACCAAAATGCTTAAAGAGGCATTCTCCAACCGCATTAAAACTCTCTCTAAAAAAAAACAAACCACAGTTTCATGCCTTTCTCCTGAAAACCATCAGCTAAATAAGTGACTTCTGAATTGCCTCTAATAACTCAAACCGATTCACACCTTTTGTTTCCCTGCCATAAGCGCCAATTTTGTTCTGAAATTATAAACTGGAAACTTCGTATCAAGCAACTGTGTACCATATATAAGTCATGATCTGATCTACATACTAATAGGTTTTCGTTTAAAAGATATCAAAAACAAAAAAGTGTATCCGACCAGTAGCATGGAATACATGAAGCAAGTTCTTACACTATTTTGGTTATTGGATTAAGTCAAATTCATGAAAGGAGTACTTACGCCCCTAAATTGTGGTTGGACCAAAGCTGTTCGTGAAATACTCTAGTTTGATTCATTTGTAACGCGTTCATTTAATACATGAACCTACGTCAAGCTTTTATTTGAACTTGTTTAATAAATGAACCAAACATCATATGCTCAAATTGAACTCGTTAATGTTTGTGAATAACTTGAATAATATAACAATATGGTGTTATGCTATACTTTTACAATGAAATAGAAACCGTAACAGTTGGATTTTTGTAATGAGTGGAACCTCTCAAATGTTAAAATTGATTCAATTAAAAGATTACTTTAATATATTTGTTTAACAAATTATATTTATTATTGTATAATTAAATTGTTTTCTTCCGGAGCATTTCCAAAAAAGACTCATTTTTTTTTTATGACGGGGTCCACATTGTATATAAGTTTTTTACTTTGACTATTATTTATTAATATTATTATTTGACTATTATATGTTAAATGAGACTAAAAAGACGAAATGGCCCAAAAAATAAATTCAATACATGTATCATGTATGTAATATTTCCTGAGAACTGAGTCAGTAGTGAAGTTTAGTTGCGTTCAAATGTCTGCATTTTCAGGGCAAACTATAATTTCATTTTTGAGCTAGTTTTTATGCTTATTATAGATGCAAGATGCATCTTATATCGTTTTACCGTTGCGGTCAATAGTTATTAGAACTGAATAATCTGAAGGTTTATATTCAGATGCTGCAATTGAATGGTATTTAGCCCTTATATTGCATCTAAGGCTCCAACCCGACCCTAAACAAAATGAATGTGTTAAAATATTTTTTTTAAATGATAATAACATTAATTTGTCTTTTATTAAAAAAAATATTAAGCACCTTGAACCATTTCCATTTCTCGTTGGTGAAATTTTCCGGGAATGACTGGGGCTTCTTGAGTAAGTGGTCATGCAATCTTATTAAAGAAATTAATACATTCTTATGGTGTCTACTAAGGCTCCGTTTGGTAACTGTTTCCATCCCATAAATTCCCATCCCATTTCCAAATTTTTGGGATTTCTGTTTGGGAATAGCGTTTGGTAATTTTTGTTCCCATTCCCATTTGAGAATTGTGCCCACTTTTTTCTTAAAAAATGAAAAACAAAAAAAATTGTTTCTCATTATTCCCATCCCATTCCCAAAAATTAAAGAGGGCCACTGCCACTGTTCATCCGCCGGCCGGACGCCGTCCGCCGTTGCCGGCAGCCATCTCCGGCCACCGTTCGGCCAAAACAAAAAAAAAATGTTCTCAAAACAAAAAAATAATTAATTTTAGGATAAAATCGTTACCAAACGCGATTCTGTTCCCAAAACAAAAAAAAAAAAAATTATTGTTACTAAACGCGATTCTACTCCCGAGAAGGAAATAAAATTTTCATCCCATCCCATCCCAGCCCATTCTTATCTCACTGTATGGGATGAGAACAGAAATGGTTACCAAACGCCACCTAATTGTCTCACTAGACTTTATAAATGGTGTACAGTCACTCGTCACTCGATTTTTGACATGAATGTACAAGAACATGGCACCTTGGTCATCAATAAGCATGTTCTTAGTATGCCTAGCAACTTTCCTATTATCTCTAGCATGACATAACTTACAAAAATGACCTTCTATCTATCCTAAGTTGAGCAATACATGTGCTATCGCCCTCATAAGCATTCTTTTGCACTCTAGCCCTCCTCTTGTAGAAGCCAGTGCCATAAATTGATCCCATGGATCTTCTAATTGCATGGTAACATACAATAGCAGCCATTAAAATGTAAAAAAAATTACTAGACTGTTTTCGGGATTGAAAGCATAAGCACAGTAGATCTTATTGTTGAAGAAGCTCTTGCCACTGTCGGCATCACCTATGTTGAAGGAATAATGAAAGAGTGGCATGCTCTTTTCCATACATTATATTCATCCACCATGCAAAAACATTCTCCAATTTCTTTCATCATTTCCTTCTTCCTTGCTAAACTTAAACGAGCCATAACTATCACATCAAAAAAAGAAAAAAAAAGAAAATTGAATATGTATTATACTAATATATTACTCATGACAGTTCAGGAATTTGATTCAATAAAGGGGAGGATAGCATATATGTGTGCATTCTTTGATCCAAGAGTTATCCTCTCTAAACAGAATAGGAAAGTGTCAACTACGGTTTAAACTTAATGAAATTTACTAACTTGTATTGATACTAAAATGAAGAAGGGAACATGTTTGTTTCCACTTTTTTGGTTCTATGTTTTCTGGCAACGAAAATAGAAACCATAATCAAATGACATCTTATAGCAATTAGAAACCAAAACTAAACCAAATGTCCCAAATGAAAAACCAAAAAAAATCTCTTCATAAATCAAAAACAAATTAGAAATGACATTGAACGGTCAAATTCTCTATTGTGCATACATTGATCGTAAAGTAAAATTTCTTTCTATAAACAGCGAGTGGTGGACTGAAATCACTTCCACAATAACATTAGAGATGGTGGAGTGAAACAAAAAATTAGAAATTTTGAAATTGGTCGAACCTGAACTGATAACCCCGAAATTCAGAAATTTGGTTGAACTGAAAAAAATCGGGTGTGAAATATAAAATTAGATTAAGACAATCGAATTTCAAAATCTAGAGATATGAAAAAATTTGATGAAGAGAACAAGATAGGAGAAGAGGAGAGAAAAAGCTTATATGATCGACGGCAACTGAACGAGGATGGGTGGCGGTGGCTGATCCATTGGATTCAATGGGAGACAAAGAGGTAAGACTAGAGGAGTCGTAGTGGTGGAGTGGTTGTCGGCAGTGGTAATTGGCAATGGTGGCTCAAGGTTTGTCGTCGCTGGTGATCGTAGGTGATGGTGGCTCAAGGTTTGTCGTTTGGTGGTCGTTGGTGTCAGTTCAAGATTTTCCGTTGCTGTCCCGTGGATATTTGGAGATCAAAGGCCCGTCTTTCTTTGCTTGGACAATGGCTTGGAGAGGCTTTTGTTCATCCTGTATACCCAGGGGTTTATGGGCCATGGTTCTTTGGCTTGTTCTTGAATTGTCTAGCCTTTGGAGGTCTAGAGGGAGAGAAACAATCTTCTAAACAATCTTTCCTCTGCACAACGTGTTTTTGGCGGAAGGGTTGTTCTCTCTTGGGGAAACTTGTGCCCTACATTTTCTTTGGGAACTTGATACTTCACATGTTGCTCCTTTTGCTTCCTACCTGTTAGAATAATTAAGAGATGGAATGGAGAACATAAAGCAATCGTATTGATATTAAGAAAAGCACAATACAAAGATTTACAATAGGGATATTTATAAGGGACTAAGGGAACCCTAGGGTTAGGATTTTGACCTAATGGGCCAAGCTTATATATTATATTAACATCCTCCCTCAAACTCAAGGCTTGAGTTTGGAAACAGAGAGTGAAAGTGTCCGGGTGGATGAGCCTTAGAGAAAATATTTGCTGTTTGATCGATTGAACTAACGGATTGTAGACGTACAGTATTTTGGAGAATGTGATGACGGATGAAGTGACAATTAGTCTTGATGTGTTTTGTATACTCGTGGAAGACATCATTTTGGACGATTTGAATAGCACTCCTATTGTCATAATGTAAAATAGTGGCAGTTGGAGAAGAGATTCCCATGTCAGCGAGGAGCCACCGAAGTCAAAGTAGCTCTTGTGCGGCATCAGCGATGGCACAATATTCAGTTTCAGTGTTGGAACGAGTAATCACAGTTTGTTTTCTACTGTGCCAAAAAATGAGAGAGTTGCCCAAGAAGAAACAATAACCGGTGGTTGAGTGTCGACCGGTGGGATCTTCAGCCCAATCGACATCAGAATAAACTTGTAAAGTAGGAGTAGACTGGACTGAGAAATGAAGTCCGTGAGATAAGGTACCCTTGATATACCGAAGAATGTGAGGAACAACCGAGTAATGAGTGGTTCGAGGAGCAGACAAGAATTGACTGACTTGATAGACGACGTAGGTGATGTCTGGGCGAGTGACAGTAAGGTATACTAAACTTCTAATCAGTTGACGATATAGAGTGACATCCTGAAGAGGTGAACCATCTAGTGGAGTGAGTCTGATATTTAACTCGAGAGGAGTATAACAGTGGTGGAGTCAGTGATGTCAGTCTTGGAAAGAAGATCCAAGGCATATTTGGCCTGATATAGAAAATATCCATCTGAATCGGATGAGTGTTCGAGGCCAAGAAAATACGTGAGCACGCTAAGATTTTTCATCTTGAATTGTCCACTGAGAAACTTTTTGAGTTCAGAGATATCGCGTAAATCATCCCCAGAAATAATCATATCATCTACGTATAATAAAAGAAGGATAATACCATTGTCAGTGTAGCGAAAAAACAAAGCCGAATCATGAGCATTGGTTGTAAACCCACACTGATGAATAGTAGTGTTGAATTTTGCGAACCAGGCACGTGGAGTATGTTTCAAACCATATAAGGAACGACAAAGGCGACAAACTTTTAGTCGAGGGGCAACTAGGTCAGGAGAGGTATGCATATAAACTTCCTCAAGAAGATCGCTATTGAGAAATGCATTTTTGACATTCATCTGAAAGAGAGTCCATTTTCGAATGGCAACGACAGTAAAAAGAGTACGGATAGATGTGAGCCTCGCCACCGGAGCAAATGTCTCTTCGTAGTCAATTCCATATTTTTTAGTAAATCCCTTGGCAACAAGTCGGGCTTTATATCGTTCAACAGAACCATCAGAAAATGTTTTGACCTTAAACACCTATTTGCACCCAATAGGAGTTTTCTCAGGGGAAGATCAACAATATCTCAGGTGTGAGTTTTGGCTAGGGTCTGAAGTTTTTTATCTATAGCTCATGCAGATTTAGTAAAAATGCAATGATAATCGGAGAGATAAGGAGGAGGATGAGTTACCCTGTTAGAGCAACTACGGTGATCTGGTGGGTGGGTCTCAGAGGCAGTTGGTACATAATCATCGGCCATAGGAGAAGTCTCAGGCATGGTTGATAGAGTTGGATGGGTGGCTGGTGGTTTAAGAGTGGGTTTAGCTGGTGGTTCTAGAGTGGGTTCAACTAATGATACTGGAGTGGACTCAGCGGAAGGTGCGAGACTGGGCTCAACTGGTGGTGCTGGAGTGGGCTCAACAGTACCTGGAACCGCATCCTCAAGAAATAACTAAAGAGATGAATCAGTAAAGAATTTGGAGTTAGTAAGGGTTGATATATCAAAGGACTGCAAGGAAGAAAACATGTGATGTTTCCAAAAAATGACATGACGAGAGACACAAATAGTTTTAAAGATGGGATCCCAACATCGATACCCTTTATGTTTAATGCCATATTCTAGAAAGCAACATAGGTGGACTCTTGGTTCCAGCTTGTTGTGTTCATGTGGTTTGAGAAGAACAAAACAAGCGCAACTAAAGATTTTGAGTTCATAGTAATCGGGAGGTTTACCAAAAAGATACTCAAATGGAGACTGATGTTGAATTGTTGTGGAGGGAACATGGTTTATGGTGTATACTGTGGTTAGGGCAATCCCACCCTAAAAATGCTCAGGGCAAGAGGAAGAAATGCAGAGAGCACGAACTGTGTTAAGAATGTGTATATGTTTGCGTTCGGCTCATCCATTTTGTTAGGATGTACCAGGACACGAGCAGTGGAGAAGCGTGTCATTTTTGCGAAGTAAGTCGAGAAAAGCACGATCCTTATTATCTGAGTGAATTTTTTTGATATTTCTAGAAAATTGGGTTTGAACCATAGAAGAAAATTCAGAATATATTTGGAATAGTTCGGATCAATTTTTCGTAAAGAAACAACTATGTATATTGAGAGTAGTCGTCCACAAAGATAACAAAGTAACGAGATTCACCCATTGTAGCATGAGGAGAAGGCCCCCAAACATTAGAATGAATTAGATCAATGGGTGCAAGAGAAATAAACTGACTTTCATTGAAAGGTAGGGCTAGTTGTTTTGCAAGTTGGCAATGGATACAGTTGAAGGACTTATGCTAAACTGAACCTAACTGACCGTAGAGATAAACGATTTGAGTCTGCTGGATGAAATGTGTCCTAATCGGGAATGCCAAATATAGGATGGGGATAGTGGCAATGGCGGTGGTGGAGATAAGGATGATGAGGAGGAGGAGGATGGTGGTGGTGGTGAGGTTGCATAGGTTGATGAAGGGACCTGAGGTGGTGGTGGTGGGGTTTGAGGTGGAAGATGCAAACTGTTGAGTTCAAATAGACGTCCAACTTTACGACTAGTCCCAAGGGTTTCTCTTGTCCGTGGATCTTGCGCACGACAACCACTATTAGAAAATATGACTTTAAATCTCAATTCACATAGTCACCCAACAGATAAAAAATTTATGGTGAGTTTTGGACTTAAATACGTATCAGGAATAGAAAGATGTGAAATAAAAATATGACCGGTATGAGTAACATGCATTTGAGAACCATCAACCATATGAATACTAGGGATATTCATGGCGGATAGTTTGGATGAGAAAATGTTGGGATTATATGTCATATGATTACAATAGGCAGAATCAAATAAGCAAAAATAATTACCTATAATAAGTGAAAGAGTAGGGGAAATATTTGTACCATTCTTGGAGAAAATTTGGTGGAAGAGTGAAGTCATATCTGCAATAGAGATAGTAAAAGTAGTGGAGTTAGGATCTGAACCCGCTTTGGCATTGGGAATGATTGAAGAAGTGCAACCCCCAGACATCATTGTTGAACTGGATCAACTATATACAATAAAGTATACAATATGATATGAAACTGGAGAAACCAAGGCCACAGATGGATTCAAAACGCTGAAATTGTCTAGGAACCTTTCTATAATCGTGAAGAATCGATTGATGAACCCTCGAACTGATCAAATCTCCGTGATGAACCGAATCAACAATATAAAGAGAACTATATTGTTTAATCCGAATTTGATTAAACGAGGGCCACAGATGGATTTGGAACGACAAAATTAGCCAAGAACCAATCTATAATCTTGAAGAACCAATTGATGAGCTTTTGAACCGGTTAAATCACTATGATAAATCGAATCAACAATATAAAATGAATTATACTGTATGATCCAAATTTGAGTAAACGGAGGCCACAGATGGATGCGGAATGCCAAAATTAGCCAAGAACGGGTCTAAAAATGGGTGAACTGGTCAATAAAAAACGCTAAACCAGTCTGGCGGCGCGTGGTCTGAAAGTGACGAAGCGGCAGAAACTTTGTAGGGCGCGTGAGGACGCGTTTGATGTCCTATGGAGGTGATTTTGGTGTCGTTGGAATCGTTTCGACTAGATGCTTCTGATGGTATACTGTATAATGAATTTGGGTTGATATTGAATCCTGTAGGAGTCGACGAAGTTGACTGAGGCGGCGGGTCTATCGTCAATGCGTGAAGGCACGTTCGGACTCCGATTGCAGTCATTTTGATGGCGTTGGAATCGTCTCTTCAAGACGAAGATGATGATATGATGAAAGTTGACATTGGAGTGATTGTGAGGCCTATCACAGTCAACGATTGCCGCGGACTTGTGGTGACTTGAGGCGGCGCGTAAAGGTGCGTGAGAACCCTGATGGCGGTAATTTTGCTGTCGTTGAACTTGTTTTGACAAAATGAGTCTGATGGTGATGATGAATACGATATTGGGGTGTTGAATGATGAAAGCGAGATGGGCAATTGCGCGGTGGAAGACCTAAATGATTAGGGTTAGGAAAAATTTAGTAGAAACAGGGCCAAGAAGAATTGGCGCTTGATACTATGTTAGAATAATTGAGAGATGAAATGGAGAACATAAATCAATCGTATTGATATTAAGAAAAGTACAATACAAAGATTTACAATAGGGATATTTGTAGGAGACTAAGGGAACCATAGGGTTAGGATTTTGACCTAATGGGCCAAGCTCATATATTATATTAACATTTCCAATAAATTCCGCCATACTTGGGAAGAAGAAAAAAAGAACAATAATGATGAAGACACTTGATTAGCAACAATTTTTAGCCTGCCATTCGTAAGGGTGGGTATGGTTGGGTGGAAAAAGGATGGAAAAGAAATTGAAAAGGAAAATAAGATGGAAAATGAAAAAAAAATAAAAAATACTTGTTTAGTATGGATGGAAAATGGGAGGAAAAAGAAAATGAGAAAAAAAATGCACAATTTTCGAAATAATTTTTTTTCCATACAAATTTGGGATAAATATAAAGAAAATGAGGAAGAATGAGTAAAATTACAATTATATTCTTGATAATATAATTTTTAATTCATTTTTGTAATATACGAGAATAAAATAGTAAATTATATTAAAGTGAATTATTTTTCATCCTTTCATTTTTTTCCTCCAAACAATACTAGGAAAAATAATTTTTCTTTCACAATGGATAATAAAATTATTCTCTCATTTTTTTTTTTCGGTTCTATCCTTTCAAACCAAACATACCAAAAAATATAAAATTTTGCCTCATATAATGTTGAATTTAACGAGGTTTTTGTTTTTTTCTTGTACATCTATAGAAGCCTTGCTAGGGCATCCAAGATACTTATTTTTAATGCTGACAATAGTTGTGCACAGAAGGAAATATTAGATTGGTGTATTTACTTGTGTTGTCCAATTGACCTCATTGTTGGTTTTGGCAGAATTCAATGCTGGTTCTGAGGTCACTTTACTTGATATTCAGAAAAATCTGGAAAGTCTCCATGAATATAATGCCATGCTAAGGGAGAAGCTTGTCACAGCTCAATCGATGCTTCTGGCTTTAGAAAAGAAGGCATCATCTGCACAAGAAACCCACAGATAACAGTAAAAAGGGCAGTTCAATCCACAAGACTCTCGCCATTGCAGTCTATTAAAAAATTCCCCCACAATGTGTTATAAATGAAAAGCATTCAGTCTCTTCCTGGATCCCCAATTGGAGATGGTAGTACTGAAAGGATTCTGACTTGGGCTGTTATAAATTCATGTATTCCTATTGTAATTTCTCTGTTTGGTACTGTATATATAGTGTAACACTAATGGAATTGGAAATGAAAATCCGAGAGAAAAAGGAAAAAGTAAAAAGTGCCGTCGGGCATTGTATATGTTGTAATTTTGATACGGAAAGCAAGTAAAATTGTACGAGTAATCTTTGCATTGAATAGGTTGTGGAGACCCAAGTGGTGGTAGTTCGATTGACAAGGGGAGGTATTTATTTTTCTTGTCAATCAAGGTTAAGACTCTTTTGGAATTAAATATTAAATTTAATCTTAAAGCCGATGTAGGGGACTGCGTTCTTAAGAGCGTTTTAAGATGTAATTAGTCGAGGTGCAAGTAAATTGGGTTAGATTGTTTGTCTCGTTTAATCTTAATAGCTCAACCTTATTCAGTATATAAATTGTTTGCAAAGAAAAAGTGGTTTGACTTCGTACCTGGATTTAATTTTCCAACGACATTAAAACGAAGTTGTAAGTAGATGCTTGCATTACTTTCTTTTTGTTGTATGCCTTTGGATTTGAGCCCTTCAAATAAACAGTTAGGTTGTGTTTGAATGAAGGATTTGTAGGAGGGATTTCAATTGGTTAGGAGATTTTGAAATCCATTTTTGACAAATTCCTTGTTTGGGTAATAGGAGAAAGGATTTGTGAAATTCTTTTTTGGCTGAATGGAGGAATTTAGAAATGAATTTGAGATAGGTGTAATTTGTAAAATCCTTTCTTCCTCCAACGTTTCGTCGTTCGTCTACTGCTGCCTGAACGTTCGTCGTCTTCGTCGATTGCGATCGTTTCGTCATCGTTTGCTGCCTGGACGTTGCCATCGTTTGTGAAATCCTTTCTTCCTCCAACGTTTATTCGTTCGTTCGTTCTCCATCTTCTTGAAAAACGAAATCGAATCCGAAATCTTGATTTCGAATTCGAAACAGATTTCGAAATAGGGTTCGAAATCGATTTCGAAATAGTGTTTGATTTAGAAATCGAAATCGAAATTGATTTCATTTTTCAACATCGATTTCGAATATGTTCTTGGATTTGTTCATGGATTCGAATATGTTCTTGGATTTCGAAAAAGAAATCGATTTCGAGTGCAGTTGTTGGATTTGTTCTTGGATTTCGTCTTTTCGTTGTTCGTCACCTTTGCTTCTGATTATTATTTTTATTTTTTTCGAAGTAGGATAAAAAAATAGAATAAAAAAAAAATTATCCAAATAATTCAGTTCAAACAATTATCTAAACAACGGATTTGTAAAATGAAGGGATTTGTTTAGATAATTGTTCGAAGTGAAATATTTGGAATATATATATATATATATATATTTTGTTCAATTTTTCATCACTTCGAAAATAAAAAATAAAAAAATCAATCCAAGAACAAATCTGGCCGTTGCCGGTGATTTCTAGTCATCGCCATCGCAAAAACCAAACAAGAGCACACTCGCAATCGTCGTCGTCGTCAAAATCGTCGCAATCGTCATCGAAATCGTCGGACGATTGACAACGACGGATGGACGATTGACAACGAAGAGCGACGACCGAAGTAGACGACGAAGCAGCAGAAGCAGACGACGAGCAAAGCAAAAGATCGAAGCAGACGACGAAGAACGAAGAACGAAAAACGAAATCGAACCTAAAACGAATTCGAACCCTGAATAGGATTCGAATTCAAAATCGAAATCGAAATCGATTTCAAACCAGTAGCAGAAGCAAAAGAAGAGGCAGAAGAACGAAGAAGAGCAGAAGAACGAAGAATGGTGATGGAAGGATTTCACAAATTACACCTCTCCCAAATTCATTTCTAAATCTCTCCATTCACCCAAAAAAAAATTTCACAAATCCTTTCTTCTATTACCCAAATAAGGGATTTGTCAAAAATGAATTTCAAAATCCCTTAACCAATTGAAATCCCTCCTACAAATCCTTCATCCAAACACAACCTTAGATTTATCAAATTTCTTATCCAAACGCAACCTTAGAGCATACAATAGTTATTTACTAACAAGGTGTAACTCAAATGACAATGCATACTTAACCTAAAACAGTTGTAGGGCTCTGCAAGGTGAGGGATTCGAGCTTGCGAAAAAGTATTTGTTAATAAGGACAACTACGCACCTCGAACGAGATAATCTTTTACTTTGGATGTGTTGGGCACATGGGTATATATATAAAAAATATAATAGTTATTTGTTTCTTAATTACCCGTTCGTATATTTTTTGGGGTTGGGCGCACAAATTTTAATGAAGGATTTCTTTGAAGTAGCTCACGTTGATTTTCTTTTAAATAATATGGAGCTCGTGGGTTAAGCCCAATGTCGAGAAAGCACACTTTCAATTTTTGTTTACTTTTTAAATTTTTTTAGGGCTCCCGAAATTCAAACAAACAACTTTTGAAGCATTAACTTGAGTCAACTAGTGCCAAAAGTACAAAAATACAAATCTTTCCGAAATTAGCCCTATTTTATATTATAATTTTAACAAGTTCTACTAAACTTTTACAAATCAATTTAATTTCAATTTTTTTTTAAAAAATTCAGTGAATTTTATTTTTTTATTAAAATATATAATTTTTGGAGGATACCATAAATACCTTTATTTGTGTTCCAATAAAATTATTTTTAAGAAAAATTAGTGAGAATCTTACTTACCATTAAAATTAAAATGGGTCACTACTTGCAAGTTCATATTGAAAAAATACCACCTATATGTTTATTATTTATGATAAACCTAAATATATATTTTTTCATTACATCAATTACAACATAATAAATAGGGAGATGCAAATGTTATTGCCCAACAATAATGTTAATAGTAACATAATAAATGAGGAGATGCAAATATTGTTGTACAGTAACAATGTTAACATCAAGATAATGAATGGGGGATTTAAATGTTATTGTACAACAAACAATTATCATATGTCAATTGAGTTTTTTTTTTTCTAAATTTAAATGCCTACGTGAGTATAAGAATGAATTAGTAATGGACCTTGGGGCTCATGATAAAATACCCTTATTTTTATTATATCTCACCCCAAAAAAATAAATTAAAATGTAATAAATTATCTTAATTAGAAAATAACAAAAAAATTACTAAACTAAAATTTTCTCATACTAAATTCTACTAGGTTGTGTTTGGGTGAGGGATTTGGGGGAGAGATTTGATTTAAGTAAGGGATTTCAGAATTCTTTTTTAACAAATACATTGTTTGACTATTTATGAGAAGGAATTTGTAAAATCATTCCAATTAAAAAATAGTAGTAAAACGAGGTATTTGGAAATCTTTTTGAAATAAGCGTTATTTGACAAATCCATCGGATATGGTATTTGCGTTTTCTTCCTCATCGATCATCTTCGTTGCTGCTTTGTTTTCTTCATTCCTTCATTGATCGTCTTCGTCGCAGCTTTGTCATAGCTTCGCCTTCTTCAGTTGTTTTCGTCTTCGCCGTCTTCTTCGTTTGTCGTTCGTCTTCACCGTCTTCTTCGTCGATCGTCTTCTCCATCTTCGTCGTCGTTTGTCTTCGTCTTCATCGTAGCTTCGTTATTCGTTATCGATCGTTTTGTTCACTGTTGCACTCTACTTCGCCGACGTTGTCTACCTTCGTTGTCTCCGTCCATCTCAGGTAAGGGTTCCAATTTCATGGGGCATTTGAGTTTGTACCTGTTTTCAATTTTGAATCAAAAGAAAAGAATTTGTTGATTAGGGTTCTCAATTTTGAGCTGTTTCAATTTTGTAACTGTTGATTAAGGTTCTCAAGTTTGTAGCTATTTCAATTTTGAGAATAATTATGAATACAATTTTGTGGTGTTTACAAATATTTTATCTATCCAAACAATGAAATTATAAAATTACGCGATAAATTTTTTTAGTTAAAATAATTATCTAAATAAGAGATTTGTAAATGATGAGATTTAAAAATTCAGGATTTTGAAATCCCACATCATTTACAAATCCCTCGGATTTGTCAAAATTTTTATCCAAACGCAACCCTATTTTTTTTTAATAATAATTCTACTAAATATTTAAATATTTTACTGAACATTAATTTTTAGTTACATTCAATTCAATTATAACTATGAAAATGAACAATCTAACAATATTTTATTTAATTGAATTCAATCCCAATCCACTAAATTTTTTAAAATGAGAATTCTAAATTTATAGTTGCAAATAAAGAATCACATATCTATGCGGACTGCCTTTCTATCCTGAATTTGATAGCGGTTAACTACGATTTCCTGGTTGCGATATTTTAGCCTATATTTGTAGGAAGTGAAACATTGATCAAGGGCATGCGCTGATCCAAGTAGGCCAAGAAGACGACAAGGATATCAGACCTATGTCTAAATCCTGGTTTATCAAGACTGCGCACGAAACACACTAAAAATTATGTAGCAGAAAATCTACTACAAACTTAAAATCCATTAAAAACAATTTTGAATTGAAAAAGTAGTAAATTGGTTCGGTTGGTGATGTTTCTTCCAAAATCAGTCAAAAACAAAAAAGAACAAAATTGGATAATAATGGTAAAGCAACAAACATTGGATTAGTGATGAACTGCCACGTGGATTGCTCCGGTGCACTAATTATTTACTCAAAGCTTCCCAAAAGCACATTCAACCTACTAAAAAATCAGTCCAAGATTGTGAGAGTGAGGAAGCGACAGATTGATCGAGAAAATGATGGAGATCCCATTGCCTTCATGTCAGGTCTTCATCGACGGGGAATGGAAGGAGCCTGCCTAGAAGAATCGCATTCCAATCGTCAACCCAGCCACTGAAGAAACCATAGGTCATCCTTCTATCTTCCCTTGATCAATTATATCTCCTGAGAATTTATCCACTTCACTTCAATAATTTTCTACGAATCGATCTTTGGGCTCAATAGTTTGGACTCTAAGAAAGAAAGCCGATCAAGTCTAGATCTGGTTGTATTTGAGGATGGAGACGACAAAAAGTGACAACATCAATTGATGGAGAAGATGGGAATGGAACTTACAGCAGCGATGGAAAGAAACGTCGAACGTATATTTCGAGGCGACAAATGAAGAAGAGAACCGCTGTGTGAAAGAGAGAGAACAGGTGAACAAGAACTGAGTTCGGCGAGGGGATGAACAACGGTAGCGGATTCCGCGAGGGGATGAATAGGTGAGAATGAGATTTGCTTCATGAGTCAGTAAGAGAGGATGAAAAAAGGAATAATTTGGCTATTTTTTTGGGGGTAATTTTGCTATTAAATATTTTTGGGAGGAGTTGGTGCAAAAAATAAAATAAAATAAAATAGGAGTTATAGACAATATTGTATTTAAGTAGGGCTTAAAAAGTTTGTCTTTTTTGGTAGGGAAGAGAATAAAAAAAAAATAGACAAAAAGAAGAAACAAACAATACACAAAACAAGCAAAAAACAGGGATTAACGATCTGGGCACAAATCGAAAACTCTCTTGTCCATCTCTTGGAGAAGAGTGTCTTTAATATCCGTAGTCAGCGTCTCAAGCATCTTGAAATTGCAGTCTTCATGCGTTCCTCTCTTAGCCAAAATATCGGCACATTGATAGGTTTCTCTAGGAGAAAATTGGAGAGTGTAATTGTGGTGAAGAAGTAAATTCCTATACTCTTCAATCAGATCCTTGAATCTATGATTCTCTGGGTAAGGGTTAAGAATCAAGGAGACAACATCAGTAGAGTTAGTCTCAACTTGCACTCTAAGATAATCCATGTCAGTTGTAATCTTGATTCCCATCATACGACTTCTGAGCTTTGCTTCCAACGCAGTGCAACTATCAATATAACCATGAAAACCAAACTTCCACGCACCCAAGTTATCTCTAAGTAGGCCACCAAATCCTCTTTTCCTAAGATCACCTTTAGCACTCCCATCCGTATTGAGTTTAAGGAATCATGTTTTAGGGGGAAACCAATATGTAACAAGTCTTATAAATTCATTTAGGAATTTAGGTTCTAGGAAAGAATTTGAGAGATCTTTAAAGTAGTTAGCAATTCTCACAAGAATTGTACTTGGAGGATTGCATACTCCCTCAATAATCTCTTTATTTCTCTCCTTCCAAACTTCCCAAATAGTAGCAACAAAAATAAAGTAGAAAGAGTTAAGAAATCTTCCTTTAAGCTTTTGTTTAATCCAAACCCATATATCAGAAGAGGAGGGGTTATACCTGAAATTAGAGCAATTAACTTGATTTCAAATGAGATTTTCTTTAGGACAAGTGTGTAAGGCGTGTTCAATATTTTCAGTTTCACAGTTACATTTTTGAAAAATGCTAGAAATATTAGCACCACGAGAAGCTCAAAACGAATTGGTAATAAGTCTTTTATGAAATTTTTTCCAAAAGAAGAATTTAAGATTTTGAAAAATTTGCAGTTTCCAATTCCAATTCCAATTATTATCAGACACGCTAATCTCACTATCAGGGATACCCAACTGGTAAGCCAATTTAATGGAAAAAATACGATAATTATTAGGCATCTATAAAGGCTTATCAATAAGATTAAAAATAGGAGGTTGCATAACCTTTATATTCATATCAATATTCGAATCAATAAGATGTAAACTAGGGTTCAGATACCAGAAGCTATTATCATCAACAATGTTAGCAACTTTGAGGTCAAAAGAATTCTGTAGGTCCTGAAAGCCAAGGGGTTTATAACCACACCATCAATCAGACCAAAGATTAATAGAAATACCATTCCCAACTTTCCATTTAATCCATTTTTTTAAAAATAGTTTGCGCAGATACGATACCTCTTTGAATGTGGGAACGACCATTAATTGTTTTCCCAAGTTCTAGGATTATTATCAATAGAATACTTATTACGAGTAATTCTAACCCACAAATTTTGGTCGTCATTAGCAATTTTCCAACCCAGTTTAACTAAAAAGGCTTTGTTAATGATTCTAGATTTTCTGATACCCAAACCCCCCATATCTTTACTAAGACAAACTCTATCTCATTTCACAAGATGATATTTTTTTCAGATCATCTCTATTCCCCCATAAGAAATTACGGTTAATTTTATCAATTTTGTCACAAAATTTGAGAGGAATAGGTATAATTTGCATGGTATAATTAAGAATTGTGGCAATGATCGATTTTATGAGAGTAATTCTACCAACCATTGAAAGAATATCCGTCTTCCATTTTGAAAGTCTAGTCTGAATTTTCTGGATCACATGATGGGCATGAGCATTATTTAATCTCCCATGATCAAGGGGAAATCCAAGGTACTACCAGGGTCCTCTGTAAGTCCAATGTTAAGGTGTTTGTTGATGTCTCTTGCTTTCCAATGGGGAATGTAGAGGTTAACAAAAAGTTTAGATTTAAAAAAATTAATTTTTTGACCCAAAACATTAGTAAAGTTATTTAACACATTTAAAGTATTGACTATTTGAGCATTATTAGCTTTGGCAAATAGAATAAGATCATCAGCAAAAAATAAACGTGAAATAACATGACCATTTCTTCTTGCCTTCCGGCCCTTCCAAATCACTCTATTAGTACTATCAATGATCATATGAGAAAGTCTCTCCATACAAAAGGTTAATAGATAAAGGGATAATGGATCCCCTTGTCTAAGACCCCTTAGAGGGTTTAAACTTCTCAAGTGGTTCTCCATTCCAAAGTATAGAAAGAGAAGAACTCGACATACAAGATATAATCAGATTAATCCAAAGAGTGGGAAAATTAAAATTAATGAGAGTATCCCTAAGAAAATCCCAACTAATTCTATGATAAGCCTTCTTAAGACCAATTTTAATAATTATGCCACCATCTTTGCTTTTAGACTTTCTTAGCGAGTGAATAATTTTCTGAGTGATAATAACGTTATCCGACCCGGGACAAAAACTACTTTGAAAAGAACCTACCAGCTTGTCTAATATCGGTCTAAGTCTATTAACAAGCAATTTAGTGACAAGTTTATAATTAGTATTGCAAAGGCTTAACGGCCAAAACTGACTAATACTTTCAGGTATCTCTATTTTGTGATGAGGGTTGTTGATCCTAAAATTTTAATTAATTATCAATGTTTCCTTTTCAATTACACATAGGAGCAAATAATTTAACTAATTAGGATCTTATAAAAAACACACATATTTGTAAAAAAATATTTTGTGCTGTGTGTGATCCTAATCGAGAATAATTAAGAATAAAAATTTAACATGAGTTGTTTTCCCTAAATTCTTCAATTTCTTCAAACTCTTATCTTCCATCATCTTTGTCATTTATCTTTAGCATTCATTTAACATTTTTCATAATATCTTCATGATAATCTCTTCATTGGAATTTATAAACTGAAACACTCAATAAAATCATTAATTCCACAAAAAATATCAACATTTAATTGTTCATCAAAATCTTAAGATCAACAATCTCCCCCCTTTTGATGATAACAATTAATTTTGATATTTTCTTTAAAACAAAAATTTAACCACACTCTCCCTAAATCCGAGGACGGGTTCTTTAACTCTTTAAAGCAAAGTAATGAAGATAATCATAAGATTTTCAACAAAGAACAAATTTCAATATATAATAAACTCTCCCTTAAGATATTCAATAAAATAATTCAAGCCCCCCTTAAGATATTCATTAAAACATCAACTAATTCTCCCTTTTTGTCATCTAAAAAAAAAATGAGGAAGAGGAACTACAAAGAAACACTACTCTAGGCATACATCGTTATGCCTAGCCATACCCAAATTGCGAATGATTTTCACAAACTGATCTTCTGCTAATGGTTTGGTAAAAATATTAGCTAGTCGGTCGGAGGTTATTCCTTAGCCTTTGAAAAAGAATTGTAAAGATTGATTCTAAGCCTGCGAAAAGAATCATTGTGAGGGTTTGGTTCATACCTTTAAAGGGATCTTGAGTTTCGCGGGTGCAACTCTCCGTGGTGCTCAGGGGACTGAATTAGTCAAGAGTAGTTTGGTGAACCAATATAAATTTCTGTGTGCTGCATTATTTATATTGTTTATATTTTGTTGTTTGGGTGTGCACCTAATTGATAACACATAATCTGCTGCTACAAAAGATAATAATTAATTTTAGGATAATATTAATTGTTTGATTTTTTAAGTGTTATATTATGATAATTTTTAATACTACCCAATTCATCCCTCTCTTGGGTAGCTCACTGGGACAACAAGGGCAATGAGAGTTTTGTTAGAATTAGGAGGTATAGTAGCATTATTAAAGTAATTTCTAACAAATTTGCGAACATCAAGCCCTAAAACACTCCAGTTTCTTTTAAAGAAAATTTGTTAGTAACCATTCGGACCCGAAGCTTTTAATCTTTCATAGATTTTAAGGTTTGCCTAATTTCTGGATTCAAGGGGGGTGTCACAGAGATCAACATGAAGGTCATTCTCAATATTAGGGCAAGGAAGATTCAACAAAAGATTATTAACAACATTGCCCTCATCTAAGAAAAGATTATGAAAGTATTCTCTAACATGAAGTTTGAGCTTATCCTTATTATTAATCCAAAAATTATCTTTTTTAAGCATGGTAACTCTATTTTTTCTTCTTCTATTTAAAGTCATGCAATGAAAAAATTTATTATCATTTAAGTCTATTTTTTCTTCTTCTATTTAAAGTCATGCAATGAAAAAATTTATTATTATTGTTACCAAGTCTAAACCATTGTATTCTAGACTTTTGGTGCAAATGAATCTCTTCTTTTATAAGAATGTCTTGATATTATCTTTGAAAATCAAGTTCAAGACAATTAAGATTATGAGAAAAGAATATGTCTTGAATTTTTTGAACACCCTTCAATCTAGCTAAGAGCTGCTTTTTAATTTTAAAAATATTACCAAAAGTTTTAGAATTCTTCTCCCTGAGAATGTTAGTGAAATTCTTCAGTTTCAAACCCAAATCGGAAACATCATCAACCCAGTGATTTTGTGTGTGTGTTCTGCCGAACGACTGTGTGTGTGTGTGTGTGTGTTTAAACGCTGTTGGGTGTGTGTGTGTTTGTGGACGATCGGCAGTGCATGTGTGTAGCTGTGTGTGCGTTTCAATTGTGTGTATGTGTGTATGGTTGTTAGGGATAGTGATCACCGGAGTGGAGTGTAGAGTTAAAGAGAGAGAGCGCAGCGCGCGTGTGTGTGTGTGTTACTGTGTGTGTTGTGTGGGCGGATGGTGGGTGTGCATGGGGGTGGACATGGAAGTGTATGGGTTCATTTGTTCGGTGGTGCGTGTGTTCGGTTGGTGGGACGGTGAGGCTTGATCGGCAGCGAAACCCAAACCGGAATAGAAAGCAGAAACGCAAAACAACAAAAGAAAAAGGAAGAAGAAAAAGAAAGAAAAAGGAAGAAAGGAAGAAATTACACAAACAACCCCAAACAAAAATCTAAAATCTAATCTCGCGGCCAGTGGAAAATTCGGAAAAGGTAGAATTCCTGTCACTCTTAATATATGCATTTAATTGTATTTAACTATCTTGTGTGTGATTATGAAATTATTTAGTATATTGTTGCAATATATTTTATCTGTTGAAATTATGTGAAATATGTTGGACGATGCGGGATTTATGTGACGAGCATGCCTACGTGGTTTATATGTTAAATTTATTTGACGAGCATGATTATGTGGTTTTATGTGATAAATTAAATGCACGTATTAGAGGGGTTGGAGTTCTACTGAGCGTTAGCTCACAACCCCCACAGTGTTTGGATTGTAGGGTCGGCTGAGAGAAAACGAGAGAGAGAATAATTTATTTGAAATTCGAGTTGTAATAATTGTAATTATTATTTATTGTTGTAATCGGAGAAAACAGTAGTTATAATTATCGTAGTTGTTGTAAAATACTTTTCTCGAATTTAATGTATTAAAAAAAATTATAGGAATATAATTGGCTTGATTTCATATTGAAAATTAGATTTTAAATTATAAATTCGAGATCTTTTTAATGGATCGCCGTTGTGTAGAAAATAAGCAGATAAATTTTAAATCGATGATTGATTTTATTTGGTGATACTTTCAATGGTAATCATTATCATAATAACGATTCCCATCATAATTATGGAACGTTGTAGATTGGAAGTTTGACCAGTCGGGTTTCAGGTTTAGAAATTTTTCTATAGGAGAAACTATAGTCCGGCCTTGGGAAACCGGGTCGGGTCGTGACAGAAATGATCTATTTAGGGGGGGGGGGGAGAGAGAGAGAAAGAGAGAAAAAAAAAAAAACCACAATAATATATAAGAATAGGAGAGTGGTTAGAGTACATATGAGGAAGGGTTTCTACACCCGAGTTCGGAGAAGCCTCATTCCATTTCTTATTAGTAAGAGCATGATCCAGTCTTCTACCAATTTTGATACCACTCCTCACCGAACCTGTCCAGGTCATTTTGGGTCCATTGGAGCCCAAATCCATTAAATCACAGTCATTCAGATTTCGGTTAAAGTAGTTAATGGGGGCAATATCAGAAGTTGTACAGGAGCTAGTTTTCTCAGTTTGGGAGGCAATATCATTAAAATCGTCAGTCACCAACCAAGGAGAGGAATTTTGTTGAGACACCTCCTTCATGTCCTTCCAAAGTTCTTGTTTCATTCTATGATTGGGGTTAGCACTGCCGACAAAAGCCAGTCATCGCAATCAGCACGGCTAACCAAAACGTGGATAACCTGTTGCTTAGCAGAAACAATATTCAGACTAACTCTATCAGGTATCCATAAAACCCAAATTCTACCAGCTCTACCACAGGGGTCAATATGGCTTGAAGGAGAGAAACTCAGATTGGCAAAAAAATTCCCCATAGAGTTCAAATCGACTTTAGTTTTAAGAAGAATGAAAATATCAGGTTTACATAACATAAAAATATCTTTAAAGGTAACTTTGAAAATAGGGTTACCCTGCCCTTAACAATTCCAAGAAATAATCTTCATGGTTCTAAGACCTGAAAGATTATGAATCAAAATTCTATCCTGAGTTCTTAGAATAAGTTTGCATCTTCGATGACTCCACTCCCATGCCTTGGTTGCCTCTACATGTATCTCTAAGAAGGGATTTTGAGTTGACTCCATGCCTAACATTTTGACTGCTAACCTAACATCCCTTACCGCCCAAAATATTTTGAGAAGATGTAATATATCCTCTTTCACTTCTAGGAAGATGAGAAGGGATTTTTCATGAGCAGCATTTTTTCGGTCTACATAATACAATAAGATTATAGTTTCGGGTGGCATAGGCACAAGGATAGAAAGAGTGGGCTATGATTCTAAATTGGGAGATGAATAAAAAGAGATGAGAGACACATGAAAGAATTTGGAGTGAGTCTTTAAATCAGCATCCAACATACTTTTTTGTGCATTAGGGTGCTGAATTTCTAGATTATTTTTCATCCTGGGAGATTTTCTTGAGACAACAGGTGGAGTTGTAGGCAGACAAGGAGCTTTGGATATCATGGGAGCTAGGCTCGATACAGTAGCATGCGTGGGAGCATTACCCAAATCTAGAAGTAACATGGGATTAAATCCCAAAACATTGGAGAGAGAGAGAGTTAGTGGCCTTGGGCGCGGTGCCCATAACTTCAAGGATTTTTTTTTACCCAAACTTGCCCTGTGGCCAGCTGTTTTGGTAACTTTTTTTACCTAGTTGTATAGAATTTCCTTGCTTAGGAATAATAGATAAATCAGATTTTTATTATGTATTTGACCAAATCTAATATTGTTTTGGGCCTGAGAAGTGTTTTTTTGTTCAGAATGGGATAGGCTTAACAAATTATAACTAGTTTCATTTCTAAGTTTTTTTTTCCCTCTACTCTATCCATTTTGAACATCACCAAACTTTTGAATAAAATTATTATACACTTTAGGTTGAGCATTAGAGTTCATTTTGTTAGAATTGAATTTTCTCATTTGTTTTACAAGGAGTCAGGGACCAAATTCAGCTTCATCTTAATTCTTCACAGCCTCACCCATAGCCTAGTCTTTATCATTAACCTTAGCAATAGTAGCCTGGGTGTTTTCTACATTACTGACATTGTTATCTATCGACATATAGTTATTTTTGGTATTAGGCAAATTAGCATTATGTGTATCCTGGATATTCAAAGGACCTTTAGGTTCTGGCAGTGAAGTAGAAGAGGTCTTCCTAAAGGGGCAAAAAATCATTCTATGGGACACCCTACCGCAACCGTGGAAAACAACATGAATATTTTCATATTTCAACTTAAACCATTTACCATTCAATTCAAATTTAGAAACTAAAGGCTATTCTAAATCAATTTCAACACAAACCCTAGCAAAATTTCCACGAGCAGATACAACAATATTGCAATCCAATTTTATAGGTTTACTAATGGATTTAGTAGTGAAGTACAGGAGGGGGGTTCATAGAAATCCATAGGTAGTTTTGGAAATCTAATCCATATTGAAGTTCTAGAGTCAATAGTCTCTTCAGGATAAAAATTAGGTTCCCATTTTCTGACCGTTAGGTAATGATCAAAGATAACCCAAGGGCCTTCAGTTAGATCATGTAAAGAATCATCAATTTCGGAAAATTTAACAACAAAAAAACCTGAGCTTAAATCAATTAACTCAAACTTTCCCTAAATTTTCTACATCGCAGTCACTTTAGATAAAAGAGTTTTGCAGCCAATGTTCCTACCAAGAAGATGAATTATAAGGGAATCTTTCCATTTTTCAGTAATTATTTCCAACCATTGAGGTGGAACTATGAATCTAGGGGCATCGATACTTTTATTCCTTTGTGAATAACCCTCTATGCCATCAAGGGGCACCATCACCAGATCCTCTGTAAGACCCTGAATTAACACGTACGTCATTTTAGTTGTATTTTAGAGTAATTATGAAAAATTAGGGGTGAAATTGGATCAAATTGAAAAGCTAGAAACATTAAATCCCAACTTAGAGAGGTAAATTGACAGTTAACTTTTAATTGAAACTTAAAGGGGTGAAATTGCAAATCTTAGATTTTTTTTTTAAAAAAAGTTGAAATTGATTAAAATTAGGATTTAATGAAAGTTGGGGGAGGAAAGAGTAATTAATTAAAAAGTTTATTATATATATATATACACACACACATACATGATCGGATGAGTAACCGCCGGCAGGGGAAAGAGAGAGGGCAGCGACGTGGCGCGTTGGGATGAATTAAACCCACTAATTACATGCAATATATACATATCTTCATGTGTAATGATCAAAGAAAATCTCATCAAATCTGGAAATTAAGAAGAAAAAAAAAACAGAGAAAGAAGAGAGAGAGAAAGAGGAGCAGCCAGGTTCGGCGCCGGCGGGGTGTGGTCGGCTTTCGTGTGGGGGCTTTGCAGTTCGTGCGAGGGTGTGGTTTTCTGCGGTGGTTGCCAGTGGGTGTATGATCGGAGAGGGGCGGCGTGATCATCCGGATGTGGTGTGTTCCGGCGAGGGGGGTGTCCGTCGTTCAACCATCGTCGTCGTGTGTGTGTTTCCTCTATTTATTTTAGTATGGGTATGCGTGGGAGGGGTTGGTCCATCGCCGGTGGTGACGATGATCGTGTATACGATGTAAGTGTGTTGTCCGTCCAATCAACGGCGGGGTTGTCCACTCCGGTGGGATGTCGCCGGTGGTAAGTTAGAGAGAGATAACTCACCGGCTGTATGGGTTTTAGTGGGTGGTGTGTGTGTGATCATCGTCGGTGGTGGGTGTGCGGTGTGCATGCGTGTATGTATGTGTGTGTGTATGTGTGTTACTGTCGGTTATCTTGGCCGGCGGTAAGTGAGAGATAGAGAGAGAAGGAAATGGGTACGACGTGTGTGCTAGGATCGGTATGTGTTGTGTGTGTGCCATGTGCGTATTCGGGTCGGGGGTGAAGAACGGAGGAAGGAGAGAGTGTTGGCCGGTGTAGAGGTGGTGCGGCCGGAGCTCCAAACTGAAACAGGGACGGTAAGGCAGAAACCGAAAAAAAAAAAAAAAAAAAAAAAAAAAAAAAAAAAAAAAAAAAGGAAAAGTAGAAATTACACAAACCCCCCCAGTAGAATTCAAAAATCCATCTCGCGGCAGACGGAAAAAAATTCGGAAGAGGTAGAATCCCGAACTTACTTAATAAATGAATTTAATTGTCTTGTGGGTGATTACGAAGCTAATTATTAGCATTGAAATGTCAAAACTGAAGATAATAAATAATGAGACCGTTAATATGAATAAAGTTTATATAAGTAAACCGAAACAGAGCAATATTAATTTAATGATAATATTCTAAGAGAAAAGACGGGAAATAGGAAATTAAGTGAATTAGGGTTGCATGGCGTGGTTTAGGTGTTTTTATACAAAAAATATTAATTTAGGCTCTGTCGCTATTAGGTTCGTAGGCACTGGAGTACTGGTAGGGAATAAGCGGTGAAGTCTACGAAAACAGATATTCAGGTGAGTGTACTGTCTTCTTACCAAATTATTTTTCTATGTATATATATGATGAAATATGTGTTACCTAAACGACACGAATTTATAAATGATATGGATCAAGTAGGATTTGGGTGAGTTGGTAAACTAGACTTTCGGAAGATTTTGATGATTTTCGAAAAGAAGTTGAAAATGTATTTTTGTTGGATTTGGTGAAATCAGACGGTGTCTTTAAAAGAGAATAGGAAACATCTGTTTTTCTAAAAATGTTTGATTTTCTAAAAATAAAGGGTGAAAAAGTGGTGTTGATAAAAATCAGACGTTTTCTTTAAAAGAAAGTGTGAAATATGGTTTCTGGATTTAAACGTTGGTTTTGAGGAAAAGAGATAGACGTGGTGAATAGACGATATTTATTGTATTGTGAATCGATGATGCTGTATTTAATTTGATGATGCCATAATATTTATCTGTTTCGGCGGAGTGATGTTATCTGCTTCGGCGGAGTGATGTTTATCTGCTTCGGCAGAGTGATGTTAGACGTTTATACTGTGCAGTGATTATCCGCTTCGGTGGAGTGATGGGTGTTCGTAGGAAGGCATATTCTACGGATGGTACGGTACCGTTGCAAACTTCCGATCGTGAGGTTAAAACGATCACTAGGGTTGGCCAGTATGTGTGTGTTTGAGATGATGTTTTGGGATGTGGTATTTTGCTTATGCTGGGTGATTTATTATTTATTATGGTGATTGGCATGATTCTTATACTAAATGATTTTGCATGGAACTTACATATAGTGTTTTATTCTCCCTGCTAATATTATGAAAATTGTTATGAGCTACGTGATGTTTACATATTTAAGCTTGATCCATTTAGATGTTGCAGAATAAATTATTATTATAAAAAAAATGTTTTATTAAGAAGGCAGTACACTCGCAGGTGAAATGGTTAGAAGTCGGTCGGCCCCTACTGGTGCTAGATAGAGTTATGCGGATCTCGCGATAGAGTCAATCGAGAGAAATTTTGAGACGAGGTGTCAGAGATGAATCTAAGTGAAATGCATGGGATGAGTTTGGTTGTTCTTATAATTGGGACGGCGTATCCCTATCAGATGGACTCGTGTATATGTGTTATAGATGATTTTTTTTTTATATATTGTCGTAATGTGGTTGGTTAGTCAGATAGGTGATGTTATATCGACGTCATGCCGGCCCCACATGGGGAGTGTCCGGGGTGGGGTGTGACATCCTCGTCCTGATCGAAGTACACATCTTCGATCTTGTTCATCGAGAATCCATTGTTCCCATTAAGCACATCTTTAAAAGATTTAGGTTTTTCATTGCATACTTGTTCCGTAAATATTATCTCAGTGGGAACATTTGACGATTTGGAAGAAATTGGATTCATCATCTTCTATGATGTTTCTGTGTTTTTTTTCCTTTCTCTAATAGTGGAATAAGTGAGGACTCATTAGGGTTTTCCCCCATCATTAGATCAATGTCGATTTCATTTACCTGGGTTTCGATTTCCATATCTGCAGAAGAGGGGATTTGGAAGTTGTGCTTGATTTTTTTTTTTGTGCTTCTTGCTAGACATTTCTCCTCTTGACTAGAGGATCCTTTAGGTGAGTTTTCTCCCTCAATAGAAGCCATCAGGCCTTAGAGAAGATCGGAGATGCAGAGGTGATGGCTGAAAATATTTCGATTTGGTCGAAGCACAGTCCCAAGAGAGAGTTTCTCTCTCAAGACTTTACAAAAATGTTTGGAACCACTAAATGAAACTAAAAAAGTTTGTTTTTAAAAGCGGACTTAGGGCAGAAAACTATATTTTTTTAACAAAAATATCACTTTGTTCGTTTTTTATAATAGTTAGGGTTGACAATCTAGGTATTGACATGTAAACATGACACGAAACTAGAATGAAATGATTGTGTGTGGATAAAAACAAAAATAATCAGGTTGTATTCATGTTTACATGCTAATTCGATAATTGAAACTATAAGTTTGAATTGTATTGTTGTTCCCAATTAACAGGTGATATTAAATTAATTAATCAATTTATTAAACATTTAATGTATTACTTTACATACACACATATATATAATAATTAAATTAATATGCAATAGGTTAAAACACTTTTTGTGTAACATCATTAATTATCGTGATATTATACCTTGTTATTGTATGACACGATTCATTATTGTGTTGAGTCAATAAGATAATATATTATGTCACGTGTTATCGTGTTCATGTCAGTAGATGATATAACACGAAATACTATTTGATGATAGAAATTGTTATCCCCAATGCGAATGATACACTTTATTAAGAAACATAAAACTTTAACCCATGTATCCAACCTATTTCCTCAATATCTACATCTCTTCCTTCCGCTCCTCCTCAAACTTTGTCGCAAATTCATGACCTCTTTGTGTTGCCTAGGTGCTTTCCAACCACCGTAGGAGGCTTCTCAATGTTCGTTGCCACTTGTCAACCCTTGATGTCTTCTCTTCTACTTTCTCAGATTTGAATTTTCCACATTGATGTTGAATATCTAGGTTCTGGGACTCGGATCAACAGAGTGGAGTGGGTTGCTTATTAAATGATGATGAGGGCTTGTTTTCTAACGGATAAATCAAGGATTCCAATTAGGGGACATCTCGACCATTGGATATGTGAAGATCAAAATGCTCATTCGCTATTCAGTGTTCCTTTGATCGTTTTATAGGTCATGCGACGTTGTTTATGGGATGGAAAGCACCATGTTGCTACTTCTTTTTATCGATCTATTGGATGAGGAAATGATATGCAATATTGATTTATCGCGTGAAAGAGATCTTTTATAATAGTCCATTTGGACCATATCTCACTATGATGTCCTATTTTTTTCCTTTCGTTCTCACTTCATATTCTCTTGCAAGTTGTTGAAGCCTTTTTTTTTTTTTATTTGTTTTTGCATATTTGCTCGACTCTTGTTCTTTGATTTGCTTGATGCAAATTGTTGTGGTTTGATTTTTGATTTTTTTTTTTAAATAAAATAAAATTGTTTGCTATTGTTTTTGTTTAGATATGTTGCTTTTTTTTATTTGTTTCTTGTTTAGATTTTGTTTGTTGCATCAAAACTTTGTTGTTTGTTTGACTTGTTTGTTGCATTGTTGTTTGTATTTGATTTTGATTTGTTTCTTTTTTGATTTATTTGTTGTTTAGATTTTGTTTCTACAAATTTGTTATTGTTTTGATTTTAAAGAAGTTGTTCATTTGATTTGTTTGCTTCATCTTACCATTGTCATCGGTGGTTGTCGAGCTCTGGTAGTCGGCGTTGGTAGTGGTTTGCGATAGTGGTCTAGCGTAGGCTTTTTCTCGAATTTCTCTTTTGATTCCTTACGTAGAAACATAAATCTGGTCTGGGTAACGTAAACCAAAATTTCGAACATAAAAATATGCTCTCGAAACTGAAACAAAAATAAGATGAGAATTTTTTTGTTACGCAAAAAAAAAAAAAAAAAAAAAAAAAAAAAAAAAAAAAAGAAAAAGGATTTTTCTTGTTCCTGTATTGTGTTTTTTGTTTCAAGTTGAAGTTTCAAATTTTGTAATTAGTCAACATAAGATTTTTAAATAACTGGATACCTGGTTTATTTTTATAATTTTAAAATAATTCTAAAAATTGGATGATTTATGGATAATTTGGGGTTTTGTCCATATCCATTTATAATCCATGTCCATTTTTATCTGATTAATAATACTCGGATTGATACTTGAGCACTGCATACTCACATTCGTTAGTAACTAATCTATTTTCACCATATCTGCCTATTTGGCACATCTATATAAAATATTATATTCCAACTTATTACTAATGAATTTAAATATATTTTTTTGGATATCTTCCAAACTAGTGCGTAATGCTAGTAAAAATATCTTTTTTAACAAGACGAAATCATAAGCGCTGGATGTGAACCTGAACGGATGGATGGTGGTGCTAAATTTTGTAAATCAAACATGCAGAGCTTGTTTGAGACCATGTAAGGCACGACGAAGGCCACAAATTTTGTGTTGAGGAGAAATTAGACCATGAGGGGTATGCACATAAACATCCTCAAGGAGATCTCAGTTGAGAAATGCATTCTTAATATCCATATGAAAAAGAGTCCATTTGTGAATGGCAGTAGCCGCAAGGAGAGTAAGGACATATGTGAGTCTAGATACATGAGAAAATGTTTATTTGTAATTGATGCTATATTCCTGAATGAATTCTTTCACAACAAGTCGGTGTTTATAGTGTTCAACGGATTAATCAGAAGAGTGTTTTGATTTTGAAAATCCACTTACATCTCATAGGAGTTTTCCTAGGAGGGAGGTCAACGAGATCCCAAGTATGAGTTTTGGCTAGGGCATGAAGCTTTTCGTCCATTTGTTTTTTTGCCAATGAGGGTTAGTACTGGCCTTCTTAAAGGATTGAGATTCCTGTAAATTAAGTTCGGTAGAAAAACAATGAAAATCATGAAGATATGAGGTCAATTGTGTTACCCTGCTAGAATGACGAAATTCTTTAGGACAGGTTTAGTTGGTGCAATAGCTGAAATCATTAGGACATACTTAAGGGAGTCATTCTTAGGATCTGTAATAAGAGCAATAACGTCATTGGGGGTTCAGTAGGGTAGTTGGAGGATCTATTTGAGGCTCGGTGATATTTGTGTTCGGATGATCAGAAAAGAAGTTTATGGATGGATTAGTGAAATATAGATGGTTGGTAGTAGATATCGAATGAAACTTGGATGTCGAGGAAAACATCTTGTGTTTCCAGAAAGTGACATGGCGATAAATATGGAGACAATTAGAAATAGAATCCCAAAATCAACATCTTTTTTGTTCAGCTCCATATCTGAGGAAACAATCTATTCGATCTCAAGATTCAAGTTTAGTATGTTCATGAGGTTGTAAAAGGACAAAGAAAGCACACTTAAAGACTTTTAAGAGGCTGTGATTAGCAGAAACTCCATACAACTTCTCCTAGAAGCACTCCAAACAAAATGATGAAGTGACTATTGCACGGAAAATATCTAGGATATGTCGATGTTTACATTAGCTCAACTATTTTGGGTAGAAGTGTCACGGCAAGATCTCTGGGGAAGTGTACCATGTTTTCGAACGGTGGAAATAAAAGACTAGTCCTTGTATTCCATGACATTGTCAAATATGAATATGCTGATATTATGGGAAAATAGAGTTTAAACCATGACAACATATTATGAATAGATTTGATATAATTCAGAACGCTTATGCATGAGGTATAACCAGTATATTGAGAGTAATCATCAATAAATATGACAAAGTATTTGGATCCTAATTGCGGTAAAAGGTGTGGGTCCCCAAGCATCAGAGTGGACTAGGTCAAAGGGTGCAGAAAAGTCTTGAGTCACTAGTAGGAAAAAGTAAGGCATATTGTTTTAGCTTGTTGACGTGGAAGGCAAACGATATGCTCGGTAGAGATGGAGCCTAATTTTCTACTAGAGTCTAAAGTGTGAATACGTCCAACGGATACATAACCTAACTGGAAATGCCAAAAGACTGAGAGAAGATGAATCATGTGATGGTGGTGGTGGTAATGTGGATGATGGATGTGATGGTGATAGTAATGAGAAGGAGGAGGATGGTGAAAATGAATCAAGTGATGATGATGAAGATGGTGGTGGTAGTAGTGGTATGGGGATAATGATAATAATAATGGTGGTGGTGGTAAGGAGGATGATGGGTGTAATGGTAATAACAGTGAGAATGATGATAGTGAAAATTAGGTGATGATAATGAGGATGGTAATGGTAGTGGTGGTAGTGGTAACGAGGATGATGACGGTGATAGTGGTGGGGTTGCACAAGTTGTTGGACTTGGGGTGGTGGTGGTAGAGATTGGGGTGGTGGTGTAAACCACTGAGCTTAAATAGACTTCCAATTTTATGACCAGTCCCAAGTTTTTTTCCTGTCGGAGGAGACTACACACGTCAACTAGTATTAGAAAATATTACTTCAAATCTCAATTTACAGAATCCCTCAACAGATAAGAGGTTTAAAGTGAGATTTCGAATTAAGTACGTGTTAGAAATAAAAAGATATGTAATAAAAATCTAAGCAGTATGACTGATACGCATTTGAGAACTATCAGCTGTATGAATGGTAAGAGCATTCACAACGGATAGTTTGGATGAGAAGATGTTGGGATCAAAAGTGATGTGATTACACCAGGGAGAATCAAAGAACCAAGAAGAATTATATGTAGTAAGTGAAAGGATTGGGGAAAAGATTGCATCGGAACCGTAGACAAAGCATTTGAGGATTGAAGCTACATCCCAAACAAATATGGAAACAACGGTAAAGGTAAGATCAGAACCCTTATTGGCAGCAAGAACAGTCGTTGAAGGACAACCCTTTGAATCAGATTAACAATATATAGGAAAATATATTGTATGATGTGAATCTGGAAAAACTGAGGCCCCAGATGGATTTAGATTGCTAAACCTAGAACCAATGTAAGATTGTGAGAAACCGATTGATGAACCCTTGAACCGGTCAAAACACCGTAATGGAGCAAGTCAACAATATAAGAAAAAGTATACTATACTATTTGAATTTGAATAACTGAGACCTCGGATAGATTCAAGATGCTGAAATTAGTCAAGAACCTATTTTATACCTTCAAGAACCCATCAAAAAATAGGTGAACTGATCCAAAGAAATTGTCAAGCAATTTTCAACTGGTCAACAATCCAGAATTTACAAGAAGACACTTGGTGCTGATATAGCATGAGAGGTGACATGGCACTAACGTGGCAGACTAGGTCGAAATAGGAGCTGACATGTCTATTGACGTGGTGATATATTGATAGATGATGTGAAATAATCGGGTGTTTTAGATTGTGACGCCTAACGTGGCAACTTTGGTCTGCTAACGTGGTGATGAGCTAGCCAATGTCATGTGGACAGTTGGCAGTTGAAGTGTCGGCCACATGTCGCTGACGTGCTAGGGTTGACGTGACTTGTTAATGCGCGTGGGCAGGTGAACGATGGGGAGCTAGAGTCCTAGGTAATGCGTAAGAGTGCGTGCGCAGTCCAATGTTGGTGTGGTTGGTGGTGTTTTGTTCGTCTCGACGAGAAGATTCAAATAAAGTGATGAGTGATGATGTCAGAATAACAATTATTTTTGTGGAGGCAAAAAACAGTGACAACGGTTGTGATAATTCTGGTGTGCGTGGAGGCGCATTGAAAGATATTTGTCCTGCTTGTCGGTGGCGTTGGACTCGTCGTGTCAAGAAGAGTCTGGTGGCAGTAGTGGATTTGATGTTGAGTTTGTTGAACGGTGAAAGGGTTGTGGGCAACAACGTCGCGGGAGATTTGATAAAAAATAATTGGTTTGTGGATATTTAGTAGGAGTAGGTACGTGAAGAATTGACTCTTAATATTATGTTAGAGGGGTTAATAGCACTTTACTCCCTTGTGGTTTGGCCGATTTGCACGTCGTTGTGATTTTTTTGGCACTTACCCCCCCTCCCCTTGGTGGTTGGACTTAACTGCAAACGTAACTTTGTTAACAGAAAGTTAAAATGTCGATTTTGCCCTTCCGCCATTATTAACACTTATTTGGGTGTAAAGTGTAATTAACCTTAAATGCCTCATCCCTTCTCTCGATCGATCTCAGAAGCGTTGCCTCAGTCCCCTCTCTCGATTTCCATACAACGCTTAACATTTCTCAAGTTTTCAACCCTCATTCACATCAGTGGCTCACGCTTCCATCCGCCACCTTGATCGATCGTTCCAATTCCATCCACCAATGATGTCACCTTCGTTCATTTCATTGTCCCGAAATCGTTCGACATCGTTCGATGTCAAATCCACCGTCGTTCCAATTCCATCCACCAGACGGTCTGAAAATCGTTCCAGATCTGTTCCATTCTTCGATTTCTTGCCCAATTACGGTTTCTTACGCTAGATCTGTTCGATTGTTGAAGTGTTTTGGAAGAATCGAACTATTTGAAGCAAGGGTTTACTGTACAAGGTAAAAAATTTGTATTTCCTTCATTTTAATTGATTTTTTGAGTTCTTTCGTTGGGAAAATGTGAATTTTCTTGTTTCGAAATGGGAAAAATTACTGGATTGTGCATTAGGGTTTTTCTTGTATTAGTTTAAATTTTTGAAATTTTGTATAGTGAAATATTGAATTGGGGTTTAGTGAAATACTGGATTGTGCATTACGGTTTTAATTTACTAAGAGGTGTTTGTTTTGTGTTTCTGTTCACAAAAACTTTGTCTGGTTTTGGCAGGGATTATGTTTCAGGATATAACAACGCTGCTTCTGGATGCGAAGGCTTTTAAGGACACCATTGATTTGTTCGCTGACAGGTACTGGGGGAAGGATATCTCTGTTGTTGCAGGTATTGTTCTTAATTACTCGTCGTTGGCGCTAGTAACATGTGTTGGAAAATCGACCGATTTTCACTCCAAATGCACCTATTTTACTTGCTTCTTCCGTACTCCAAATAAGTTCACTGCATAAATTCATTTCCAAATGTGAATTCCTTGATCTTTCAGTGTTGTTTGACGCTTGAATCATAGTGTTTATGTTTGAATTGTTCTTTCATCACTGTTGCCATTCATATATAATATTCTGGTTAATTTAACTGGGGGGCTTAGAATATGACTGACAATTTTGTGTGTGTTGTTAATATCACATTCATGCCAAAAACAATTTGTTGAATGCTGCACACTCCTATATGTTCACTTGCTATTCATTTTTCCTTTTTCGAGGTTAATATTCTTTGCTAATTTTCTGAAAATCACTTGCAAAGAAATTGGAAAAATGATGGTTCTCTTGATCAGATAATTTTGGCCTACAGCTTCAGCATGTTTCATCATAGCTTTTGCCAACACCGCATTCAATTGATTTACATTTTCCTCTAACGATACGGTATTAATTTATTTTCATGAAGAATAGATGTACGATTAATAATTCCATGATGACAAGTCTGAGATATAGTGATTTGAAAAAGAAAACCTGAATAAACACATACATTTAATCAGATAAAATATAGACAGTGCTTCGTGATCCAAATATTTGAGGAGCTTATATAAGTTAGAATATAGAAGTGCAATGAGCGGTTGCCTCCCATTTTCTAATTTACACGCAGAACAATTTAATATTAGGAGAATATTGTGGCAAGTTATTTGTCCAAATTATGTCAGTCTACTTCAATTCTTTCCTATTATGATATTGAGTTCTTTACGTAATAATTGCTCATTGAAAAAGAAATTTCTGAAAAATGATGTTTAAAAACATATTTACAAAAGTCTCACAAAAACGCAGATCCCTTCTGCGTTTTTCACGAAAATAAAAAATAAAAACGCATTTACATTTTGCGTTTATATGATAGCTCTTTTTATTTATTTATTTATTTTTTATTTTATTTTATTAAAACGCATAAGTGATTTGCGTTTCTTATGAGAAACGCAAATCACTTATGCGTTTCTCACAAGAAACGCATAAATCGCATAAATCCATTGCGTATCTTGTGAGAAACGCATGGGATGAGTTTAAAAAAAATAAAAAATGGCATTGTCTCTGCATGACCATGAGTTTTAAAAAAAGAAAAAAAAAAGAAAAAAAGGCATTGTCTCTCTCTGCCATGTTCTCACGTCAGCATGGGACTGCCTTCTCTCTCTCGACGTTGTATGTTCTGTCTTGTATACTTGATTATTTATGATTTGTTGTGTGATGCTAAACATTTGTTCTTCATCAAATGGCGATGTTTGATGAATAGATGAAGTTGCCGATCGACTTCGCCGTCGCTTTTCGAATTCGCAGTCACGGTCGCCTTTCGTCTTCGCGACGTCTTCGTCATCGCTTTTGTCCTCGCCGTCCCCATCACCCAATCCTCAAATGGTGATGTTTGATGAATAGATGCAGTCGTCGATCGACTTCGCCGTCGCTTTTCGAATTCGCCGTCGCTTTTCGAATTCGCCGTCGCCGTCGCCTTTCGCCTTCGCGACGTCTTCGTCGTTGCTGTCTCCATCCCCGTCACCCAATCCTCAAACATTGCCATTGATGAACAGATTCAATGCGCTCGTTTTTGCCAGCCCCCGTTACCTCCTTCGTCTTCGACTGCCCCCGCATTGGCGACTCCAACTTCGCCGCCCTCTGTTCCCAGCTCAGCAACCTCCGTCTCCTCTGTATCTGCAACCTCCGCGATGCCGTTCCGAATTACCCGTTAATTGGGTACACAGACGCCGGCAAAGAGATGATCGTTGACATGACGAAGTCGAATCATCTGAAGAGCGATATTGCGGTTGTGAATAAGAGATTGGATTATTTGAAGGAGGAGTACGGCGTGCCGGCGTAATGGCGGTGCGAGAAGAACAAGGGGATGGTTCAGCAGGTGGATGGGTCATGGAAACTGATGGACCATGAAGATGGTGATAATGATGATCATTTTGCATCATAATAAAGAAATGGGTGTGTGTGTAAGTATAGGAAGTCTATGAAATGGTCCCGGTGTTGTTAACACCGGGACCAAAAAAGGGGAACTTCCTTCAACCTTCAACCAGTAAGAGAGAGAGACAGAGGAGAGAGAGAATCAAATCATTCAACCTCAGAGAGAGAGAGAGAGAGGAGAGACACAAAGGAGAGAGAGAATCAAGTGGGTTGAATTTTTTTAAATATTTTTGACACTTTATATTCCTAAAGTTTTACCATTATTTTTTTTATTTTTTAATAAAAATAAGAATTTTTTTTGTCTTTTAGTTTTTACTTTTTTTTTTTTTTTTTTTTTTTTAAAGATTTTTTTTTTTTAAAAAAATAAGGTTACATTTCAATTGAAATATTTTTAAATGAAATTGAATTTAATTTCACTTGAATTCAAATCAATTGAAAATATTTTTATTTGAATTCAATTAAAATATTTTTAAAAATTGAAATTAATTTTTTTTAATTAAATTAAAGTCAATTTAAAATATTTTCTTGAAACAAATTCAATTGAAAATATTTTTAATTTTAATTTTTAAAAATATTTCAATTAAAACTAAAAGTATTTTTAATTGAATTCAAGTAAAAATTAAAATTAAAAATATTTTTAATTGTATTGAAGTGAATTGAAATATTTTTACTTGAATTTAATTAAAAATATATCACAAATTGAAATATTTTTAAAAGTTAAAATTAAAAATATTTTTAATTGAATTCAAGTGAAATTTAATTCAATTTTATTTTAAAATATTTTAATTGAATTTTTAAAAATATTTCAATTGAATTGTAACTTTATTTTTAAAAAAATAATTTATAAAAAAACAAAATAAAAAAAAAGGAGTAAAACCTAAAAGACGAAAAAAAAATATTATTTTTGTTAAAAAATAAAAGAAATAATAGTAAAAGTTTAAGGATATAAAATGTCAAAAAACGCCTCCCATGCGTTTATTTTTTTTAAAACTCCTCCCATGCGTTTCTCACAAGAAACGCAATGGGTTTATGCGTTTCTTGTGAGAAACGCATAAGTGATTTGTGTTTCTCACAAAAAACGCAAATCACTTATGCGTTTTAAAAAAAGAAAAAAGAAAAAAGAGAGCTATCGTATAAACGCAAAATGTAAATGCATTTTTATTTTTTATTTTTTTGAAAAACGCAGAAGGGATCTGCGTTTTTCACAAAAACGCAAATCCCTTTTGTTTTTTATGAGACTTTTGTAAATATGTTTCTGAACATTATTTTTCAAAATTTTCTTTTTTAATGAGTAATTATTACATAAAGAACTCTTATGATGATATTCATAAGACTTAAAATACTAGAATTTGGATTCATGATTCATGTAAGTTGTCTAAAGTTTTATATTAGCTGGTTATTATATGCATAACTTTTAATATGTGACGCTCGTAGTGTTTATGGTTGAATTGTTACTGGGTCATTCAAATATGTGAATTTCTGACTAATGTGCGATTTGTTTGTTTATGTATTTTGCAAGGTTTGGACAAAGTTTAAGAAGTGATATTGTTGCCCGTGTTTTGGACTATTTTTTTATTGACATTGTTTGTAGTGTTTAAATCGGCCAAGATATGTTAACGGTGTATTAAAGAAGAAGTGAATTATAATTTTTTTATCAGTGAATTGCAATGAGTGAATTTCAATTTTTTGAAGTATTTTGATGTATTATCGTGAAATTGTGTATTTTGAGATGTATTAAATTATCGTATATTTTTAACTTCATGAATGATAGAATAACCGACAAAAAGATGATAATTCATATTTCGTTATTTCAAATATTATTCATTCATTTCATTGTTATAAACATAATTAAAATTGTAATAACAAGCACAAAAAATACAATTGTTTAGAAAATAAGGATCTCTTATTTTGAACAACTGTCAAGTCGGCTATTCGATCACATTTGTATTTTTTTTTCTAAAATTCATTTAATATCACCATCATAAACACTTGAAGAATACATGAAAAATAAACATAAGAGAAGTACGAGTAAGAAATTGTATTAGAAAGATAGATTTTTTTTGTTAAGAGGCTAAGTAGGGGTAAAAGAGGAATAAAATTTATGAATTTTTGAGAGAATTCAACCAAAAATATGCCCAACCTCGGAAATCGCGCATGCACGACAAACATAGTTAGTTTGGATGGAAAGGGTTAGATTTGCACTTAAGATTACAAGGAAATAAGTGCCAAGAAAAAATCACAGGGGATAAGTACAAATCGCCCAAATTATAAGGGGTAAAGTGTTATTAACCCTTATTTTTGAATAATTGAGATGAGAGAGAATATGAGATGATTGCATTGATATTTGTGAAAACTACAATATTAAAGAGACATACAAAAAATCTATATATAACAGTGAGTAGAGTTCGGTTTGGTTTTCCTAATTGGATTAAGGTTTAACTTAGTGGGCCAAGACTCTTATTTATATATATATATATATATATATATATATTAACAAATATATTTCTTCAATGAAGTGGTGGTACTGGTACCTGTATTGAAGAAATTCCCCTTTAATTGATACTGAGTTTGCCATGGAATTGACTAATTGGGAGAGAATAAAAACTAATCTAGTTCACCAAACATTTAACAGAAATGATCACTTCACTGTTAAAACCCATTTAACATACAAAATGTGCTCTTATTTAATAAACGCTTTGTCCCGTACAAGTTATGTACAATCCTTTACCTCCTCCAAGCACGTATGCAACCATATGTAGAGGCAACACTAACCTAGATTATTCGTCTCTTGCCTCATCAAATACAACAGTTCTGTTAATCTTTGAACTTGAAAAATAATGGACATTGAGATATATATGGTTTTAGATTTTCTTCTCCGCCGGGATTAAGGATTCGGAAATCTTAGGTGGCGTTTGGTAACCGTTTCTGTTTCTATTCCAGCAGTGGAATGAAAATGGGATGGGATGGAATGAAAATTTTATTTTCTTTTTGGGAGTAGAATCGCGTTTGGTAACGATAATTTTTTTTTTTTTTTTTTTTTTTTTTGGGAAAGGAATTGTGCTTTGTAACGATTTTATCCTAAGATTTTTTATTTTATTTTATTTTTTTTTTTTTTGGCCTGACGGCGGTGGCTCTGGCGCCGGAGACAGTAGACGGCGGTGGCCCCCGACACTGGCGATGACCGGACGGCGGTGGCGCCGGCGACGCCAGAAGGCAATGGCGCCCGCCGGCGACGGCCGGAAGTGGCCGAAAAATTTCCGGCCAGACGGTGACCGGAGATGGCGGCGGACGGTGGTCGGCCGGTAGTGAACAGTGATCATATGTTTTGGGAATGGAATGGGAATAATGAGAAACAACTTTTTTTTGTTTCTCATTTTTTAAGAAAAAAATGGGCACAATTCTCAAATGGAAATGAAATAGAAACGGAAACAAAAATTACCAAACGCTATTCCTAAAAATCTGGGAATGGAATGAGAATTTCTGGAATGAAAATGGTTACCAAACGGGGCCTTAGCATATCCAATGATCTCGACTCTGGTACAGACGAGACGATGAACTTGTCTCCCGCTTTGTTTTCTACGATGATGAACAATTAAGCATACAATAAGTTAGAATTAGGGATGTTAATGGTCTAGTTTCGATCATGTTTCATACAAAATCAAAACCGTTTGACATATACCAAACCAAAACCAAAACTGCCGTTTTTTTTTTTTTTTTTTTTTTTAAATGATTTGAAAACTGAACCATTTAACTTTATACAAACCAAAACAAAGAAAGCGAAACCATTTAAAAAAATTTAATTTTATAAAAAATCAAAACCAATACCAAAATCACGAAGCCTCGGAACTCTATCTTTTATATATAAACAAAAACTTAATTAAAATATAAAATACAAATTTAAAAATGAAACCAGTCCATAAACGAGAAAACGGAGGGATAGGATGAAAGTTCGAAGTCGATTAGGATATAACACATACAAATGAGAAAACCTAACCTTAACACACACACACAAACACATATATATACAGGAAGGTTAAACTATACCCTAACGTGGTTTGATCAATTTTCACTTACCCCCCTGTGGTTTGAAAATCGCCACTTAACCCCCTGTGATTTGAAAAGCGCCATCCCTAGTCAGAATGCTTCTAATGCATGGAAATTTGCTTAAAAACACAGGAGGTCCTGAATTTAGGACTAACCATATCGGCAATGGTGTTCTTCCAAACCTTCTCCAACTCGCCAAAAACAATGTCAATCGTGGGTCGTCCTTTACTTGAGTTTGCAACACAAAGTGTTGCGATTTGCAATATGGATTCGAAATCCATGCTATTCAAATTTTCGTTCAGACGGGGGTCCTGAAAATCAGTTAATGGCCGTTTTCCCATACTTACGTCTTTTGCCTGCAAAAAATTCGCTACATTGTTGTTCTCCATAGGAACGAGACATACAAAAATTTCCACAATTGACTACGCAACCATTTTTATTTTTATTTTTTTTAACTCACACACTTCCACTCACACACCCGGTGAGATTCGATCCCCAGCCCTCTCGCCTGGGAAGGGTAGGCCTTACCACTAGCCCACCATCGAATCTTAATTGATTACGCACTTATTCAGGCATAAAGGTTAGTTTGAAGAATAAGAAAAACTTTGGAAAAAAAAGAAAAAGAAAATCTCTCCATTGCTATAGTCTCCCCTAAATTTCTGTTTTATGAAATTCTCTCTCGACTCTTCCATATAAAGGAGCCTGTGCAATCCCTAAAGGGTAAACTTCTACAATTGATTTCATTGAATAAAAGAATTGTTCCTCAGTTCTATATTTTCTCTCTTTATTTTGATTGTTTTTGTTGATTCCCACAACTCTAGCGCTTGTGTTACTTGATCTTGAACTACATATAAAGTCTAGGACAATCCTCTTTTTTCAAAACGTATTTTGAGAGTGAGTTAGGCCTATTAGGTATTTACATGATCTTAAAATCAGACTTTTGGTCTGATATTGGACGTGTTGAATCTCATATCAATATTGGGCCTCTGATATCTGTTCAGAGTTGTTTAGCAAAAATCCCACATTCTTGTGTTACCTAATCTCGAGCTATATATATAGGCTAGAGCAATCCTCTTCTTTCAAGACGTCTTTTGAGAGTGAGTTAGGCCTATTGGGTTTTTTTGCAGTTTTATTGTGATTTAAATATTGGTCATAAATCGTAAAGTTTCTTACCTTTGTTGTAAGTTGATCTCTTGCACCCAAGTCTAACTCGATCACCTTTTGTCCGGATAGAAGTTGGAGAGCCACAATACCGAAACTGTAGATGTCACTGGCGCATGTCAATTTGGCATTGCTCATGTATTCGGGATCCATATAGCCTATGGTTCCCCGAACATCTGTATATACTTTACTCTCGTCTATTCCCAACATTTTTGCCAACCCAAAACCAGCAAGCTTTGGATCCAATTTGTCCGTCAGAAGGATGTTCGTCAGCTGTAAAGGACATATTGTTTATTGTCAAAGCAGATCCATTCAACGAAAATCACAATATGATAGATAGTGAATGTAGAAACCAAATGGGCCTAATTCATTCTCAAAAAACGTCTTGTAAGATGAGGATTGTCTCTGGACTTATATATAGCTCAGGATCAGGTAACAGAAGTGACAAGGGATTCAACACCTCACGCGCATGGTGTACTTTGACAAACGATTGTGAAAGGATATTTTGGGGGCGTGTTGAATCCCACATTGCTTGTATTACCTTGATCCCGAGCTATATATAAAGCCTAGGACAATCCTCTTCTTTCAAGGTGTCTTTTGAGAGTAAGCTAGGCCATTAGGGTTGTATAGTCAACAAATTGATACCAAGTTTAATATGTTGGTTGTTCAAATTATCCTATTTTAAAAATTATTTTATTTTTGGTAAAAATAATTTGTGTATTTCTTCATTTCTATATGACTATCAAGTGCTCATGCCAAAAGACATAGTTTAATATTCTATGATAAAAAAAAATAATGGTATGTAATTTAAAATAAAATAAAATAATAACTAGGTAATTATCTTAAATAATTAATTTTTATCATAAATCAAAATGGTGTGAACTCTACAAAGTAATTATAGTCAATAAAACTATTAGGATATGTCCAAATATCTCTCCAATTGAATGGTTGAGATTTAATTTAGATCTCCTCTATTAAATTTTAGTCAAAAAATATTATGTGGACGACCTGATTTATAATATGAATGTAATTAAATTACATAATGTTTGGTTCAACAAAAAAACACATACATTCATCATTTTTCTAATTAAATCTTGCTTCATTAATTACACAAGAAATTATCATTTCAAAATGGTTAGGTAGCTAACTTGAGTTTATTTAATTTTTGGTTTCTGATTATACAATCCTCTATATTTCGTTTTTTAATTTCTTTTTTATTCTATTTAAAGAGTAACATATTGTTTAGTCCTTACCATATTTTAGTTAACGTTAATTAAAATATCAAATGCAAATTCCACATCTAATTCACATTAATTCGATAAATTCAATTTAGTAAATGTTAACTGGAGGACTAAAAAATAAGAGAAAAAATTAGTGGATAAAAATTGCAAGTGACTAATTTCAATGACAAACTATTAATTTCCCTTCTAGGGTAAATATCATATACCTCAACTGATATTTGACATAATATCAATAATCTCCATTCCAAACCCAAGTCTTGTAACGTAGTCGTTATCTAATGTGCCTCCCTAGTGGTACTCATCCTCCAACCATTTGTTAAAAAAAAAAAAAAATGGGTGAAAAATAACCCTCCTTCCAACATTAGGGGTTTCATATAAAATTCACCACTGTCATTAACAAATGTTAAAAGTCGTTTTTTAAGTCATGATGTCATAGTTATTTAGAGATAAATTTCCAAATTTTACCCTAACTGCAAACCTTATAAAATTTGTCTGAAAAAATTGTTCTCTTTTTTTATATTTTGCTTTTCTAAACTAAATCCACTAGAAATACCAAAAAAAAAATAGAGTAAAAAAATCAAAAAACTGAAAAACAGTCTGGTGCTACAAAGCTCCTGCCATGCATGGGGTCCAAGGAAGGTCGGACCACTTAGGTCTATTGCAACCTTACATCACTTTTGCAAAATGTTGTTCCCACAAATTGAACTCGGGACTTTGAAGTCACATGGCGATAACTTCTACTATTACGTCAAGGTTGCTCTTAAAATTGTGTAATTCACGAATTGAAGGACAACCAAACAAGAGGCAGTGTTATATGACTATGTATGTTTTTCCTTGGAATTTTTGAAGGTTTCGTGAAGACCACAAAAAATATTAAATGGCTATGTTTCTTACCTTGATATCTCTGTGAACAATGCACCCATCAATGTAATGATGAAGATACCTAAGTGCTAGTGAGCAGTCTCTCAGGATCTTAACTCTTCTTTCCCATGTAAGAACAGTGTCTTTCTCTGTACACAAACAATGAAAGTGGAAGCCAATCATTAATTTTTTTTTACCATTATTCTTATGTAAATCATAGTTCTTATGCTTAATCCTATCTACATTAGTGTTAATATATGTATATGGGTCTTGCCCTACTATGTTAAACCATAATCTCACTAAGAAAAACAAAATTTAATCCTATCAAGGTAACCCTAGTCAATCCCTAGGAAGCATGGACACGGACACGCGACACGACACAATACGACACGGATACAACGACACCACAATTTTTTAAAAATCCTGACACGGACACGATATGGACACATCAATAAATAAATATGTAATTTTATATTTATTAACCTAATTAAATAAATACATATTGTCATTAAGTAAATTCATTCAACCAAAATCATTAAGCTAAAGAGTTGAATTTAATGGTTAAATAGATACATTTCGCAAGTAAATATCTCAAAGCAATCAATATAAGAGGCTCCACATCATAAATGTCAACTTGAGTCACTATGTTGATGTGTCATCTTAAAAAGAGACAAGTCAGATCATATAATCAGAAAGTAGGAAATTATCTGTTTTGACAGATTTCAGCAAAACAGTAAAGGAAAAAGAAGAAATTAAGAAATAAAAAACCATTGATTGAGCATAATTTGTAAGGAAAACAACATGAAAAAAGATATAGCTATATAGCGGAATCGCCAATTTAGGGGGAAAACCAAAATTATTGATCAATTAACCTGGGATTGAAACAATTAAAAAACAAAGAAGTGAAACGATTAAAAAAAGAGAAAAGGAGAGAGAGAAACTCGGGTTCAAACTTGGAAAGAAATAAAGAGAAGGAGAGACATACCTAGGTTTGAACTTGGAACGAAATAGAGAGTAATTAAATTTAATAATAACAAGATTAAGGTAATAAAAAATTACAAATTTAACCCTTCAAAAAAAAAAATCACTACATGCGCTTTTGAAGTGTCCGACACGTTTACCTCATGTGCCGGCACCGTCTCGGGATTTATTAAAAATAAATAAAAATTGACATGTTCTAACACGTGTTTGGCACGTGTCGGAGGCGTGTCTGTGTCCGATACATGTCGGACACCAACACTCAGTCTCTAAAGGAATGTCGGTGCTTCCTAGGTCACTCCCTATAGTCTATATATAGGGAGTGACTAGGGTTACCCTGATAGGATTAGGGATTGGTTTTTCTAGTGAGATTAGGGTTTAACATAGTGAGCGTAATGTACAACTTAAAAAAGGGCCCAATAAATTAGAACTTCAACTATAAATTTCAAATTTAGCCCTTCAACCTATCATCTTTGTTGTCCATTTTCATGGCTACGTAGTTCACAGGCCAGTTAGAAAAAATTGCATGAAAATGGAATAATGGTATAACTGACGGGTAAGAGATATGCTGTACTTTCCACGGACAAAAAAAATATAATCACTTTTTGTTAATAGTGTTTTTAGTACTTTTAAGAATAATAATAATAATAATAATATAAAAATTAATCGAACAAAATGTACTTTTACTTGAAAATAAGAAATTATATTTGGTAACGTATAGATGGTATCTTAGTTTTACCAAAATAAATGATCTTTTAATCTAATTTTTTTTTTTGGTAGAGAGTAGAGAAAATTTAGGTAGAAGGTCTTAGTCCATTAATGTCTAGAAATATGAACATCGAAGAAATGAAAAACCACTATTTTTAGGTTTTCAAAAGAAGTATATTTATTCTTTTGATTTTTAAAAGTACTTTTTGAAAAAGCAAAACAATCGCTACTTTTAATTTGAAGTACTCTTTTCCTTAAAAGCAAAAAATGTAAATAAAAAGGCGTTATCAAATGGAGGCTTAATTACTATTGAATCTCACATTGATGTTAGGCTCCCCAATATCTGTTTGGAGTATTTCTCTCTCAAAAGACGCCTTGAAAGGGAAAGATTGCCGTAGGTTTTATATATTGCTTAGGATAAGGTAACACAAACGAAGTGGGATTTAACAATTACTTTAAGTTTTACCAATGTAGTTCAAATGCCAACTAGCAAGAAGTGCAACAAAGTGAAATCATTGTATAATTGACGGTAAGAAATATAATGTACTTTCCTCGACAAAGAAAAAGAATTAACCACTTTTACGGTCCGTTTAGGTAGTTCAAGAAGATATTTGATTTGTAAAAAAATCTAAAAAACTTTATTAGGAAAAATACACATTTTCCTTCTTGAAATCGAATACCTTCAAATTTGTTACTTGAACACACCCTTAATTTTTATCAAACAGACTTCTTCAAATTTAAAACCAAGCAACTTACTTAAGAGATGGTGAGAGAGATTTCCGGCTGCACAATATTCGTACACCAAGTACTGCTCACCATCTTCCATACAATAACCAAACAAACAAACAAGATTTGGATGTCGAACTCTTGACAGACCTTCAACTTCTCGAGTGAAAGAATCTGAAGTATTGGTCTTGTAGATATGCTTGATGGCCACAACTTGTCCACTCGGTAGAACTCCCTTGTAAATGTGTCCCGTGCTTCCTCGTCCAAGATTTATTGCATTCTGAATCTCAGCCTTGGAGAACCTATAGAGGGATGACAGAGCAGGAATTTCTTTGGTTTTTACAGCTTTAGGGGTCTTTTTAGTATTCTTGGTTACATAGTTCACGAGAACGATCACCAGTATCAGTACAAGGGTTGCTAGAACACTTGCTAGCAAGGTTTTGAGCATAGAATCTGGCATAACAGGGCACCTATGAGTAACAGTTGTAACACAGATATAAAGAGAGATTTAATTAAGAATCAAGAGCAACTTTTTAAAAAAATTGGGAGCTTAGGCATCATTTAGTAACGTTTTTTTTAATTACTTTTAGCTTTAAGCAAAAAAGAAATTAAAAATAAAAGTAGAGCCTGTTTTGTGTTTTAAAAAAGTGCTTCTAAAAATCAAGAATAAAAGTACTATTTCGCAAAGAAAAAAAAAGTAATTGCTTGTCATTTCTTTGTTTGTTTTATTTTAAGAGATTGATGGACGAGAATTTTTCTATCAAAATTTTCTCAACTCTCTACAAAATTCTTTTGGATGGTTTTACATGGGTAACATTAAAATATAATCTCGACTTAGTTTTTGTTGAGTTTATCTTATGTCAGATATGGAAGAGGCTGATGATCAGATTATAAGTATGAGTAAAAATCTCACCTCATGAATTAGTTTTTGGGATTGAGAGAGGCCCAAGACCACCCTAACATTGGTATTAGAGTTCAGATTACAACAACAACTTTAGCCTAATAACCATAAAGAGAGAGACTGGTCGAGAGTTATCCGAAAAAAGGCCCGATATGTGAGGAAGAGATTGTTGGGTCCAATGTGGGATAAACCAAAGTAATTTCTGTGGTCATAAGATAAGTAATTTCTTCCTAAAATTTTAAAAGGTTGCTCCTGTTTCCCAGGCTATGGCCACAAAAAGAGACGAAACCAATAACCTTTGTGCGCGCGCATGTCTAATACAAGAAGGAAAGTACTACTCACATTTACGCTCAATGGAACCTGGATCTGTGAAGAACAAAAACAAACAAGCTTATCAAAAAGAATTAAAAATAAAAACAAACAAAGAATTGCTCAAGTAAATAGCAAGAAGTTACTTACAAGCAACATAGAGGGCTTATTTTTATAAAAATGGCAAATTATAAATTTGGTCCTCCTATCTGCAGCGCGTTCCTATGTGGCCCTCCAATTTTATTTTATTTTTCAATGTGACCCTCCTATTTGAACATGATTTTTTATGTGGCCCTTCTGTTAAAAATAAGAGTTAATTTTGATGGAATTTCGTTACGCAACTTACACATGCCATCTTTTAGGGGTAAAAACGTGCAAATCACATGACGAAATTCCATCAAAGTTAACCCATATTTTAAACAGAAGGGCCACATAAAAAATCGTGTGCAAATAAGAGGGCCACATTAAAAATAAAATAAAATAAATTGAAGGGTTACTTAGAAAACACGCTGCAAATAGAAAGACCAAGTTTATAATTTGCCCTTTAGAAAAAAATATACGTACCAAGCACATCCAAAGACGTCAAACACCGAAATAGATTATCAACTGTAGATGGATCATCCAATTTTGCTGCAACAATTGAGGTTACAACAGCTACAACACAGACTGCTTTCTCCTCCTTATCATTTCCATCCTCCATCTGCTCCAAGACATGATCCCTCAGCAGTAATATACGACTGGTGCACTCCCCACAAGAGTAATCAGACCAAGGGTTGAATTGTGCACACTTGTTGGAAGCATCTTGGAAAAATGGATCTTCTGTAATATTTGACAAAGAAAGGCCGGTGCATCGATTTTTTCCATGATAGAGGTCCTTGAAACCACAAGACTCGAATGAAACAGATTGTTGTTTCTGGATGGAGCGGTTGCATTGCATCCATTGATCGTCCGTGATAAAGATGTTTCCATCTCCGATTTTCGCCTGACGAGCTAATGCCTGGGACAACTTTGTTAGTGCATTTCGACAGCAAAGTCTTGTAGGAAAGCTGTCCCAGGCGTTGATCTTTGCATTATCGCCAATGCAATAGCCCAATGGTTTGTATGAAGAAAAATCTAAAATACAAGCTGTACATATGGAAAGAAATGATCAGACACGTAACGAATTTTTTAAATGCTTTTTATAAGAAAAAAATCATTTGAACAAACAAGTACTTTTAATTAAAAGTAAAAAATTCATGTGTTTGGTAACGTAAAAATAATATCTTAGTGTTATCCATATAATCAATGTCTTAATCTAAAGAATTTTATAGAGAGTGGAGAAAATTTAGGTAGAGTGTTGAATCCCACATCGAAATTGTGAGATTTCTAAAACTAGTTTATAAATGAAAAAAAAAAAACTACAAGTATTGCTATATGATTTTAGTTTGGAACCTCCTTACAGGGTATTAGAGCTGAGTTTGAGAAGCCCCGTTTGTTTGACTTCTCTCTTTTGCCCTCTGATGTTTGTCAATTGCACCGGGTACAAGTCGAGGTTGCACGTGAGGTGGGTGTTGAATCCCACATTGGCTTTATGAGACTTCTCAAACTAATATATATATATATATATATATATATATATGAAAGGAGCTACTCCACCTATTGCCATATGGCATTAGGTTGGTACCTCCTAATATGGTATCAGAGTTGAGTTTGGAAAGTATTGTTTGTTTGTCCCCGAGTTTTTTGATTTTTCTCTTATGTCTTCCGATATTTGTTGATTGCACTACGTGCAAGCCTGGGTTGCACATGAGGATGAGGGTGAGTGGTGAATCTCACATCAAACTTGTGAACCTTCTCAAACTACTCTATATATGAAAAAAGCTACTTACCTATAGTCGTATGGTTTAAATTGGAACATCTGAACTGAGAGGTCCTAGTCGATCAAAATATCTTATATAAACATGTAAAAGTGAATTTTTGGTCTCTTAAGTATGGGGTGAGACGATGCCAAGTGTGTCAAGCAGCTAAAGATCAATCCCAAAATACAAGTCTTTACATGCCATTACCGATTCTCAATGCACCTTGGGAGGATCTATAAATGGATTTTGTGTTGGATCCCAAGGAGATAACGAAATATGGATTATGCATTGTATATTGTTGACAGGTACTCTAAGATGACGCGTTTCAATTAAATGTTGGAAGACCTCGAAAGCAACACATGTTGCGAATTTGTTCTTCAGGGAGGCGGTTCGCTTGCAGGGTTCCAAAAATTATCACCTCAGATCGTGACACCAAGTTTCGATCTCGCTTTTGGAGGATTTTTTGCAGACAATTTGATACGTCTTTGAACTATAGCACAACATTCATCTACAAACAGTCAGTCAGTTGGAGGCAGTGAATCGAACCTTGAGTAACTTGATAAGGTGTATATCCGGAGAGAAGCCAAAGCAGTGGGACCAAGCCTTATGCCCAGCTGAATTTGCCTTAACGACACGGAGAATTGATCTACAAGAAAGTCGTTGTTCACCAGTGTCTATTGTGTGCCCAAAGACCATATGTGGACTTAGTTCCTTTGCCAAACTTTCAGGGACGAACATAGTAACTGAAACCATAATGGATAGTATACGGACCTTAAGAGAGGAAGTGCTTCAACAGTTGAAGTAAGTGACAACCAACTACAAACTTGCGGCTAATAAGAAAATACGGGAGAAGATTTTCGAAAATGGGGTATAGTTATGGTTTATCTACGCAAAGATAGAATTCCAACAGGGTCTTACAACAAATAGAAACCGAAGAAATAAGACCCTTATCATATCATCAAGAAGATCATCGGTAATGCTTATACGTTGGAGCTACCCGAAAACTTTTCTATATCTCTCACTTTCAACGTAGCCGACTTATATGAGTATTTTCTGCCCAAGGATCCACACCCTAACTCGAGGGCGGGTTCTTTTCAAGTGGAGGGGCTAATGTAGGGCAATCAACTAGGATTTCCTTGCTCAACTAGGATTTTCTCATTTTTCTATTTATATGTTTTCTTTTCGTAGAAGTATTAGGATCAACTTGTTTACTACTTTTATGTTTTCGTTTCCTACAAGTATTATGACTAGTTTGTCTCCCATTTTTATATTTTCTTTTCCTAAAAGTATTAGAACTAGTTTATTTCCTTTCTTAGAGGTTTAGCAGATTTTTTCCCCTACCAGTCCAAGGATTAGTTGAGGGCTATAAATACACCCTCTTGTTATTCATTCAATTATTTAAGTTTAATATCTTGAGATTTTTGTCTTTCTTACGGATTCAAGAACCCCTTGTTCGGTAGAACACTATCTACTCTTTTTCCGTCTATTATATTTAGTCTTTTGATTGTTATTCTGTTGCCTGAATCTCCCATCGTCACAATAACTTCTTCTATAAAGAGAAACTGTAACATTACCTCGTACCAGTCCCCCCAAAACAAAAGTAAAATAATGCTCATTAGGGGATAATCATAGAAACACTTCCCCACAACTCCCTCGCTGCCACACGCCAGCCAAATATAGAGGCACACAAAGAATGCGACTAAACTAAAAGACAATAAGATGAGTTGACTATACTACTCACTAAAATGCAATGTCTCAAAGAGTCGCATTTATAGTGATTTACTTTTTCAATTTCACATTAATGATGTGTGGCTCTTTCAAATTAGATTGAAACCCAAAAAGTGTGAGTCCGGTTGGTAAGGAGATATGTCATCTTTTCTTGTCAATCAAGATTCGACTCTCTTGGAGAGTATCCAAAAATTAAACCTTGAATTTAATCATGAATGCATCAACCTGATGTGGGAGATTGCGCCCTTAAGATCACTCGGGAAGTTGACCAATCGAGGTGCGCGCAAGCTGGACACACCTTACCAAAAAAAAATTGAAAATATTGATCATGATTAATATATTTGATTTCACCTTAACTATTCGCTATGTTACATGTATAAAATTTAATTATCTTTTGTTGTTGATTTTTGTTAATTTTTTTTGCTAATTTTGCTACATGTGATGTATAACAACGGATAATATGTAAAATCTAATCAACCACTGAAATTGGTTAAAATATAATTTTTTCTGAAGTTAAACATATGAAAATATCAGTTATCTAAAAAAACAATGTCACTTACAATAATAATAATAATAATGTTATTTTTAATTCTAGGGTTTCAAATGAGCATCCATTGGACAACCAAGTCTTGAACCTTCCTTCTCGCAATCAACTATGTCACTCAGGCGGTCAGTCAAGCCGCAAAGGTTTGAGCAGGATGGCGGTAAGTCACCTTTTTAATTATTTATTTATTTTTGGTCCGGTGAGCTTGACCCTCCCTCTATCTTAGACTCATCAAGTCCTTACTGATTTAAAATCAGGCAATCGCAGAGCTTATTTATGAGGAAACTCGACTCATATAAATGATGACCTAATATAATTTTATAGGTTGTGGGTGAGAACTGCTAAAGTTACTTCTGACAATCAAATTTAGAACAAATGTTTTTTCACCACAATAACTTCGACAAACCTTGCCGAACTCCCCAAGTCCCACTAGAGAAGGTAGGCAAATGACAATTTCGATAGAAATATTTTAACTAGTTTTCCATTAATTTACAACTCCCTACTTAGGTAGACAAAGGTTGTGTCGTTGTAGCTTTTGTTGTTGTCCATTAACTAACAAGTAGTGACTTGGCCACACTCGATGTATGTGCTTTTATATGAAACAAAATATATTTAAGATATATATATATATTAATGTATTATATGGGCTTGACCCACATGGCCCATTAGGGTAAAACCCTAACCCACACTTCCCTTATAAATATGTGTATATCATTGTATTATTTAGTATCACTTTTCATAATATCAATTTATGATTCTTCTTCCATTTCTCAATTATCTTAACATGGTATCAAGAGTAAGTCTTTTCTTGACCTGTTCTATCTAATTTTTTTTCGAAAACCTAAAGCTTCCGCCGCCGCCGTCTCTTTTCTCCTGCGGATTTCGTCACTACTATAGGCTTCAACATCACTCCGGTATAAACAACCACCACACCACCGACTTCGTCTTGCATAGACGAACACAACGCCACCAAAATCACTGCCATCAGAGTATTCACGCGCTCACACATGCCACCAACAGCCTGCAGTACCACTAGCCGCGCAGTCTCAAATTTTAGGCTCTATCGCCTCAACAAGAACTCCAAATTAAACTTACAATATACCATCGAAACTGTATCGACGAGACGATTCCAAAAATGTAAGTTTCATCACCTAATTACTGTTTACGCACCCACACGCGCGGCCTGAATAAGCTGCTGTCAAACCGCATCAGATCTACGCGCCGTTGTTTTTTTTTCCGGCTGCCACGTCAACCTTGGCGCCCAATCAGCGCTCACCATGTCTATTGCAGATTTGGCCTCATTCATCCTTCATATCTTTTCCAAAATTGATCCTGGTACAAATCTTTTCCCTACTCTCTCACTTACTACAGGTAATTCCTCTTGGTTTTTTGATTCTGCCTGTTGTAATCACATGGCATCTGATCCAAATATTTTTTCAACCAAACTGTCCGCAATGAATATCCCTAGTATTCATACAGCTGATGGTTCTCAAATGCCTGTTACACATATCGGTCAGGTTTCTACCTCCCATCTTTCTATTCCTGACACGTATTTGATTCCAAAACTCACCTTAAATCTCTTGTCTGTTGAGCAACTTTGTGAATTTGGATTTGAAGTCATATTTTCTAATAGTGGTTGTCGTGTGCAAGATTGTCGGACAAGAGAAACTTTTGGGACTGGTCGTAAGGTTGGACGCGTATTTGAACTTACCAGTTTACATTTTCCATATCCAACTCTACCATCACCACAACCAAATATCTCTTCATCAACCTGTGCAACCTCACCACCACCGCCTCTATCCTCTTCCTTATCCTTATCTCCACAATCACTAGTGTCTCTCTCACTATCCCAACGTTGGCATGCTCGTTTAAGTCACACTTCATCTAACCGACTCCAATCGCTTATCTCTAGCGGTCAGCTAGGTTCAGTTCAGCATGAGTTCTTCAAATGTATTCATTGCCAACTTGCAAAACAACCAGCCCTATCTTTCAAACAGAGTCAGTCTATTTCCCTTGCACCATTTGATCTAATTCATTATGATATTTGGGGGCCCTCTCCTCATGCCTCAATGGATGGCCTTCGTTACTTTGTTATCTTTGTGGACGATTACTCTCGATATATATGGTTGTTTCTTATGAGATATCGATCCGAACTATTCCAAATATATTCTGAGTTTTCTTCTATGGTTCAAACCCAATTTTCTAGAAATATCAAAGTTTTTCGCTCAGATAATGCAATGGAATATAAGGACCGTGTTTTTCTTAACCTACTTCGCAAAAATGGCACGCTCCCCCATCGTTCGTGTTCTAGTACATCCCAACAAAATGGACGAGCCGAATGCAAACATAGACATATTTTTGACATAGTTCGCGCTCTCCTCATTTCTTCATCATGTCCTGAGCGTTTTTGGGGTGAGGTTGCCTTCACCACCGTCTATACAATAAACCGTGTTCCTTCCGCTACAATCCAAAACCAATCTCCATTTGAACGCTTTTTTGGTAAAACTCTCGATTATTCTGAACTCAAAGTCTTTGGTTGCGCCTGTTTTGTTCTTCTGAAACCACATGAACACAACAAACTGGAACCAAGGGCTCGTTTGTGTTGTTTTCTTGGATATGGCATCGAACATAAAAGGTATCAGTGCTGAGATCCCATTTCTAAAACCCTTCGTATCTCGCAACATATCGTCTTTTGGGAACATCAAATGTTTTCTTCCTTACGGTCATTTTACATGTCAACTCTCACCAACTCTAGATTTTTCACTGATCCATCCATTGAGTTATTTCCAGATGATACGGTTCCAGTTAATGTTGAGTCCACCCCAGCATCACCAGTTGAGCCTAGCCCTGCACCTCATACTGAGTCCATCCCAGAACCACCAGCTGAACCCATCCCAGAACCATCGGCTGAACCCACTCCAGAACCACTAGCTGAGCTCACTCTTCCAACTCCAGCGACTATGCCTGAGACTTCTCCTGTGGTTAATGATCTTGTACCACCTTCCATTGGCACCCACGCCCCAGATCACCCTCACCGCTCTACCAGGGTAACTCATCCTCCACATTATCTTTCTGATTTTTATTATTTTTCCACTATACTTCATCTGCATGAGCCTCAATCCTATAAGAAAGCTAGTACTAATCCTCTTTGGTAGAAAGCAATGGACGAAGAATTTCAGACACTCGCTAAAACTCATACCTGGGATATTGTTGATTTGCCCCTGGAAAAACTCTCATTGGGTGCAAATGAGTGTTTAAGATCAAAACACTCTCTGATGGTTCTGTTGAACGATATAAAGCCCGACTTGTTGCCAAGGGGTTTGCTCAGGAATATGGCATGGACTATGAAGAGACATTTGCTCCTGTGGTGAGGCTAACATCTGTTCGTACACTTCTTGCCGTCGCCACCATTCGAAAATGGACACTCTTTCAAATGGATGTCAAAAATGCATTTCTCAATGGCGATCTTCTTAAGGAAGTATATATGCATACCCCCTTCTAACCTGACTGCCCCTCGAAATAAAGTTTGTCGACTTCATCGTGCTCTATATGGTTTGAAATAAGCTCCACGTGCTTGGTTTGCCAAATTCAACACTACTATTCATCGATTTGGGTTCACACCTAGTGCTTATGATTCAACTTTGTTTATTCGCCATACTGCCAATTTTATTTTCATTCTTTTACTGTATGTGGATAATATGGTTATTACTGAAGATGATCTATGTGGCATTTCTGAACTCAAAAAGTTTCTCAGTGGCCAATTCAAGATTAAGGATCTTGGCGTGCTCGCCTATTTTTTTGGCCTTGAAGTCCTATCTAGTTTTGATGGATATTTTCTCTCTCAGGCCAAGTATGCCTCAGATCTCCTTTCTAAAGTTGGGATTACCAACTCAACCACTGCCACTACTCCTCTCGAGCCGAACGTCATACTTACCCCACTTGATGGTTAACCTCTGCAGGATGTCACTCTATATCGGCAACTGGTTGGAAGTATTGTATATCTCACTGTTACTCGCCTTGACATTGCTTATGCCGTTCATCAGGTCAACCAATTCTTGTCCACTCTTCGGACCACCCATTACTCAGCTGTTCTTTGCATTCTTCAGTATGTCAAGGGTGCATTATTTCACAGGCTTCATTTCTCAACTCAGTCTGCTCCCGTCTTACAAGCTTATTCTGATGCCGATTGGGCCGGAGACCCAACCAACAGACGTTCAACCATTGGTTATTTTTTCTTTTTGGACAATTCTCTCATTTCCTGGCATAGTAAGAAACAAACTGTAGTTGCTCGCTCTAGTACTGAAGCTGAATATTGTACCATGGCTGATGCAACTCAAGAACTTCTTTGACTTCGATGGCTTCTTGTTGGCATAGGCATCTCTTCTCCTGCTGCCACTATCCTACACTGTGACAACAGGAGTGCTATTCAATCGCTCACAATGATATATTCCACGAGCGTACAAAACACATCGAGACTGATTGCCACTTCATCCGCCATCACATTCTCCAAAATACAGTTCGTCTACAATTAGTCAGTTCAACCGATCAGACAGTAGACATTTTCATTAAGACTCATCTACCCGGACGTTTTCACTCTCTAGTTTCCAAACTCAAGTTCACCTCTCACTTATCGCCTTGAGTTTGAGGGGGAATGTTAATATATTATATAGGCTTGGCCCACATGACCCATTAGGACAAAACCCTAGTCCACACTTCCTCTATAAATATGTATATATCATTGTATTATTTAGTATCACTTTTCATAATATCAATTTATGATTCTTCTTCCACTTCTCAATTATCTTAACAATATATATGTGTGTATGGGTATTACTAGTATTCTTTACATTGTTACACAAAAAAACAAAAAATAACTATCAGCTCAAGCTTTTCCTTTGTATATAGTATAGATAAATCAGCAAGTGGAGTAAATCATAGAAACACTAATTCTTTTACTATTTTAAAAAATCAGAAACAAGAGGTAATTATTAAAACATATTTTAAGAGGTTCTTGTTAGGAGCTCATGTAACATGTGCATAACTAATAAAAACTCTCGAATTGAAACTAACTCGAATTTAAGTGCCCCCAATATTGAAAGTAACTAAAATTAAACAAAACCAAAGCATTATGCACACATTATTATTTTTTTTCATATTTTTAGATAATTTTTAGCTGCACATTAATGTTGTTACTCTTATGGATTAAATGTAATTGATATTTAACACAACCAGGGCATTATATTGTTTTTTAGTGTTATAGTTGCACTTTAATTGAATGTAACCAAAAACAACAACACGCTTAAAATAAATGGGGACTAAAGCCCACTTTTAAACAAGCACATGGGAGGGGGCTATGTCTTAAATACAATTTAAAATAGGTTTAAAAACATATTAGAGTGAGTGTTAGGAGTTTCGAACAAATCTCCATTTCTCACCGAATACATAATTATCTATTTGAATTCCTCAAGTGGATACAATCAAGTGAAATTCAATTTCGATGGGAAAAAAAAAAAACAAATTAAAAAATGAAATAGAAAAGAAACAAATCTATAAGCAAAATCAATAAAAGAACTCAAAAATAAGAACAAATTATCTACATCTCTCATTACATAATTAATCTTGTACAAGTATAATTTTTAAAATTTAAATTTATTACATTAAAGAGGGAAAAAAAAAAAAAAAGAGAAGGAACATAACGGGAAATCACCAGTATCTCAATATATTTTATGGATAGTTATTATATTATCCTTGAAAAATGAGTCACTTATAAATATTTATTCCATTTTCCTTCTATATTTGAATATATATTTAGTCCTTCAGTTAATGCTTAATATCTACCAAGTTAAATCTATCTAATTTTTTATTTTTTTTAACACACGCACCCGGTAGGATTCGAACCCCACACCAACTGTGGGGAGGAGATGTAAGCCTACCACGAGGCCAACACCTCAATCCCAAAATCTATCTAATTAATGTCAAGTAGAAGGATCATAACTAAAGTCAACTAAAATGTTGGTAATTGCTAAAAAATAAGTTTGCAAGAACTAAGAAATATGTTGCTTCAACACACACACTCACACACACACACACAAAAAAAAAAGAAGCAAAGAAAAGAAAAGAGCTTTTTTACACTTATACCCTTGAAGTTTGACCCAAATCCCACATCGGTCCATGTGGTTTCAATTTGAACACATATCACCCTAAAATATTTCAATCGTGACAATGAAGGATAAATCGTTGACACTGTTTAAAAATAAACAGACAAGGGTCACGTGTGTGACACATGACCCTATCATTAAGAGCTTTTTCGTCCAGACCAATCCTTAACACTGTTTAAAAATAAAAAGAAAATGTTTATATATCAGAAAAACAGACAAAATTGGATATAATTTTTTTTACTACTTCTCTTGTTTTGTGTGTGTGTGTTTTTTTTTTTTTTTAGTTTTCTGAAAATAAGAAATCAAAAATGTCAAACTACTAGCTAGAGAGGAAGGAAAAATGAAGGGAATGTTGTTGCACTCAGTTTTCACTGTTTATGCATCTCAATAAAAAGTTGTAAAGTTAGACTGAAGTAGATATCTTAAGGTGCAGTTTGGTACGTGAATTCAATTAAGGAATGAAATAGTTCAGGAATGATCATTTGATTCCCATGTTTGATAGGTGGGACTTGTTTTCATTCTTATTCCTAAGTATTCATTAATCTCAAAAATCATGGGATAAGTCAATCCCAAGTAAAAAGTGATATTACTTAATCCAGGAATTAGGGATGTAAAAGGGGTGGTGTTGATCATTTAATTTATATTTGATGTTGATTTCATTTGATTTATGTTCGAATATTCTCTATCTTAAAAAAAAATAAAAATTATTCCTAACACTAACCAAACATTGGAATATGAATGGTCATTTTAATACCACAATTGATCTTTTTTGTCACTAAACATAAAAACGATAATGACTATTCTATTTTAATACCATAGTGATTTTAATCCTATTGTCATTCTATTCAATTCCAGTGTACCAAATTCGCCGGTGTTATCCAAGAGATATTAGTTCAGTTGGTAAGAGGAGATATTCCCTTTCTTTGTCAAACAAAATTCGACTCTCTTGAAGAGTACTTTTAGTATTAAATCTTGAATTTAATCATGAATACATGTCGATGTGGGTAAGTAGAGTTCTTAACCAAATAATTGTTTATTAAAAAAATAATTTCTGAAAACGGTATACTTCAAACTTATTTACGGGAGTGGTGTAAAACGCATTACCGAAATGCGTTTTTCAAAAAACGCATTTTCAAAATGCGTGTTTAAATAGTGGATATGAAAGTTAAAAACGCAATACCGATTTGCGTTTTTAAAAAACGCAAATCGGTTTTGCGTTTCTTAAAGCCCAAAAAAAAAAAAAAAAAAAAAAAGTAAAAACGCAGAAGCTTTCTGCGTTTTTCAAAAAAAAAAAAAAAAATTTGTTTGAAAAACGCAGAAGCTTTCTGCGTTTTTCCAAAAAAAAAAAAAAAAAAAAAAAAAACCATTCGAAAAACGCATAAAGCTTCTGCGTTTTTCAAAAAAAAAAAAAAAAAAGATAAAAGAGAGTAACGGAACGATCAGTGCGTTCTTCGGCAGTGTGCAAATCCTGTTTTGAAAGCTTTTCTTCTTTTTTTTTTTTTTTTTTTTTTTTTTTCAAGAACGTTTTTTTTTTTTTTTTTCGCCATTTTCCCACCATTTTCCTCATTCATATTTGGCTTAGAAGAACCATTTTTTGATTAGTATGAAATGATTCCAAAAAAAACAAAAATAATATATGCGTTTTTTTAAAAAAAAATTACACTAATTGAAATTAAAATAAAATTACATGTGAATATATAATATATTTTTACAAATTTATAATACATGTCGTCATTGACTTTCTATGTACCACACCCCCTACGTCTGATGTTTCTCCGTTGCCGCCGTAAAGGAAGTGGAAGTTCTTCGGTGTCCTCCGTCTGGAGATGATCAACTTGAGTAATGTGTCCCAAGTCCATAGTAGATGGATATGTTGGTTCCTCCACGATGGGGGTGTGGTACATAGAAAGTCCCAACTTCCACTTCCTTTACGGCGGCAACGGAGAAACATCAGACGTAGGGGGTGTGGTACATAGAAAGTCAATGACGACATGTATTATAAATTTGTAAAAATATATTATATATTCACATGTAATTTTATTTTTATTTCAATTAGTGTAATTTTTTTTTAAAAAAACGCATATATTATTTTTGTATTTTTTGGAATCATTTCATACTAATCAAAAAATGGTTCTTCTAAGCCAAATATGAATGAGGAAAATGGTGGGAAAATGGCGAAAAAAAAAAAAAAAAACGTTCTTGAAAAAAAAAAAAAAAAAAAAAAAAAAAAAGAAAAGAAGAAAAGCTTTCAAAACAGGATTTGCACACTGCCGAAGAACGCACTGATCGTTCCGTTACTCTCTTTTATCTTTTTTTTTTTTTTTTTTTTGAAAAACGCAGAAGCTTTATGCGTTTTTCGAACGGTTTTTTTTTTTTTTTTTTGGAAAAACGCAGAAAGCTTCTGCGTTTTTCAAACAAATTTTTTTTTTTTTTTTTTTTTTTGAAAAACGCAGAAAGCTTCTGCGTTTTTACTTTTTTTTTTTTTTGGGCTTTAAGAAACGCAAAACCGATTTGCGTTTTTTAAAAACGCAAATCGGTATTGCGTTTTTAATTTTCATATCCACTATTTAAACACGCATTTTGAAAATGCGTTTTTTGAAAAACGCATTTCGGTAATGCGTTTTACACCACTCCCGTAAATAAGTTTGAAGTATACCGTTTTCAGAAATTATTTTTTTAATAAACAATTATTTGGTTAAGAACTCGGGTAAGTATGTTATTAAAATCGTCCGAGAAGGTGATTAGTCGAAGTGCGCGTAAACTGACCCGGACACAACTTAAGGTAAAACCAAACAAAAAAATCTCTCAAAGTGCCAGTAGCATTTCCCAATAACTAAACACAAAAATCGAAGTAGAAAAGGAGTATAGTGAAATGACCTGAATTTTCTGAAGGCGAAACGGCGTGAATGAAGCAGGTGAGAACGAAGAGGAGGTGAAGCACCTTGCGTGACTCGCATCCAGCTTTCATCTCCCTCTATGCTGGTTGTTTACCACCATACCCCGTGATTTGCCATTGAAATTAGTGTGAAGAAACTCTGTGTTGGCAAAAACTAAGCGACCAAATGGGATTTCTCTAAGGAGAAGGGGTGGACGTAAATATCTATAGAACTCGTCTTCCTCATTGTGATCGACAGAGTATCCGGATATACTTTTTTAATCATGATTTTGCCTTGTTTTCAGCTGCTGTGTTGCCCTCGATATTGCCGTTGTTTTCTTATGAAACGAAGTATATACTCTTGTACGCTAAAGAACAACCAGGAACTCAGGAAGCACCACGTCACGGAATTTCCCTTTTAAAAAGTTCTAAGTTGACTTTACAGATGGGATGCCATCAAGAAATATTAGTCTGGTTTTGATTTTTCTGATAATATTCCAGAAATTAAATCTTGAAATTAATTCTAAACGTATTAGGGCAATGTGAGAGTGTGTGCCTGATAACCTGAAGAGATGATTAGTCGAAGTGTACGTAAATTGACCCGGATGTACCTTATCGTTAAATAAATAAATAAAAAATACAATGGGATCCTAATTTATGCACCTCGTTCCAAGTTCCAAATTTATAGTGAATTTTCATAAAATTTTAACTAGTATATAAATATTTTTATTTTATTATAATATGAAAGCTTTTTAAAATTTGAATATGTGATGAAGAAGAAAGTTATTTTGGGAAGAGTATTAAAGAATAGTGGCATTTGGTGCAAATTGCATCTAACAAAATAATTTCTCAAATTGTCTCACTTCTAAGAACATGTTTACCCATTTTCTTCGGATTCCTTAAAAATCAAAGTTAATAATTATTGTTATTTGACGTCCTATATTTAAGGAAATAAGCTAATACTTTAGATATATTATGAAAAATCCAATTTAGAAATATTTTAGCTGCTGTCTTTTCTTAGTTTTGACTACAAATTCTTAGTTTACATTAAAAATTGATCAAATATATCCAATTTGTATATATTTGTATGTGCACATAAGAAAGGGTTGGGTTGACCCAGAAGTACAGTTAGTGAGCTCCGAAGCTCTACCATCAGGATAAGAGGAGATGAGATGGAACGAAAGGACTTGAACTGATACTGTGAGACCAATTTGAAAGATCATTTAATGTAGTGGAAGTAACGGCCGAAAAAAGAATATTACGCAATTGTGACTATACACTTTTTGGAAATGATGGAGATTTAATATACTCCAGTGCCGTAAAGGCAACAATATCTTACGATCTGGAGAGCTCCGCGTAGACGGATACAGAGCTGTAACGGAGAGATAAATGGGAAAAGGGCTACTATATATATTGCAGATATGATAATTTCAACACAAATGTGTACCCGCATAAATACATTTTTTTCCTTTAGTTTATGATTCCTTAAATATTCGAGCTATTAATGATTATTATTTGACTTCCTATATTTAAGGAAATAGGTTAATACATTAAATATCATTAAAAAAAAATAAAAAATCCAATTTAGGAATATGTTAGCTATGGTCCTTTTAGTTTTGACTGCAAATTCTTATTTTGCATTAAAAACTGATAAAAGCTATATCCAATTTGTATATATTTATACTTCAAATAACCCAAATTATTGACAAATTTGTGGGTGTGTTATTTAAACACATTGTTGTATGATACAAAATGAATGTGCATAACATAAGATCTTATCAATTTTCAAATGATACGATTTATTAATAATTTTGTAGATGTGTTATGTTGGGAGTTTATCCCTATAGATCTCAATGGATTCTTTAAACCTAAATCAACATGTCAAATCATCAAAAGTTCTATAAACACATAAATAAGTGTACTTAGATCCATTATAAACGATCGCCTACCATTGCAAAAATACTATGACAATCGATCAAGAACAGATGAACACGAACACGCACGGGGAAGTGGGGGTTGTGATATTCCTCAACCAAATTGCCTTTGTTCCTCAATGAGACCGTCGTCTCTCTTCCAGATGGTAAGAAGGAAAACTGTATTATGATTTGATGAATTGGGGACCACAACTGGAAGGGTTTTATATATTGTTTAATTAGGATTTTCATAATCTCCTAATTAGGACAAAATCGGTATCTACTCAATTAGCCCATATTAATTCGAGCAATCTACGAGCTTACTAAAATTAAACCACTTAATTTAAGCCCATTAAATTAAATAGCTAATATAATTGAATTAATAATATGTTGCCCAATATAGAATAGGAAACGTGATTTCCTAACAATCTCTCACTTAGGCTACATATTATTCCTAAAACAATTATGTCACAAAATTCTTTAAGCGCACGTCTGTATGCTATTTATCCTTATACTTCTCCTTAAATAATCTGGTCCATCTCATATATTAGTAATGGAATCATCGCGGCTTTTATCACGATACAGTCGTGACTAAACCATGATGATCACTATACTAATATACTCAATGACATAGATCAAATATGGATGAGTAGCATGGAAATTATATGCAATGTGATCTCAGGCATGCCTATTTCCACCTGGTCCTTCTTCAGTCTTTAGTAAGATCAATCAAAAGTCCTTAATGCAATGTGAACATTGCACACATGAAACATAAGTAAGCTCAGAAATAGAATCATAAACTATTAACTTTATCCTGCAGAAAACTAAAAAATCCAATGTCTAAAGTAAAATATATAGAACATAAAAATGACTCCCACTATACTAAGGTATTATCAGAAATAACACCTATATGAGCAGTGCGCTCATGACATTAGGCGTTAAGCCCACGGTTAATGGGTACGCTAGCATAGAATTTGTTCCTATATGTTCTATGGAAATCTGCCTATCCTGAACTCTCTCCTTAACAACTAGAAATTTGATGTCAATAAACTTCAATTTTGTCGAGATCCTGTTGTTGTTGGAGTAAAGCACCGTCGAGTTATTGCCATAGTAAATCTTCAATGGCCTGTCAATTCCATTTACCATACACAGCCTAGTGACAAAGTTTCACACCCATATCCCATGGTTAGACGCCTCATAACAAGCAATGAACTTCGCAACCATGGTTGAATAAGCTATGAGAGTCTGCTTAGCAGACTTTCATGGGATAGCTCATCCAACCAACATAAAGATGTAGCCTAATGTGGAGTGCCTGCTATCTTGGCATCCCATAAAATCGAAGTCAGAGAACCCAATGACCTCTAAACTGTCTGATCACTGATAAGTGAGCATGTAGTGTTTTGTTTTCTTAAATAACGCATTATGCGTTTGGCTGCCTTCCAATGTTGCATACCTGGATCATTCAAATATTTGCCCAAAACTCCCACTATACATGCTATGTTGGGACAAGTACAAACTTGAGCGTACATTAGGCTCCCTACTACTGATGTATAGTGAATCTTCTGCATCTCCTTTCTTTCAAGATCATTGTTGAGGGTCTGGGGCAATGTTTGAGACTAAACTATTGTTTAGCCACGGGCGCGTCTTCTGGTTTACTATCTTTCATGCCGAATCTACTCATAACCTTATCGACATAGCTGTTTTGTGACAACCCAAGGATACCTCGAGAACGATCTCTTACTATCTGAATACCTAATACAAAAGAGGTGACACCAAGATTTTTCATCTCGAATTTCTTCGTCAGAAATTTCTTGGCTTCGTACAACAAGCCTATATCGATGCTAGCGAGCAGAATGTCATTGACATATAATACCAAGAAGATATATTTACTCCCACTGAACTTGTGATATACATAGTCATCAACGACATTCACCTCAAAACTGTACGAAGTAAAGACTTGATGGAACTTGTGATACCATTGACGAGAAACCTGTTTGAGACCATAGATAGATTTTTTTAACTTGCAGATCATAGAGTTTGGATCTCCCAGTACAAAGTTTTCTGGTTATACCATATAAATCATTTGGTCAATGTCTCTATTGAGAAATGCAGTCTTGACATCCATCTTATAACGATCTGGTTTTCTAGGGCCGACACTAGATTTTTCCTATGGAGAATTCTACCCCAAATATTTCATAATTTATAAATAAATTAATATTACTGTTAATTCAGCTCTAATACCACTCTATAACCACCCGGTTTTCCAGGGCCGTCACGAGATTTCTCCTCTTGGAGAATTAATGCTAAAACTGAATTACCAATTTTTCATTTTACAAAATCTGAGAGATTTTACAATTATGGCGCTAATTATATTAATCAATATTTATTTTAAAAATATTTTTATTATTTCTCCAAGCAAAAAAAAAAAAAAATTGTGATAAAGGGAAAAAAGGAAAATTTCTGTCAACTTCAGGGGAATAAAACGTCAATATTCCATCATGACTTTATTTAGTTGAATTAATTGAATTAGTCCATCTTCTAGATCAATATATTAATAGGAATCACATGTGTTGAGCTAAAAAAATACAGATTAAAAACAAATTCTTTTCTCAATAGTAATTTAATAATAGATAACACTTTGTAATTACCAATATTCTTTTCTCAATAATAATTTAATAATAGATAACATTTTGTAATCACCAATATTCTTTTCTCGACCGTTATAATTATCAATTGAATAATTACACTTAATTTATCGATTTATCAAATCAATATTACAATAGTAAATAATAAGTACAATTATTACAATATAATTTTCTATAAAATTCTTGTCACCGGTTTGTCCTCATCAACCCTGCAATAAAAAATTGGGGGCTTATGAGCCAACTCTCAGTAAAATTTCAACCCCTCTAATACGTGTATCTAATCAAAACACAAATAAACACATAAATGTGTATCTCACATAATTTTCACATAATGGATATTCATAAATATTTTATGAAGACTAACGGTTAAAATTTAACATCACATAATCAAGAGATAGATTAAATACAAATATTAAAAGAGTTAGAAATTCTACCTGAAATTCGAAATCGAAATCTAACAGGAATAATTTTCTCGTTCCAAAAACATTTCCAAACTTTACTCTACTCTAATTAATATATATATATATATATATATATATATATATATATATATATATATATATAACTAAGATCAACATGTGGCCCCAATTTTTTCTTCTTTTTTCCCCTTTTTTTTTCCTTGGCCATAATCGTGTAGCTTCGTTATGAAGATTTGTAAAAAATACAATAACCCCCTCCTACAATTCTAAGATAATTCATATTAAACCCAATAATTACACTTATCTCTCCAAAATTATCAAATATTTATTATAAATTTTCATAATATACAAAATAACTCAAAAATATTAAAATTATATAAACTGTGACAATATAAATATCTGCATTTATTCGTTTAAGGTAATGGGGAATAAATATCTGCACTTATATAGAATTCTCAATACACAAAATAAATTGGTGATGGAAATTACAACACCCAAGGTATTATTTTGTGTATTGAGAATTCTACAATTAGTTTCCACTATAACATGTATAATTTGACAATTTACAATTTCGCCACTTATATAGATATTGTATATTCATGAGCCAATGAATTAGTTACCAATATAGAATTTGTTTTTAGTTACCCTCTTATATGTAGACTGTCAAATTATATTTTCGTACTAAAATGTGAAAAGAAAAGATTTATTAAAATGAATTATTTTATAACGTGATGTGGATCAAATATACTATGCCATTGTCGTCTCGTCAGCAGGGTATGTCTTGAGAGATGTGGTCGGTCCTTACAGGATGACATAACTTGTAGGACATTATGTTGTGACCTGATAGGAGGGCAATTCCTACAAGGTGGTTGATGTTTGTTGTTGTTATTGACAATGATGATTATCATCATGATATAGTGGTTTATACCACGAGTTGGCTCCTACCATTAGAGATATTAAATGATTCTGACACTGATTGCAATCTTAAATTGCACAGATGGACATATTACAGTATTGTTATAACTCCTAGTAGTGAGGAAAAACGATTTTATGACTAGCAAAGAAGTATGATATTTTATTAAATAAAAGTGAGTTGATTGTCAATTTCAATTCGGTTGTTCTATTATGATGATATTTTTGTTGGGATTCAGATACTTCTCAGTGTGGTTATATTTTATTGAAATGTAAATTTGGATAAAAAAAAATATTTGATCCATACATCGTTTTTGTATTATGAAGACAGTACAACTGTAAAATAATTCAGATAGATATTGGTTTACTAGTAATGTTAGGTAGGGTCGGAGTGTGGTATGACTGTTATAAGTACATGAATACTTAACAATTGAAATATTTTTAGTGTTATTTATATAATCTGAATATGTGTAGTTCAACGTTATCTTGATTTTGATATGGGATTGTCTGCATAATTTTCATATCTAGTTGCAACATTTTAATACATTCATGAGAGTATTGAACTCATTTTGATACATATTCATGTGACAGAAAAATTTGGTATCATTAGGTGTAATATTCTGGTAGAAATTTATGCCATGTAAATTAGAGGATTAAACAATTTTGTCATTTATTAATAAAAAAATACTTATATTAGAAGCCTGTGGTGATATTTTTGCCAGCTAATAAAAAGTTATAAATTTACTATTATTATTTTTGTTATAAACAGAGTGCGCAGCAGAAGAATTTAGAAATATAAGATTTTAAAATATAATTAATAAGACCCTACGATTTTGAACAATTTCTAAAAACGAAATTTCGGGGACGAAATTTAATTGAGGGGGGTAGATTGTAATACCCAAAAAATATAAAAATTTATTTTAATATTTTTGGATTATTTTGTATATTATGAAAATTTATAATAAATATTTGATATTTTTGGTAGATAAGTGTAATTATTGGATTTAATATGAATTATCTTAGAATTGTTGGGGGGGGGGGTAGTATAATTTTTATAAATCTTCCCAAAGAAACTACACGATTATGGCCAAGGAGAAAAAAAAAAAAAGAAAAAGGAAGAAAAAATTGGGGCCATATGTTGATCTTAGTCTTATATATATATATATATATATATATATACTATGGGCATGTTACACGTATTGACTTATTCATTATAATAATAACAATAATAGATAACAACAACAGGTGATCATTCGGGTGATGTATATTAGTATATATATGCATATGGTTTACTTATAAAAAAAAAAAGAAAAAGAAAAAGAAATTAGAGCCACAGATTATGACCATATATATATATATATATATATATATATATATATATATATATATATATATTAATTTGAGTACAGTAAACTTTGGAAATATTTTTGGAACAAGAAAATTATTCCTGTTGGATTTCGGCTTCGAATTTCAGGTAGAATATCTAACTCTTTGTGATGAAAATTGAAGAAGAGAACCGCTGAGAGAGAGAAAGAGAGAACAAGAACCGAGTTCGGTGAGGGGATGAACAAGAATCGAGTTCGACGGAGGTGGATTCGCAAGGGGATGAATAGGTGAGAATGAGTTTTGCTTTATGAGTGAGTGAAAGAGAGAATGAAAAAAAATAAGTAAATTGGCTAAAAAAAATATTTTGGATTAGGGGTAATTTTGTTATTAAATATTTTTGGGAGGAGGTGATGCAAAAAATAAAATAAAATAGAATTTAGGGAGACTTTTTAAGAGGTCCTAAGATTACAAAAACAACTTTCTAAAAACCATCTCATATGTAAAAAAATCACTATTACATGATTCCATAAAGTGATGTTTTTATGAGATGAGACTTTTGAAAAAATTTCATTAGAATTTATAGACAATGTTTTATTTGACTAGTGCTTAA